>CM033438.1:29907500-30507500 GCA_019425775.1 Rafetus swinhoei | reverse complement strand
GTTAAGCCAAGGCGGTCTTTTGCCATATTTTCTATCTGTCCAACGCAGCGGAATAGCTTTCTTTTGGGCCCTAAATAATGTCCCTTTGAAAAACTGCCAACTCTCCTCAGTTGTTTTTCCCCTCAGTCTAGATTCCCATGGGACCTTACCTATCAGCTCTCTGAGCTTACCAAAATCCTCCTTCCTGAAATCCATTGTTTCTATTTTGCTGTTCTCCCTTCTACCCTTCCTTAGAATTGAACTCTATGATTTCATGATCACTTTCACCCAACTGCCTTCCACTTTCAAATTCTCAACCAGTTCTTCCCTATTTGTTAAAATCAAATCTAGAACAGCTTCCCCGGTAGCTTTTTCAACCTTCTGAAATAAAAGTTGTCTCAATGCAGTCCAAGAACTTATTGGATATTCTGTGCCCCGCTGTGTTATTTTCCCAACATATGTCTGGATAGTTGAAGTCCCCCATCACCACCAAATCTTGGGCTTTGGATGATTTTGTTAGTTGTTTAAAAAAAGCCTCATCCACCTCTTCCACCTGGGTAGGTGGCCTGTAGTAGACTCCTAGCATGATATCACCCTTGTTTTTTACCCCTTTTAGCCTGACCCAGAGACTCTCAACAATTCCATCTCCTATGTCCATCTCCACCTCAGTCCAAGTGTGTACATTTTTAATATATAAGGCAACACCTCCTCCCTTTTTTCCCTGTCTATCCTTCCTGAGCAAGCTGTACCCTTCCATCCCAACATTCTAGTCACGTGTATTATCCCACCAAGTTTCTGTGATGCCAACAATGTCATAGTTGTATTTATTTATTAGCACTTCCAGTTCTTCCTGCTTATTTCCCATACTTCTTGCATTTGTATATAGGCATCTAGGATACTGATGTAATCTTGCTTCCCAGTTTTGCCCTGACCCTCCTCTCTCTCTGTCATTATAGCCCACGCTCCCTCCCATTTCCGACTCATCTCCCAGGTCTCCATGTTCTTCACTTACCCATGGGCTTTGCTCACCTGTCCCCGTTGAACCTAGTTTAAAGCCCTCCTCACTAGGTTAGCCAGTCTGTGTCCAAATAGGGTCTTCCCCCTCCTCGAAAGGTGAACGCCATCTCTGCCTGGCAGTCCTTCCTGGAATAGCATCCCGTGGTCGAGGAAGCCAAAGCCCTCCTGGCGACACCATCTTTGCAGCCAGGCATTCACCTCCAGGATGCACCTGTCTTTGCCCGGGCCCCTACCTTTGACAGGAAGGATCAAAGAGAATACCACCTGTGCTCCAAACTCCTTTACCTATACTCCCAGAGCCCTGTAGTCACTCTTGATCCGCTCAGTGTCACACCTCGCAGTATCATTTGTGCCTACATGGATGAGTAGCATGGGGTAGTAGTCAGAGGGCCAGATAATCCTCGACAATGCCTCCGTAACATCTCGGATATGGGCTCCCGGCAGGCAACATACCTCCCGAGATGAAATGTCAGGGCGACAGATGGGCGCCTCCGTCCCCCTCAGAAGAGTCTCCGACCACCACTACCCTACGTTTCCTATTCACAGTGCTGGCAGCAGACCTCCCAGCCTTGGTGGTACGAGGCTTCTCCTCCTCTGTTGTAGGGGGTGATTTCTTATCTCCTGTATCAAGAAGAGCATAACGGTTTCCTAGTACTACGGTGGAAAGGCTTGGAGCAGGGGTGGAGCACTGACTGCTGCCAGAAGTAACCAGCTGCCAGTGTCCACCCTGAGCCGTCTCCTCCTCCACCAGTGATGTGTCAGCAGTCTTGTGTACTGGTCCAGTTACCTCAGCTGCCTCCACATGAGCGCTGTCCAGGAATTGCCCGTGGATTTGGATGCTCCTCAACCTAGCCACCTCCTCCTGTAGCTCTCCGACCTGCTGCCTGAGAGATTCCATCAGCAGGCACCTTTTACATTGGATGGTCCCCCCAGCGTGGATATCAATAAGTGGGAATTGCAAGCCACAGTCCTTGCAAAACCACACCAGGATCTGGGTAGAAGCATCGATGCTCAGGCGCTCTGTCTGGCTACAGGTGCATGGTATGCCTTGGACTGGTACTCCTCCCAGTCCAGTCACCACTCAAGGGACAGGTTGCCCATCTATCACACCAGTGCCGTTTGCCAGTACTGTGCTCTCTGAGGCACACATCGGAAGAGCCTGTGGGGATTCCTGATGCAGTCCCAGATGCCCTGCTTGGTGTCCAGAGTGTTGGAGGTGCCATCTATCTCCTTCTTAAGACAGCCCCTGGCGCCAGAGGCCTCCCAGTCTGCCACCCCACAAATTGAGGAGGAGTTACCAAAATAGCCTCTTGTACCTGAGGAAGGACCATCGGAGCAAGCATCCTCCTCATCCCCAGATGAGGCCATTGTGGTGCTTCCTCCCGTTGTCCTTCAGGATAATGCCAGGACTCATAAAGACTTTTTGAAGCATGTGGCTTCCAATTTAAACCTCCAGGCTGAGATTTGGAGGAACCCCTGATACCGTCTTTGAGGTACTTGATCAGGTAGCCTTGCCCCTGCATAAGGGAATTGTTAAAATCGCCAAGGCCCTATAGCAGATTCCCCTCCCTCCCTTCCACACATCTCTAAGAGAGTGAAGTGCAAATACTTGGTTCCAGCTAAGGGGCATGAGTACTTGCATACCCACCCAGCCCCTAATTCCTTGGTGGTAGAGGCAGTGAACCACCGAGAGTACCAGGGCCAACAGGCCTCAAAACCTCAGGAATAAAAACTCTTAAGAGCTTTGATTTGTTTGGCCATAAACTTTAGTCCTACTCCAGGTCTGCATAGTGAACCACCAAGCCCTGATAGTCCACTATGACCTAAACATGAGGCAGGCAAAGTCCAAATTTGAGTCCTCCCTGCATGAGGCTACCAGGAAGGGGCCTCTGGTGACATCCAGTGTGGTTTGCTCCATGGTGACTGGTCTTCATGTGCATGGTGTCTTGACTGCTCCTCTCAGGACTCTCTGCAGAGGTGCAGCTATCAATTCAAGACCTTCCCTTTGATGGGCTCGCCCTGTTTTCAGAGTGTACAGATACTAAACTGCACAGGTTTTAAAAGACTCTCATACTGCCCTAACAACTCTGGGCTTGTATGCCACTGGGCCTGCGAGAAAAAAAATTCACGCCGCAGTCCTCTTAATCCCAAGGATCCCATTCCCATCAGGAATCAGCTCAAGGCAAATGCAAGGGCTATAAGAAGAGGCCAATTAAACAGTCACAGCCTACTCCCCAAGCTGACTCCACCCATACCAAGCCTGAGGGTGCACCCAAGGGTGACATACTGCTCAGTTCACCGGATCCTTCTCTTTTATTTGCCAACTGTTTACGCTAAGGATGTTAAATTGTGGTTAATTTACTAATCGAGTAGTCGATGGAATTTCCAGTAGTCAATAGGCACTTCCGCATTACTCCTTTGAAATGTACAAGAGCCCCCGGGGGGAATGTGGAACACCTCGTGCAGCCCAGGGCCAGTGGGAAATCCCGCTGACTCCGGGCTGCATGCGAGCGTGCCAGCTTTGAAATGTAAATTTTCTTGTGCATTTTCAAAGCGGAAGCGCACTCAGGGAGCCTGGGGTCAGCGGGGAATATAGAGTCCTTCGCTGATCCCGGGCTCCATGTTGCACTGCCGATTCAAAATGCCATGTGGAGCCTGGGGTCAGCTGGGGACTGATCCTGGGTTCCGCGCAGCATTTCCCCAGAACCTGGGGTCAGCTGGGGACTCCCCAGTTGATCCCGGTTATGCGGAAATGCGGTATGGCACCCAGGATCAGCTGGAGAGTTCTCAGCTGACCTCAGGCTCCATGCATGGCAGTTCTGCACAGCTGACAGCCGGGCTTAGCTGTGCGGTGCTGCCCTTTGAAGTACCCCTCTTTCCCCGGCTGCCTCTATCTGATAGAGGCAGCAAGGGAGGGGGAATCGACTAGTCGACTGACTGTCCGATAAGCATTTGTCGACTAGTCTTTAACATCCTTAGTTTACCCACTTTCCTTCCAGCTTGGCGCTTCATAACGACTGATTGTTGGGTCCTCAGCACGATGTAGCAAGGCTATACTCTGCAAACTCTCCTGTATGACCACTTCTATTCCCTCTCCCCATCCGTCTTCAGGGACCCTTCTCACAAGAATCTGCTCCTGCAGGAAGTTGGGGGATTGCTGTGGATGGGTGTGGCGGAGGAAGTTCCTAGGGATGTTAAATATTGGTTAATTGAATAGTCGAGTAACCTCATGAATTCTTATCAGTTAATTTACTATTCTGTAGTCCCCAGGGACAGGGCTGGCAGCCAGTGCACTCCAGTCTCACTCCCGAGGAGCTCCCTGCCACTCCACACTGCTGCCTCTGTATCAGAGGCAGCAGTGCGGGGGATGCCAGGCAGGCACTGGTCTATGAGGGGAGCCAATTTAAAAACCAGCCCCCCTTGTGGGCCAGCTGCTTGTCACCCTGTGCTACAACCTCTGATAAAGATGCAACAGCGTGGGGTGGCAGTATCCCCTGTCTCGGGGGGGCGGGGGGTCTGAGCTCCTGAACCTGGCGCGAGCTGCAACTGAGCTGGGCTTCGTGCCCACCTGGCTCCTAATACACTTTACATGCAGAACCGCAGCGACTGACATGAGTCAGGACAGAGCTGGACTGCTTGCCCGCCCAGCTCCCTAATACACTTTAAATGCTGAGCTGCAGTAGGGGTAGGTCCTGGACCTGTCGCAAGCCAGGACTGAGGCGGGATGCTGGCCAGCCTGCTAAAAAATTTACTGGAAGGGATGGGAGGGAAATTGTGTAGTCTATATCATTAACCTATAAGCTTTTGCTTATCAGTTAATCGACTACACTATTACATCCCTAGAAGTTCCAGCTCAAAACAGGAATTGCGGGTTCTATTCCCCATACTTTTTAATCCCCAAGGCCAAGTGTGGGGTCCATCCTGGACCTCCGAGACTTGAATCACTGCCTGGTGAAACTCAAGTTCCACATGGTCTCTCTGGCCCCCAGCATTCCCTCCCTAGATCCAGGAGTTTGGTATTCCACCCTCAATCTCAAGGACATGTATTTTAAAGAGACAAAAATACTTCCTCCAGTTTACAGTGGGTGCCAGCTACTCTGTTTTAGTCCTCCTATTTGGTCTGACTACAGTCCCATGGATTGTATGTTGGTACTAGCAGTTTATCTGCGGAACCAGGGTATTCAGGTGCCTCTGTATCTGGATGACTGGTTCCTCAAAGGCAACTCCAAATCAGTGTCTGCAGAAGGGGTCAGCAACCTATGGCTCTCAGGCCAAATATGGCTCAATATGGAACCAAATATGGTTCTTTTGTCATTGACAAAACACATGCAACTTTTAAAATCAAAATGAAAAATTAATTCCGAATGTTAACAACCTGTAATTGCTCAAGTCAAGATAGTCTTCTTTGACCTATTTCACCTTTAACCAGAGGGGAAAGTAAGGCAGTGCATCCCGGCAAGAGCTGGCTGTGCTCCAGCAAGAGCTGGCTGGAGCACTCTGCTTGTTTAAAGGGCTGGCTAAGGGTGCGCTGTAGGGAATGCGTGAGTGCTCCCAGCCGAGATAGTGAGGGGCTGGTGGTGGCAGATGCCTCCATCTGGCCACAGCAGCCCAGCTTCAGCCCCCATGTGACTGCCGCGGTCTGTCCCCAGCCGCCGTGCTCCTGGGGAAGACCCCGCAGACCCAGCCCTGGTGGTCCTGCGACTTCTGCCACAGCCCTGACCAACAAGGCCCTAATCTGGGTTCAGTCCCCATCTGGCTGCAGTGTCCTGTCCCCAGCCCTGACCCTGAGACAAGCCCCGCAGTCTGGCCCCCATCTGGCTACAGGAAGGCCTGGCAGCGGCCCCCCTCCTGTTGCAGCACGGATAGGAGGAGAGGCCACCATCCAGCTGTGGTGATCCTGGCCCAGCCCATCGTCCAGCCTCTGCTTCCCGGGTACAGCAGCCTAGTCCTGGCCAGGTAAGGTAATCCGGCCCCAGGACTCCCAACATATTCTGTTTCCCACCCCCAGCACCCTGCCCTGCTTCCTGCACCTCCCATACACCCCAGTCCTCTGCCCTGAGTCCTTCATACAGCCCAACCCTGACTCCTGCACCCCCAGCAGCAGCTTAAGTCCCATTAAAAAAAGTCTGTGAGTACAGTGTTTCATTTATGCTATTATTAATCAGCATGTCAATTATCAATAATATTAAGTTGTATATTTTTATTCATGGAAATGAGCATTCTAGTACTGGCTCTTTGTTGACCGCTTGTTCTGAATTTTGATGTAGTTTGGCTCTTTGGTTTGAAATGGTTACCGAGCCCGGTCTACAGGGACGTTGACTTCCTTCTTCGCATGTGTTGCCATCTAGTCCTGTTGATGAATGATAAAAAGTTAACATTAGTGCCATATAGAGGATTGAATTCATTGGTGCAGTGCTCGACTTGACCCCAGCCACGGCATCACTACCGTGGGAATGGTTCTATGTGCTAGGGAATCAGGGAATCATAGAACTATAGAGATGGAAGAGACCTTAGAAGGCCATCAAGTCCAGCCCCCTGCCCAAGGCAGGACCAATCCCAATTAAATCACCCCAGCCAGGGCTTTGTCAAGCTAAGACTTAAACACCTCTAGGGATGGAGACTCCACTAGTTCCCTAGGTATCCCATTCCAGTGCTTCACCACCCTCCTAGTGAAATAGTTTTTCTTAATATCCAACCTGGACCTTTCCCATCGCAACTTGAGACCATTGTTCCTTGTTCTGCCATCCATCGCTACTGTGAACAGCCTTTCTCCAGCCTCTTTGGAACCTCCCTTCAGGAAGTTAAAGGCTGCTATCAAATCCCCCCTCACTCTTCTCTTCTGCAGACTAAATAGACCCAACTCCCTCAGCCTCTCCTCATAGGTCATATGCTCCAGCCCCCTAATCATTTTGGTTGTCCTCTGCTGGACCCTCTCCAATACATCCACATCCTTCCTGTAATTGGGGGCCCAGAACTGGACACGATACTCCAGATGTGGCCTCACCAGAGCCGAGTAAAGAGGAATAATCACATCTCTGGATCGACTGGCAATGCTCCTCCTAATGCAACCTAATATGCCATTAGCCTTCTTGGCTACAAGAGCACATTGTTGACTCGTGTCCAGCTTCTCATCCACTGTAACCCCCAGGTCCTTTTCTACAGAACTGCTACTTAGCCAGTTGGTCCCCAGCCTGTAACAATGCTTGGGATTCTTCCATCCCAAGTGCAGGACTCTACACTTGTCCTTGTTGAACCTCATCAGATTTCTTGTGGCCCAATCCTCCAATTTGTCTAAGTCACTCTGGACTCTATCCCTGCCCTCCAACGTATCGAGCTCTCCCCCTAGCTTAGTGTTATCTGCAAACTTGCTGAGGGTGCAATCCATCCCCTCATCCAGGTCATTAATAAAGATGTTGAACAAAACCGGTCCTAGAACCGAACCTTGGGGCACTCTGCTTGAAACCAACGGCTCGATGTCAGGATGGAGGTCGATCACTACCCGCTGGGCCCAACTTCCATCCAGCTTTCTATCCATCTTACAGTCCATTTATCCAATCCACATTTGCTTAACTTGCTGTCATGGTAATTTCTGTCTCATTGCTGACCACTGCCAGTGTCTGTCTTCACATCCTGGGTCACATGGTATCGTACACCTGTGTAGTGCACCACGCCAGATTCAGGCTGCACCCTCTCCAGCAATGGCTGACATCAATCTACTCACCCTCCAGGCATGCCATAGACTGGATAGTGATCATCCCAGCATCCTTGACTCACTTTTGTGGTGGAGCAACCAAGAAAACATCATGGCAGGGGTTCCATTTTGGGCTACTCTATATTTGACCGAGCTGGGGTCTGAGGTTTCAGACCTGGGTGGTCCCTGGAAGAGACAGCCCTCCATATAAATGTCAAAGAGCTGAGAGTGGTATGCTAGGCATGCGAGGTCTTGCTGCCTCACCTGTTGGGCAGAGTGGTTAGAGTCCTCAGAGAGAACATGGCCACAATGTTTTACATCAACAAGCAGGCAGGGACTTGTGCCACCGTGCTCTAGTACGAAGTGTCCATCTCCAGGAATTCTGCATTCTCTACAACCATACCTGCTGTGCCAGGAGCACAGTCATTTACTGCACTTTGATGTAGTGTCCCTTTACCTCACCATGTGGCTACTTTGTAGCTGAACCCAGGGGAACTTTCCTGATCTGAAAAGGTATAGTGGGCTCTCTTGGAGTTCCTAAAACCTACAACCAGGCACACATGTGTAGCAAAGTGGTCTAGATTCTCAATGTGGGCCACAGGGAAAAGGGTTTCCCCCTCTGAGGCTCCCTTAGCCCAAAATAGTTTGTATCTCCTCTATCTGAAGGATCAGGGCCTGACGCCTGCTTCAATCAAGGTACAGTTGGCAGCAGTATCAGCCTACCTTCAGGCCAGTCAGTGTTTTCCCATGACATGACAGTCAGGTTCTTAAAGGTCCTTGAGAGACTGTTTCCGCATGTTTGAACCTCCGTCCTTCAATGGGAGCTTTACCTGTTCCTCTCCAGGCTGACAGGGCTGCCCTTTAAACCCATGGTCTCCTGCACAGGGGGCTAGAGGTGACAGGGGAGGAAGTTTTCTAACAAATTGATAAATTAAACAGTAATAAGTCACCAGGAACAGATAGTATTCATCTCAGTGGCCTGAAGGAACTCCAATATGAAATTTCAGAACTACTGAGTTAGGTAATTGGGCAACAAAATGGCAGATGAAATTCAGTGCTGCTAAATGCACCTCAAGGTACATTAGAAAATATAATTGCAGCTATGCATCTAAAATAACAGGATCTAAATAACTGTTACCACTCTAGAAAGATCTTGGAGTCATTATGGATAGTTCTTAAGAAACATCTGCTCAATGTGCAGTAGTAGTCAAAAAAGCTAACAATGTTAGGAACCGTTAGGGAAGGGATACATGTTGATATAGACAATATCATAATACCTCTATATACATCCATGGTATGCCCACAACTTGAATACTATATGCCGTTCTGGCTGCCTTATCTCAAAAACATGTATTAGAATTGGAAAATGTACAGAAAAGGGCAACAAAAAAGGTGAAGCTTTCTTATGAAGAGAAATTAAAAAGATTGGGACTTGTTACCTCTTTTCTAAACTAAGGGGGAGGGGGTAAAATAGATAGTTATAAAATCATGAATGGTGTGAAGAAAGCGATTATGGAAGTTATTTGCTCTTTCACATAACAAGAACTGGGGGCATCTGATAGGATTAATAGAAAACAAATTTAAAACCAGCAAAAGGAAATACTACTTCACACAATTCACAACTTGTGCAACTCATTGCCTGGGGATGTTGTGAAGGTCAAAACTATAATGAGGTTTGAAAAAAAAATAACTACGTGGAGAATTAGTCTACCAATGGCGACTAGTCAAGATGGTCAGATATTCTACCTCACGCTCTGGGTGTCCTTCTGACTGCCAGAAGTTGGAAGTAGATGACAGGGATGACTCAATAATTGCCCATTCATTTCCTCTGAAGCACCTATCATTGGCCACTGTTGGAAGATAGGATACTGGGCTAGATGGACCATTCATCTGATCTGGTAACTTTTGGTTTTAACTTATTAAACTCTAACAGGCCAGTTATTACTGCAGACTTTTCCAAGTCCTTTAATTAGTCTAATTCTTTTGAAATATTTAATATTGAGACAATTAAAGTATGACACACACTGGGCAAGAAAACCTCCCATCACATCCTCTCAGTAAGTTCATCCACTGATGTTTATTTGTCTGTTAAAGATAGAAATAACTAAAAGAGTTAAAATGGTTAAAAGTGCTCTCTGTGAAACCTATGTGGAAAGTACACAATGATAAAATATACTTAAGAAATCATTGACTAAATTTTACTTAAAACCAGATTGAAAATAAATTGTTCATTAAAAAAAATCACTAGAGTATTTTGAACATACTCATGGAGTCATCCCAACACTGGATCATCATAACTAACTTTCTCAACAGTATCTAATCTGAATTCGTCTAACTTAGTGAGACATTTGAGTATGAGAAGTGATTGTCGTGGAAATGGAACAAGTAGCCAGTTCAAATGGCAATTTGCCATGTTTCTGACTTATAAATAGTAGTGTCTGACTGCACTTTGTTCTTGGTTTCCCATGCAAAAGATCAAGGATCCTCCAAGGACTTGGCTCTGCTTAGAAAGGTAGCCGTTAATAAGTTGGTCAGTATTATTAGTGCTAACTTTAAAAATGTCACTTCAGTCAGTGATTTTCTTGCATGAAGAGAAATGTTGAATAAATAATGGTGGACAGCTCTGCCTATTCTGTGGCTCATACACTTGGAATAAAGTTGCTTGTAGCAGTCTGTGGCAGGATGAGACCCTGCACCTGTCTCTTGTTCTGTTCATAACAGACTATTCAGAGGCCTCCCATTGTCAAACACTATCATGTAGTTTATGTACATAGTTTTTCCCACCATCATCATTTACAGCAGGGCTGTATATGGCCCACCTAGGGGTTTGATCCAGCCCGTGAGGCAGTTCCAGGCCCGGCCCCCTAGTGCATGGGTCGGCAACCTACGGCACACATGCTGATTTTCAGCAGCACGGGGAAGGGCACTTAGCCCTGTCCCTCCTTCCCTACGCAGCCACTGGAGAGCGCTCCCTCCTCCCTGCAGCAGGTTAGGCTGCGGTGGGAGGAGGCAGCACTGGGGCTGAGGCTCCTCAGTGGCGCCTCAGCAGGGACCGCAGGTGCTGCAGCCACGTGAGCCGGCCCCGGTGGAGGTGCTGCTGCCACAGCCATGTGGTGTGGAGCTGCGTGGCTGTGGCAGCAGTGCCTCTGGGGCTGGCCCGTGGCCGCGGCAGTGGCACCTCCACCCGAAGCGGCTGGGACATCATGGCTGCAGCCATTGTTGTAAGGGGGCGCACAGCCAGGTAAAGTCCCCACTCATGCCCAGACCCCCCCCTCCCATCCCAATCCCCTCACTTCTCTTCCCCCAAGACTCAGCACCCCCAGTTTGCTGTGACACCATCCCATATTCCTGCACCCTCTCTCCTGGCCAGACACCCTGCCCTGCTCCTTCATCCACCTTGCTCCTGCACCCTCTCTCCTGGCCACACACTGCACCCTTCCTTGTTCCTGCTCCCTCCGCCTGGCTAGACACCCTACTCCCACCCTGCTTCTGCTCCCCATTTCCCTCCCAGATCCTGCACCCTATCCCTATCCTACTTGCTGGCAGCCCTGTCTCATGCACTGCACCCCTCATTTTTTGTCCGTACCCTAGAGCCTAAGGAGGTCCATAAAATCCACTAATTCTGGAATTCCAGAAAAGTAAATCTGCTCTCTGAGAAGCCCTGAACCTCATCCCCCCCATTCCCTTCCCCTCACCTTGTGAGGCTGGGGCACCAGAGGAGTGAGGTGTCTCAGTTGGGGCCACATCAGCAAGAGTTGGGGGGTTTTGGAGGAGTTTTTTTGCTTCTCACTTGTGTGGTCCCCAACTGATTTTTCTGTGGATCAGTGACCCCCAACACAAAAAGGGTTCCCCACCCCTGCCATAAATAAAACATTGATACCTTTTGTGTTGGACATAATATTTTACTTAATTTAAAATGAAGTTTGATAAACTAACATGAGAAAGTTAAAACGCTTAATCTGTTTCATAATTTAAATTAACCCATTCTCATTAGCTGCAGCTGGTGCAGAAAATAAGGTCATTGTACCCAGCTATGCCCTTGTCTCCCCTCCCTGCTCCTTCCTGCGGCACACAGGTCCGTGAATAAGTTAAATCTCAGTACACCACATCTGAAAGGCTGACAAGCCCTGCACTAAAAGGTAAAATCTGTTTCTTTCTTTCTTTATTAATGAAGCTGCTGTAAGTAGGACTATTGACTTTAAAAGGTGTCACCAGCACTCGGACCCGTACATAGAGGAGAGTAAGTCAGATCTAGGCACTCCACCTCTGAAAGGTTGCTGACCCCTGCCCTAGCGCGTTGCCTGGGAGCTGGAGACGTGCAAGCGTTTTCAGCTGCTTCTGTTTAAAGGGCTTGTGCTTCCTGGGTGGCTGCATTGCCCGGCAGCTGCCCAGCAGGTGCAAGCCCTTTAAACCGAAGCAATTGAAAGGTCTCGCAGCTCTCATTTCCATTGGCCCATTGGCGTGGAGCTGTCCGGAAGGTGCGAGCCCTTTCAACTGCTTCTATTCATAGGGCTTGTGCCTGCTGGACAGCTGCCAGGCAACAGTTTAGCAGTGGGCCCAGGAGCTGCCAGCCATGTTATGTGCAGTCTAACAACTCTGGGAGGAGGCTAGCTCCCAGCACCCTCCCATCTGCTCCAGGTCCCTTTCATTGGCCAGAAGTCAGGGGGCAAGGACCCCAGGCCAAGTAAAGCTCCTGGCAGGGTAGTTCTCAACCCTGCCCTTTCTGCCTGAGGCCCCACCCCTTCCAGGTTGGTCGACGGCCGCTTCCAGAATTTGTGAAGTGCCCCCGCCCCGTTCCAAAATGATTGTCCAACCCTGATTTACTGCATCAGGTTTCTCCTTAGCCCTCAGCCAAGGAGAAGGAAGGAAACCCTCCACCCAGAGGTGGTGCTTTGTTCTGGCTCCACTAGTTTGCCTCTTTTCAGCACATCATTTCTCTGCTGCCTTCTGTCATTTATGATAATGGACTAACTAGCTCTTACTAGTGATTTTATGATAGTGTACTACCTAGCCCATTCTAATCTGCTGTTTAAGTTGTCATGGGATAAGAGGGAAGATCCTTTCACGTACTGAGAACTGGTTAAAAGACAGGAAACAAAGGGTAGGAATAAATGGTAAATTTTCAGAATGGAGAGGGGTAACTAGTGGTGTTCCCCAAGGGTCAGTCCTAGGACCAGTCCTATTCAACTTATTCATAAATGATCTGGAGAAAGGGGTAAACAATGAGGTGGCAAAGTTTGCAGACAATACTAAACTGCTCAAGGTAGTTAAGACCAAAGCAGACTGTGAAGAACTTCAAAAAGATCTCATCAAACTAAGTGACTGGTCAACAAAATGGCAAATGAAATTTAATGTGGATAAATGTAAAATAATGCACATTGGAAAAAATAACCCCAACTATATATATGATATGATGGGGGCTAATTTAGCTACAACTAATCAGGAAAGAGATCTTGGAGTCGTCATGGATAGTTCTCTGAGGACGTCCACGCAGTGTGCAGCAGCAGTCAAAAAAGCAAATAGGATGTTAGGAGTCATTAAAAAAGGGATAGAGAATAAGACGGAGAATATCTTATTGCCCTTATATAAATCCGTGGTACAACCACATCTTGAATACTGCATACAGATGTGGTCTCCTCATCTCAAAAAAGATATACTGGCATTAGAAAAGGTTCATAGAAGGGCAACTAAAATGATGAGGGGTTTGGAACAGGTCCCATATGAGGAGAGATTAAAGAGACTGCGACTTTTCATCTTGGAAAAGAGGATACTAAGGGGGGATATGATAGAGGTCTATAAAATCATGAGTGGTGTGGAGAAAGTGAATAAGGAAAAGTCATTTACTTGTTCCCATCATATAAGAACTAGGGGCCACCAAATGAAACTAATGGGCAGCAGGTTTAAAACAAATAAAAGGAAGTTCTTCTTCACACCGCGCATAGTCAATCTGTGGAACTCCTTGCCTGAGGAGGTTGTGAAGGCTAGGACTATTAACAGGGTTTAAAAGAGAACTAGATAAATTCATGGAGGTTAAGTCCATAAATGGCTATTAGCCAGTATGGGTAAGGAATGGTGTCCCTAGCTTCTGTTTGTCAGAGAGTGGAGATGGATGGTAGGAGAGAGATTGCTTGATCATTACCTGTTGGTTCACTCACTCTGGGACACCTGGCATTAGCCACTGTCGGCAGACAGGGTAGTGGGCTGGATGGACCTTTGGTCTGACCCAGTATGGCCGTTCTTATGTTGTTTAGACAGTCAGGTCCAGTCTGGGTTTGGGGGAATTAACTGGTGTTTAAATGACCAGCATGCTGGCTAAGCTTTTAGTATGCAACGGTCTGTCATAAAATCCCATAATTTGTCTTGGATAGATATCTATATCTAGACCACTGATTTATAGTTTTGTAAAGAATTGTTGCATTTTTATATAATTTCTATGGGGATAAATTGCACCTATGTTCTTGGACCAATAGCCACAGTTGGATATTGGCAAATTAAATGAAGTAAAAGACAATAGTGACTCAATATTGGAGTTTGAAAGGGGGACCAGTGCTTTTCATGCTACTTAAGTAACAAGGAAGAAGAACGAGCATTTCAAAACTCTTTTTCAATAGATCATATAAGGAACACTGGAGCAAATAACTTGGCTTTGTTATAATACAGAGTCATTTTCTGTAATGAAAAGAAAGAGAAAAATGCACACTGATTTATATCCTCACTTAACTACCAACAGACTTGTTTCCTGGGTGGAGGAAGAGACATGATTGCATGTAGGGATGCACTTACTTTAAAGATTTTGAGGTACATTTCTAACTAGCTTAGTGATATAGATACTACTGCCTGCAGAGATTGAGCCAGGACATCTACTGGGAGAGCAGGATTGGAGCACACAGACAATCCAGGATGATTTGGAGTGTTGGGGACTTCCTGGTGCACGTGCTGGAGGATCCAACGAGGGATCATGCTCCTCTTGACCGGCTGCTCACAAACAGGGAAGAGTTAGTAAGGGAAGTGGAAGTAGGTGACAACTAATGTTCCCTCTAACCTTTTCCATCCATCTGCAGAAAACATTTTTGTGCATCAAGGCAGGTGCAAATGTGCACTACCATAGAAACAAAAACCTAGCTGTGGGCACTCTTCTAATCATCTGGGTGACATTTGAATGTTTCATGAACAGCCATGTAAGTACACAGCTTACAGGGAATACTGGTCCACACTCTCTTCTACAACATCATCACCTGTATCTAATACTTAAAAAACAGTTTTGACGTCTTGGGAGGGGGTGTCAAACAATGTATTTTTCTGGAACCTTGTTACATAACTCCACCCACACTCCTTTGGAGACTGTCTATCTCACTTCCTCTGTGCCTGGGAACAGGTTATATCAGACAAATGGATCTTTGAGGTGATCAGTGTGGGATAGTCCATCCACTTGCACCCTCTTCCCTCTCCCTTTTCCTGTCCTACTTCATGGACCCTTCTCATGGAGACCTTTTAAAACAGAGCTACTCAACATGCTGGCAGGCCGCATCAGTTGGTGGGCTGCATCGGCCGGCGGCCTATTTGTTTGCGGCCTGTGGTGCGGTTTAGGTTTACGCAGGGCTTAACACGCGGCCCACTGGTGGGATCCTTTGAAAATGGCCTCCACTGGGAACATGCTCCATAATGGCAAGTCAATATAATGGTCTTCTGTTGATATGCGTTTTAGTAGTTAAATTCCTGGACTGTCATTGCTCATTAAAAGTGCTGTCATATGGGTGGAAATGGGGTAAATATTGCATTATTAATATCAGCAGAACTGACCTAAATGGGGCGTGTGTGTTGTGAGGGATGTCTGTTAAAGTTAATAAAATTTGAAAAATTTAAAAAACGTTTAAGGGCAGCCAGCAGCTGGAAACTCAGGTGGATGAGGAACAAACAGAAACACTTAAAAACACTTGTAAGAACATCTAAAATAATTTTTGTAATGGTAACAGATGACAGAAAAATTGGTGGAGTGGTAAATAATAAGCTTCAGAGGGGTGCCATGTTAGTCTGTAACTGGAAAAACTTAAAAAACAATGAATAGTTTAGCACAGGGGTCTCCAAACTTCTTAAGCACAAGATCACTTTTTGAATTTAAGTGCAAGCCAGGATCTACCTCAAACCCAAATACCCTTGCCCTGCCTCCTTCATGTCCCTTCTCCGAGGCCCTGCGCCTGCTCACTCCGTCCTCCCATTCTATCTCCCTTTCACCAGGCAGGGGCAGAGGGTTGGGGCCCAGGCTCTGGTGTTGGGCTAAGGGATTTGGAGTGTGAGAGGGCTCTGAGCTGAGCCTGGGTGCAGGAGGGGGTTCAGGGTGCAGGCTCTGTAAGGGAGTTTGGGTCTGGGGGGGGCTCAGGACTAGGGCAGGGGCTTGGGGTGTAGAGGGGGGTACATGACTGGGGCATGGGTTCGGAGCTGGCTCCATCTGGACACCGTTTACCACAGATGGCTCCTGCGTGGTGGAGCAGTGGGGCTAAGGCAGGATCACCCCGCCCTGGCCCTGCACCACTCAAAAGCAGCCAGCAAACTCCTTCCATCCCAGGCCCTGTTGTCCCTCTCTCCCTGTTCTGTGGAGATAGAATACAGGGTGAAGGAAGGGGCACCCTGACATCAGCTCCCCTCTGCTCCCTTCCCTGCTCTGTACCACAAGCAGGAGACTCCCGGGGGATGGGGGGAAGCTCCCCAGCAAAGGGCAGGAGGTGCGCAGCAGTGGGGGGAGGGGCAGCTGAAGTACCGGCACCTGATAGCCTCTTAGCCAAACCAATCAGGATCACCTGTCAGAGGCTCCAAGCTCTACCAGTAGATCCCAATCTACTGGTGGTGACCACTGGTCTAGCTAGCAGCACCTAGATACTAACAAAACATATAGATAGTATCATGAGCTTTTGTGGGCACAACCTGCTTCTTCATATGAATAGAGTTGTTAAAGGTCCAGTTTCTAAATAAATAGCGGATGGGGGGGGGGGGGGGGTAGGGAGGAAAAAAGGGAAAAGAATAGTCAATTAGCATGTCCATGCTACATGAAGTTGATAGAAAAGGTACTAAGTGTTCTTAAGTAGCCATTGTTTGGTTTTTTTTATGTCATTACGATATGGAATGTAGGGAGCCATTCACCCGAAGTCTTTGTACGTGCCTCCATTGAAAGAATCAAACTTATAAATGAAGTTGAGCTCTGAGGCCTCCCTGTGAAGTTGGCTTGTGGAATTGGCCTGAAACAATACGGTGACTTTGAGATCCATTAATGAGTGCCCAGGCAAGTTAAAATGTTCCCCAACAGGTTTCTGTGTGTTGCCTTTTCAGATATCTGATTTGTGTCCATTAATTCTTTCTCATAGAGACTGTCCAGTTTGGCCAATATGCATGGCAGAGGGGCATTGCTGGCACTTGATGGCATAGATGACATTAGTGGATGTACAGTTATATGAGCTTCTGATGTGGTGGTTTATGTGGGTATGTCCTGTGATGTATTGCTGGTATAGATGTGTGGACAAAGTTGGCAACAGGGCTGATTGCAGGGATGGGTTCCTGGATGATTATGATGGATGTGTGCTGTGTGGTTACTGGAAAGAATTTGTTTGAGGTTCAGGGGTTGTTTATAGGTGAGGACTGGCCTGTCACCTGAGGCCTGTGAGAGTGAGGGGTCATAATCTAGGATAGGTTTTAGATTGTTGATAATGCATTGGAGGGGTTTAAGTTGTGGGCTGTAGGTGATGACAAATGGTGTCCTGTTGTTTTTCCTTTTGAGCCTGTCTTGAAGTAGCTGATGTCTGGGTACTTGCCTGGCTCTGTCAATGTTTTTTTCACTTCTCTGGGTGGGTATTTCAGTTTTAAGAATGCTCTATAGAGATCCTGTGGGTGTTTGTCTCTGTCCGTGGGATTGGAGCAAATCCAGTTGCATCTTAGGGCTTGGCTGTAAACAATAGATTGGGAAATGTGTCTAGGATGGAAGCTGGAGGCATGAAGGTAAGTGTAACGGTTGGTAGGTTTCCAGTATATGGTGGTAGAAATGCATCTGTCATGTAATTGTATTGTAGTGTCAAGGAAATGGATCTCTCATGTGGGCTGGTCCAGGTTAATATTGATGATAAAGTTGATGGTGGGGTGGAAGTTGTTGAAATCTCTGTGAAATTCTTCAAGGGTCTCCTTCCCATGGGTCCATATGGTGAAATAATAGTGAGGTAAATAATAGTGAGGAAAGATAACTTATATGGAGTCACATGATTCACTTGGTAATTTGGGGACAAATAAAAACCATGAATTTTAGATAGCTTCACGGTTATGCATGTAGAAGTAAAGAAAGTAGGTTGTAGTTGAGCATGGAGAACTAGATCCTGAAAATTAGTGACTCTGAAGAGCACTTAGGGATCCTGGTGAATGACCAGCTGAAGATGAGTCCCCAGTGTTATACTATAACTAAGGATTTTATGATTCAGAGGGGTAGCTGAGTTAGTCTGTAACCGGAAACAGTTAAAAAACAACAAATAGTCTAGTAGCACCTTAAAGACTAACAAAACATGTAGATGGTATCATGAGCTTTCATAGGTACAACCCACTTCTTCAGATGACAGGAGTGTTGGAAGTCCAGATCCAAGAATAAATAAGGGAAGGAGGGAGGTGGGGAGAAGGAAAAAAAATGGAGGGGAGGAAGAAAATAAGTATGCAAGCCATCCGATATCCCGATTCATACTATTTGCATAAGAATTAAACTTGTGAATGAAGTTAAGTTCTAACCCTTCTCTATGTATTTGACTTGTGGAACTGGTCTGAAACAAAATGGCAACTTGGAGATCCATTAATGAGTATCCAGGAAGATTCAAGTATTCTCCAACAGGTTTTTGTGTGTTGCCTTTTCAGATATCTGATTTGTGTCCATTAATTCTTTCCCGTAGAGACTGTCCAGTTTGGCCAATATACCTTGCAGAGGGGCATTGCTGGGATTTGATGGCATAGATCACATTAGTGGATGTGCAGTTAAATAAGCCTCTGATTTGGTGGCTGATATGGTTGGGTCCAGTGATGAAATTGCTAGTGTGGATGTGTGGGCAGAGTTGGCCGATTGCAGGGGTGGGGTCCTGTATGATGGAGGTATGTTGCGTGGTTACTGGAAAGAATTTGTTTGAGGTTAGGGGGTTGTCTGTAAGCGAGAATTGGCCTTTCCTCCAAGGCCTCTGAGAGTGGGGGGTCATTTTCCAGGATAGGTTGTAGATTGTTGATAATGCGTTAGAGGGGTTTAAGTTGTGGGCTGTAGGTGATGACAAGTGGAATTCTGTTGTTTTTCTCTTTTTGGCCTGCCTTGAAGTAGTTCATGTCTGGGTACTTTTTTGGCTCTGTCGATCTGTTTTTTCACTTCTCCAGGTGGGTATTTCAGTTTTAAGAATGCTCTATAGAGATCCTGTGGGAGTTTGTCTCTGTCTGTGGGATTGGAGCAAATCCGGTTGTATCTTAGGGCTTGGCTGTATACAATAGATTGAGAAATGTGTCTGGGATGGAAGCTAGAGGCATGAAGGTAAGTGTAACGGTCGGTAGGTTTCCGGTATAGGGTGGTGGAAATTTGTCCATCATTTAATTGTATTGTAGTGTCAAGGAAGTGGATTTCTCGTGTGGACTGATCCAGGCTGAGGTTGATGGTGGGGTGGAAGTTGTGGAAATCCTTGTGAAATTCTTCAAGGGTCTCTTTCCCGTGGGTCCATATGATGAAGATGTCATTGATGTAGCATATGTAGAGTAAGGGTGTTAGGAGGCGAGAGCTGAGGAAATGTTGTTCAAGGTCAGCCATAAAGATGTTGGCATATTGTGGTGCCTTGCGGGTACCCATGGCTGTGCCACTGACTTGAAAATACAATTTGTCTCCAAATCGGAAGCAGTTGTGGGTGAGGACAAAGTCTCAGAGCTCTGTAATCAGTCGTGCAGTGCTGTCATCGGGGATAGTGTTCCTGATAGCCTGTAATCCGTCTTCATGTGGAATGTTGGTGTAAAGAGCTTCTATATCCATGGTGGCCAGGATGGTATTTTCAGGTAGATTACTAGTGTTTTGTAGTTTCCTCAAGAAGTTGGTGATGTCACGAAGGTAGCTAGGAGTGCTGGTAGCATAGGATCTGAGGAGAGAGTCAATATAGCCAGATAATCCTGTTTTAAGTGTGCCAATGCTTGAGATGATGGGTCATCTGGGATTTCCAAGTTTGTGTATTTTGGGTAGCAGATAGAAAACTCCTGGTCGGGGCTGGAAGCGGGGGAGGGGTTAGTGTAAATTTGATCCTGAGCAGTATCAGGAAGCTTCATGGGCAGTTGTGTTCAGGTTTTTTTGGGTATTCTTTAGTGGGATCACAGGAGAGAGGCTTGTAGAATCTGGTATTGGTGAGTTGTCTGGTCGCCCCCTTTGTTTAGCCTCTTTGATTATGATGTTAGAATTGTTTTTGAGGCTGTGTATAGCATTGCATTCTGCATGACTGAGGTTATATGTTATATGTTTGCTGTCAGTGTCAGCTTGAGCACGTTTGTGGAAGCAGTCGATATAGAAATCAAGAATCTCTTTATGACCATTAGTAGGGGTTTACCTAGAAGCCTTCCTCTTGTGGGATTGGTGGGGGGGAGCAGCAAGGTCGGTGTGTTGGAAATATTTCTTTAGGAGGAGTCAGCGAAAATAGGCTTACAGATCTCCACAGAAGTGAATCATATTGGTAGCGGTGGTGGGGCAGAAGGAGAGTCCTCAAAATAGGACAGATTCCTCTTCTGGGCTAAGAGAGTGGTTGGATAGGTTGACTATGTTGCTAGGTGAGTTGAAAGTATCTGGAATGAAAGATCCTGAGGCATGTAGCAGTTTGGGTAGTTTATTGTCCTTTTTCTTCTGAAGGGAGCTGAAGTGATCCTTGTAGGTCAGTGGTTCCCAAACTTTTTGGCATCACGCCCCCCTTTTTGATTTTTGAAAAACCCTCACCCCCCCCTTCCCCCGCCAATAGCAGCAAAACTTGTTGAGCAAAAAAAGGAAAAAAAGAACCGAACAGGGCAGCAAAACTTGATGGGGGGGAGGCTAGGTCGCCTCGCGCACCCCCTGGAATTTCTTCATGTCCCCCCAGGGGGGCATACCCCCCAGTTTGGGAACCCATGTTGTAGGCGGTTTGTTGAATTTTAGTAAAGTCTGGAAAAGATGAAGTGTGTGTGTGTGTGTGTGGAAGCTTGGTTTTTTTATGACAGTTTCTAATGTTGAGAGCTCCTCCTTGATTTTCTTCCGTTTGTTGTACAGAATGCCAATAAGGTGGTTCCTGAATTTCTTTGCGAGGGTGTGACATAACCTTTGGATTTTTTAAGGACTTTATGTTACCCATGGGTGCATAACCAGAAGAATATTGAATAGGACCTAAGAAGTGGTATTTCTTGTTTATCAGGCCTACCAATGGGGTGAGGGGGAGACAGTTGCCCTGGGGCTTGGCAATTCAAAGGGGCCTGGAGCTCCTGACTGCTGTTTCTGCTACTGTAGCTGTGGCTAGAGCCCCAGGCCCCTTTACATTGCTGCCGGCATGCTGGAGCTCTGCTCCGCAAGGCTCTGAGGGCTGGAAGGGAGGCCCGTGGCACAGTCTGGATGGCACTAAAGGCTGACTGACCAAGGCCCTGTCCCTTCTGGGGGTGCAGAGTTGTGCTCCCCTCACTTTGCCCCAGGTCCTGTGTTGGCTGTCATCCCCACTATTGTTTATGATGTTGAAAGGATTATGACTGTAATATTATGTCCAATTCTGGTTTTTGTGCTTTAATAAGGATGTTGAAAAATTAGAGGGAGTTCATTAAAGAGCCACCAGAATGAGTTGAAATCTGCCTTTTACTGACAGATTTAAGAAACTTGATCTATTTAGTTTATTGTTGCAAGACAAACATGTCCCCTCTTGGGTTGGGATCACTTATAACCCTGGGGCTGAGTCTACCCAACCACCCTTAGCTTTGGAGTGGTGCACCCTAGCGTCTTGGCTCCCATTGTCACAGGTAGGGTTGCCAGGTGTCCGATATCTGCGGCTTCTGTCTGGTTTAAAAAAAACAGAAAATACCGGACAGAAAACATTCCTCTCCTACTGTGTCTGGCATGGGGAGCTGGGAGTGGGGGGGATTTAAAGGTGCAGGACTCTTTTTTGTGTGTGTGTGTGTGTGTGCGTGCGTGCGTGCGTGCATTTTTTTGTTTGCTCAACAACTTTGGTCCTTTTTTTTTTTTTTGCTCAACCAATTTAACCATGTTCGGTATCTTTTGTGAAAGTATCTGGCAATCCTAGTCACAGGCTTCAGCAGATTGGCGCGGCTGGATTGCATGTCCTCCCTGTGCTTTTACGCCCAGCAGTGCCGAGGGCATGTGGCCTCTTTGGCATGAGGTTAACCTTTGCTGAACCAGTGCAGGGCAAGCGTACCACCAGCTCATTTATCAAAGAGAAAGTTAAGAGATGGTTTGATCATGCTCTAGTCTATAAGTAACTACACAGGAAGAAGATATCTGATGCAAGAGGGCTCTTTAACATATCAGACAAAGGCATAATGAGATCCAATATCTGGCAATTCAAGCTAGCGAAATTCAAACTTGAAATGAGTCACAAATTTTTAACAATTAGGGTAATACCCACTTGACAACTTACAAGAGATGAGGTGGACTCTCCATCCTTTGAAGTCTTTCATTCATTAGTCCAGGTCTACACTACAGAATTGTCAGCCTAGCTTTGTCTTTTAGGAAGTGTGGAAAATCACTCCAGACATAGTTATGTTGGTAAATACCCCCATGTAGATACTGCTTTATATTGGCAAATTAGATCTTTTGATGGTTTAGTTTGTCATTTGGAGAGGTGGCTTAAGTATACAGAGTTCTTTTTGATGGTAAGTCTGCATCTCTACTAGGAGGCTTTGCTAATATAACTATACTGTCTTTGTAATGTAGACTAGCTGGGATTAGACATCTTTCTAAAAGATACACTGAAGCTCAACCAGAACGTACAGCCGGTCCCCGAGTTACGAATGGTCGATTTATGACCGTTCGTACTTACAATCAAACTTCCCATTAGGCGGTTGTAAATACTTCGAGCTACTACCAAGTGTTTGGTCTGTAACTTGTTTGTAAGTCGGGGACCAGCTGTATAGCCTATGCAGGAGTTTGTAAAAATCTTTATAAGGGTCTCTTCTGATCTGAAAAATCTATTTAAATTGTTAAATATTTACTTGTTTGTAAGAGAATTAAAATAATTATTTTGCAATACTTTGTTGTGAATGAAAGTTAAGATGCATTTTTGTTTAAGAAATTCCATTTTTGCAAGTTATATTTGTATGAATGTATTGTTGCTCGGAGAACCTTGCAGAAGGTCATATCAATAGTTCATAATTGGCCACATTTCATATAAATTGGTTTTGTGTTGTTATAGTGCTAAGATTTCAGACGCTGATCATCAGTGTGAAGAGTATAAGAAGCTAAAACAGCAGTTGGAGCAAAAACTCCAAGAAGTGGAAGGAGAGCTTGCTTTGCAAAAACAGGTATTGAAGTCTGTAAAAAACAATGTTGTGTTAAATGACTCACAGTAGATGGAATTTCTACCTTACAGTCCATCTGTTCTCATGTGAGAATTATGAATTATAGGTGAATGCTCTGGGTAGGTGTATTTATCAAATAACTATTCAGGCAGTCCTTTTTAGCTCTAATGTTAACTGCCCATTAATGTAAGATGTCCAATTGGTAGTATTGCATGTTACTTTACAGTAATAGGTGTCATGTGGTATTTGCATACTGGCAGTTGATTTACTTACTAGTCTGGCAGCGTCCCTTTGGGAAGAATTGGTAAGATACGTTTAGTAAACTGAGATGGATGGAATAAGATTCTTATATATGGTGATACAGCCAGCACACTGTGCTAAATTGGCTAGCCTTCAAATTCCAGGAAAGGTCAGCTTCTGTAAATCAGAAGCAGTTTTAGGCTTGGCATATGGGTTAAAGACACAGATTAACATGTGCCAGCATGCTGAACTTCTCTGATTTCAAGACTCTCTCCTCCCGCTTTTTATGCCATTGTTAACACTCAGTCATCTGCTGCTATTAATACTCAATCATATCATAATGTGAGAATGCTTAGCCATGGAGTTTGTTTGAGCTCTAATTGTGTAACCTGATTAAAGGTATCTTACTCCCTACATACTGCAAAAACAGTATTTTGTAGGATAATTTATACTCACTTCCGCTTTTAAAAAAATTGTATTTAGGAAATTTCAAGCTTACAAATGTAAATATCAGAAACAAAGTGACAGTCATTACAACAGTGAGCTTTATGTTTTTGTTTAGCAAAATATGCAGTCATATAATCATCAAATCCATCTATTTAACAGGTGTCTACCCTGACAGGGCTTTTGGCTACTGGATGGAGGGAGGCAGTAGAAGTGATATATTGTGGTGTTCATATGGCTTTTGACAGAAGCCTTGCAAAAATTAAAATATATTACATGTATTGTTTAGACTCAATTCCATACAATGTTCTCATAAGCAAACTAGGGAAATGTGTCTAGATTCAGTTACTATAGGGTGTGTGGATAGCTGTCTGGAAGACTATGCTCAAAGAGTAGTTATTAATAGCTTGATCTCAAATGGGGAGGGAGTATTTTGTGAGGGTCTTAGTCCTGGGTCTGGTACAATTCGATACTTTCGTTATGTACTTGGATAATGGTGTGGAGTGAATGCTTATAACATTTTTACTTCACATTCCCCTTTACCCCTGTTTGTGCTTCCTTTCCCCAGAGCTGGTAGAGGGAAACATTGATAAGAATAAGGGGGCTGAGACCACAGTTGGGAGGCAGGAGCAGAGCCCCAAGCACAGGCCCTGTAGCTAGGACCCCCTATACAGGGCCAGGATCAAAGCCCCAGACACAAAGCTGGCAGTGCTGGGACCCTGAGCACAGAGCTGGCAGCTGGGACCCTGTGCAATACCTGGTGGTTCTAAAGTCGTCCCCCCCGCTCCCCCTGCACAGCTAGTTCCCATGCATATGCTTCCATCCCTATTGTTCTGTGATTTTATGATATTATAGTGATTCTCTTTACAACATCCAGGTCATGATGTTTTGAGTAATTTTATTAACATCAGTAAAACTTTTAGAGAGGTAGCCATGTTGGTTGTTTTTGCTGAAACAGACTAGGAATTCAGTGGCACCTTAAAGACTAACACCTTTATTACAGCATAAGCTTTGGTGGCCTGCAGCTCACTTCATCAGGTGCATAAAATGAAAGCTTCAGTTTAGCAAGGGTGTATATAGGGATGGGAGTGTTGTTACATCAGTGCTAATGAGGCTAATTCAATCAGAGTGGATCTGGCACTTCATTCTCCCTGGACACACAGTAAAAGACTTGAAAATTGCCATAGTTGAGCAAAAAAATTCTGGGGCATGAAATTGCTGAGCTGGAATTCATATTCAAACTTGACACCATCAGAATGGGTCTGAATACAAAAATTAATTCCCCCCTTTGGGCATCCTCATCTTATCAACTGTTGGAAGTGGGCCACATTCACCCTGAGTGAATTAGCCTCATTAGCACTGATGTTACACTCCCATCATTGCATACACTCCTGCCAAACTGAAGCTTCCACTTCATGCACCTGATGAAGTGAGCTGCAGCCCACGAAAGCTTATGGCATAATACATTTGTTAGTCTTTAAGGTGCCCCAGGACTCCCTGTTCTTCTATTTTTAAAGTAAAATAACTGACTTATCTCATCGCTTCAAGTCTTTTAATAGCTCCAGTTGTATTTGTGCCAAACTTTACGAAGATTTAGATTTTTTTTTTCTTCTGGTAGTATTCATGGTTAAAGTAACTAAATAATATCTAATTTATGCAAGAATAGAAAAAGTCATCACGCTTTACTGTCAAGTTGCATTTATAAAATATTAATAAATGATAAACATGAATTTTAACCAATTGTTATAGATTATTATGGAGTCCAACAGGTCAGTACATTGTGTTTGACCCATCTGTAGGTCTCCTCTCTTGATATGGTTATAACCATCTATAATACGCTATTCATGCCAATTAACATTTTAAAAATTCATTATCCCTTTATAAACTATTTATAATTGGACCTTAATACACAATATGACCAAAAATTGTGCTGAAATAATTTATTCTGTGTTTTCACATCTTGTAGTCTGCTTCATTTATTGTCATTGGTAGTTTGAGGTTGTTGCTTGTTGTTTGACAATTCATCTGTCTAGAAGGAAAGCCCGTAATAGTACCAGTAGAAGCAGCACGTTCTTAGTTCCATATGGGAATATAGTTTATTTCACTGTTCAAGTAAGATTTAAAGTAAAACTCACATTTCTGTATCAAAAGTTATAGGTTGCATAGTTGGATAAATATTTATTATAAAGGAATATGACTTTAATATATGTACACTAGAAGATTTACCTGGCTGTTGATTCTATCTTTTCTCATATGGTTTTCTGAGAAGCAGTCCCATTCCAGGCACATCCTATTTTCTTGGCACAACCAAGCCCTGACCTTGCTCTGTTATGGTAAGAGGAAGCTGTATACCAAATTTGGTGGTCCTAGCACTTACCGTTTAGGAGGAGTTCTTGAACAGATGGACAGACAGATAAACTCTCTCAAATAAATAGTAGTTTTTAGTAAAGAAATGCATTTGGCAATTTCATATTTTCTATGAATGTGGATCATTTTGACTTTAATGATATGGAAGATGCCATTTTAGATAACACATGAACTATGTTTATACTGATTTTTTTTTAAATCCCTATTATTATTGGTGCAAGCAATGGTGAGAAAATTACTGCATGCAGGACATAATGTTTTAGCCAGTATGTTGTCTAACTCTTCTCTGAACAAATCTAGATAACACAGTGGTCAGGACACAGTGGTAACTGAGATATGGTCTATATGAGGATTCCCATTGTTGTTCCCATCAGTGGAATTGCATTTGTAGTGGCAACAATGGGAAATGTTCAGTGTATGTCGTTTTTATGGGATTATTAATCCATTCCCTGCAATCCATTACAGGAGCTGCTGGTGGAATTTGATGCAGAAATTAAAAAGAGAGAACATGCATTTCGACAGCAGGCAGATGAAATGAGTAATTTAGTTCTTTCTCATGAACTCAAGGTAATTATCGTCTTTAAACTATTCTTTTGTTTTTTCTACAAAATAAACACACTTTACTATTATCCTGAATTTGATATATTCTGTGATACAAATATATAGCTCACACTCTTCCTTTCTTCACCCCTGACTAAGTGAGCTCTTTCCAAGAAAGTGGAGATACTTGAGGGTTGCCTCTTAATTTCATTATGATTAACAGAATCTTCCTGCACGCTGCTGAGAGATTTTACCCGTCAGTCTCCAGAAGGCCTATCTGATCCGAGGGTTTGATGTCTGTTGACTATTAGGAGAGAAATACAGAGACTCTGTATAGAAAGATGAATTCCACATCTCTTGAGTTTACCCTTTTTATTACTGATGTCAAGTTATTTCAGTGTGTTCTAATTTGTTAAAGCACTTATGGGGTTGGTGCCACTTAAAATTAATTGCAGCATCTTGTTCATAGATATTGACAAAGGCTTTTACTTCCTCAGACTTTATTGAGTTTAGGACATCATTATAATAAATAATAAAAGGAAATTATATATTTTGTAAATTTTGTTTTTCTTTCATCATTTATGGTTTTTGTATTTGAAGGCTACAGAGCCAAATTCTGACCCTTGTCTGGCTGTTCCTAACTTAGTGCCTTTGTTCATACTATATATATATATAGTATTTGCTATTCCTGTTTTCCTTACTGAATGTAGACTTTTATCTATTATTGTTTGTTATTAATACAAAGATATAAAATAGATAGTATATGTTGTACAGCTGAGTTGATGCAACAGAAGAAACCTCGACCTTTGGAATTTTCTGACTTCGGAGTGATTGATTGATTTTGATTTTATAACTTCATGTATTTTTGTGGTTGCATAGTTGTAATGCTGACCTAAATACATGCAGTTCAACTTCTGTTCATGGTAAATTTATTATCTGAGTCCCACCAGTGTGCAAAGTGATGTATAAATAGAGGAAGACAGGCTGTCTGTAGCTCTAAGATCTTTTCTAAGTCAAATAGAAACAACACAATTCACATACAAATAATATATTTGATAATGGTGCAGACTTTAGGCAGTTGAGGGAAATTGTTTTTCATTAATGAGGCACACAGCTGAGATAACGAGATCATTGTCAACAAACTTTAAAAAAGGGAATTTTAAGTGGTGATCTGAAGGAAAAAAGGTAGATCAGTTAGTACACAAAAAGAGGCTTACGGTTAGCAAGAAAGACAAATGAGGAGAAAGGATACAAAATGAATTTTTGGGAGGTTATAGAAGGGAAAGGGTGAATTGGAAGAAGTGGAGGTTGCACTCATGGTGTGGGTTTTCAAATAAGCTCAGTGTTGACCTGGGTTTGATCCCAATCAACATACCAAACACTTATGAAAATCTCACCCAGGCAGATTTATTCTAATATTTTATTGCATTGTACTATTTAATACCTGGTAAAATTAGACTGAGCAAATCTTTTGAGCTCTAACGAAATTCATAACTAAAAAATTCAGAATCAAAGATGAAAATATTGTGCCTGGCTGGGAAAAGAAAAAACTTCTTTATGAGTAGGAATATGTTTTCATGATCCAGCTTCGAGGCAGGGATTGCAATGTCTTTTGTTTCAAAAAGGGTAGGGGAAGAGTAGGGAGGTAGAATTTAGCATCCTGATATTATTTTGCTGTTCTTGAGATGTGAGTTTCTCTTGATATGCTGATTATATATGGCGGGGATTGCAACTTCCCTGCTGTTGCCAGGAACGTAGTGAAATAGTTTTGTTTTGCTCTTGATATTAGTTTCTAATTTTGAGTATTGTTTTCTCCTTTGAAAGGTGAAGTTGTTGACAACAGAACTGGAGGCACTGAAAGAGGCTGGGATGAAAGCTGCAGAATCATTGCAAATAGCAGAAACTACTAATTTGAAGTTGGAGAAAGAGGCCAAATGCAAGGATCGGGAACTTAAAGATCTTGCAGCTGTGAAAGATGCTCAGTACTGTACAATTCTAGCTATGATTAAGAGCAGCTGCTTTTGAAATCACCTTTCCCTCCTTTTCCTTTCCATCTCATAATCTCAGTAGCTTCATACCTCTTGTATAAATAACTCTGTACTTTAATAGTACATACTATCATAGCCACAACAGAAAGCAATATCCATTGATCTGAATACTCACTACAGTGTCTCTGGATAGTGTGGGTGTTAGTCAATTTCTGCATCACTATTTGGTATAACCTTTTTAAAAAATATTTGTTTTTATCAAGTATTTATAAACACTGTGTTATGGTTCAGGCATGCTGTGCATGTTTGACCATTATCTCAATCTTTCTGAGATCACATTTCCAAACCAATGAGTCTACATCTGCAGATCTCTCAGGGTATGTCTATACTATGAAATTTGGTCAAATTTAGCGAAATTGACATTTAGCATCTGATTTTGATAAGGTTGAAGGTGAATGTCCTCACTATGCACATTTGGGCCGCAGAGTGCATTCCTACTACCATGGCTACCATCGACTCAGCGATGCATCGTGAGTAGCCATCCCAGAGTTCGTGGTGCCCATTTGAATTCTGGGTTAGGCTCCCGAAGCCTGATTGGACGAAAATATTGTGGCAGGTGATTTTGGGTACATGTCGTCGGCCTCTCGTGATGCAGTTACTTCCTCCCTCCCACCTTTCCTGAAAGCAATGGCAAAAAATCGTTCGGTGCCTTTTTTCCCAGATTATCCATTCAGGCAACATATCCATTCATGGCAAGCATGGACCCCATTCAACTGCACACTGCTATTGCGAGCATTACAAACACCTCGCACATTATCCTTTGGTATGTCCAGAGCCTAGCCAGCTAGTACAAGGAAGAATGTGAGGATTGAGCAACTGGCATATGTTGGTGATAGTTAGGCATGTTGACACAGTAGAACACTGATTCTGGTCCTTGGATGCAGGCACGAACTGGTGGGACCACATAGTTGTGCATGTATGGAGTGATGACCAATGATTGCAAAACTCGCATGTCTAACGCCACTTTCATGGAACTTTGTGAATTGCTTTCCCCCACCTTCAAGCACAGAATACCTACATGAGACCTGCTCTGACAGTTGAGAATAAATGGCATTAGCTGTGTGGTAGCTATCTGGTGTTGCAAGCTTCCAATCAGTCAGGATTCATTTCAGAGTGGGAAAATTTACAGTGGGAGCTGGTGTGATCCAAGTAGCCAGGGCAATCAACACCCTTCTACAAGGAAGAATAGTGATTCTGGGAAATGTGCAGGACATAGTGGATGGCTTTGCCACAATGGGATTCCCTAACTGTGGTGGTTGATAGATGGAGCGCATATCCCTGTCTTGATGCCAGACAACCTTGCCAAAGAGTACCCAAGGGGTACTTCTCAATGGTATTGCAAGCACTGGTGGATTACAAGGGCCATTTCATTGACATCAACGTCAGCTGGTTGGGAAAGGTGCATGACACCCACATCTTTACAAACTCCATTCTCTTCAGAAAACTGTAAGATGGAACTTTCTTCCCAGAATGGAAAACTACCATTGGTGAAGTTGAAATGCCAATGGTTATCCTTGAAGACCCAGTCTACCCCTTGCTGCCATGGCTCATGAAACTATATACAGGCAGCTGTGATAGTAGTAAGGAGCAGTTCACCAGCATGCTGGCAAGTGCAGAATGGTGGTAGTATGTGCCTTTGGCTGTTTAAAGGCCTGCTGGTGCAGCTTACTGACTAGGTTAAACCTCAGTGAATGCAATATTCCCATTGTTGCTGCTAGCTGTGTTGCATAATATTTGCAAAAATAAGGGGGAAAGTTTCTGGTGGAGTGGGATGTTGAGGCAGATCACCTGGCAGCCACTTATGAGCAGTCAGACACCAAAGCAATAGTAGGAGCACTGTGCATTGGAGAGGCTTTGAAATCCAGTTTCAGGAATGACCAGACAAAGGTGTGACAGTGACGTGTGTTGCTCATTACCAGGCTGCTCCCTGTTGTACATGTACTGCCCTGTAAACCAAATGCCCCGCTCCAATTGCACTTGGCACAGTGAATAAATATCCTGTTGTTCTGAATTCATGCATTTTTATTTAGGCTACACAGTGAATACAGACAGTACTGAATAGAGAAGTAATTGAGGGTGTTACAAGGGTCTGATAACACTGTGGTGGGGAGAGTACAAGGCTTCAAGGCTCATTACATTTGGTCTATGTAGCAATCAAATCTGTGGGAATGACAGCCTTTTGCGCTATGAACCATTCCCTGGAGTTGAGTGAAAGGCTTCCCAGGCCTTCTGCCCTCTACATTCTAGGACGTCTGAGAGAGGAGGATATGGAACTTGGTGAAGAGAGCAGGTGGTTTATTAATGAGTGCAGGGTAGCTATGTGCTCTAGCTGCCTTTCTCGCACATCTACTGGGCACCTCACCAGGTCTGTTCCTGGGGCTTTTCCTGTGTACCTGAAAGTGCTGGCCAGAGTGGTCACATTGGAGCACTGTGGGATACCTCCTAGGGTATGTCTAGACTACATGGCTCTGTCGACAGAGCCATGTAAACTAGCCTATCCGACATAGTCAATGAAGCCGGGATTTAAATATCCCCGGCTTCATTAAAATAAAAATATCTGCCGCGCTGTGCCAGATCAGCTGATTGTCGGCACAGCGCGGGAGTCTAGACGCGGATCGGTTGACAAAGGAAGCCTTTGAAACGAGGCTTACAGGATCGGTCGACAAAGGCTTCCTTTGTCGACCGATCTGCATCTAGACTCTCGCGCTGTGCCGACAATCAGCTGATCCGGCACAGCGTGGCGGCCCTTTTTATTTTAATGAAGCCGGGGATATTTAAATCCCGGCTTCATTGACTATGTCGGGTAGGCTAGTTTACATGGCTCTGTCGACAGAGCCATGTAAACTAGCCATGTAATCTACACATACCCCTAGAGGCCAAGAATGTCGACTTGAACAGAGTTGTGTCTGCACTACCCCAATTTGACCCAAGATGGTGGAATTTAGCACAGCTCCTCTCATCAAGCTGTAGTAGAGCTGTCCATTTAAAAAGTGCTTACCGTAGGCAAAAGGAGCTTGGTGGTGTAGACACATTGATTATAAAACTGACCTAACATTGCTCACTTCGGCATAATTTCATAGTGTAGACCAGGCCTCAGATTGGAACCCTGTGGTTCAACCCACTTTGTCATTCGGTTATAGAACATGCTGGTTCACCAGCTGTACTTACCTCCAGCAGGCCCATCTGGGTTCATGCCAGAGTTAACTTAAGCTAAGCCTGAGAGTTAACTTAGGCTTCCATTTAGCTACAGCCCACTCATAATCAAAAAAGTGAGGCTTCCCACAATGTTCATAAAAGTATTACTGTAACTAATTTTGTCCTTTAACTTTTCTTGTGTTGTCCCTACATGCTTGTACTATTCTTTGTACTCCTCCTTACTAGTTTGTCCATGTTTCCTCTTTGTGTAGGATCCCTTTTTCTTTTCAGATCATTTAAGACAGTGGTCCAGTCTTAAATGCTGGTCTGGTGGTTGTTTCAGTCCACGGACCACCAGGCCAATCAAAAAATTTTCATGGACCACCTCCTTTTTGAGACACGATAAAAAAGAGCAGACAACATTTTGGTTTGAAATTTATTTCTTACTAACAGATTTTTGGATTCTCTTCTCACTGACAAGCTTTTCAATGTTTGGAGTGGTACTTGATAATGCACAATGAATATCGCTTTCCACTGCAAGCTGATTCCTCTGTTTGTACTTAACGTGCAACAGATACAAAAATCCAGTCTCACACACATAAGTTGATGCAAATGGCAAAAGAAATCTGACTGCGTGTGCTGACAGATTTGGGTAACTCCTGGTCACGCTGGCCCAAAATTTCTCCTTGGTAGACTGCTGGTACACGTCTTGAGCTGCAAAATCATTTTTCAGATCCAAGAATTCCTCCTGCAGGTCCTCTGGAACACTATTAACATCTGTTGTAAATGGATTCCTGATGAAAGATAATCCATCCCTTGTCCCGTCCACCTCCGGAAAGTATCATTGGAATTAGTCTCATAGCTTCTGTAAATGATCGAGAATTTGCATCCGAATGGCTTCCTTTTCCCCGAGCATGGCATCCACATATGGAAATTGAACCAAATTATTGCCTTCGACTCTTACGATCCAGAGTTCCAATTTGTCAAGAAAAGCCTTGATGATGCTTTGGTGAGAGAACAGATTTGCACCTTTCCCTTGCAGCTGAAGATTCAGTTTGTTCAAGATTCCAAAAATATTGACAAGATACGCAAGTTCTAAATTTGACTGCGTCAGCACATTTCGGGAATTCCTCTTTCCCTTGAGCCTGGAGAAATAAATCCAACTCCTCTCTCAATTGAAAAACTCTGTTGAGTACGTTCCCTGCTGACAACCACCGTACAGAAGTGTAGAACAGCAACACATCAAAGTCGGAACCCATGTCCAGGCAAAATCTTTTGAACAGCCTAGTGTTCAGAGCCGATGATTTGATGTGATTCACCACTTTCACCAACCCTTTGAAAACGGCATTCAGTCGATCAGGCAATGTTTTTGATGCCAAAGCTTCCCTATGAATGAAGCAATGAACTCCGGTTACCATTGGAGCGCGCTGTTTCACCAGCGTTTGGAAGCCCAATCTTGAGCCCAGCATGGCAGGTGCACCATCAGTAGTGACACCCACAAGATTTACCCAATCCAGACCACGTACTTCAAAGAAATTGTTAACAATTTCCATCACATCCTGAGCTTTTGTGGTGGTATGAAGAGTCTTACAAAAAAGAAACTCGTCTTTGAAGTCTCCCTGAACCATGTTTCATGCGAACACCAATAGCTGAGAGCACAATGCGATGTCGGTCGATTCATCCAATTGTATGGCAAACAATGGAGACTTCTTTATTTCATCCACAACTTGTTCACTGATATTCTGTGATATCTCATTTATCCGTCTTGATACTGTGTCGTTAGGGACAGATATATCATTCAGCTTCCTTGCTGCTTCCTCGCCAAGAACAAGCCGCACCATCTCTTTTGCACAGGGGAGCACAAGTTGCTGTACAGTGGTATGAGGCTTCTTAGCCTGTGCAACTTTGTATGCAACCATGGAGGAAGCACGCACTGCATTGCTTGTCTTATTGTAGAATGCACTTGTTGAGTTGAGGCGCTGCTGTTTCAGACCTGATAACCGCCGCTCAAAATAATCTTCATCCTTTTGCAGCAAGTTGACACTTTTCGAGATGGAGTTTCAACTTAGGCGGCTTCATTGAGTCATTCCCCAAGACTTTGAAACAAAAAACACATTGTGGCAAATCCACGCCTTCTTTTTCTTGACAAGTGAAGCCGAATTTGATGTAGTCCGCCGAATACTTGCGCTTGACATTTCTTCCTGTCGTTGCCATTATAAACAAACTACACCATACCTGTAAAACAGCACATGTAGCACAGGATGAACGACACAGCAACTGCTCAGCACGATGGCGGCAGCTACACTGATGCTCAGAGCCTCAGACGGAAGTTACTGGCAACACAATGCGGTTGTGTCCTAGGTGACGTTATGGATGACGTGCCACGTGCTTGTGAACATGGCCTAACAGCGGTGCCTGCTCACACCGCGTGACTTTGGACAATGTTCCTGTGGACCACCGAAAAAGTCACCATGGACCACCAGTTGAGAACCACAGATTTAAGAGCTCCTCATGGAACCGTATTAAGCTTTTATTGTTCTTCCTATCTTTTCCTCACATTGGAATGGCTTGCAGTTGTACCTTTTTAATATTGTCTCCTTGAGAAACAGCCAGCTCTCTTGAATTCCTTTTTCCTTTTGAATTTCTCCTTATTGGACTTTATTCATTCTCTGTGTGCATAAGTCCGTTTTCCTTACTCTGCTGCTTTCACTTCTTCCTTTCTTTAGAATCATGAAATCTGTTATTTCATGTTCACCTTCACCCAAATCACCATGCCTTCAAATTTCCTACCAATTCCTCTGTGTTAGAATCAGTTCTAAATGGCTGTCTCTCTGGTTAACTTCCTCCACCTTATCTTACCTCAGATATTCAGAGACACTGTTCCTAGTCAACAATAGGATAAACCAAATTTGGATTCTCTAGGACAAGCCATTTCAAAACTGACATTCATTTAAAAATCAGGATACATTTTTAAAAGGGAATTTTTTTCAACCTTTTGTATCTCATTAGTTCCTGTTGTAATGGGCTCTCCTTACTGGATTTCTTTAAAGCCAACTGCCCCAGCTTCTTTCTTGCTTCAGTTCCCATCTTTGCTACTAATTAATTCACTTTTTTCATAGGAAGCAAATGCAAATATTCCTTTTGCTTTGCCTCACTTTTTGTCATATCACTGTGATTCTCAGCCCCTTTTTTTTCTTTTCTCCTTTTTATTTCCATCTGAAAGCAATAAACTCTCCTATGACATACCCATTCTCAAATATCTAATCACCTTTCGGCCATGATCTAAATTCTGTCCATTGTCCACCTTCTGACTTTATCCATGCTTTTGTGACCATTTAATATTTGACCTTTTTCTGGTTTCATCTCATTCTGAGTTGCTTAATCCTCACTGTCTTCCTTCCTAGCTATAATTCTAAGCGTAACAATTTCAGTTACAAAATTGATAAATCTTATGTCTTTGCTAATTTAGGATAAAGGATTTAGAATGTAAGCTTCATGTAGCATACCTGACTTTACAAAAAGAAGAGGAAACATTTCAGAGAAAGTAAGTATTTCTGATATATGACATTGCATTCAAAGACAGAGTGTGAGTGTGTGGGTTTATTGGGTCACTGAGTGGGGCGAGGAGGCAGCACCTGCAAGCGCAGAGCCACATGGAGCCATCTGTGCCTCCCTGAGCTGTGTCAAGTAGGCACTCCAGTCCCCTGCCCCCTCCCACCCAGATCCCACATCCCCACCCTCACTTGCACCCCCTAGCCTTGCAGACCCCACCCCTCCCCCCCATTCTGTTCCCGTACCCTACCTCCCACCAAGACCATGCACTCCCACCCCAGCCTGCTCCATGGCAGCCCCCCACCTGCACATGGAACCCCTTATTTTGGTCCCACCTCAGAGCCTAGGGGTCCCACAAAATCTACAAGCCCTGGCCCCCCATTTGGGGATTAGGTCAGTGAGGTTTTTTTGTGGCTCCCAACTAATTTTTTTGTGGGTCAGTGGACTCTTAACTCAAAAAGGTTCTCTACTCTTGTTTTAGAGGTTTGAGTGTAACTTAATTTGGCCTTCCAGAAGGGCACAAGACACCACCAGGCAACCTTAACTCTGTGTTAACAAAGCATTTTGTCAATGAATAAAGAAAGCGTTTAAAGAAAGTTATGATTTTGTTCATGTAGTTGCAGTTTAATGTCTTGATTCAATAAAGCATTTCAATACATGCTTAAAATGGGCTATTTCACATATTTGAGTGTAAGCATGTGGTTAAGTGTTTTGCTGAATGGCTACTAAGGTTACTAACATACATCATATTTTTATCATTTTACTCCAGGTTGCTTGATTCCCTTGAATAGTATCATTCCTTGTTGAAGAACATATTTAGTCGGTCCCATGAATTGATTAATTTGATCCTAATGGTCTTAGACCTTGTTCTGAGAGCTTTACTTTTTAGTTCTCCAGATCTTCTCAAACAGAAGTGACACAAATATTTGTGAAGTCCACTGATACACACAAGTTTACTCTGTACTTTGTATCATTTTAAACCTTAGACTTGAGGGAAACAATCCAAACAAACAATAGTCTTAATTTGCATATTGGTGTTTTCTAGACATGAGGTGCTAGATCGCTTTGCCAAGGAGAAAGATGCAGTACTGGCTTCAGTGAAAGAAGTCCATGCTGAGCAAATACAAAAATGGGAAAATCAGATAAGAGACCTACAAATAAGTAATGAGACTCTGGAAATGGAGTTGCGTAGAAGAGAGTGTGGAGGCATGCAGATTGCTTGAGGGAGAAAGACACTGTAATTGAAAAGTGAGTGTGGTTTGATTAATCTGAATTCTGTGAACTACAGGTGAAAGACAGAATTCAGAAAATCTTACATGAGCAGTGTTGTGTTTCATTACTTATATGACTAAAAAAATTGCTTTAGATACTAGGTGTGGTATCTGACCAAAGGTGAGTATTTATAGAATTTTTGGGAAAAATATTTTCCAGAGTAGAACTACTGGAAAAATGAATTTTTGCTATTAACAACATAAAAAGTTAAGACTTTTCTTAAGTTTCTGTTGTTGAAAGTGAGCGGTTGTCGAAGTGAAAATATCCCATCATTGTAAAGCGTAGTGTAATTTCTGTAAGATTATAATTTAGCCAAATCAAAACAGATTTTACCAGACTATAAAAGTCCAATATCCCCTTTTCTTCACCATATCACCCCCTTCCCTCACTACTCCATTCCCCTCCTCTCACTCCCACATTCCTCTTCTCCTTCCCTATTCTAGTGCCTCTTCCCCACCTCCTCCCCTCACTTCCCACCAACACCCACTTTCCCAGCCCCACTGCAGGCATCTTTTCTTTGCATCTCTCCATTGACTCTTCTCTGTCGCATCAAACATAAGATACTTGTGTCACTTTCAAGCCGCTTATCCACTTATCTCCACCCTACCTATCATTTCTTATTCAGTATTAAATGGTCAGTGCCTGTCTCTGATTGGCCTACAGCAGGGGTTGGTGACCTTTTCAAAGCAAAGAGCCAAACTGCATCAAAATTCAGAACAAGTGGTCAACAAAGCTGTATAAGAATGCCCATTTGCTTGACTGAAAATATACAACTTAATATTATTGATAGTTGACATAATGACTAATTATAGCACAAATGAAACATTGTACTCACAGACTTTATTTAATGAGACTTCTGCTGCTTCATCTTTTCACACAATTTTGAAGTTTACATCATGACTAGTCAAATCCAGTTTCCTGCACGCATTCAGGCTGTCTTCTGTCAATCTTATGGCAGGGGTTGGTGATGTGGGGGTGCAGGAGTCTAGGTTGGAGTGTATGAGGGGCTCAGGGCAGGATATTGGGGTGTAGGATGGACTCAGGGCACAAGGTTAGGCTGTGTTGGGTGCAGGAGTGTTATGGCAGAGGACTAGGGATGTGGGTGTGCATAAGTTTGGGGATGTGTGGGTATGAGGGACTCAGGGCAGGGGGTTCAGGTGTATGATTTGGGGTTGTGGAATCCCCATCTCTGGAAATATTTAAGAGTAGGTTAGATAAATGTCTATCAGAGATGGGCTAGACAGTATTTGGTCCTGCCATGAGGGCAGGGGACTGGACTAGATGACCTCTCAAGGTCCCTTCCAGTCCTAGTATTCTATGATTCTATGAGGGGTCAGGGTTGGTGTGTGTGTGGGGCGTGCAGGAGTGTTATGACACTGCAGCCAGATGTGGGCTGGGCTCCAATTGGGGACTTGTTGTCCAGGCTTCATTTTTAAATAAAGTAAAATATGTCCAACACAAAAGGTTTCAACATTGTCTTTATTTGTGGCAGGGGTGGGGAACCTTTTTTTGATCAGGGGCCACTGACTCTCAGAAAAATCAGTTGGGAACCATATAAGTGAGAAGCAAAACAAAAAAGGGGGGGTCCTCCAAGCCCCCAACCCTCACTGATGTGACCTCCAACTGAAACACCTCACTCTCCTGGTGCTCCAGCCCCATAGTAGGGGAAGGGGCAGGGAGGACTGAGGTTCAAGGCCTCAGGCCAGATTTACTCTTCTGGAGTTCCAGGGTTAGTGGATTTTGTGGGCCCCCATAGGCTCTGCGTTGGGGCCAAAAATGAGACATTAAGTATGTGGGACAGGGCTGCCAGTGAAGGGGATAGGGATGGGAGTACAGGATCTGAGCGGGAGGTAGGGTGTGGGAGGGGGTGACGGGGTGAGTTCTGGCCAAGGGGCTGGGGTCAGGGGGTGTCTGGCTGGGGGCAGAGGGGATTTTGGACAGGGGGAAGGCTGACTCACCAGGGGACTGGGGGGATTTTGGCCATGGGGCAGAGGGCAAGGGGTGTTTGGCCAGGAGGCAGGGAGTATTTGGCCAGAGGGCTGGGGGCAGGGGACAGGCAGTGTCTGGCCAGGGGGGAAGGTTGAGGGGGGGCATCTGGGCATGAGGAGGTGGGGGGGACACTCGTTTTCACGCCATGCGGCAAGCAGCGTGTAACATGCCTCCCACTGCTCCTATTCGCCAGTAGGAAATCTCCAGGAAGGGTTGGCAGGGGGGAGGCCTGCAGGAATTGTCCCCTAAGGGAACAAATTAGCAGTACACAGGGATCCATATTTGGTTCCTGGTTTCCCCTACTCCAGGGTGAAGGAAAACACTGTAGTGCCAAGTCATTTTTAGCTCTGTTCCCTGCACGCCAGCTTCTCTCCCCCCGTCCCCCCCCCATCCCAATGCATGAAGCCGTCTTGCAGGGGCTGTAAAACTGTAGCACCAGCGCTGGCTCCCTGTTGTGAGGGGAGTAAGGGAAGGCTGAGTTAGGGCTCCAGAAGAGCCATATCTGGCTCCCTAGAGGGACATATTTGGCTCGCGAACCATAGGTTGCTGACTCCTACAGTGTCAGCCTCCATTGCCTGAAATGATAGCTCTGTGACTTGTGAACTTCTCTGTTCCACTGTTCATCTCAGTGGGTATTTTCTTTCCCTCTCCCCATGTCAGTAACTGAGAGCTTGTGATTTGCACCAAGCACGCTCAAGCTCAGATCCTCACCCTGGTGTTAGAATAATAGAATATTAGAACTCGAAGGAACAAAGACAGGTTGTCAAGTCCAGTCCCCTGCACTCAAGGCAGGACCAAGCACTGTCTAGATCATTCTTGATAGATGTCTATCCAACCTGCTCTTAAATATCTCCAGAGATGGAGATTCCACACTCTCCCTAGGCAGTTTATACTAGTGTTTAACCATCCTGACAGATAGGAAGTTTTTCCTAATGTCTAACCTAAACCTCCCTTACTGCAATTTAAGCCCATTGCTTCTTGTGCTGTTCTCAGAGGCCAAGGAGAACAATTTTTCTCCCTCCTCCTTGTAACATCCTTTTAGATACTTGAAAACTGCTATCATGTCCCCCTTCTCTTTTCTAAATAATTCTTTCAGTCTTTTCTCGTGGGTCATGTTTTCTAGACCTTTAATTGTTTTTGTTGCTTTTCTCTGGACCCTCTCCAATTTCTCCACATCTTCCTTGAAATTTGGTGCCCAGAACTGGACACAGTACTCCAATTGACACTTAATGCTCAGGATCCTGATGAAAGGAAGAACGGGGAGTAGCAAAATACACACCCAAACTTAAGAAAAGCAGACTTTGACTCCCTCAGGGAACTGGTAGGCAGGATCCCCTGGGATGCTAACATGATGTAAACAGGGAGGAACTAATAGGGGAAGTAGAGGTGGGTGACAACCTGGGAAGCAGTGATCATGAGATGGTAGATTTCAGGATCCTGACCAAAGGAAGAAAAGAGACTAGTAAAATACACACCTTGGAATTCAAAAAAGCAGATTTTGACTCCCTCAGAGATCTGATGGGCAGAATCCCTGGGATGCTAACATGAAGGGGAAAGGAGTCCAGGACAGCTGGCAGTATTTTAAAGAAGCCTTATTGAAGGCACAGAAAGAAACCATCCCGATGCGTAGCAAGAGAGGCAAACATGGTAGGAGACCGGATTGGCTTACGGGGGAAATCCTTGGTGAATGTAAGCACAAAAAGGAAGTTTACAAAAAGTGGAAACTTGGACAAATGACCAGGGAGGGGTTTAAATGTATAGCTCAAGAATGCCGGGGGGTTATCAGGAAGGCGAAAGCACAAATGGAATTGCGACTGGCTAAGGATGTGAAGGATAACAAGAAAGGTTTCTACAGGCATGTTAACAAGAAGAAGGTGATCAGAGAGGGTGTGCCCTACTGGATGAAGGAGGTAACCTAGTGACAGATGATGTGGGGAAAGCTGAAGTACTCAATGCTTTCTTTGCCTCTGTATTCACGGACAAGGTGGGCTCCTGGACTAATGCGCTAAGTGACACAAGATGGGATGAAGATGAACAGCCCTTGGTGGGTAAAGAACAGGTTAGGAACTATTTAGAAAAGCTAAATGTACGCAAATCCATGGGTCCGGACTTAATGCATCCGAGGGTAGTGAGGGAGTTGGCAAATGTCATTGAGGAGCCTTTGGCCATTATCTTTGAAAAGTCGTGGAGATCGGGAGAAATCCCGGATGATTGGAAAAGGGCAAATGTAGTGCCCATCTTCAAAAAGGGAAGAAGGATGATCCAGGGAACTATAGGCCGGTCAGTCTTACCTCGATTCCTGGAAAAATCATGGAAGGGATCCTTAAGGAATCCATTTTGAGGCACTTGGAAGAGAGGAAAGTGATTAGGAATAGTCAGCATGGATTCACAAAGGGCAATCGTGCCTGACCAATCTGATTAGCTTCTATGATGAGGTAACTGGCTCTGTGGACGTGGGAAAGTCAGTGGATGTGCTATACCTTGACTTTAGCAAGGCTTTTGATACGGTCTCCCACAATATTCTTACCAGCAAGTTAAGGGAATGTGGATTGGATAAATGGACGGTAAGATGGTTAGAAAGCTGGCTAGAAGGCCAGGCCCAGCGGGTAGTGATCAACGGCTCGATGTCAGGATGGCGGTCGGTTTCTAGCGGAGTGCCCCAAGGTTCGGTTCTAGGACAGGTTTTGTTCAATATCTTTATTAATGATCTGGATGAGGGGGTTGATTGCACCCTCAGCAAGTTTTCGGATGATACTAAGCTAGGGGGAGAGGTAGATACGCCTGAGGGCAGAGATAGGGTCCAGAGTGACTTAGACAAATTGGAGGATTGGGCCACAAGAAATCTGATGAGATTTAACAAGGACAAGTGCAGAGTCCTGCACTTGGGACGGAAGAATCCCAAGCATTGTTACAGGCTGGGGACCAACCAGCTAAGTAGTAGTTCTGCAGAAAAGGACCTGGGGGTTACAGTGGATGAGAAGCTGGATATGAGTCAACTGTGTGCCCTTGTAGCCAAGAAGGCTAATGGCATATTAGGTTGCATTAGGAGGAACATTGCCAGCAGATCCAGAGATGTCATTATTCCCCTTTATTCAGCACTGGTAAGGCCACATCTGGAATATTGTGTCCTGTTCTGCCCCCTCCCCACTATAGAAAGGATGTGGACGCAAGTGGAGAGGGTCCAGTGGAGGGAAACCAAATTGATTAGGGGGCTGGAGCCCATGACCTATGAGGAGAGGCCGAGGGATCTGGACTTATTTAGTCTGCAGAAGAGAAGAGTGAGAGGGGATTTGATTGCAGGCTTTAATTTCCTGAAGGGAGGTTCCAGAGGGGATGGGAGGCCACATTCTCAATAGTGACGAATGGCAGAACAAGGAGCAATGGAATTAAATTACAGTGCAGGAGGTCTAGGTTGGATAGTATAAAGAACTAGTTCACTAGGAAGGCGGTGAAGTACTAGAATGGGTTACCTAGGGAGGTGGTGGAATCTCCACCCCTAGAGGTTTTAAGTCCCAGCTTGGCAAAGCCCTGGCTCGGATGATTTAGTTAGCATTGGCCCTGCTTTGGGCAGGAGGTTGGACTTGATGACCTCCTGAGGTCTCTTCCAGCCCTAAGAGTCTATGATTTGTCATAAAACAATCCTCAGTCCCCTTCACTGAAGGTCTATGAATTTCTGTTGGTTGATAGAGAAATCATCAGTAATACAAATATTGCTTTGGTATATTTGCAAAATGTAAATTTTAGGAGGATAATATTTAATAGAATCTGTTGCTTAGACTAAAATTGTTTTGAAATAGATTTTTTTTGTGTTACATAATGTGATTTGTCCACTTGGTTTCTTAAAAAGAAAAAAGCTACTTTTTTTGAACAAGTACATGTCTTATATACTTTGTGTAGGCTTGAAGGAGAGCTAACAACACTTAAAACCAGATGGGATTCTCATCTAGCTCAGATTTCCAAAGACACTGTTTCTAAAGACCTTCAAATTCAGTCCTTGCATGAGGAGAAGGTGAAGCTGAAGGCAGAATTGGCCAGATTCCAGAAGGATATAGAAAGGTACTGAGATTGCTAAACCCTTGACCCCTGAATGGTTTTGTTTAGGGATAAGGATTTAGAGCAGATTTTTAAATGCTCTCATGATATGTCTGCACTATAGCTAGGAGTGAGCCTTCCAGCCCAGATGGACAGACTGTCACTGAGGGCTCAAGCTAGCACTCTAAAAACTGCACTGTGGATGTTGTAGCTCCAGTGAAGACACGAACTAGCCACCCCAGCTCAGACCCCAGCAGAGTCAGATGGGCTTGAGACCCTGAGGTGCAGCCCAAGCTGCAGCATCCATGTAGCTATTTCGAGCAGGCTAACTCAAGCCCCCACTATTGCAAGTCTGTCTCTCCACACTGGGAGGCTTGCTCCCACTGGCAGTGCAGGCATACTCCAAGTGATTGGATCCTCCCTTTGTGCCATTTAAATCCAATGAGCGTTTTGGCATTGATTTCAGTGGGAGCAGCATTTAGTCAGTGCTGAGTGCTCTGGAAAACCCCACCTTTCAGTTTGATTCTTTTACTTTCCTTATCAACCTTGTGTCCTGGTTCACCCAAACATCGTTATAGTCCATTCACAATGTCTCTCATTCTCTTTTTCTGCTATATTGCAAATGGAAGAAAAATCACAGCTGATTAGTACTTCAGTCATACTGGATTTTCTTTCTGTTGTTACTTCCATCTTCATTTAATCACAGTCCTAGTGTCTTTCCCACAACCTAGGTTTTTTTTCATGGACATAATTTCTTCTCATTTCATTTACCTATTCAGCTAACAATTTTTTTGCCATTTTGAATTGATTTCTACAAGTCCATGAACACTATACTCCGATCATGTTATCTCTATAGTCCCTTTTTCCATTTTTTGTACAATCGCAGTATTCATTTCAGCTGTACATATAACTATGCTATTTTGTGACTCATTAGCCTTTTCTGTGTCTCTATGGTGGTACACTATCCTGTAGGATCTTCCATCCCTCATTTACTACTATTCCCGTTCATACGTCTGATTATGGGGCCTCCTGCACTAGTTCCTTTCATTTCTCCAATTGTTGTTTATGGAATTGATCAAACATTGTCTAACTACTTTTTGTAATTTTCTTTCTTGGTTTTGTAAATTCCCCAAATTGATTGGTATGTACTCCAGGGATTCCCCTTTACTAACAAGGCCCTAATTAGCTCCCCCTCTAAATTAGTATAAAATCCAAAATTGCCTTTTCTCACACGGTCTTCTCCTCTCTTTGAAATAAGAAGTTGTCTTGTGTAGAATTCAAAATGCTAGTTAATTACCTATTATTATATGTTTCAGAAATTATAATCTCCTTTTGGCACCAGAGCTTGAGACTTTGGACATAGTATGTTGTTTTCCCAGTTCGATGGTCTTAGTAGCTGAAATAGACATTCAGGGACCTGAAAAAAACACTCACCTTGGTCCTCTGTATCACAGGTATAGACAGCAACTATCTCTTGCAGCAGAGCGTGAGCAGATTCTGGAACAGGCTCAAGTGCAAGCAGAGCTGGACTGGCAGCAGCGCTATGAAAATGCTGAAAGAAATCAATATCAGAAATCTGAGGCTCTCATACAGAGCCTGTCAACAGCAAGGGACCAGGTCATTATCAGGTCAAATTGACTTTGGTGTGTACTGAGCGGCTTTATCAGCATGGGGGCTGGACTTGATGACTCTCAAGGTCCCTTCCAGTCCCACATCTCTGTGATTCTGCAGACTATTTACTTGGGTTTAAAATAATAAACAAGAAACTTGTCCAATGCTGTAAGCACCTTAACATTATTAGTAAATGTCTCAGAGGGTAGCTGTGTTAGTCTGTAACCAAAAAAACCCTAAAAAACCTGAATGGTCCTGTAGCATCTTAGAGACAAACCAAAAATATAGATAGTATCATGAGCTTTTGTGGGCACAACCTACTTCTTCAGATGTCAAATATGGAGCAAGGGGCCCAGGGTATAAATATATAGCAGAAAAAGAGGGGCAAGGGCAAGGGAAAAAAACCTGTCAATTAAAGTGTCTATGCTAAATGAGGCTAATGGAGCCCAATACTTAGCTTTTGATGTCATTTGGGTGTTGAATATAATGGCCCATCCAAGACATTTCTTTGTTCGTTGCTTGGGTGAATGTGTCACATATGCATATGAAGGCCAGTTCTGGAGACTAGCTGGTTCCTGAAATTACTTTGTAAGAGGATAGCCACTCTTAGATCCATTAATGAGTGCCCCAGTAAGTTAGTGTTCCCCAATAGGTTTCTGTGTGTTACCATTTCAAATATCTGATTTGTGTCCGTTAATCCTTTATCGTAGAGATTGTCCAGTTTGGCCAATATATATGGCAGAGGGGCATTGCTGGCATAGATCACATTGGTGGATGTGCAGTTATATGAGCCTCTGATATGGTGGCTTATGTGATTAGGGCCTTTGATGATGATGCTTGTGTAGATGTGTGGACAGAGTTGGCACCGGAGTTGACTGCAGGGGTGGGTTCCTGGATGAGTATGATTGAGGTATGCTGCGTGGTTGCTGGAAATAATTTGTTTTAGGTTAGGGGGTTGTCAGTAGATGAGGATTGGCCTGTCCCCTCTCCCCCATGGCCTGTGAGACTGAGGGATCATTTTCCAGTATAAGTTGTAGATTGTTAAAGATGTGCTGGACGGGTTTAAGTTGGGGGCTGTAGGTGATGAATAGTGGTGTTCTGTTATTTTGGTTTTTGGGCCTATCTTGAAGAAGCTGATGTTTGGGTACTCATCTGGCTCTATTTTTTCACTTGCGCTAGTGGGTATTTAAGTTTTAGGAATGCCTGATAGAGATCTTGTAGGTGTTTGTCTCTGTCTGTGGGATGGGAGCAAATCTGGTTGTATCTTAGGAGCTGGCTGTAAACAGTTGATCAGGTAATGTGTCCTAGATGAAAGCTAGAGGCATGTAGGTAAGTATAACAGTAGGTAGTTGTTGAAATCCCTGTGGATTTTTTCAAAGGTCTCCTTCCCATGGGTTCTATGATGAAGATGTTGTTCATATAGCATAAGTAGAGTAAAGGTATTAGAGAGCGATGAATTCCACAGGGATTTCAACAACTTCCACCCACCATCAACCTTAGTCAGGACCAGTTCACACAAGAGAATCTACTTCCTTGACACTACCATATAACTAAATGATAGCCACATTTCCATCCCCTTATACTAGAAACCTACCAACCCTTATGCTTACGTCCATGCCTCTAGCTTTCATCGAGAACATGTTACCTAATCAATTGTTTACAGCCTGCCCCTAAGATACAACCAGCTTTGCTCCAATCCCACAGATAGAGACGAACACCTACAGCAGTGTTTCTTAAGGGGTCCGCGGATCTACTCTGAGAAACCTGCTAACTGGCTGCTTAAGTTTGTTTATTTACCAGCTCCGCAGCCACGGAGCCTTGTGGCTCCTCTTGGCTCCGGTTCACCATTTGCAGCCAAGGGGAGCCTCAGGAAGCGGCGTGGGCCAGGCCGTTGCTTCCTGCGGCTCCCTTTATCTGCAAGTGGTGAACCGAAGCCAATGGGAACAGCAAGGCTCTGTGGCTGTGGAGATGGCAAGTAAACAAACCGGAGTGGCCAGTTAGCAGATTTCTCTTTAGCTCATGTGATAAAGGCACGTAGCTTTAGTCCTTAAGGTCTCAGGTTCAATTCCTCCTGCTGCCGAACAGGGTCTGTTGGCAAGGGCAGAGTGGATCCATAGATCACTTTGAGAAACACTGATCTACAGGAGCTCTATCAGGCATTCCTAAAATTTAAATATCCACCCATGGAAGTGGAAAAAAGCATATTGACAGAGCCAGATGAGTACCCAGATATTGCTTCTTCAAGATAGCCCAACAAAGAAAACCACTAGTCATCACCTCCAGCCCCCACTTAAACCCCTCCAACGCATTATCAACAATCTACAACCTATCCTGGAAGATGACTCCCCACTCTCACAAGCCTTGGGAGACAGGCCAATCCTCATCTACAGGCAACCCCCAAACCTCAAACAATTTTTTTCTGGTAACCATGCCGCACACTTCAGTCATACTCACCCAGGAACCCACCCCTGCAATCAACTCTGGTTCCAACTCTGTCCACACATCTACACAAGCAACATCATCAAAGGCCCTAATCACATAAGCCACCATATCAGAGGCTCATATAACTGCACATCCACCAATGTGATCTATGCTATCAAGTGCCAGCAATGCCCCTCTGCCATGTATATTGGCCAAACTGGACAATCTCTACGACAAAGGATTAATGGACACAAATCAGATACTCAAAATGGTTACACACAGGAACCTAAAACAACAATGAATGGCCCTGTAGCACCTTAGAGACTAACCAAAAAATATAGATAGTAGCATGAGCTTTCATGGGCTCAACCCACTTCCTTCACACTGCAGATACTGCAGCCTGTTTCCTGTTTTAAAAAGTAAAACCATAATCCTGGTGTTTTGTAATCTAAGTGCTTTATAGACATTGCTGAATGTCTGGGAGCCACATGATTATTCTTGTCACTTTTTCACAGGATAGGAAGTTGAGGCACAGGGAAGTTGAGTGATTTTTTTTCAGGTAACAGGAGGCTGTGGCAGAGCCAGAAATAGCATATAAGTTTCTTGATTTCCTGTTATGTGATTGGACCAGAACCTCCCTTCTAATAGCTTTGCTCTCTCTGACTTGAGACACCGTAACTTTGTGTTTTGTAGGTTACTGCTCAGCTACAAGAGAAGGATCAGAAGCTGTGTGAAATGGAGACACTTCTGTCTGCTTTGGCCTTTGAAAGAGACCAAGCAATGCAGGCACTTCAGAAACATGGTATATTGCCTGAAGGAGAGAACCAGGTTAGACAGGTGATTGACCAGTTGGTGACCACTGTGTTAGTCTTAAATGAATATTTTAAAAACACATGAAAGTGCAAAATATTTTTAGAATGCCTGCTGCTCTTTAAACATCAGTAAACAATTACTGTCTCCTGTTAAGAGCTGCCATTTTATTAATTCTCAGCAGGAAGTCCAATTTGTGGACATAGTGTTTGGTTACAAGTGACCTATGAGGGAAGATTGAGAGAGTTGGGTTTGTTTAGTTTGGAATAGAGAAGAGAAAACAGACATAATGGCTTTGAAGTGTCTAAAAGGTTACAAATTGGGGGGAGAAAAAGTATTTTTCTTTTAACCTCTGAGGATAGGACAAGAAGCAATGGCCTTAAATTGCAGCAAGGGAGATTTAGGATGAACATTAGGAAAAACTTCCTAACTGTCTGGGTGGTTAAGCACTGGAATAAATTATCTAGAGAGATCGTGGAATCTCCATCATTGGAGATATTTAAGAGCAGGTTAGATAGGCATCTGTCAGGGATGATCTAGATGGTGCTTGGTCCTGCTGTGAGGGCAGGGGACTGGACTTGATGACCTCTCAAGGTCCCTTCCAGTTCTAAGGATGTTAAAGAGCAGTTATTTTGTAGTTGATATAATTTGTATCAACTACACGATTAGTCAATAAGGGGTCCTCTCTGCTGAGCCTCAGCGGGGTAGCTCCTGGAACTGGCATGAGCTGGGTCTGAGGAGTCCCAGCTCGCGCTGGCTCTGGACTGCTGTGCCTTTGCATTTTAAATGTAGTAAGAGCTAGATGGCTCTTAATCTATTTAGAATGCAGAGGCACAGCGGTCCTGGACCGGCATGAGCTAAGACTGCTTGGTCCTGGGTTGCACCGGATTCAGTAGCCCATGTTCGCAGTGTCCTGGCCTGGCTATGGGCTGGGGCTATTCCAGCCTCTGTCCGCGACCAGCCTCAGCCACCGCGAACAGAGGCTGGCAGCAGCCCCTGCCCACGGCCAGCCTGGGCCACCATGAAAGGAGCTGCTTGGCAGCAGCAGCCCCTGTGCAAGGGGGGGCTCGGCTCCCCACTGGGACCCCTGTGAACAGGGGCTGCTGCCGAAGCAGCGTCCCCTATCCCCCCTGCTGCCTCATATAGAAGCAGCAAGGAGGAGGGGAAAGCGAGTAGTCAACTACTCACATCCCTAGTTCTAGTGTTCTGTGCTTCTATGATGGCACTCTTGGCTTAAACATTGGTAGGGCTGGGCCCACTTTCCAGAATATTGCTGGGGGGGTTGCACCTTATGAGCCAATGTAGCCTAGTGACCGTTCACAGAAAATTGAGTCTTTGCTGAATTTTCCCTACATCATAGAAGTATAGGCCTGGAAGGGACCTCAGAAGTCATCTAGTTCAGTCTCCTGCATTCAAGGCAGGGCTATGTAATAACTAGATCAGAGGACTCCCACTCCCAGCCTACAGGCACGCCCACCTGGAGCAGTTTTGCAATCTAGTACATCAGTACTGGTGTGCCGGGGCGGGGGCAGACTTGTTCGTACCCATCAACCAAGCCTCGCCCCTTCCTGCCACCACTTTGCCCTCCCCGCTATGGCATCCAGTCCCTAACGGGACCTGGCACAGGGTGGGAGCAGTGGTCACCCTCCCCCCCCCCCATTCCCTGCAGTAGCAGGAGCTATGGGGAAGCAGAGCTACTGGACCTGCCAAATACTCTCCACCTCCTGCTGCTGAGTGGAATGCAGGGGGAACCCAATTGCTGCTGCCACACTGCACCAGCCCCCTCTACCCCCCGATAATTTCTGAGGTCACGTCCCTCATAGGGTGCCATGGGCAAGTGGGCGTGGTGTTGGTGGGAAGGGATGGAGCTTGGGCGAAAGGAACAGACAGCTCCCCCTGCCCTGCAGCCCACTAGTATTCCTAGGCTAGGAGTTTGAGACTCCTGAACTAGACCATTCCTAACAGCAATGTGCCCTCTATTTCCCCACTCGGGTGTGGAATAAATGTTGTTATATGCACCAAGGGATGTGTAGATGTGCACCACCAGTAGAAACACATGCTGCCAGTTGTGGGTGCTGTGGGCACTCCGCCAATCAGTTGGGTGACACTTGACTCTCATCCAGGCGGCTGCCCAAGCACACAGCTTACAAGGAACACAGCCAGACAACTGTTTATCTAATCTGGTTTTATAAACCGTCAGTGATGGAGATTCCATAATCTCTCTAGGCAGTTTGTTCCTGTACATAACTACCCGTACACGAAGTCCAAACTACACCTTTCTAGGTGCAATTTAAGCCCATTGTTTCTTGTCCTATCCTCAGAGGTTATGAAGAATATTGTTTTCCCTCTTCCTTTTATGTACTTCATGTCCTGCCCTTCCCCACAGTCTTTTCTTCTCAAGACTAAATAAACCCAATTTTTTCAGTATTTCCTCATAGGTCCTGTTTTTCTAGATCTTTAATAGCTTTTATTGCTCTCTTCTGGACTTTCTCCAATTTGTCCACACCATTCCTGGCAGGTCATGCCCAAAACTAGACACGATACTCCACAGGAGGCCTAATCAGCGTGGGGTAGAATGGAAGAATTACTACTTATGCATTGCTTACAATACTCCCGCAGAATGATGTTCACTTTTATGCAACAGTGTTAAATTGTTGATTCATATTTAGTTTGTGATCCATTCTAACCTGTAGATCCCTTTCTACAGTACTCCTTCCTAGTCAGTTATTTCCCATTTTGTACGTGTACAACTGATTGTTCCTTCCTAAATGGAGTCCTTTGCATCTGTCCTTATTGAATTTCATCCTATGTACATCAGACTATTTCTCCAGGATGTCCCGATTATTTTTAATTTTAATCCTCTTCTTCTTCGAGTGGTTGCTCATGTCCATTCGAATCAGGTGTGCGCACCACGTGCACCGCATCTTCCGGAGCGTTTTCCCTAGCGGTACCCGTAGCGCCGGCAGGGCGCCCCCTGGAGTGGCGCCGCCATGGCAGGGCATAAGTACCCCTGCCGGCGCTGCCGCACCTCAGTTCCTTCTTACCGCCCGTGACGGTCGTTGGAGCGTGTCTCTCTCTTAGATTAGTTAATGGTTCCCGTTTCTCTTAGCATTATAAATAGTTCAATTAGTTAGGTAGTTAGTGTCTACTTCGTTCTTTGTTCTTCCTCCCCCTTCGGGGGTGAGGAATGCCAGGGCCGCAAGGCTTCAAGGCGTGCGCTGTCTGCACAAAGTTCATGCCCAAAGGAGACCCACACGACAGCTGTCTGAAGTGTCTGGGTGAGAGCCATCTTACAGACGCCTGTAAGCTCTGTAAGTCTTTCAAGCCGCGCACTAAAAGGGAGAGAGTCTCTCGCCTAAAACTCCTCCTCATGGAAACGGCTTTACAGCCGGCACCAGCTGGGCACCCTGCGGTGCACAGTGCACCGGCGTCCACGCGCGATGCTCCATCTCGGGCCCGGGCCTCGGCGTCGAGGACCTGGCACTGGTCTCACTCTCCGGCATCGAAGAGGTCGAGAAAGTCTCGCGGGAGGTCCCCGTCTCGGAAATCACGCCGGACCTGCACCGTGGTGCCGACTCACCAGTGCACACATCCTCTACGGTGCGGCGTAAGCAAGCGGAACGTCCTTCTAGTCCAGGGCAATTGCCCCCGCACTGCCCGTCCACACCGGACACCTGTGAGGCGGCGCACGACCTCATCAGTCTCACCACCTCCCCTCCGTCGTCGGTTGAGGCGGAAGGGTCGAGGTCGCCTATGCCAGAGGCCATGTTGGCTCTGGCTTCGCCTCCGCACCGGCAAGACCGGCAGGCTCAGGCCACTTATGTGACGGGACCGTCCCCGGTGGGACCAGTACCGCTTGCCTCGGCATCGACGCCGTTCTCGACGCCGGCTCCGAAGCCTCACTCAGGACCTGACTGGGTTCGGCCTACCTCGGTGCTGGGATCTCTCCCGGCCCCCCTTTTGGCTGCACCGGTGCTGTACCACCCTAGCCTTGTGGCAACATCTGCGGCACCGTCATCTTCGACACCGGCTCGGAGTACTTTTCCAGAACTGTCCCTTCACTCGTCGGCACCGGGCTCTTCAGCACCGACGCACATCTTAGCACCGTCGCAAGCACCGGCACCGACCATGTGGACCTTGTCGGTGCCCCAGCCAACGGTGATGTCGACTTCTTTGGGGTTCGTCTCGGCACCGTCATGCTCCACGCCGGAGATGCAACCGGCACCGGGACTGGGCCTCCCGGCTCCTCTTTCGGCGCCAACAACGCTTTCGGCACCGGGACTGGGTCCCCCCGGTGCCGCAACAGCCATCGGTCCCCCCGGTACCGCAGCATGCTCCCGCTTCCTCGGTGCCGCAACAGCCTTCTGTTCCCCTGGTGCCACAACAGCCACCTCCAACGGCACCGGCACCAGCCGCACTGGTCGCACCGGCACCGGCACCGGCACGTCCCCACCGTGGCCATGCGGGCAAGCCCGAGTCCATGGCCAGGTTTGCCCCTCCGTCAGCTACAGGGCACTCCTCGTTGGCGCCTCCCTGGCCAGAGTCTGATTATTCGTCGGATTCCGATGTGACATCCCTCAGGTCGGGGTCCTCGGGGGAGCCTCTTCAGCCCATAGATCCCGTTCCCGGCACCGACGTGACCGTTCACAGGTGCAGCAGACTTGGGCGCCTCATCCGCAGTGGCCCTTCTGGACACCGTGGGCTTACCACCAGTGGCAAGGGCCCGTGCCCCCCTCTGTGGTGTCAGGAGCCTCGGGTCGCCGAACGCAACCATCGGCGTCGTTGTCGCGACCTCCTCCTTCCCCCCAGAAGCTGCCTACGTTGGACCTTGCGGCACAGGCACAGGCCTCGGTGCCGGAGCTGTGCCCGCAGGCGGTACCGTATGTCCAACCGGTACCGCACGCGGCTCCTGCGCTAGATCCAGCACCGATACAGGAGTCGTTGTCATCATCGTCTCCTGATGAAGCCCTGGCGGATCCTGAACCGGTGCTGCCTACTATGGATGCCCGAGCGCATCAGGAGCTGCTCAGGCGTCTGGCTTCCAACCTGGGTGTCCCGGTGGAGCCAGTCGTGGAGGACATGGACCCTATGATCGATATTCTTTCAGATGATGCGCCCGCCCGTTTGGCTTTGCCACTTAATAAAACGGTGGCAAAAATTACCAATGCCCTGTGGCAAACACCGGCGACCCTGACCCCTACCTTAAAGGGTGTCGAGAGGCGCTACTATGTTCCCCAGTCGGGGCACGAGCACTTGTACTCCCAGCCTGTCCCTGGGTCCTTGGTCGTCCAGGCAGCGGCCCAAAGGGAAAAACTCCCCCAGCCGGGGCTGTCCCCGAAAGCTAGGGAGCCCAAGCGCCTTGACTTAATGGGCCGGAAAGCGTACGCCACTGGTGGGGTGCAACTCCGCATCGCTAATCAGCAAGCGATGCTAAGTCGTTATGCTTTTAATACATGGCAGGCCATGGATAAGTTCAAGGATAAGCTCCCTGCCGAGACCCATCAGGAGTTTGTGGCCATGACCTCTGAGGGTAAGGCCATCGCCCGCACAGCCCTCCAGGCTTCCCTGGACGCGGTCGACTCTGCAGCCCGCACCATGGTGTCAGGTGTGGTTATGCGCCGTGGTGCATGGCTGCAAGTGTCTGGAATACCTCCTGATGTCCAGTCTGCTATCCAAGATCTGCCTTTCGACAGCAAGGCGTTATTCTCGGAGCATACGGACTCGAGGCTCTATACACTCAAGGACACGAGGTCTACCCTTCGGTCCTTGGGGATCCACACACCGGTTCCTCAGCGTCGTCAGCTGCCCTACAGACAGCAGGGGAGACCGCAGTCCCAGGTCCCCCGTGGGGATTACTGGAGACGCCGTCCTCGTGCTTCCGGTGGGTGTACGGGGGCGGCTGCAGGTCCATCGTCCTCAAGGGGGCGTAGGCGTCGCCCGAGAGGAGACAACCCCCGTGGGGTTGGTCAAGGTCCCTCCCAACAGCAAAAACATCAGTTTTGACAGGCTCCCAGAGAGTCGTGCACCAGCCTCCCACCCTGGCCCCCCGTTTAGGGCCAGGTTATCCCGGTTTGCTCAAGCCTGGGCAAAAATCACAAATGACGCCTGGGTCCTAAACATAGTCAGGAGTGGCTATACCATCCCTTTTCTGGGCTCGCCCCCTTCCAACCCACCTTCCCCGTCCCTTTTCAGAGACACCTCTCACGAAGGCACCCTCCGCCAGGAGATACTGGCGCTCCTCCAAAAGGGAGCGGTGAGAGGGTTCCATCGCACCTGGAGGGCAAGGGTTTTACTCCCGATATTTCATAGTCCCCAAACCCAAGGGAGTCCGTCCCATCTTAGACCTAAGGGATCTCAACAAGGCGGTTGTGAAATCCAAATTCAGAATGGTAACCCTGGCTTCTGTCATTCCGGTTCTACAGTTAGGAGACTGGTACACCACTCTCGATCTCAGGGATGCTTACTTCCATGTGGCGCTAAGACCCTGCCACAGGAGGTTCCTCCGTTTCATTGTCTCCCGGTGCCACTTCCAGTTTACTGTGCTCCCATTTGGTCTTTCTACAGCACCCAGGGTTTTTACGAAATGCATGGCAGTCATGGCGGCGATCCTCCGCAAATCAGGGGTACACGTGTTCCCGTACCTGGACGACTGGCTAATCCGTGGTCGTTCCTACGAACAAGTAGAGGCCCACGTGTCCCTCACAAGGGCCCTCTTCGTAAGGCTGGGACTCATGCTGAACGAGGAAAAGTCATCGTTGTCCTCCTCTCAGCACCTCGAATTCGTGGGTGCCCTCCTGGACGCCAGGTTGGCGAGGGCGCTTCTCCCCAGGGCCAGGTTCCTGGCCATAGTGGAGCTGGTCTCTGAATTAACTCGGTCCCCTATCACGACCGCCCGGGTCTGCTCAAGGTTGCTGGGGCACGTGGCGGCGTGCACGTACGTGGTACGCCATGCTCGAATGAGACTCAGACCTCTGCAGGCTTGGTTGGCAAGGGCATTCAACCAATCCAGAGGCCTCTGGGACACGGTTCTTACGGTGCCCCCGGAGGTAATAGTTTCGTTGCAATGGTGGACTCAGGAGTCTGTGGTGTGCAGCGGGATCCCCTTCTCCGTGCCTCCCCCCTCGCTCACTCTGGTCACAGATGCCTCGGACCTGGGTTGGGGAGCACACCTGGGGTGCCACAGGACCCAGGGTCTTTGGTCCCCTGCAGAGCGGGCTCTGCACATAAATGTACGGGAGCTCAGAGCAGTCAGGAGAGCATGCGAGACCTTCCTGTCGAAGCTCTCTCGCTGCTCCTTTCTAGTCCGCCTGGACAACACGGCAGCTGTATTTTACATCAACAGGCAGGGGGGTGCCCGGTCGCCTCCCCTCTGCCGCGAGGCCCTGCGCCTCTGGGACCTGAGTGTGCAGCACAACATAGCTTTGCAGGCAGAGTACCTACTGGGGTGCAAAAATTTGCTGGCCGATGCTCTGAGCAGGTCCTTCGGAGCCCACGAGTGGTCTCTCAAGGACTCGGTTCTTCACCAGGTCTTCCGCAGGTGGGGCTATCCCCTACTAGACCTGTTTGCCTCGGCACGCAATACCAAGTGCCAGAATTATTGCTCCCTGCTGGGGCTCGGGGAACACTCCTGGGGGGATGCCATGACGGTGACGTGGCCGGCGGGCATCCTTTATGCTTTCCCTCCGTTTCCCCTAATTCCCAGGGTCTTGACCAGGGCCAGGACCTTCAGGTCCACACTCGTCCTGATAGCCCCCTGCTGGCCTAGGCAATTCTGGTTCCCTATACTGGTGGACATGCTCGCCAAGGAGCCTATAACGCTTCCGCCAGCCCGGATCTCTTGACCCAACTGTGGGATGGGGGAACCATGGTTCACCCGAATCTCCAGTCTCTACACCTAACGGCCTGGTTTATCCATGGTTGACTCAACCGGGAAAGGGAATGTTCACAGGAGGAACTCAACCTTCCATGTTGGTTCGGCAGGAGTTTCTCTGTTCTCTGACCCTGTGGTCAAAAGGTTCCTTAAGGGTTTGGATAAGTTGTATCCCTCGGTTAGACCCCCTCTCCCCGCTTGGGACCTCAGCCTCGTGCTATCTAGGCTAGTGTCGCCCCCCCTTTGAACCGCTGGTCACTTGTTCCTTGAAGCACCTCTCCATGAAGGTTGCGTTCATTGTGGCCATTACATTGGCTCGCAGGGTCTCTGAGCTGAGGGCCTTAATGATAAATCCGCCCTACCTGGTGTTCTCCGATCATAATGTGAGGCTCCGCCTCACCCGGCTTTCCTCCCTAAGGTGGTGTCACCATTTCATTTGTCCCAAGAAATCTACCTCCTGGTATTCTTCCCAAAGCCCCATGCCTCCCCTAAGGAGCAAGTGCTCCATTCCCTGGATGCTAGGCGTGCACTAGCTTTTTATATCGATAGGACTAAACCCTTTCACAAATCCACACAATTGTTTATTGCTGTCGCTGATGGAATGAAAGGGCTTCCCATATCGACCCAGAGGTTGTCCAATTGGGTCACGGGATGTATCAGGGAGTGTTATGCCTTGGCCGGAAAGGTCCCGCCCCAGGTTACAGCACATTCCACCAGGGCGCAGGCGTCCTCTGTAGCCTTTGGGGCGCAGGTTCCAATTACTGAAATCTGCAGGGCAGCCACGTGGTCGTCACTCCATACCTTTACGGCGCACTACGCGCTGGCACAGCAGGCTAGGGAGGATGCAAGCGTGGGCGCTGCAGTCCTCAGCTCTGTTTTGTAAATATGCCATTTCCTGTACTGTTGCACTTTCTACGTTTTTATGCTGTTTGCTTAGTTGAATAAATTTGTTGGATTGTTCATCTCTCTCTTTCAGTGCTCCGACCCTCCTCCTCTGAGTGGGGTTGGCTTGAAGTCACCTGATTGAATGGACATGAGCAACCACTCGAAGAAGAAAAGAACGGTTACTTACCTGTAACTGTTGTTCTTCGAGATGTGTTGCTCATGTCCATTCGATTCCCTACCTCCCCTCGCCGGAGCGTCCGCAAGAAGGAACTGAGGTGGGGCAGCACCGCAGGGGTACTTATGCCCGCCATGGCGGCACCACTCCAGGGGCGCCTGCCGGCGCCACGGGTACCGCTAGGAAAACGCCCGAAGACGCGGTGCGCACACCTGATTCGAATGGACATGAGCAACACATCTCGAAGAACAACAGTTACAGGTAAGTAACCGTTCTTTTCTCCATGGCACTTGCAACCCCTCCCAGTTTGGTACCATATAAATAAACTGTCTATCCTTGAGCAGTTTTGTGACCTCATGCTCCTGGCATGATGAAGGTATGACAGGTATTTTTCTCCTTCTGAGGGGCTTCACCCCAAGTTCCCTCTAGGGTGTGCGCCTGCGTGGACACGGACAAAGAATTTTAATTCCACCCATCTCCTTAGCAAAGCCACATGGCAAAGCTGGACCTACAGCCGGGGCCACGTGGGGGCTGTCCAGCTGCTCCCAGGGTGGGCTGTATGGCAGGCGGCTGCTGGAGCTAGAGCCGGGGCTGCAGTGTGACTGCTCCTGGGGCCGGGGCCCCCTGCATCCCTGTCCTCTTCCTCCACACCCCTCTTCCCCCCTCACTGTCCTTTGGCTCTCAGAGCCCTCTGCCCCCTTAAGCCCCCTGCTGGCTCTCCCCCTCTGGCTCCCTGCATGTTTCTGCCCCACCCCCATCCCCCGCACTCCATGCAAACCCTGAGGGGCTGTCCTCTGCTCCAGAAAGGGAAAATATATAGTTAGCAGATTACTGGGTTTATTCATGTTGATTAGAACTGCTCTGATGCTGATGTTTATTCAGCATACATGGTGTTCAGAGCAATGGTGGAACTGTATCTTGTATATCAGGGCTATTCAACTTTGGAAGCCCCACGGGCCACAATGATACTCACAGCACATGCCAAGGGCCGCAACTTAAGTATGGTTGCATATATATGCAAATAGCTTATTTCACACTGACAAGGGGCATAAATATAAAGTACTTCCCCCAGCGCTCCCGGCACGGCCCCCCTGGGGGCTAGAAACACCGACACCCTGTACCCGGTCTGTTCTAGCCAGCCCATCCACTTGCATCTTTCAGTGCTCACCCCACCTGGGAGATGCCTTGCCATTGTGGAGTGTGTTCCCAGTGGAGGCCACCCATGGGCCGCATGTTGAACCATGTGTAAACCGAAACCACCCCGCGGGCCACAAACAAACGGCCCACGGGCCGTGTGTTGAGTAGCCCTGTTATATACAATAATAAGTAATGTATGGGGAGGAGGAAATACTGCGAATATGTCATAGCCTGCTTTGGGTTTCTTTTCATAAAAAGATTGGGTCAGATCCACTTGTGTATGCTTTGCCCCATTCTGGCAATGCCAGATAGCAAAGTTTAACCAGCCTGTGTAGAATTCCTCCAGCATGGTGGGTTGCGTCTTGATTGTGTAGAGCAGTATATCTAGGAGAGAGTTTCTCCCAATAATTCCCAACTGCTTTAATGGCCCATAGGAGCTATAGGCTGACAAGCACTAAGTCCTCTCTGTGCCTCTTGCTCCATTCATCTGAAGAAGTGGGTTGTGCCTACAAAAACTCATGATACCATCTATATTTTTTGTTAGTCTCTAAGGTGCCACAGGACCACTTGTTGTTTAAGTTGTTTTAAGATGCAAACTAAGACTGCTACCGCTCTGAGACTTTTAAGAACAAATTCCTTTAGCACTTGGTTACTCTCCTTTGCCCTGGGGATTTGCCTTGTCCTTGGCTGGCCCAAGGATTTCATAATAGTTCACTCACTTTTGCTTCTCCCTCATCCCATAACTTGCACTGAGTGCAGAAGAGACAGACACTGACGGAGGCCAATATTTAAAATCATGCACCTTGTTAATTATCCCTTATTTTAGTATTCTTTTTCCATAACATTTAAAAATATATATATATTGGATATTTGTTGGTAACTGGTGGGCGCCACGGTGGCACACATCCAAACAAGTACACATGACCTCAATATTGGTGCACAAGACAAAACTCACTCTTCTCATGGATGGAAAATCATAGAGGGAACCCTGGCTTCACTCCGAGACTCCAGTTGTAGAGGGCTCTGCCAGTTGGACCTCTGGGCCTCACTAACATTTTTACAAGAAATATTCCTTTTGAGGAAGAATGTGGTATATTTTTCTCAATTTATTTCTTCAGTTAGCTAAAAAAGCAGATTATAAATTAAGGTTAGTTTTTGTGTTAGGTAAATAATATGGTTTGAAAATTTGTTGTGAACAAAGTGGTTGGCTCTTCCCCAGCCCCTTTCTCATATCCTGTACTTCTAATCTCATATTCATATGGCATTGTGGCTGTCCTTGAAGGACTGTGTATTTCCTGTTCCTCCTTGAAGTAAAGTGGCCTTTTAGTTTTTGCAAAATCATTCTTGGTGTCTTCTGTCCTTTACGATTGTAGTCCACAGAAACTTGGCTTTGGCCCAGCTCATATATGACCAGAAATATAAATAAATTGTGTATAGAAAAAGACTTAGTTTCTTGTTTGAATATTACAGTGGAAGGAATTATAGTGATTAGGGAACAATTTCTGCCTTTGAAAGAAATTAAATTCTGTTGGAAATACTAAAAATAACTATTTTATAAGCTTCAGGGTGATGAAGTAGATAGAAATATCATCCCACTGCTGTAGGTACCTGTTAAGGGACAGGCTTGTCATAGTCTTTCCATAATTATGCCACCTATGACAGAATTAAAATGTTGAGAATCCCAGATTGAGAGCACAGAAGGAAAAATTGAAAATCTGAAAATATACCAGAGGAAAATATTTTTGTGGTTGCTATATTCTAAATGGGGAATCACACAATAAATAGTGTTTCACCAGTGCTTAAAATTATGCTGTAAACTAGCACATTTGCACGGCGTTACTTGGGCCCTTTTGCTTAATTTTTTTTTTTTTTTGGAAAATAAAAGAAAAATATACATGCTTTATGCAAATAATTGTATTTTTGAGAAATGCAGTGTTATTTTAAGGAAATTAATTTTATTTAGGATTTCTTAAAAAGGGATTGTTACATTTTTTCCGTTTTTAATTTATTTTAGTCAATTTTTTAAAAATTTCTATCGTGGTTTTTTTAAAATCCTTATAAATTGTTATCATTTGCTATGTTTTAACAAAAAAGGGTAGTCAAAGTAGTTTGCAATAACAGTTTCTTTTAGTTTTCAAACCTTAAACATTGATTTAGCTGTGTCAAAACAGAGCAGTACCCCAATTGACTGTTTTCTCTCTTTTCTGTAAAGTTTATTGAGATGCAATCCTATTGCTGGTTCATCCTGTTTCTCTGGCTCATATTGGTTCAGTCCAGAGATGAAAATAATTTACATTTCTTATACGTACCGTTGTATCGCAATTCCCCTGGGATGGGGGAGTTGCAATACAACAGTACCTGTAAAAAATGTAAGTGTGGTGTGGCTGAAGGCAGGAGAGTGGGGTGTGTCAGGGTAGGGTTGGAGCTCAGGGCAGGGGGTGGGAATATAGGGGGTGCAGAGTCAGAGCAGGAGTTTGGGGATGTGGGAGACTCAGGCAGGGGGTGCAGGAGTCAGGGTTGGGGGATCCAGAGGGGCTGAGAGCAAGGGGTTGGTGTGGGAGGAGTGCAGGAGTCAGGGTGGGGGTGAGAAGGGGCTCAGGACAGGGGGCTTGGTGTGTGTGTGTGTGTGTGTGTGTGTGTGTGTGTGTGTGTGTGTAGGGATTTATCTGGAGAGGTCACCCCAAGGAATGTTAGATATCATTGTAATTGAATAGTTGTGTAACCGCATGAAATCTCAGCAGTTACACGACTATTTGATAGTTCCTGGGGGTGGGGCCAGCAGCCAGTACACTCTCGGCTCCACTCCCGGGGAGCCCCTGGCCATCCCGTACTGCTGCCTCTGTATCAGAGGCAGCAGTGTGGGGTGGCAGGCAGGAGCCAGTCTGCCAGGGGAGCTAGTTTAGAAACCAGCTCCCTGTGCAAGACAGGCTGCCTGCCACCCTGTGCTGCTGTCTCTGATAGTCCAAGCTTCCCGTGGACAGAGGCTGCTCCGTGGGATGCCAGCACAGATCCTGTCCACAGGGAGATCAGATTGCCCGTGGACAGGGGCTGCTGCCGCAGACACATTTCTGTCCAAGGCGGTCGCAGGCTTGCCATGGACAGAGGTTGCTCTATGGGATGCAGAGAAGCCTCTGTCTGTGGGGAACTCAGACTCCCTGCCACCATGGACAGGGGCTGCTGCCACAGACCAGCCTCTGTCCGCGGCAAGCCTGGGCCACTGTGGACAGAGGTTGTTTTGCAGCAGCCTCCCCTGCTCCCACCCTGCTCTGCTGCCTCTGATATAGGCAGCAGTGTGGGGGGAGGCACCACAGTGCTGGTGCTGGAGTGGGCTGGCTTTTAAGCACTGGCTCCTGATGGTCCCCCCTTGCTGCCTCTGCAGGTAGGCAGGTCTGTGGAGTCAGGACACACGGGGAGCCTGCTTGAAGGCTAGCTACCCATGCATATTGGCTCCTGCCTGCCCCCCTAACCCTCTGCAATGCTGTCTCTCTGAGGCAGCAGGGCAGGGGTGGATAGGGCAGGTGGATCCAGTGAGTGTGGGGAGCCTGCTTTTAAATCCAGCTCCTCACAGGCATTGGCTTCTGCTCCCCCCCTTGCTGCTTCTGATACAGAGGCAGCAAGTGGGGGGGAAGAGCACGTAGTTGGCATTAATTGGGCATTAATTTTGGATTGTCACATTTCATATTGTGGTAAGGACTGCAGTGCAGTAGAACAGGAAAGTATAACCCAAGCATAATGGTATCCCTAAATCAGGGGTGGGCAAGTAATTTTTTATTGGGCCCACTTCAGAAATTTTTGAAATGGCCCTGGGCCGCACCGGAGAGGACGGGGCCTCAGGCATAAGGGGCAGTGTCAGGATACTTCCCTGTTTCCCCAGCCACAGACCATGATTGGCTTCCCCCCCATCCTTGAGGTTCCCCCTAGGCGCCCATCCTCCTGGCGGTGGGAGGAGACTTTGCGCGCTCCCCCTTCTGCCCCCAGGCCGATCAGGGCTTGGCCACAGGGGAGGGGAGAACGCAAAGTGTCCTCCTGCCCTGCCAGGAGCACGTGGTGCATCTAAGCGCCACACACTCCTTGCAGAGTGGGGGCAGGACGGATGAAACCTCATGTGCTTCCCCCTTGCCCCCAGGCACTGATTGGCCTGGGGGCGGGGCAGTAGCAGGGCTTCTGTGAGCCAGATCAACCTGCTTGGCGGGCTGGATCTGGCCCACAGAGGCCCTTTTGCCCACCCCTGCCCTAAACACTACTTTCTGGCTGTTGGTGTAACTTTTAACATCTCTGCCATCTATCGTACTGATCTCTGCTTTAGGTTTAAATCCTTGAGATAGATTTGCACATCACTGAGAAGTCTGAAAACCTTCTTGCAGCTGGGCAGGAGATTTGTGACTTTGCTAATATCTGTTACTTTGCCCCAATGAGATTTTGGCAGAACAGAATTCAGAGCAAGCCATTCTGAAGGCTGATAGTGAGGAATGTGTTGTGGTGCCACCCTACTGTCCAATCACCAGTGGTTAACCAGGAAAATAGGGGCCTCCTGGAATAAAACATGAAGAACTCTGTATGTCTTAAAGCAGTGTTTCTTAAACTGTGTTCTGCGGCACACTGGTGTGCCACTAGGCAGTCGGAGGTCTGCCGCGGAGAACAACAGAATTCAAAATGGTCCGCCCTAAAGGGGTGGGTGACCTTTTTTCCCCCCTGTGGTGTGTGGTTTTTTTGGGTTTTTTTTTTGGCTCAACAAAAAATCTTTGGTGTTACTCATAACAACAAATTGTTTGGCGTTCCTCGGCCTTAAAAAATTTAAGAAACACTGTCTTAAAGCATACTTTAAGTACTAACCCTGTCTACTGATTTCTGGAGCTAGGATACAGAAATCTTAGATACAAGAAAATACTATAATATAGACTTTATATATATTCCCAGGTACAAATTATATGAAAATAGTTAGTTGCAAATACATGTAAATTAATAAAAAATTATTACAGCAATTTAACTATTTTAAAATGGCAAACACATTTGAAAGCCTTGAAATCTAAATTAAGAATTAAGTTCTTGGGGCATATCCTCCACTGGTGTAAATCATCAGCTCCATTGAAGTCAAATTAGATCTATGGCAGTTTTTAGCTGCTGAGAATCTATATCTTTACGTTACGCAAACTGCCTTAACACCAGCACCACATCACTATCATCTTTGCTTGTGCACCAACAACTCGTTTACACCCAGCTACTAAACTGCCATGCCACAACGTCATAACATTTCCAATATGGAGCACAAACCCTTGGCTTCACACCACCTTCCATTCATCACGTGAGCCACAAACCCAAATGCAAACACTCCTTAACTTTAAGACTTAAATTTTACATTCTCATAACATTTCATAGAAACATCATATAGTAGCATAATGAAATCAGGCATTTTGTTGTATTTATTAATCTTACACTTTCTCAAAATGTTCTCCTCTGGCAGAAATGTCTCTGCATAAGAAATTTCAGCTGGAAAGAATTTGATTTGAGAATGTAGTAAGGTGAGAAGACAAAATTAGGCTGATGATGGAAAGCTAGTTACTGTGTATCCTTTCTTAGCGAGTCACTTCAGCAACTTTCTGAGAAATTGCAGACTGCATAGGCATAACTATATGATATTCACCTGATTCTCCATTTATACCAGCTGCTTTTAGTCTTCCCTCACTGTTACTTGAGTGCAGTAGTTATTACTGAGATATTTTCCATGTTACATTTTAGTTTTCTCTTCCTAGTCTATTCAGTTTACATTTGTGATTTTTCCCTTTCGGCCTGTGAGATACACCATCCTCATCTACGCAAAATACTGACTCATCTCTGCTTTTGAAGAAGGACCCTATTTAAATAAAAACTCTGTTGAATACAAAGGGGAAGAGCGTATTCCTGTCAGTTTTCCTTTTCTTTTAGTCATTTTAATAAATCTGACCAGAGTTCTACCTGTTGTACTTTTCTCTCTAGTAACTCTCAGAGGGCACATCTATACAGCAGGGCTAAACTCGAAATAAGCTACACTAATTGCGTAGCCTAAGTCAAAATAGCTTATTTCGGCTTTTGGTGCTGTCTAGTCAGCAGTTATTTCAAGTTAGAGCACTCTTCCTCTGACTTCGCTTACTCCTCATGCAATGAGGGTACAGGAGTCGGATTAAGCACTCCTCCAGCTCTTCATTATTTGCCCATTATGTCAAAATAACTGCTTGTGTGTAGACATGGACTATATTATTTGGGAATAACATCTGTTATTCCGAAATAACGCTGCTGTGTAGACATAGCCAGAATTGCCAAATTATTTTCCTCTTTCAACTCTTCTCTTTCTAGATGATCTTAATACTTTTTAACCTTGAGTCGTTTATTATTTGCTGTGTTGGGAAGAGACATGACCTTGGTTTATCTCCATCACTGATAATAACATGATATCACTATTTTATTTTTCAGATGTTTCTAGGTGATGATAAAGGAGTTCTTGGAAAAGATTTTCCTGCCACAGAGATCCAAATATTAAAGGAACAGAACACCAGCCTGCGGGCTGCTATTGCAGAAATGAGGAGGGAAATGGAGACTCTTAGTGATCAGATGCCACCCTCGGTCCCCATGAAAGAAAAGATATCGCACACCCAGCAAACTACCACTGATGCCGAGGCTACTATGGTCATATTGACTCCGGGTAATATAGAGAACCAGGCTGAAAGTTCTAGCAGTTGTGTATGCCAGTTCTCACTTTCTCCTTAAGTCTCAGCTCTTGCCTGAGAATACCAATTCTATTTTATTTAATAGAAATAATGGTTATAAACAAGAAAAAATACTCTTTTAAAATGGTATCCTGTCACTGAATAGTACCTTTCTATATTTTGAAACTTTTTAGAATCACACTTACTTATTTTTCTTTTCCTTGTCACTATTCATGAGAGAGATGTTTTAAATACTCATCACTCCAAAGGAAATCCATAAAAATACATTGGTTGTGAATTAACCAATACATTACAGGGGGAACTGGTAGCAACCACTATTATTAAGATGTGTCCGTTATTTCTGTTTGCAGCCCACACCTCATAACTTGCTGAAAATTTAACCATTTCAGCTATAATTTTACAGCCATATGTTCTTCCCTGCTCATAGCTGAAGACAGTTCTTTTGAGCCTTTTTGGTGATGCTCCTATAGACAATAAGTTTGCAGCTGCCAGAGCTCAGCTGTTTCTGTTTCCAGCAGTTGAAGGCTATGGCCATAGGGAAAAGGAGGAGCTAAGGAACTATAGAGCAGTCAGCCTGACTTCGATACCTGGGAAGCTACTAGAGCAATGGATAAATCATTCAGTTTGCAAATACCTGGAGGATGAAGAGATGATTTATCAAGAATAAATCATGCCAAACCAATCTGATTTCTTCTTTGACAGGGCGACTGATTTTGGTGGCTAGGGGGACTGTGATGGACACAATATACTTGGACTTCAGCAAGGCTTTTCACACAGTCCCACACAACATTTTGATAAGCTGAAAAAATGCAGGCTTGACAGAACTACCACTAAGTGGATACATAATTGGTTAAAGAACTGCAGACAGAGAGAGAGGAACAGAATAATGTTGGATTGGAAGGATGTATCAAGTGGGTTCCACAGTTCTGTTCTGGATCCAGTGTTTAACCTTATTTATTATTAACCCGGATGTAGGCATTGTGATACAGCAAGGCCAGAGAGCAGCAGGGGAGTGGTAGATGAGAGATATATTAGCCCTAGGATGATCAAGGCCTTATTCCCTGTGGGCTGAGGAAAGGTTACTACAGGGTAATTGGAGCATCTGGAGCTAATTAAGGCTCTATCAGAGACCTAATTAAAAAAAACCCTGCTTCAGTCAGACAGGAAGAGGGGAGGGGGGAGCTGACTAGAATTCAGAGGAGTGCTGCTATTCAGCAGAGGATCAGGGGAAGGGAAACCCTGTCCAAGCAGAACAGAGGGACTCCCTCAGCACAGAGGACTGAGGGAAACCCTGCCCAAGAAGGAAGAGGATAAGCAGCCCACAAGCTGAAGGGGCTGGGACGTTTCTTGCTCCCTTCTCTAGCAGAGCCCACAACATTCAAGAGTGGGGTAGGGAGCAGTGCTCTTACCCACCACAAAAAAGAAAAGCATGGGTCTCACCACAGTAATGTTGGCCATTTGCCACAGTAACAATGACAGGAGAGGCCCCAGCAGCATAGTTAATCAAGTTTGTTGATGACACCAAGCTCAGGGGCCTGCCAACACTTCAGAGGACAGAGCTAAAATTAAATGGGACAATTGGGCTATAGACAAAAAAAAAGAAATTCCACAAAGACAAGTATCAGGTGCTACACTTAGGGAAGAAAAATCAAATGCATAAATCCTGAATGGGCAATAACTGGCTTGTCACCAGCGCTGCTGAGAAGGAGCTGAGAGTTGTATTGGGTCACCACCTCAACATGCGTAACAAGGTGATGCTGTTGCAAAACAAGCAGATGCAGTGCTAGGCTGCAATAACTACTGCGCTAATCAGCACAGGGTAGGCCTCAGCTGGAGTGCTGTGTCCAATTTGGTCACAAGAGTGTAGCAAGGAAGTAGAGAAAATGGAAAGACCCAGAGATGAGTGACGAAGATGATCAAAGGGATGGAATGCAGCCATGTGAGCAAAGGCAGAAGGAACTGCATGTTTAGTTTGGAAAAGAGGAGTTTAAGGGGGGGGATGTGATTGTGATCTTCAAATACTTGAAAAGCTGCAGTACAAAAGGGGGGGGGGCTGTTCTCCTTTAGCCACAAGAGGCAGTGGGAACATAGTAGATTTAGATTAAATCTCAGAAAACACTTCTGAACAGTAAGAACAGCAGGACAATGGAAGAGAGCCTAGGGAGGTTGTGGAAGCTCCTTTACTGGATGGTATCATGAGCTTTTGTGGGCTGTGCCCATGAAAGCTCATGATACCATCTACATGTTTTGTTAGTCTACAAAGTGCTACCAGACCATTTGCTTGCTGTTTTTTTTCTGTAACAGACTAACTCTGCTACCCCCTGAAGCTCCTTTCCTGGAGGTTTTCAAAAGGAGGCTGGATGGCCATTGATCTTGGATGGTATAGACGCAAATCCTGCACCTTGCAGGGGTTGGATTAGAAGACCCTTGCATTCCCTTCAACCCTAGGGTTGTATGGTTGGATAGCACGTGGTCTGTCAAACTCACTCTGGTTTAATTTAAAATACCTTTTCCAAGAACACTCTTATTGTGTTTGTAGATTATGTTCAATCCGTGGAAGAGGAAATAAGAAAGTTAAAGTACAAATACTGGATAATGGAAGAGCAGCTAGAAAAGGCATTGAATCTTCCCAGAAAATCATCTGCTCCTTCCCATGACCCATCCAGCATTCAGCATCAATCAGCACAATCCCTCACGCAGCTGCCCAGCCACAATTTCAATGAAATCAATGGTAAGAGAAATATGTTTCAACTTTATGCTTGGTCCTGCCATGAGAGCAGGGGACTGGACTTGATGATCTCTCGAAGTCCCTTCCAGTTCTAGGATTCCATGATTAATTTTCACTAGGATCCAGCTGGTGCCTTCCTGCCATGTGCCCTTGAAAGAGAACTGCAAAGGAGTACCAACCTGGGGCTCCGGTGGATAGGAGCAGAAGGAGTCAAAGCATATTTGTGGCCCTCAGGACATTCCAGTTAAAACCTTAGAATGTTCTCAGAGTTTTTCTCTGCCTTGCGCTGATTGGCTATTTACTCCAACCTACTGCTCCTCCATCCAATTCCTTACCTTCTCCCTACTTCAGCTTCACTCTGCGCTTGTTTTTATTTTTAATTGCATAGGAATTTAGCAGTCTTTAGTTCAGAAATTAATAAATAGTTGCAGAGGAGTGTAAAAATTAACTTCAGTTTTCTACGTGAATATCCGGATTAATATTGGGGAACAGGAGAAGAGAGAGAAAAGCAAGAAATAGAGAAAAGAGTATATTGTTTGTTAAATCATGATCTCTAATCTCCATTGGAAATAAAACTACTGTTTCTTAAAAATAAGTTTCCTTTTGGTGACTTTCACAGTTACACTGAGGCCCCCTATGTCAAGTGTGAATTCTGAAAGTCCTGGGAAGTATAGGCTAGTAGATTTTTTTTTTCAAAGTGTCTTTTCCAAAGCTTGTTCTCCTGCAGTCTTGGGCACATCTCTAGGCCCAGTTACACACAACGGCTATCACTGGGGGCAGTAGGTGTTGGGGAAGGGGTGTCTAATGAGAAGAGGGGAGGCCCCCAGTATTCACGTATCCCAAATCATCTTATCTGTCACGGAGATGGAACATGGGGGCAGGGAGTCAGGAGAAAGCAGATCCCAGTCACTGGCACAGACTTGTGAACTCCAGGTGGGCTGCCATTACCCTGCTACCCACATTGTGTGCTCTCCAGCTCCACTCCTCAGGTCCACAGGGAGATTCGAATATTGTTTGCCTCAGCCAAGCCTACTAGGAAATCCAGATCACTATCTATCAGGGCATGTCTGTACTAGGAAATTATTTTGAAATAACTACTCCCGAAACAACTTTAGAAATAGCGCATCCACACTACAAGGAAGCCTCGGAATTAGCCCGAAGCAGGCTCCCTTAATGTGGACACACTACCTCAATTTAGAGCCCCAGGAAGCACTGAGGAGTAATTACTCTGAATGACGCTGGGGAGTAGTTATTTTGAAATAGCAGTAGTGGACACTGCTGCTGCTATTTCAAAATAACTATTTTGAACTTAGTGTTATTCCTCGTGGAAAGCAGGAGTTATTATTTCAAAATAACCATCCCCTTATTTCGAAGTAACGGACTTGGTAGTGTGGACGCTCCACTTCTTATTTTGAAATAACTCTCTTGTGTAGACCAGGGCTCAGTGACTTGTCCTCTTCATTATTTTGCACTCTTTGTGTCACCTGCAAACTTTATCAGTGAGGATTTTGTTTTCTTCCAGATCACTGATGAAAATGTTTAATAACGTAGAGTCAAGAACCAGACCCTTTAGGGACCTCACTAGATGAAAAATACCTGTTCCATTATGATTATCAATTGACAGTTACAGAGAGACCTGACAGCCGGATTTTACCCCTTTTAATGTATGCCATGTTGATTTTGTATTGTTCTAGTTTCTTAATCAAAATGTTATGCAGTACCAAGTCAAAGGCCTTACAGATGTCTAAGAATATTATATTTACATCATTACCTTGATCAATCATATTTGTAATCTCATCATAAAAAAATGTCACTTTGGCATGATAGGGTCTATTACCCATAAACCCATGTTGATTGGCATTAATTTTATTACCCTCTTGTAATTAATTGATTGAGTCCCATATCAGCCATTCTGTTATTTTACCAAGAATCCATGTCAGGCATCCAGTCATATAATTTTCTAATTGTCCTGGTCACCCTTTAAAAAAAAAAGGAAAAAAAGGCAAGATTTGGCTATCTTCTGGAAACATTGTTCCAAGGATTATTGAAAATAAATATGCTGACTCTAAGGCTATCATCTCCTAATTGTCCTATTTACATTTGGAACTGATGCTGGAATGTGAATACCAGTTGCCCAAGATTGTTTTCCCCTAAAATAGCACCTTTAAACAAAGTTATTGCTGGGTGCATGCTCATGATTTATGAAGCAAGCACCCTGTTGCATTATCTAGAAGTATTTCTGTCTATTGAAGATAAATAGTAAGCATATACTGTTAGATTACCCTACTGTACCTGCATGTTTAAGACTATCTACAGTACTCTTAAAATATTCATTACCTATGCTGGAACAATATACCTGTGATGTAATCTGATCAGATTGTTTGCTGTTTAAATCCCCCAAATAAAAAAAACCTATTGATTTGTCTATAGTTCTTATAGTGCTAATATGTCATGGCAGTTTTTGCTTCATTTACCTGTTTTCTTTCAGGTCAGGGTGCATTTTGTGCTGAAGTTTTCCGTGACACTCCTTTGAAGACACTTCAAGCCAGAACTGCTCACTCAGACTCTAAGGAAACACAGCACGTACAAAAGGTGTGAAGAAACTTGAGCTACCCAAAGCTGTTATCTTTGCTATTTTATAGATTTTCTTATGCAAATTTTCTTTGTGGGCAAAACATTCAGTAGCTGGAGCAAGAATGAGGGTTGCCAACTCTCCTGACCAGATGAACTGGATGTCATTTGCAGCAATGATATCCAGTCCGGGAGAGTTTGCAACCCTAAGCAAGATCTGTCACACAGGCTGGCCCTGATGGGGGTTGCCAGGGACCAGCCTATCTGTGACAGATTCCTGACAGGGAGAATAAACCAGGAGCAGGGGCCTGGAGGTGCGTGGTGGGCTACGGAGAACTCTTTCAGGATGCCTTGTCTGTTAGGAGCTATGTGCTAAGCTGCAACTGACAGATCTCCACAGTCCTCTGGCACCAGCAAAGGAAACTCCTCACACAACTGGCAAGAGACCTGACTTCAGGGAAGGGACTGAGCCACGAGAACCGCATTGGAGGGGAGTGGGGGGCCCTGGATTGGAAAGGATAAACTAAGGCTGACTCTCTTGCCCAGCTAGGATGCTGGGGTGAAGGTTTGCCTGTATTTTCATTAGGCTGTCCCTTAACAAACTAGACCCTCCCCCCCCAGAAGGGGCATTGCTCACTGTGTAGTGCATGGGTGGGGAACTGGATGAGGTCCCCGGCTTGCCTAGATCTGGCCCCTGTGGCTCAGGGCTCCCCTCCTCCCGTCACTGCACCACGGGGCTGGAGCGCACACAAAATCTACTAGGCGGGGCCCCCCCCCCTAGACTCTAGTGTGGGAGGAGAATGTGGGGAGCATCTTTCCCCTCAGTCAAGGGCCACATCAATAAGGGTTTGGGGGCTTTTGGGGTGTGGGGTTTTTTTTTTTTTTTTGCTTTTGCTTCAGCCCCTGACTGATTTTTTTTCTGTGGATCAATGGCCCCTGACCCAAAAAAAAAGGTTCCCCACCCCTTGTAGAGCCTTGTTTAACTTATTGATGATGTATGGGGAAACTGAGGCTTGGCCCACCAGGGTACTACAAGTGCTCAGTGCAAGACTGGAGAGGAAGCAAAGGTGGCTTTAAGCCAATTTGATGTTCCTACAATCCAGGGGCAAGCTAGGGTCTGGTCCTATCCCTGGTTCATGTCCTTTCTTGATGTTTACACATATATTTATTGACTTTTGTCATGCCTCCCGCCCTGTTTGTTATTTGTCTAAGCTATGCAGATTTAGCTGTCCTCACCAGTTGATCCTTCTACCTCCCAATCATATTTATTGCTTTTTTTCTGAACTCCCACAGATATTTCAATATCTTTTCTGTAGTGAATGACACAGATTTGAACTCAGTATTCTAGGTGTGATCTCATCAGAGTCCTTGAAAGAAAGCAGAACTATTACATTGATGCTTCATAGTGTGTGGAGCTTTGTGATATGCAACTCAGAATTGCAGTCACCTTCTTTTATAACTACAGGTTGAACCTCTGATATCCGGGACTCTCTGGTTCGGCAACATCTGTGGTCTGGCAGGACCATGGATGTTGCTGGATCAGAGAGCCTGGGAGTGTAAACCGGCTGGGAGCCCCATCGCCCGGGAGCCCCAGCCAGCAGGGCAGCAGCAACATAGGTAAGCCCGGTCCTTGGGGAGTCCCAGCTGGGTGGGCCAGCAGCAGGGCAGCCAGCGGCAAAAGCAGGGCAGCCGGAAAGCCCCCTCCCGGGGTTCCCAGGCAGAGTGCAGCAGAAGTGGAGCCAGCAAGCCCCATCCCCAGGGCACGGCAGAAGTGGAGCAGCTGGCAAGCCCATGTCTGTGGCTCCCTGGTGGAGCGCGGCTGAAGTGGGGCAGCTTGCAAGCCCTGTCCCCGGGGATCCCAGACGGGTTGGGGAGAAGCAAGGCCATGGCAGCTGGTGAGCCCCAGCAGGCCCGATCCGAAGTCCAAGCCCTGCAGGCTGGAGCGAAGTAGCAGTGGGGCTGGAATGGAGCCAACTGCAGGGAGGGGAAGTGTCCTGGGAGGAGAAGGGACAACGTGATCCAGTGGCTGGAAGTTGAATCTAGACAAATACAAGGAAATCATGTCTTACTAATCTATTAGAGTTCTTTGAAGAGGTTAACAAACATGTGGACAAGGGGGATCCAGTAGATATAGTTTACTTAGATTTTCAGAAAGACTTTGACAAAGTCCCTCACCAAAGGCTCTTGTGTAAATTACATTGTCATGGGATAAGAGGGAAGGTCCTCTCATGGATTGAGAACTTGTTAAAAGACAGGAAACAAAGGGTAGGAATAAATGGTAAATTTTCAGAATGGAGAGGGGTAACCTGGGACCAATCCTGTTCAACTTATTCATAAATGATCTAGAGAAAGGGGCAAGCAGTGAGGTAGTAAAGTTTGCGGATGATACTAAACTGTTCAAGATAGTCAAGACAGAAGCAGACTGTGAAGAACTTCAAAAAGATCTCACAAAACTAAGTGATTGGGCAACAAAATGGCAAATGAAGTTTAATGTGGATAAGTGTAAAGTAATGCACGTTGGAAAAATAACCCCAACTATACATAGTATGATGGGGGCTAATTTGGCTACGACAAATCAGGAAAGAGATCTTGGAGTTATCGTGGATAGTTCTCTGAAAACGTCCACACAGTGTGCTGCGGCGGTCAAAAAGGCAAATAGAATGTTAGGAATTATTAAGAAAGGGATAGAAAATAAGACACAGAATATCTTACTGCCCCTGTATAAAACTATGGTACGCCCACATCTTGAGAACTGTGTACAGATGTGGTCTCCTCACCTCAAAAAAGATATTTTGGCCTTGGAAAGGGTTCAGAAAAGGGCAACTAAAATGATTAGGGGTTTGGAACAGGTCCCATATGAGGAGAGGCTAAAGCAACTGGGACTTCTCAGTTTGGAAAAGAGGAGACTGAGGGGGGGATATGATAGAAGTCTATAAAATCATGAGTGGTGCGGAGAAGGCGAATAAAGAAAAGTTATTTATTAGTTCCCTAAATAGAAGAACTAGAGGACACCAAATGAAGTTAATGGGTAGCAGGTTTAAAACTAATAAAAGAAAGTTCTTCTTCACACAGCGTGTAGTCAACCTGTGGAACTCCTTGCCAGAGGAGGCTGTGAAGGCTAGAACTATAACAGAGTTTAAAGAGAAGCTAGATAAATTCATGGAGGTTAGGTCCATAAAAGGCTATTAGCCAGGGGGTAGGAATGGTGTCCCTGGCCTCTATTTGTCAGAGGCTGGAGATGGATGGCACGAGACAAATCACTTGATCATTGTCTTTGGTCCACCCCCTCCGGGGCACCTGGTGCTGGCCACTGTCGGCAGACAGGCTACTGGGCTAGATAGACCTTTGGTCTGAGCCAGTACGTCCACTCTTATGTTCTTATGTACAGACTGGCAATAAGGTGTACATTTTTAAACAGTGAAGAAGTCTGCCTCACAAAATTGTTTAAAAAATAAATTCTAAAAAGTATGCTCTAGGAGTTGTTTTCGAGATGTTGTATGACCTCTGCTACACAGGAGAGCAGACCATTTGTCACAATGGTCCCTTTTCACCTTTGAATCTCTTAACCTGACAGGCATGAGTCTCTTTCAAACGCCTGCTGGAATTTACTTAAATACATTCTCTAACTTTAGCTAACAAATACAGCTCTAAATCCAGATAACACAGGTCACTTTGCTGACAATAACGTAATTTTTATATGTTGAATGGTTATGCTATATTTATATATAACCATGTTTTCCAATTGTAAGTCTGAATGGGGTCAATTTTATGAATTTGCTGAGTTGCTAGTTAGTTTTTAAAGCTGAATTTTAATTCTAGGTTCTTTTCAGGTCAGATTTTACCTTGGACAGTATTTCTCAAGTCAGGACACTTTAGTGATGTTAATCAACAGTTTATTCATTCATTCATTCAAAACATATAAATATATATCCAGTATGTAGGTCAAAATTAGGCACATCACATTTTCTAGGTATGTACTGAACACACTCATGCAGTCTTTCTAGCAATTGTCATTGGTAAGGTTTAAGGCTCAACAGCTATAAGATATAATAATACAAATTAGCAAGGTTTCTTATTACATTTGCTTATGCTCATCAGTCATCAGTTTTTTCATACCACTAACAGTTCTTTTTGCAAAGAGTGAGGATGTCTTATTTCAAAGACTTTTCTAAGAGATAGGTCCCTGTGATTTGAATAGTTTGGTATGGAAAAGTCAAGTTTAAAATGTCAAAAGCAATTGCTGAAAGTTATTTAAATCTCTGTTAGGCTGCTTTGCTTGAGCTTACAAAGGAGAGCACGCATGTAGCATTAGTTAAAATCCAAAACATGAGGTCTCATTAAAAAGTGTGGACTCACAAGAGAACTTTGTTATTTATGTCTCAGATGGATAGCTGGGTTAGTCTGTATCTACAAAAATGATGAGTCCTGTGACACCTTAGAGACTAACAAATGTATTAGGGTATAAGCTTTTGTGAGTAAAACCCACTTCATCAGATTAATTGGAGTGGAAGTTATAGACGCAGGAGTATATATAAGGAGAAGTTGCTTGTGATAATGAAGCTAATTAAGTCAGGGAGGAAGTGGATCATTCACAGCATTTGGTGTGGAGATGTCAATATCTAGAGAGGGAAAATTGCCTTTGTAATGCATTAACCAGTTGAAATCCTTATTCAGTCCTAAGTTGATAGTGTTGAATTTGGACTCCTTGTTTTTATCATTTATATTCAAGAACAGAAAGAGAAATACAATCTGTGAAATAGTGATAGAGATGCAGCCATGTTGTCCTTCTCATATGTGTTCATTTTTTTGATTGTATCCTTTGGTATATATGGTTGTGCCAATTTTCTTCCACTATTTGATCTGAGGAAGTGGGTCTGGCCCACGAAAGCTCATCACCTAATAAACCATCTTGTTAGTCTTTAAAGTGCTACATAATCTGTGAAATGAAATCTTACAGTTTCTTCTTTGTCCTATTAACACTGGAACTGGGTTCTTTCCACATAGCTGGTCCAAGTGTTTGTAGTATTTCTGGATTCTGCAGCTTCTTTGTAAATTTATTCAGTTCCGGGGGTCCACGTCAAAGCAATCTTTCTCCTGGATACTGATTGTCAGGGCACTCTGGTTTCTGCTTAGTTTATCTGCTCTTCCATTGATTTCCTGTAGATGGCAATGTTGTATAACAAATTTCTTCCATATTTCTCTGAGGGTTTTCATGGTTGAGGAGTTAAAAAATTGTATGTCAGCATTAGCCCACATTAATAATTGGAATCCCCCAATCCCATTTGTAAGCAATTTTTCTTAATATTTCAATGTTTTACTCTGGTTATGTGATTATATTTTCCAATACCAGATGACCCAGAATGTCCCTTTCTGTTCTGTGTAATATTCTTCTCCCCCTTGTGCTGCACTTTCTATAGTGCAATGATCATATAGAAAGAAAACAAAAAAAAATCCCTTATATTCTTTTAATCTAGTGGACATAGTCTGTACATCTTTGGTTGTATAAGCATTTCACATCCTTTAGGGCTTACAATAGAACAAGACACATTATAGACATAAAAAGAGATACAGCTTCTCATTTGGCTGTTGAAGAAACAAAACACATGATCAGTAATATATTTGATTAATCTATCAAACAAAGGTAGAATTTATAATTTAGAGTGAAAATATGAACTGGAGCTGTTAGCACAGGGGTGGGCAATAATTTTTTAAGGGGGGGCCACTTCACAAATTTCAGAAGTGTCTGCAGGCCGACCCGGAAGGGGCGGGGCGGTCCATGTGCTGTAAAAAGATGCCAATATGTTTTTTACACAACAAAGTAATTATAATTAACTGCATACAACATTATCCAAAGATTATCATATAAGGCAACACTTGTAAAATTTGTAATAATAACACTAACATTTTGAGAACACTTGTAACATTTGTAATAACAACAACACTAACACTAAACTTTTAGTTGCATCAGTGGTGGGCAGTATCCGACCCGCGGAGTGGACACAGTTCACCAGGGTTAGCCCCGGCAGGCACCAATGTTTTATTTACATGCACCTCCATTGGTACAGCCGCTTGAAACTCCCATTCACCATGGAGCACAATCTCTAGCCAATGGGCAGTGGGTGAATTGGGACACCACCTCCTGCAGCTCACATGGGCTAGGAATGGTGGTCCACAGCCAACAGGAGCTTTAAATGGCCATATCTGCAGAGGCACAGGTTAATAAGCACTGTCAGAAGCCACATCCAACTTATTGCCCACCTGAGTTTAATGCAACTTATGTGCATTAAATTTAAGTGTAAAAGAAAAAGTGCAACTCAGTGTGAAGAAGAAAGTCTATGTTGGGCATTAACATGGGACGTGAAGTCAGGTGTCATTTCTGATGTTGCCATGCGGAGCACTACTGCAAGGTGGTCATCAGCGATCGAAGATCTGTTCTTAGATTTAATGAATTTCATCACAGAAAATGTCTGCTCGCAGATGTAAGTTGATCGGAACAATACAAGCATCTTTTGGGCATGAGCCTTGATCTTCGGAAAGCTTTGTTCATTGAGAAATGCATAAAATTCCAGAAGTGGCGTTGATTTGAATTGCTCCGCAAGCAAGGCATCACTCTGCAAGTCAATAAGTTCAATTTGGAGGTCACTTGGAGCATTGTCCACCACATATGTGAAAGGAGAGGAGAATAAAGCCATGCCCCCCACTTCTAACCTGTTGCCTGGCAGCTGCCCAGCAGGCACAAGCCCTTTCAATAGAAGCAGTTGAAAGGGCTCATGCCTCCCAGGCAGCTCCCAGGAAATGGGCCAGTGGGACTGAGAGCTGTGAGCCCTTTCAATTGTTTCTGTTTAAAGGGCTTGCACCTGCCGGTGACTGCCAGGCAATGCAGCCACCCAGCAGGCGAGCTCTTTATATAGAAGCAGTTGAAAGGGCTAACATCTCTGGCTTCCTAACAACTCATTAGAGGCTGGGGGAGCTGCCTGCCCTTGTAAGTGCTTTTATATAAAGGGCTGGCGCCTTCCCTGTGCCTGTCAGGCAACCTCTTTGCCTAGCAGCCGGGGGAACACAAGAGCCCTTTAAATAGAAACAGCTGAAAGGGCTTGCAGCTCCCCGTGCCTCTAGCGCATTGTCGGAGACGCAGGATCCCTTTGAGCTGTTTCTATTTAAAGGGCTCTCTTGTTCCCCACAGCTGCTAGGCAACGGGTTGCCTGACAAGCGCAGGGAAGGCGCCAGCCCTTTAAATAGAAGCACTTAAAAGGGCTGAATTGGTTAGGTCCAATAATGGTGTCAGCAGAGTAAATATGTGGACAAAGCTGGCAACGGGGTGGACCTAACCAATTCAGTTATAAGATCAAGAACACATACTCCTGCTCATCCAGAAATATAATTTATGTCATCATGTGCCGACAGTGTCCGTCTGCTATGTACATTGGACAAACGCGTCTCAGACGCTCGCCAAAGAATCAATGCACACAAACGGATATCAGACAGTATCACAAAGAAAAACAGTTTCTTGCCATTTCAACCAGAAAGGGCATTGTCTCAACAACTTGATTACCTGCATACTGCTTCAAAGGCATTTTAACACCAGACTTGAAAGAGAAACCTCTGAACTGTCATTCATGCTTAAATTTGACACTTTACGCCGGGTCTTAACAAAGACGCTAATTATCTTACCCATTACAAAGATAGCTTCCCAATTATCACCTCTAATATCATTAGCTCACAGACATTTACCTCCCCCCAATTCCCCTCTGTTCTGAAATTTGATTTGTCCTTTTTATATGTGTTCACTTTTTTGATTGTATCCCTTTGGTATATATGGTCATGCCTATTTTCTTCCACAATTTGATCTGAGGAAGTGGGTCTGGCCCACGAAAGCTCATCACCTAATAAACCATCTTGTTAGTCTTTAAAGTGCTACATAGTCCTGTTTTTTGTTTCACCCTTCATAGAGTTATGAAGTCCCCCTTTGATGCAGAGTGCTCCATCTATAAAAAGGGAAATAAGGACAACCCAGGAAACTACAGACCAGTCAGCTTAACTTTTGTTCTAGGAAAGATAATGGAGGAAATAAGGAATTCATCTGCAAACATCTGGAAGAAAATACAGTGATAGGTAATAGCCAGCATGGATTTGTAAAGAACAAATCATGTCAAACCAATCTGATAGCTTTCTTTGATAGGATAACAAGTCTGGTAGATAAAGGGGAAACGGTGGATGTATTATATCTAGACATTAGTAAAGCATATGATACAGTCTCACATGATCTTCCTATCAATAAATTAGGGAAATACAACCTTGATGGGGCTACTATAAGGTGGGTGCATAACTGGCTGGATAACTGTTCTCAAAGAGTAGTTATCAGTGGTTCACAGTCATGCTGAAAGGGCATAACAAGTGGGGTTCTTCAGGGGTCAGTTTTGGGACCAGTTCTGTTCAATATCGTCATCTACAATTTAGATGATGACATAGAGTACAATTATTAAGTTTGCAGATGATACGAAGATGGGAAGGGTTGCAAGTGCTTTGAAGGACAGGGTCATAATACAAAATGATCTGGACAAACTGGAGAAATGATCTGAGGTAAATAGGATGAAGTTTAATAAGAACAAATGCAAAGTACTCCACTTAGGAAGGAACAGTCACACATATAGAATGGGAAGCGACTGTCTAGGAAGGAGTACTGCAAAAAGGGATCTAGGAGTTATAGTGGACCACGAGTTAAATACGAGTCAACAGTTTGACACTGTTGCAAAAAAAGCAAACATGATTCTGGGATCCATTAACAGGAGTGTTGTGAGCAAGACATGAGAAGTCATTCTTCTGCTCTGTTCTGCACTGATTAGGCCTCAGTTGGAGTACTGTGTCCAGTTCTGGGTACCACATTTCAAGAAAGATGTGGAGAAATTGGAGTAGGTCCAGAGAAGAGCAACAAGAATGATTAAAGGTCTAGAAAACATAACCTACGAGGGAAGACTGAAAGAACTGGGCTTGTTTAGTTCAGAAAAGAGAAGGCTGAGAGGGGATATGCTAGCGGTTTTCAAGTATTTAAAGGGTGTTAAAAGCAGGAGGAAGAAAAATTTTTCTCCTTGGCCTCTGATGATAGGACAGGAAGCAATGGGCTTAAATTGCAGCAAGAGAGGCTTGGGTTGGACATTAGGAAACACTTCCTGTCAGAGTGGTTAAACACTGGAATAAATTGCTTAGAGAGGTTGTGGAATCTCCATCTCTGGAGAGATTTAAGAGCAGGTTAGATAGACATCTATCAGGAATGGTCTAGACCAGTGGTCTCCAACGCGGTGCCTGTGGGTGCCATGGCGCCCGCCGGGGCATTTATGTGCGACCGCCTAGTGACCAGGGCCGGCCCGAGCCATTCTTGCGCCCCGGGCGTCCAGTGCATGTGCGGCCCCCACTCCCAGGTGTCCAGCAGTCCCAAAAGGTTGGGGACCACTGGTTTAGATGGTACTGGGTTCTGCTGTGAGAGCAGGGGACTGAACTCGATGACCTCTCGAGGTCCCTTCCAGTTCTAGTATTCTATGATTCTATGATCTCCTGCAAAAGAGCTGACTTTCTCCACTACAGCAGGTGGACTGGCTCTTGCCCACTACCCAAGCAGCCCCAGTGCTGGTGAACTTAGCTCTCCTTCCATCCTTGCACAGCCCCATGGCCAGAGGAATTTGCTTTCCCTGGCCTGTACACAAAGGAGTTCTGTGCCCCCCACTGACTGGTTGGGGGCCCATGTCCCTGCTTGCCCATCCTTGCTCATGCCATTGCCCTTGAGGATATCAACCTTCTTCTGCTGCCAGTTAATGTAGTTAGGCCTGGGAGCAGGAGAAGGCTGGTACCCTATGGGAAACTTCATAACTTTATACTTTCAGAGTTTGTGGATGATACCAAGCTGGGAGGGTTACAAGCGCTTTGGAGGGCGGGATCATAATTCAAAATGATCTGGACAAACTGGAGAAATGGTCTGATTTAAATAGGGTGGAATTCAATAAGGACAAATTCAAATGACTCCACTGAGGTAGCAATCAGTTACGCACATACAGAATGGGAAATGACTGTCTAGGAAGGAGTACTAGGGAAAGGGATCCGGTGCTCATAATGGACCACCTCATACATCAGTGGTCTCCAACCCTTTTACACCCAAGATCACTTTTTAAATGCCAGGGCAAGCCAAGATCTAGTCTACTCCATCCCTTCCCCGAGACCCTATCTCTTCCTTGAGGCCCCGCCCTCTCCATTCCCCTCCTCTCCATCATTTGCTGTCCCCAGTCCTTACTCACTCTCACTGGGTTGAGACAGGAGGTGCGGGCTCTGGAGTGGGAATGAGGGATCTGGGAGTGGGGAAGGGGTGAGAGGTGCAAGTTCTGGGAGGGAATTTGGGTGCAGGAGGCGGTGGAGTAGGGGATGCTGGCTCAGAGAGGGGGGCTCCAGGCTGGAAAGTGTTGGGGTGAGGTTAAGGGTTGGGGTGCTGAGCCAGCCGCAGGCTTGTGGATGTGGGGGTGCAGGAGTTTGGGTTGGGATGTATGAGGGGCTCAGGGCGGGGGACTGGGAGTATGAGGGGTTCAAGGCACAGGTTTTTAGTGTGTGGATGGTGCAGGAGTGTTGTAGCAGAAGACTGGGGATGTGGGAGTGCAGGAGTTTGGGAATGTGAGGGGCTTAGGGCAGGGGGTTCAGGCGTATGATGGGCTCAGGGTTGGGGTGTGTGGGGGTTGCAGGAATATTATGATGCTGCAGTCAGATAGGGACTTGGCCCCAACTAGGGCCTTGTTGGCCAGGCTTCATTTTAAATAAAATATTATGTCAAACACAAAATGTTTCAGCACTGTCTTTATGGGAGGGGCAGGGGAGCCTGTTTTGGGTCAGAGGTCACTGACCCACAGAAAAATCAGTTGTGGACCATACAAATGAGATACAAAGAAACAACCCCTCCAAAAAACCCCAAGCCTTACTGATGTGGCCTCAACTGAGACCCTCACTCGTCTGGTACTGTAGCCCCATGGCAGAGGGGAGGGTAGGTAGGACCAAGGTTCAAGGCCTCAGGCCAGATTAACTCTTCTGAGTTCCAGGGTTAGTGGAATTTGTGGGCCCCTCTACACTTTGAGGTGGGGCCAAAAATGAGGGATCCAGTGTGCGGAACAGGGCTGCCAGTGAGTGGGATAGAGCTGGGGGTGCAGAATCTGGGTGGAAAATATGGTTCAGGAGCAAGCTAGGAGTAGGTGTCTGGCCATGAGGGAGGGGGCAGGAGTAGAGTGTTGGTGGGTGTCTGGCCAGGGGATAGCAGCAGGGTGCTGGTGGGGGTCTGGCCAGCGACCAGGTTGCCGGTTGGGGGATGGGCAGGGTGCTGGTGGGGGTTCTGGCCAGGGCCCAGGGTGCTGGTAGGGGTTTGGGCAGGGGGCAGGGCAGGGGCAGGATGCTGGTGGGGGAAGGGGGAGGGGGCCGGGACAGCTCAGCCAGTACCTGGGGTTCCTGCAGCTGCACGCCAGATCCAGCGTCTCAGGAAGTACACGCGCTGCTCCTCCCCTCCCCAAAACAGCTGGCGTGCTTCCTAAGAAGTCAGATCTGGCACGCAGCCCCAGGACTTCTCCTCCCCTCCTCACCCGGCGCAGGAAGGCAGCGTGGGGAAGGAAGTCCCCGGCTGTGTGCCAGAGCTGGTGTCCCAGGAAGCACGCCCGCTGTTTTGAGGAGGGGAGGAGCGGTGCACGTACTTCCTGAGATGCCGGATTGGGAGCACAGCCACAGGAAGCTGGCACTACTTCAGTTTTCCCAGGAGGTTGTCACGCCAGCGCAGGCTCCTTCTTGGGGGTGAGAGGGAATGGGGTTGGGGGGAAGAGGCTGGAACACCTCATGATCGACTGGTTTTTTTCCCTGCAATTGACCAGTCAATCACGATCTACAGGTTGGTTACCATGGTCGTACATGGTTCTATCACCGTGCCTTTTATGTCAGGCTTCATGTCTCTGGCTCTCTCTCCTACAACAGCCACTAAGTTTGTGTTCTTCATTTGCTGGTTGTCCAGTTTGACACACCTGAGGACTGAATGTAGAAGTACTGAGCTCTCACAACTGCTCCTGAAGTCACTGTATGCTGTGGGGGCTTGGCACCTCCAGCAGTGAGAGAGCACTCTGGAGGCATGAGACCAGCTCCAGCTAGCCCCTCTTCGTCCTCAGGCTCAGATTTGGCAGCCTTCTCCTTGGTGTCTGCTGTTTCAAGAGGGAGTAGGCAAAGGCAGAATATCTGCTAGTCCCCATCTCCTAGCTCACTCTGAATTAGTTGGACAAGGGAGGGGCCTCACCCTCTCTGCAAGGCACCCTGTTAAAGATACAGTGATGGGGATTAGTAATGTTTTAGTATTATGTAGATAGCCAAAAATTGGGTGTGTGGGGGGAGTTCAGTGCTTTCTCCCGATAAATCTGATCATGTTACATTCCCTAGTGCACTTTAATTTAATGCTGTGCTAAGGGCATTATATTAAAGCACATGAGGTAACCACTAGTGTGCACCAGCAGTGTCTACAAGGCCAATTAATGAGCAATAGTGTGCTTTAGAAATCCCACTCCCCTGGTCCATATAACTGCTCTGTGTAGATAACCCTTAGATACAATTAACCATTCTGATATTTATTGCATAAACACACATTCTTTTTTAATAGGGGTATTTTATTGGTGTTTTATCAGTTAAAACTGAAAGCCGGAAGCCCTGCGCAGTGGTGGAGCGTGCTCCACCCTGGGCTTCAGGGTAAGCTGGAGCTGAGCAGAACATTGGTACAGGTACCAGTTAAGAACTAACTGCTGGGGCATCTAGCACTATAACTGAGAACAGAGGGATGCCTCTCTTGTGCTCACAGTGCTTCTTGTGCTGGTGCCTGGGCAGCGTGAGAAGAAGGACGCAGCCTGACCTGCTCAAATACACAGGCATGGAGAAGAGGGCTGGAAGGATGTGGGGGGTGCAGGTTGAAGGGACAGAGATAGCGGAGGAAGATAGGACCAGGTTATGCAGGGATAGGACCAAAGGGGAAAATGGACAGATGTGACATGGTGGATAGGGACTGAGCAGAGGCAAAAGGGTCTGTACCTTCCACTGTACTTTGCAGTTACTGTATCTGGCAAATTGTATATTTCCTTTCCTGCATGGCTGGTCCACATGCTGGGTAATCATTTACTATAACTGCAGATTGCCATGTTAACTCCCATCCAGCTGCTGTCCTAGTATGGCTTGGTATGGTTCTGGATGATGAAATTCCTATTCATGTTGTCAGTTTTGCTTTTTAAAACAACAGAACAAATTACAACCAACCTTTATTTGCCTCCCTTCTGTACACATATTATGAAGCAAATCACAAGATTACAAGATCATAGACTGTTTTTCCCCATGACCATTGTGACAGGATCCCCAGGGAGCAGCCTGGGACGGTGGCACAGCAGTGGCCCCCTTAACTCTCTCCTGCTTGGGTTGTCTCTGCCAATGTCTTGCTTGTGACAAGCAGCAAATGCCTCTGGACACAGTGATCACTCAGCACAACTGCATGTGGAGCCCCACACCCAGCTGCTGGATTGCATGAATGCTCCTAGAGCAGGGGTGGGCAAAAGGGCCTCTGCGGGCTGGATCTGGCCCGCGGAGGCCCTGCTGCTCCCCCGTCCCTATGCCTTAATTGGCTTGGGGGTAGGGGAGCGTGCGAGGCCTCCTCCCGCCCTGCGAGGAGCACGTGGTACTTTGAAGTGCCGCACGCTACTCGCGGGGTTGGGGGAAGCGGAGGTGGCTTTGCCAATCAGGGCCTGGGGCCGGGGGAACTGCGTGAAGCTTTCTTCGCCCTGCCCAGGCCCTGTGAGGAGCCTGCAGCACTTCAAAGTGCCACATGCTCCTCTAAGGGCGGGAGGAGGCTTCCCGTGCTCCCCCTTCCCCAGGCCCTGATTGGCCTGGGGGTGGTGAAGTGTGCCAAGCCTCTTCCAGGGCATGGGTGCCTAGTGGGAAGGGGGGCAAAGGGGCTCCCCCACCCCCAGTCCAATCTTGGTCTGGGGCTGGGGTAGGGGTAGCCCCGCCTAGGGTTGCCACGTGTCCAGTATTGACCCGGGCAGTCCGATATTTTTGCTTCCTGTCCAGTAAAAAAAAATTCAGAAAATATCGGACACTTAAAATGCCCAGTATTTTCTGATTTTTTTTTTCTATGCCAGGAGGTGAAAATACCAGACACCTGGCAACCCTACACACACTCAGCAACTGGGCCCAGCCCCCGGCCTCTCCCCACACCGGGCCCCGGCCCCCAGACATCTTGCTTACCTGGTTCCGCAGGGAAGCTGCATTCTGGCTTGATCAAGAAAACAAAATGGCTGCCAGCAAAAAGCCTAATGCCTTCCCTGGGTCTTGGTGCTCAACCTCTCCCCTGTTCCTATCCCTATTCTGACTCTGCATGCACTGAAAGGGCCATGCTGTTTTAATGCTGTTTTCTTTTCTTTTTTTGCTTTTCTTTTTTTGCTTAATAACTCTTGGAGTCCTTTCCTCCTCCCCCACACACACAGAATTTTTTCCCTGGTGGGTTTTTTTTAAGGGGGGGAGAGGAGGGTGTTTGGTATTTTTGGTTAAACCATTTGGCAACCCTAGCCCCGCCCCTTCCCGTTTAGGCCCCACCCCTTTTGGGGTGTCCTGGGGCTACTTCAAAATTTTTTGAAGTGGCCCCTAGGCAAGAATTATTGCCCACTCCTATCCTAGAGTCACCCCTGAAGCACACAGAATAAGGCACCAGCCAAATCCTCCCCCCAGCTCCCAGAACTTGTGTCTCCAAATATGCCTTCTAATTTATTAATTGGTTTATCGCTTCATCAATGGAAAGTGGCTAAACCTCAACCTTTGTGAAACTGGAGCAAGCTCCCTTGCTAAGCATGTCAGGTGAGCTTGCTGGTAAAGATAACTGTGTTTATTGACTACCAAAGAGAGATATTAAGTGCTAGGCCAAAAGTCAGAGTTAGTTGCCAAGACACAAAACAGGCCCCCAGTCTGAAGTCTCCACCCTGTCAGACTAAGCAGCATCCCATGAAGCAGTTTTTCTTACCCCCCTGGATATTGCAGGTGACAGTATCAGATTTCACCCTTGAAACCTGGGCCAGTTCCCTCCCTTGGAGTCTTCAGTCTCTGTGTCCTTGTTGCTCACAGCAAAGGTGCTGGCAGGAGAAAGGCAAAGCAGAAGCACAGGGCCAGTGGCCTCCATTATACCCTCAATCTGAGGTGCCTGGAGAATGCAAGTCCAGGTGTGTCTGGGGGCATTGCTGAGCCCCCAGGCAAGGTTGAGCAATTCCCCATGCAAGTCATTGCATTGTAGCTCCCTGGCTGAACAGTGGCTGTTGATAGCTGTTGACAGCCTGCCTAGGCACTGGCTACTCTCCTTACTGTAGTCTGTGGGGGAGCTAAAATCTGGCTGATTGACCAACTTAACAGTATGTTTTAGTGACTACAGTACAACCTCCTAACTTCATATATACTGAAGAGACGCGCATTTAGATAGAACAATGACTTTCAGCAGATCATAAACTTTCCCAATCTGTTGGGCTACATCTACACTGCGCATTCTTGTGCAAGAAGATATGCAAATGAGGCGCGGCGGCAATGAATATCGCCGCACCTCATTTGCATACCTAATAAGCTACCATTTTTGAGCAAGGGGCTTTTGCGCAAGAAGGAGCTGTCTACACTGCTCCTTCTTGCACAAAAACCCCCTCTTGCGCATGAGCCCTTCTTCCTGAAAATAAGCGCCAGAACAGCTCCTGCGCAAGAGGGGGTTTTTGCGCAAGAAGAAGCAGTGTAGACTACTCCTTCTTGTGCAAAAGCCCCTTGTGCAAAAATTGCGGCTCTTTAAGTATGCAAATGAAGCGTGGCGATATTCATTGCCGTGCCTCATTTGCATATGTTCTTGCGCAAGAAAGCACAGTGTAGATGTAGCCTTAGTCTTTAAGGTGTCACAGGACTTCTCATTTTTTTTTTCCATTTTATAAGTATGACCTACATTCTTTGTTCTTTGGCTTGTGCCCAGATTACCAACTGATCTAGGTCTGGATCAGTGGCCTTTCTTCTTCATTATTTATCACTAACCCAATTTCTGTGTCATCCTCCGGAAAAAATGGGAACTTGTAATTAAAGACTGCGTCATAATGCATATGCACAGGTGAGCCAAATTTAGGTGCTCGGGGGTCACCTTAATTCTGGAATTTTCTACCTTTGGAGTGCTTGACTATGCAACATTAATTTTTAACATCTTTTTTTTGTATGTGATATATTACATCCAAGATTATGCCTTTTTTTGTTCTGGTATTGCACAAAGAGCTTGTGTTTAATTTACTGTCTATTGTGAATCCTCATTCTCCAGATCTTTCTCAGTCTTGCCACTCTCCTGTTTACAACTCTTGTTTTTTCTTTCCTCCTCAATGTCTGGGGTTACATTTACTAGTCATGTATTCCCTCTTGGCATATGAGAGCCACTGTTCTGATCTTTTCAGATGGTGATTTGGATCCTGGCTGAATTTACACCTTCATTTACATTGTCAATGGCAATACTAAAAATGGGCTCCAGTATTGGCTGCAGTTGAGAATGTAACCATTCATCTGGTTTGCTGTTATTTTTGGTGGAGGTTGGAGGGGCGAGGGCAAGCAGGCAACCAGCTTCTAAGTCAAATAGTTTGTATCCTACCCTTATCCTTAAATTAAAGTGATGTTTGTGCTGTCTCTTTCCCTTTCAGGGTTCAGTCATCCAAAGGCTTCAAGGAGACACTGTTAATCTCAGACAACAACTCTCAGGCACGGGGTCAGGCGATGGCCTCCACCAGTATATGAATTGCTCTGTACAGGAGATGCAGAGTAAACTGAAGGAAGCAGTGAGGAAGATCTCTATTCTGAGCCAGGAAAAGCAGCAACTCATTGAAATGGGAAACAGACTTCGAGCAGAACTTGGAGTAGTTTCAAAGGAAGGTAAATTCATTCTGCATAAAGCTCTTGCTGCTGTGGCAGGGATTTGAGACTGAGAGCCAGATTCTGATGTGAAAGTATGGGGAACAGGCAGATCCTGGAGACAGTGCATTTCTAATGAGAGAATTAGGTGCTGGAGTTGAGAGCACATTTGTCCCTGCTGCAGAAGGTGCTGAGCTAAAACGTGGCAAAGTCTGGCAGTCAGTGACTGTTGCTTATGGAGATATTCAGCAAAGAACAACCTAGTGCTAAAGTATTAGCGTGGACTTTGCAGAAAGTTAAAAATTGTATCTGTATTTTTAAAGAGATTATTTGTCTTATGTTATAATTGTTAGTTTCTCTTGGAAGAGGAATAGTAAGCAGAATATCCTTATTATGGAATACACTTGAGATGAAAAGTAGATGTCCTATGAGAGAATTTCATTGTAGAGATTTAAATTCTGCTAGGAAAAAGGATTGAAAAAAAATCACTACCTGGAAAAGACATTTCTAGGCCATTTTTTGTATCCCTATGCAGTGAGAAGTTGCCATGTTCTGTAACTCCTTTCTGGCTGCTGTAAGCACCTAGAGGAAGCGGGGAATTTTCTTTTAGTTAAGAATGACAATATAGAAAGCTCCCTCTTCATAATTTATTTTCTCACCTTTTTAGGACTGCAGCATTACATTAGCTCTAAACAGTATCCAGTTCATACTGGCTGTTGTGCTCTCAGTCCTAAAGAGCTTGCAAACGAAGCACATCACCGACTCTCTGCTTTAGAGCATCTACAGTACCAGCTTACAACACAGGTAATGACATAGCCTCCAGAAACTAGGTTTTTGACCAGATTAATGAGATATTGTGCTGAGCCATAGTTTCAGTTCCTTATAACTTTCTCCAGCATCTTCTTGGACTGAAATTTCTCACGCTAGATCTCCGTTTACATCCACATCAGCTGCCTTCCTTTGTAACCAACTTTTGAAATTCTTTTGTAAAAGGATGGGCTAAATTAGAGTTAACTGAACCTAGAGAGAAGGAGAAATGGTTTTCACCTAAGAAACTTTTCAGATTCATTTCTATGTTACTATATTAACATTTGAGTCTTAAATGAATAGTGTGCCGCCTATCTTGAAGTAATTTAGATTTAAAATGATGGTTGTAGTCCATTTGAAAATACGTGCAATGTGTTGAAATGTACTTGGAATGACGAGTCAATGAGCACACCTCTGAATATTCAGACCAGCAGATTTTTAAAGTGCTGTCATCCAAATAATTGTTATAACATGTACATTTAAACATGCAAATAGAGAGTGTGAGGGGGGGAATTGGAGAAGGGAGAGTTTAAAGTCAGACTTTAGTTGTTTAAAATTAAATTATGGTCTGAGAAACAGAGTGTGAATGAAATCCTGGCTCTGCAGAGGTCAGCAGGGGTTTGCCATTGACTTCAGCAGAGCTGGTATTTCATCCTGTCTGTGGTTGGTAAGCAGCAGATACATTCTTTGTAAACACTGAGTCAGAACAGCCCAGCTAGACTCTTCTGACTTGCATGTCTCCAATAGAATTTCTAACCAAGTTTAAAGGGCAGAACTGTCTCAAAGCCATAAAGAACCTAGTGACACTTTCAATTTCCAGTCTGAGTTTACAGTGTTGGCAATGAGGAAAAAATAGTTCCTATTTGTAAAGTGCATGAATTTGAGGGGTAGTCATTAAGCAAAAACAAGTGTGGAGCCTCTCAAAGCTATTCGCACCATTTCTAGAATAGATCTGCACTGTAACTCCTGATTCCTCCCTAGGTTGGCTCCTCTTACCCAAAAAGATTACATTTCCTGTGCTGCTTTTTTCAGCATCATCTTAATCATGCTGCCTACACTGTGGTAGTGTCTGCTCACTCCTGTTTTAACACAAAACACATTGTCACTTGCCCACTTAAAAGATACCAAACAGAATGCAAAGTCTGATTGCTACCTTCTAGCTAGCCCTAAAGGTTTCTTATTTTCCCCTTAGTGGTATTTTTTTTAAATTTGTGATCTTTAAATCACACACACAATTCAAATTTCCTGACCACTTCTTGTATGGCCCACCAGAATAAAGTAAGTCCCCCAGAGTTCAGAAAATGTAAAGTAGCTGACTAGGGAGCTAATTCACAAATTGTTCCTAGGCTTCCTTAACTGAGAGGTGAGTCCTTAGGTATATACCGCTTGGGTTGTGTCTGCTTTGGCAGAGGAGGGTAACTAATAATTGTCTCTGTTTTGTTCAGTGAAGAATGGGTCCTCACGTTGCTCCCTGGATGGTTCCTTGAAAGCACCCATGTACTTTTTTGCAAATATTGCTCAGGGGATGCTAAGTGCCCACATGTTGCAGTGAGTGTGCATAAACAATGTATTTAAAGCAGGGGTGGCTGTGGCAGGACACTCCCGCCTGGCCCTCCCGCAGGGCCTCTTAAGTCCAAGGCCCTCCGGCCTGAGTCCGAAACACAGTTTAAATCTGGCCCTTTAAGGCAAGTCCAAGGCCCACTGGCCCGAGTCCCAGAACACAGTTTAAATCTGGCTCTTTAAGGCAAGGCCCAGGCCCTCCGGCCCGAGTCCAAAACACAGTTAAGGGTTGTAGCGGGGACGCACCCCAGGTAGGGGGGCCTGGGCCCACCCTACTCCACCGGGTCCCAGCCCAGGGCCCTGTGAGTGACCGGATAGCGTGTCACTCCCTCGGCGGGGCAATCCGGCCGAAATGCGCCGAGATTCTCGGGGTGGGAGAGGCGGTTCCCGCTCCTGCCCTGGGCCACGTCCTACCTGGTTCACTGGGGTTTCTCCCCATGTACTCGTCCAGCTTGCTGCGCCCTCTAGGCCGGTGTCTCCTCAGCAGGCAGCCTCTGGGATGCACCAGCTTGCCTCCGCGTCCCCACCGGCCTCTTCTGGAGTCTCTGGTGACAGCTGTGCGGGAGCTCCCTTCACCAGGTCCTTCTTCTCCGGCTGCCACCCCTGACTGAGTCCTTCCCCAGGCTTTTATAGTGGAGCTACAGCTGGGGCATGCTCGGTAGGGCTGCGGGGGAGGGGCCAGGCCCTGCAGGCTCAGTGCGGGGCTGCCTCGCCCCGTCACACAGGCCAACCCATTACAAACAAAGAATGAAAATAGTGGTGGATACAGTGCAAAGAGCCAAGGTAAAGAAGTTGTTGCGCCAAAAAACAACAACAAAAAAAGCTGCCCCTTTAACAGCCACATGTGGCCCAAGCAGGCTTCCGTTGACTGGAAAGTTGTTGGGGGGAAAAAAAAATGCTGCCCCTTTAAGAGCCGCACGTGGCCCAAGCAGGCTTCCGTCGGCTGTAGCAGCACCCTGACCAGCCAAGGAAAAAAGGTCAGAGCAGGGGAATGCAGAACAGTTGCGGGTATGGGAGCCGCGGGTGCGGGAGCCACAATTTTTCCTTTGAAGAGCCACCTGCGGCTTGCGAGCTGCGGGTTGGCCACTCCTGATTTAAAGGAATGTGCCAGGCAGTAAGTGCTGGCGTGGCTTTTACCCCCTTTTTCTAAACACTCTCCCAAAACTACTCTAGAATATAAAAGTTAAGACTCTCGCAGCAGTGTTAACTCTACTACATTGTACAGCCAGCTGTGAAGTCAGTGGGGTTCATTAGGGTTCAGGCATCTGCCTGCACAGTGCATCACGGACGAATAGTGCCTTGTTAATACCACTGAGCATTGTACAAACAGCTGTACAAAAATTACCTAAATTGCCAATTAGATTTGGGCCATTTTTATGTTTCGGAAATACGATTTTTCAGAAACATTCCAGAAAATGTATATTTGAATGAGACAAATCCAAAGTGCAACATTTTTCATATTTAAAACAAAAACGGATTTGTTTCTGTAAGAAATAAGAATAATAAAAACATTTTTTTGCGTTCAAAGGAAATTTTGCAATTATTTTCCAAAACTGGAATACTTTCAAAAATGCAAATTTCTTGATTTAAAAAAAAAACAAACTTATTTTTTCTAGCAACATATCATGTATTATTATTGTGTCAGTTTAAGATGAATTTTAATATTAGGAGCCCTGCAATGTACTTTAAAGAACTACTTTTCAGAGAAGAGCCATTTTCAGTGACAAAAAAATGGAATTTGGCCTACTTATTGACTAGCCACGTGAAATAAATAAATATAGCAATGATTGTTTTTTTCCAGTCTTGTCTGGCTGGTTTGTTGGCTCAAAGAGAAACTTATAACTGATAATTTTTTTATCCAGGTGTAATGGACCATCAGTCTTGTGATTTCTCTCATCCTCAAAATATTGTCAAGGTTCAAGCAATATATGAGGGATGTGTTATGCCTCATCTCCTTTGTATTCCTGGCATCTTTACTCATAAGAACAGCTATACTGGGTCAGACCAATGGTCCATCTAGCCCAGTATCCAGTCTGCCGACAGTGGCCAATACCAGATGCCCCAGAGTGAGGGAACACAACAGGTAATCCTCACGTGATCCCTCTCATGTCACTCATTTCCAGACAAACAGAGGCTAGGGACACCATTTCTACCCATCCTGGCTAATAACCATTGATAGACCTAACCTCCACGAATCTATCTAGTTGTTTTTTGAACCCTGTTAAAGTCCTAGCCTTTACCACATCTTCTGGCAGAAAGGAGTTCCACAGGTTGACTGTGCACTTAGTGAACAAAAACTTCCTTTTGTTTGTTTTAAACCTGCTGCCTATTAATTTCATTTGGTGACCCCTAATTCTTACGTTGTGGGAATAAGTAAATAACTTTTCCTTATTCACTTTTTCCACACCAGTCATGATTTTATAGACCTCTATCATATCCCCCCTTAGTCTCTTCTTTTCTAAGCTGAAAAGTCCAAGTCTTTTAAATCTCTCTTCATATGGGACCCGTTCCAACCCCTTCATCATTTTTGTTGCTCTTACTCGTTAAACTGATGTATGTTTGATTTAAAGTTACAAGCTTTGCACGTGCTACCTCTTCTGTTATCCTCTATTTGTCACTGATTCAATTGCTACTGCTGCACTATGTCCAATTCTGATGCCCACAATTCAAGGAAGATGTCGAAAAATTGGAGAGGATTCAGAGAAGAGCCATGAGAACAACTTAAGAAATAGAAATTAGAAAGCTTCTTTATAGGTGTGGAAGAAAACAAGACTTCACTCTGTGTTTGTGAGCAACAGGTAGTCAGAGACAGTTTATTCGAGCAATATTGCAAGGGAAGAAGCTGCTGCTAGGCAGATCGTCGAATACAAACAATTATGAAGCAGTTTATATACTGTCCAATAGATATAATAACGTTAAACAATTAGTCTCCTTCTCATTACAGACACCAATAGCTAACAGTTATTTTAGTTCCATCCAGAGGCTCCTTATCTCAAGGTCCCTGCCAGAGTCAGCATTCTATCCTTATCTCCGTATGGAGGCGAGAGGCGAAGGCAGTGTCTTATTACAGCTCTCGCGTTGTCAGGCCACAAACTTAGCCTGACTCTTGCTCTCTTGCTACCAAGACCAAGATGGCTGCACACAAATTCCCTTTTTCCTTCCTCCACATAGGGAAAGACTCATAGAGCTGAATCTCTTTTGGTCAACAAAGAGATTAAGAGGAGACTTGATCAAGAGCCCCGGCATGATCATTTTAGAGCTGATCTTTTTTTTTTTAATTTCAGGAAGTCTGCTATAAGGGCTCTCTAAACCGTTTTGGTTCTGGATTGAGTTGTACTGATAGTCTGCTTTATGTTACTGAGATGAACTAAATACATCAGACATACTTCTGTATGTGACATCCTAGGGACCACTTCTTGAACAGAGATTCCTATAATCTCCATTAGCAAAATATTTTAGGTTGGTGATTATTTGCTCTATCAAATACTTTTATCTCATTTCGCCATGGCCTGAATATAAGAAGTTAAAAATGACTCTTGTTACAAGCCTGGGCAACAGGCAGGATGTTAGTACCCTTCCTATCTAATTGCTATCCTATGATCCTTATCTGCTTCTTTTAACTATCCAATCTTTAGGTGCTTATAGGTTACCAGTTCTGCCTACTTGTTTTTCCCTTTGATATTTTCATACCCTCTGCTCCTTTCTGCCCCCCCCCCCCTTCTTCCCTATTTATTTTGGGTCTGCACATCCCAAACTCAAAACTCCGGTCATCTGAAGAAGTGGGCTATACCCATGAAAGCTCATGATACCATCTACATGTTTTGTTAGTCTATAAGGTGCTACCAGACCATTTGTTGTTTTTTAAGTTTAGGCAGGATGGTGTTAGCAGCAACAATATAGAATAGAAGTTATGGCGAGAGTTTAGTAGGAATTTCTAGCAGGAGAGTTTATTTCTTGGCAAGGGGTGAGCATCTCCAGCAAACTCCCTTGAGACCCTCCTAGTGCATTGCACTCAGCATTCCCTGGGGGTCTTTCTATCAGTTGCCAGACTTGGATTCATTCAAAACCGTGCCTCCTTCATGGGATCTGATTAAGTTTTTCCACCAAGGATGACTTGCTTTGGTAGTTGCCTGAGACGACCCTGCACTGAGTCCCTAGAAAAGTCCTGGTCAGCTCTTTGTGCTAATTAGGGAGTTAACACCTCTCTTCTTAAATAGGCGTGCTCAGCTCTCCTCCTTGGTCCTGGGCTATAATTTAACCAGCTGCTTCCTCAGCTGGCTCCTTTTTTCCTCAATTAATCTCCAGGCTGAGAGGACCCAGCAGGCAACCCTCTCTTGCTGGTGTCTGCCCTGTTACGAGAGAATTGCCAGCTTTTATGCTAGTCCCCGCCTGAGATCCAGCCCATTTCCAATTGACTGGGTGAGAGGGGAACCTGGCTGCACCTTCTCTGCAAGACTTCTGGCTCCAGATCCCTAAAGACACAGTGAAGGGCTTTCCTCCCAGCATCATTCATTCCTGGGCCCTTTTCTCTCTGTCTGTATCCCTCGTAGGTCCTTACACTGGGCATTTCAAACCTTTCAATGTCCATGCCATGTAGCAGGGTGACCTGATCACTACGTGCTACTGTGTGTGCAGTGGAAACGACTCCATCGTAGCAATACTGATCTCGTGGATACATAACGTAGTTCAGGCTCCTCCTTAATACAATCTCTATTGTATGTGTCTAGTGTTTGCAGTAACACACAAGAAGCTGACCTGCAAGTACAGTCGGGAAATACATTGCAGGTTATCTGTGGATGCTGGTGTTAAATGAAATGTGCAATAATTTGGGCTGGCTTCTTTTCATAACAGGAGCTCCAGTATGCACAGCAACAACATGTCTCAAGATTGACTTCTAGGACTGCCTTTCCTAGCTCAATAGAGAGTGTAAATGGTGAAAATGCTCCAAGTAGCAGTGGCAAGGGAGCAGAATTACCCCAGCTTCAGGTACAGTATGTGAGGTTTTGGCTAGTGTGATCTACTTTAAACGTGTGCTTTAGTTCTATGTAACAAATATTGGTTAGTCCATCATTGACAATGATGATGATATTGTTGCAGTCCTCATTGTTGACAATGATGACAGTATTGTTTCGTTACAGTTTTCAGGAGACAATGCTGCTTGCTTCTTGTTTATAGTGTCACCTGAAAGTAGAAATAAGGCATTTTCATGACACTGTTGTAGCTGCTGTTGCAAGATATTTACGTTCCAGATACGCTAAAGACTCGTAAGTCCCTTCATGCTTTAGCCACCATTCCAGAGGACATGCTTCCATGCTGATGATGGGTTCTGCTTGATAATGATCCAAAGCAGTGTGACTGAGATGTGTTCATCACATGAGTCAGATGCCACCAACAGAGGGTTGATTTTCTTTTTTGGTTGTTTGGTTCTGCAGTTTCCACATCGGTGCGTTGCTCTTCTCAGACTTCTGAAAACATACACCACATCTTGTCCCTCTCAGATTTTGGGTGGCACTTCAGATTCTTAATCTTGAGTGCTGCAGCTGTTTTTACAAATCTCACATTGGTACCTTTGCTTTTTGCCAGAACTGCTGTGAAAGTGTTCAAAAAAAGAACGTGTGATGTGTCATCATCCAAGACTGCTATCACATGAAATATATGGCAGAATGTTGGTAAAACAGAACAGGAGACATACAGTTCTCTTCCAAGGAGTTCAATCACAAATTTATTTAACTCATTATTTTTTAACAAGCATTATCAGCATGGAAGCATGTCATCTGGAATGGTGGCTGAAGCTTGAAGGGACACATGAATGTTTAACATATGATATATGATACATAAATACGTTACAGTGCTAGTACAACAGTGCCATGTGAACGCCTGTTCTCACTTTCAGGTGATATTGTAAATAAGAAGCAGGCAGCATTATCTCCTGTAAATGTAAACACACTTGTTTGTCTTGGTGATTGGCTGAACAAGAGGTAAGAATGCGTGGATTTAGAAGTGCTAAAATTTTACATTGTTTTTAAGTGCAAAAACAATTCTACATTTGTAAGTTTTCACTACAGCACTTGTATGAAGTGAACTGAAAGATACTATTTCTTTTTATCATTTTATAGTGCAAATATTTGTAATAAAAATATGAAGTGGGTCCTGTGCACTTGGTATTCTGTGTTGTAATAGAAAACAATATATTTGAAAGAGTAGAAAAACATCCAAAATATTTAATAAATTTAAGTAGGTATTCTGTTGTTTGAGTGTGATTATTCAAGATTAATTTTTCTAAATTAATCACGTGAGTGCAATTAATCAAGATTAATTTTTGAGCTAATTGTGTGAGATTAATGGACAGCCCTTTAAACAAGTTGTATCCCAACCAAACTGTCCATGTTCCATCCTCACTCTCTTTTCCCTTATGCCCCCATCTGAATTAGAAATAACAACACAGCTTGTCTCACAGCTCTGGAAACCATCTAGCTGTCTCAGGGCACATCTACACAGCAGGGCTAAAGCCAAAATAAGCTATGCAACTTGAGCTACGTCAATTGCATAGCTTAAGTCAAAATAGCTTATTTCAGCTTTTGGCACTGTCTACACAGCAGGAAGTCTGAGAGAGAGAGCTCTCTTCCTCTGACTTCTCTTACTCCTCATACAGTGAGGTTACAGGAGTCGGAGTTAGAAGTCCTCCAGCTCGACATTGTTTTGACATGTCGAAATAAGTGCTTGCTGTGTAGACACAGACTATGTTATTTTGGAATAACACTGCTGTGTAGACATACTTCCAGTTCTGACTCTCTCTCTGCTGCCCTCTTCTGATTAACCCAGGTTCTGTGTGTAATCTATCTGAAGAGTAGATATCTTCTTAAGAGGATGTTTTGATTCTCATAGGTTCAGCTGCACTCTTCAGTTAGAAACGGCAGTCAAGGGCAACAGAAGGGATGTACCTCCTCAGAAACAAACCGATCACAGCAACTCAGTAGGGAGAGCACTGGCCAGTCCCAGCAGAGCCGGTTGTCATCATCTGAGGTACACAGATCCCTCCAGGATATTTGGCAGATTCTAGATATGGGATCAAGCCCTTCCATTCTCAGCCCTCAAAGCAACACAGATGAAGGTAAGCATGACTAGGAAAGAATTCACAGAACATCAGTCTTCTGGAAGAGTCACAGTACAGTGATAGAGTCTCTTTTTTTTATACAGATTTTAGTATATGTTGGTCCTAAAGTTAATCACTTAATTATCCATAAACTCCTGTCATAAATGTTTCAGGAATTATTTAGATACTTGATACCTGTATAAAACTATGGTACACCCACATCCTGAATACTGTGTACAGATGTGGTCTCCTCACCTCAAAAAAGATATTTTGGCCTTGGAAAGGGTTCAGAAAAGGGCAACTAAAATGATTAGGGGTTTGGAACAGGTCCCATATGAGGAGAGGTTAAAGCGACTGGGACTTTTCAGTTTAGAAAAGAGGAGACTGAGGGGGGATATGATAGAGGTGTATAAAATCATGAGTGGTGTGGAGAGGGCCGATAAAGAAAAGTTATTTATTAGTTCCCTAAATAGAAGAACTAGAGGACACCAAATGAAATTTAATGGGTAGCAGGTTTAAAACTAATAAAAGAAAGTTCTTCTTCACACAGCGTGTAGTCAGCCTGTGGAACTGCTTGCCAGAGGAGGCTGTGAAGGCTGGGACTATAACAGAGTTTAAGGAGAAGCTAGATAATTTCATGGAGGTTAGGTCCATAAAGGCTATTAGCCAGGGGATAAAATGGTGTCCTTGGCCTCTGTTTGTCAGAGGCTGGAGAGGATGGCAGGAGACAAATCGCTTGATCATTGTCTTCGGTCCACCCCCTCTGGGGCACCTGGTGCTGGCCACTGTCGGCAGACAGGATATTGGGCTAGATGGACCTTTGGTCTGACCCGGTACGGCCGTTCTTATGAATATTGCTGCTGCTAAGAACAGACAATTGACGACCACTAACACTTCTCCCCAATATTCTCATGCTTGTTAAGAATACTGTTTCCCTCTTAATAAAATCCTTAATTGGTGCAATGCGGATGCCATCCTGCCTATACAGCAGGCGCTTTAATAAGAGAAGATATAAAAGTATGTCCTTGATAACTGAAGAATTCCTATCCTGTTGTGCTGCTGTTGGAGCATGTCCTCTGCACCAGTCCTTACGACGCTATTACTTTGTGGCAGGTATAAATTCCCTCAACATTCTGTATTATTTATTTGTGTCATGGTAATAGAGACCCTCACTGAGATCAGGGCCCTACTGTGCAAGTCACCATACAAATGTACAGTAAGGACCAGTCCTGGCCTGAAAAATCTTACAATTTAACTAAAAAAAGACAAAACAGACAAATGGTGGGAGGAGAAATAGAGGCTCAGAGAGCTAATGCAAAATGACCAAGGTTACAGAACAGGTTGGTATCAGAGCTGGGAACAGCAGCTACATCTCCTGACTTCCAGCCCAGTCACTGGACTATACTGCCTCTCCATAACCCTCCTATGCTAACAACTTATTGGCACAGATTTAAAGAAATCGCTAATTTTGGGGGACTGTGAATTAAAATTGCATAGTGTTTTAAGGCCAGAAAAGTCCATTAGATCATCTGGTCTGAACTTCTGTATGTCATAGGCCATTACACTTCATCCTCATACCCCATGTAAAAGTCAGAGACTTCAGTTAGATCAAAACCTTTCAGTCTTCAGGAGACTTAACTGTGTGCCACATGCTGAAAGCAGGAGGAAGCAAGAGGAAGGTGAAAAACACTCACGGTCCCAGCCATTCTGACTAAGGAATAAATTCCTTCCTGACCTCAACTCTGGTGATCAGTATGACCCTGAGCGTATGTGTGAGGTGATATTATTTATTGGATCAACTTCTGCTAGTGAGAGAGACCAGCTTTCGAGCTTACACAGAGCTCTATATCATAACCAGCTAGGCATCTAGAAAGAAGATCCTCTGTAACTCTTTAGGCCACTGGTCCACTCTTTGGTGGTGTCCCATCTCAGAGAGGTCCCTATCCTGGAGCTAGGTGCTACCTAGAGGGACAGAGCTAGGGGGACCCTAAATTCCTCATTCCTGGCCCCAACGCAGATTAGCGATGTTAAATTGTGATTATCTGACTAATCGTGAAGTTGATATTTGTATCGACTGCATGATTAGTTGATAAGGTCCACTCTGCAGAGCTGCAGTGGGGGTAACTCCAGGAGCTGGCTCAAGCCGGGACTGAGCAGTCCTGGTTCATGCTGGCTCTTGGAGCCATCTGCGCTGCAGCTCTGCATTTTAAATGTAGTAAGATCCATCCTGGCTCGCGCTGAGTCCAGCAGCCCCTATTTGTGGTAGGAATGTTGAGGACTAATTGACTATCCAATAAGCAAATGCTTATCAGATAGTTGACTGGATAGTCCACTAGTCACTCCTCCCCCCACCCCGCTGCCTTTATCAGATAGAGGCAGCAAGGAGCGGGGTACCTGGGCTCCGCACTGTACTGCCCCTTTGAAACTCTGCGGTGGCATTTCAAAGGGGCAGCACCGCGGGGAGCCGGGATCAGCTGTGTGGCACTGCCCCTTTGAGTCCGGGATCAGATGTGCAGCATTACCCCTTTGAAACTCTGCTGCATGGAGCCTGGGGTCAGCTAGGGAGTTCCTGGGCTCCGTGCAGCGCTGCCCCTTTGAAACACAGCCACAGCATTTCAAAGGGCAGCGCGGCCCTATTGACTAATCAAATAGTCGATGCAGAAATGCATTCACTACTCGATTAGTCAATTACACGGTCCTTAACATCCTTAATTCACAGTGGCCAGCCCTGTCCACCACGAACAGGGGCTGCTGCCAGAGCAGCCCCTGTGTACAGCCAAGTCAGGACGCCATGAACAGGGGCTACTTGGTGGCAACAGCCCCTGTCTGTGAGGGAGGGGCCCAGCTTCCTGCTAGGACCCCCACGGACATGGGCTGCTACTGAAGTAGCCTCTGCCCCGGTGAGCCTCAGCCCTTTGATAGAGGCAATGGGGGAGTGGGGAGACAGCATTGCAGCTCTCCCCCCAGCACAGGTTCTATGAGAGGCAGCAAGGGAGGGAGAGTAGTTGATACTCCAGTTGACTCCCCGTTAAGCTTATGCGCCCACCCAGTCCTCACTCCCGCATCCCACCTGTTTAAGAACATAAGAACGGCCGTACTGGGTCAGACCAAAGGTCCATCTAGCCCAGTATCCTGTCTGCCGACAGTGGCCAGCACCAGGTGCCCCAGAGAGGGTGGACCAAAGACAATGATCAAGCGATTTGTCTCCTGCCATACACTTACCCACATTAAATTTCATTTGCCATTTTGTTGCCCAATCACTCAGTTTGGTGAGATCTTCTTGGAGTCCCTCACAGTCTGCTTCTGTCTTGACTATCCTAAACAGTCTGGTATCATTTGCAAACTTTACCACCTCACTGCTTACCCCCTTTCTCCAGATCATTTATGAATAAGTTGAACAGGATTGGTCCTAGGACTGACCCTTGGGGGACACCACTAGTTACCCCCTCTCCATTCTGAAAATTTACCATTTATTCCTACCCTTTGTTTCCTGTCTTTTAACCAGTTCTCAATCCAAGAAAGGACCTTCCCTCTTATCCCATGGCCATGTAATTTACACAAGAGATATTTTGGCCTTGGAAAGGGTTCAGAAAAGGGCAACTAAAATGATTAGGGGTTTGGAACGGGTCCCATATGAGGAGAGGTTAAAGCGACTGGGACTTTTCAGTTTAGAAAAGAGGAGACTGAGGGGGGATATGATAGAGGTGTATAAAATCATGAGTGGTGTGAGAGGGCCGATAAAGAAAAGTTATTTATTAGTTCCTAAATAGAAGAACTAGAGGACACCAAATGAAATTAATGGGTAGCAGGTTTAAAACTAATAAAAGAAAGTTCTTCTTCACACAGCGTGTAGTCAGCATGTGGAACTCCTTGCCAGAGGAGGCTGTGAAGGCTAGGAATATAACAGAGTTTAAAGAGAAGCTAGATAATTTCATGGAGGTTAGGTCCATAAAAGGCTATTATCCAGGGGATAAAATGGTGTCCTTGGCCTCTGTTTGACAGAGGCTGGAGAGGGATGGCAGGAGACAAATCGCTTGATCATTGTCTTCGGTCCACCCCCTCTGGGGCACCTGGTGCTGGCCACTGTCGGCAGACAGGATACTGGGCTAGATGGACCTTTGGTCTGACCCGCTACGGCCGTTCTTATGTTCTTATGTAGCCTTTGGTGAGGGACCTTGTCAAAGGCTTTCTGAAAATCTAAGTATACTATATCTACTGAATCCCCCTTGTCCGCATGTTTGTTAACCCCTTCAAAGAACTCTAATAGATTAGTAAGACAGGATTTCCCTTTACAGAAACCATGTTGACTTTTGTCCAACAAATTATGTTCTTCTACATGCTTCACAATTTTATTCTTTACTATTGTTTTGACTAATTTGCCCAGTACTGAAGTTAGATTTACCGGTCTGTAATTGCCCGGATCGCCTCTAGAGCCCTTTTTAAATATTGGTGTCACGTTGGCTACCTTCCAGTCATTAGATACGGAAGCCGATTTAAGGGATAGGTTACAAACCACAGATAAGAGTTCAGCAATTTCCCATTTGAGTTCTTTTAGAACCCTTGGATGAATGCCATCCGGTCCCGGAGATTTGTTAACATTAAGTTTTTCTATTTGTTCCAAAACCTCCTCTAATGACACTTCGATCCGGGACAGTTCCTCAGATTCATCACCTTTATAAAGTTTATAAAGGAAGTATTGGTTTATTGTACAAGTAGCAGACTTTGTTTTAGTTACATGAGTGACTCTGTAAGATAAGGAGTGGTAAGCAATGTGTTAATTTAGCAGTTGATGTCACACTCATATTAAAGGTTTTTTGCCAAAGTGGCCCCCACTTCAAAAATAGTGCAGAGCACTGGCTTGGAGTCTTTATGGAGAATGTAGCTCTCTTTTTAAAAGTTACACTTTACTCAAGCTTTGCAAGGGGTCAGAATAGGATGGATGGTCATAATGGTCCTTTCGGATTTTGAAATCTTATTCCAAGTCCCCCCTTTTCATCCCTTTCCTTCATAGACCATGGGGAGAACAGATTTGCCTGCGTCGCCCTCACCAGGCTCATAACACTTTCATTTCTGTAGCCAAATCTATATTATTTTATGTGTTCATCTAGATTGGTGATAGCATGAGATCTTGCCATTACCAACTATGTTTTGAGATCTGTCAGTGAGCCAGTTTTTAATGCATCTAATGAATATTGTGACATTCCCCAGGGTACAGCCTGGACTGCAGAATATATGCATCCCCTCAATTCTCCAGTGTGGGGGGTGCCTTTTATCCTGCCTCGCTGTGAGAATAACCATTCCTGGTCTGCTCACAAACAGCCTCCCGCGAGTAAATCACTCCCAGCCATACTGAGTGCCATGGCCAACCCTCCATGAATTATGCTACAGAACAATCCTGGGAAACTCTCAGTTCTTCTTCGAGTGATGTCCCCATGGGTGCTCCACTGTTAAGTGTCGGGCTTGTCCCGTCACTGCAGCTTGGAGATTTTTCATAGCGGTGGTCAGCTGGACCATGCATGCGTGTCTGGCGCCTCACAGCATTCACACTCTTTTGCACGCGCGCGTGGTCCGGCTCCTGCCAGTTCCTATCAGCCACCCCCAGCCGTGGATGGAGTGAACTACCTCTCTTCATCCGATTCTAGTCAGAGACTGTGATACTCTGTAAATTAGTTTTTATAGTTCTTAGTTGCTCAGACTTTTTTTCTGTACCTTAGTTTAAGAAATAAAAGAGATAAGATGGTTTTTTTCTTATGAATATAGTTAGTTAGATTGCGTTACGCAACCTCCTCGTTCTTTCCGATCTCTCGGCCTTCAGGCCGTGCACTAAAAAAAAAAAAAGAGAGAGAGGGAGAGAAAGAAGAAAGAAAATCAAGATGCCTGGTTCTCCAGGCTTTAAGATGTGTGACATGCCACGAAGCCATGCCCGCCTCAGACGGACACGCGTCATGTATCCGCTGTCTTGGCGAGGCCCACATAGCACAGAAGTGCTCTCACTGTTCAAAGTTAACGGTGAGAGCACGTTGGGACAGAGAGATGTACCTCAAAATGATTCTCTTCAACAAGGCTCTCCAGCCATTGGACTCAAAGTCCACGGCTGCCTCAGAACCGGCTGTCTCCCAGAAACGTGGAGCCTCTTCACCAGGCTCCATTCTGCCCAAAAACACTTGGGCATCACCAACTTGCTCCTTGCTGTCCCTTTCCCGGAGCATGGTGAGCATTGGGGACAAGCCAGGCATGTCCAGCACTGCCTCTTCCCATTCAAGGGCGGTTCAGACATCTAAGACCAAGAAGACGCTACCTATGGTGCTGACATCATGGCCCCGAGCAGAACCGAGAACGACTTTGGCACCAGTGGCTTCGTCCACCAAAGCAATACCTGTGCCTCCGTCGGCACCAATGGCCACAGCACCGACAACTTTGTTGGCACCAGCAGCTCTGGCACCATGGGAAGCACCGTTGGCACCGGAGAGACCCGAGGTGTTCCCCACTTCCAGGAAAGCCTCATCTAAATTAGATAAGCATCTGAGTCCCACTCCATGTTCCATCTCACCGACTTTCTCTCCAGCACCAGCACCATCTCCACTGGCACTGAGATTACCAGCATAGTACACCTGACCGCTTGAACAGCACGGCTCCCCTCATTCTCCGCACCGTAGGTCGCCATCTCTTGCTAGCGCGGAACCAATGAGGCATACTTATTACCATACCAGATGAATTTCCATCTCTCCACCGTCGTCATCCAGAGCCTCCTACATGCCCGCTCATTCCCCGGTATCTTCACGTACTGCATAGTGAGAAGATTACAGGCACTCATCCCCGGGCAGATCTCACTATCACTGTGACCATCATTACCATCATGCACTGACTCGTTACTCCTACTATTATTGCCATCGCTCCCCTCCTAAGGGATGGTCTCCCTCTGCTCATTGGTTGAGCCTTAATCAGGGGAAGGGGTTATCAGGCAGTCCAGGGCTTTATATAGCAGTGAATCAGCGACCAAGGAGCTTGCGAACAGGGGCTGATAACAGGGAGTTGTGAGAGGGAGTTCTCCAGAAAGAGAAGGAGCTAATACAGGACCCTTGAGGGAAGTGGCTGTCTGTAGTGTGTGTCTGTGCTTGTGTTTGGGGGTTTCTTGCTGTGTGTGAGCTTGTGTTTGTCTGTCTGGGGTTGGGGTGTTTTTTTCCCCTCTCCTCCTCTCCACCCTCCCCCTCCCCAAGAATGTGTGCTGTGGCTGGCAGGTGGAAGCTGTGAGCTTCTAATCAAGGTTTGAAATCTAGAAGCCTCTGCTCATTGGTCGAGCCTTAATCAGGGGCCGGGGCGATCAGGCAGTCCAGGGCTTTATATAGCAGAGAGTCAGCGGCCAAGGAGCTTTCGAACAGGGGCTGATAACAGGAAGCTGTGAGAGGGAGTTTGGAAGGGGAGTGGGAAGGGGGTGGCGATACACTTGCCATTCTTTAAAAAATCTTTTCACTAAACTATTACCAAAACTTCCTGATCTCTGGTGGGCCTTCAGGGATTGATTGCATCAGAGGCAAGGCTTTGAGCTGGGCCTAGCCTCAGCCTTCTAAAAAAAGGCAGCCAGAGCAACCGCAGAGAGCAACGAACAGGGCAGCGGCCAACACGGGAGTTTGCCTGGGAACTCTCCCTGGGAGACCCCTGTAGTGTTTTGTGCTCTTTTCCTTGAAGAATTTTTTTTTTCTTTTCTCTCTCCTGCCTTTCAAGGAGGCATTTAATAACATCTGAGGAATCTCCCAGAAGGAAGGCAGGTATGGATAGTGATAGGTCTGCTCTTGTTACCTGCACAGCATGTGCCATGTTTGTCTTCCTCCTGGAAGAAAGAAGGGATTTCATCTGCACTAAGTGCAAGCTGGTCGCCGTTTTGGAAGAAAAAATTAGAGGACTTGAGACCCAAGTATCGACCCTACGTTCAGGAAGTTGAACACTTCCTCAATAGAAGGCAGCGTTTAATCCTGCAGGCACAGCAGGCTGAAGAGCCACTGAGGGCAGTATAGGACAAAGAAGAGAACTGGTAGCATGTAACCTCTAGAAGAAGAAGAAGGCCCACTCAGGTATCCCCTTATTCCTGTAGAGTTAAGTAACCGCTTTCGGGCTTTCTCCACAGACACTGCGGTGGAGAATGCTTTGGCAGGGACCTCTCAGGGAAGAAATCAGAAGGGAACACCATCTACCGGAAGGCATGGGATGCGTAGTCCTAGGGATGGGGGTTCCACGACCACCCCCCCCAAAAGAAGAAGACGGGTGGTGGTGGTCGGGGACTCCCCTCCTAAGGGACTGAGTCATCCATCTGCCGTCCAGACCTGCAATCTCGAGAAGTGTGCTGCTTACCGGGAGCTCGCATTCAGGATGTGACCAAGAGTCTTCCAAAACTGATCAAATCTTCGGATCACTACCCCCTTCCTGCTTCTCCATGTGGGAACTAACAATACGGCCAAGAATGACCTTGAGCGGGTCACTGCAGATTATGTAGCGCTGGGAAGAAGGATCAAGAAATTTGATGCTGTGAGTAGACATGAAAGGAGAGATCATTTGGGGCATTTCCCCCCTATGTTTTAGATAGAATCATAGAATACTAGGACTGGAAGGGACCTCGAGAGGTCATCGAGTCCAGTCCCCTGCCTTCATGGCAGGACGAAATACTGTTTAGACCATCCCTGATAGACATTTATCTAACCTACTCTTAAATGTCTCCAGAGCTGGAGATTCCACAACCTCCCTGGGCAATTTATTCCAGTGTCTGACTACCCTGACAGTTAGGAACTTTTTCCTAATGTCCAACCTAAACCTCCCTTGCTGCAGTTTAAGCCCATTGCTTCTTGTTCTATCCTCAGAGGCCAAGATGAACAAGCTTTCTCCCTCCTCCTTATGACACCCTTTTAGATACCTGAAAACTGCTATCATGTCCCCCCTCAATCTTCTCTTTTCTAAACTAAACAAACCCAATTCCTTCAGTCTTCCCTCATAGGTCATGTTCTCTAGACCTTTAATCATTCTCGTTGCTCTTCTCTGACCCTCTCCAATTTCTCCACATCTTTCTTGAAATGCGGTGCCCAGAACTGGACACAATACTCCAACTGAGGCCTAACCAGCGCAGAGTAGAGCGGAAGAATGACTTTTCGTGTCTTGCTCACAACACACCTGTTAATGGCATCCCAGAATCATATTTGCTTTCTTTGCAACAGCATCATACTGCTGACTCATATTCAACTTGTGGTCCACTATAACCCCTAGATCCCTTTCTGCCATACTCCTTCCCAGACAGTCGCTTCCCATTCTGTATGTATGAAACTGATTGTTCCTTCCTAAGTGGAGCACTTTGCATTTGTCTTTATTAAACTTCATCCTATTTACCTCAGACCATTTCTCCAATTTGTCCAGGTCATTTTGAATTATGACCTATCCTCCAGATTAGTCGCAACCCCTCCCAGCTTGGTATCATCTGCAAACTTAATAAGCGTACTTTCTATACCAATATCTAAATCGTTGATGAAGATATTGAACAGAGCCGGTCCCAAAACAGACCTCGGAACCCCACTTGTTATGCCTTTCCAGCAGGATTGTGAACCATTAATAACTACTCTCTGAGTACGGTTATCCAGCCAGTTATGCACCCACCTTATAGTAGCCCCATCTAAGTTGTATTTGCCTAGTTTATTGATAAGAATATCATGCGAGACCGTATCAAACGCCTTACTAAAGTCTAGGTATACCACATCCACCGCTTCTCCTTATCCACAAGACTCAAGTTATCCTATTAAAGAAAGCTATCAGATTGGTTTGACATGATTTGTTCTTTACAAATCCATGCTGGCTGTTCCCTATCACCTTGCCACATTCCAAGTGTTTACAGATGATTTCCTTAATTACTTGCTCCATTATCTTCCCTGGCACAGAAGTTAAACTAACTGGTCTGTAGTTTCCTGGGTTGTTCTTATTTCTTTTATAAATGGGCACTATATTTGCCCTTTTCCAGTCTTCTGGAATCTCTCCTGTCTCCCATGATTTTCCAAAGATGATAGCTAGAGGCTCAGATACCTCCTCTATCAGCTCCTTGAGTATTCTAGGATGCATTTCATCAGGCCCTGGTGACTTGCAGGCATCTAACTTTTCTAGGTGATTTTTGACTTGTTCTTTTTATTTTACCTTCTAAAACTACCCCTTCCCACTAGCATTCACTATGTTAGGCATTCCTACAGACTTCTCGGTGAAGACCGAAACAAAGAAGTCATTGAGCATCTCTGCCATTTCCAAGTTTCCTGTTACTGTTTCTCCTCCTCACTGACCAGTGGGCCTACCCTCTCCTTGGTCTTCCTCTTGCTTCTAATGTATTTATAAAAAGTCTCTTGTTTCCCTTTATTCCGTAGCTAGTTTGAGCTCATTCTGTGCCTTTGCCTTTCTAATCTTGCCCCTGCATTCCTGTGCTGTTTGCCTATATTCATCCTTTGTAATTTGTCCTACTTTCCATTTTTATATGACTCCTTTTTATTTTTAGATCATGCAAGATCTCGTGGTTAAGCCAAGGCGGTCTTTTGCCGTATTTTCTATCTTTCCGACACATCGGAATAGCTTGCTTTTGGGCCCTTAACAGTGTCCCTTTGAAGAACTGCCAACTCTCCTCAGTTGTTTTTCCCCTCAGTCTCGATTCCCATGGGACCTTACATATCAGCTCTCTGAGCTTACCAAAATCCACCTTCCTGAAATCCATTGTCTCTATTTTGCTGTTCTCCCTTCTATCCTTCCTTAGAATTGTGAACTCTATGATTTCATGATCACTTTCACCCAAGCTGCCTTCCACTTTCAAATTCTCAACCAGTTCCTCCCTATTTGTTAGGATCAAATCTAGAACAGCTTCCCCCCTGGTAGCTTTTTCAACCTTCTGAAATAAAAAGTTGTCTCCAATGCAGTCCAAGAACTTATTGGATAGTCTGTGCCCTGCAGTGTTATTTTCCCAACATATATCTGGATAGTTGAAGTCCCCATCACCACCAAATCTTGGGCTTTGGATGATTTTGTTAGTTGTTTGAAAAAGCCTCATCCACTTCTTCCACCTGGGTAGGTGGCCTGTAGTAGACGCAGCATGACATCACCTTTGTTTTTAATCCCTTTAGCCTAACCCAGAGACTCTCAACACTTCCGTCTCCTATGTCCATCTCCACCTCACTCCAAGTGTGTTCATTTTTAATGTATAAGGCAACACCTCCTCCCTTTTTCCCTGTCTATCCTTCCTGAGCAAGCTGTACCCTTCCATACAAACATTCCAATCATGTGTATTATCCCACCAAGTTTCTGTGATGCCAACAATGTCATAATTGTACTTATTTATTAGCACTTCCAGTTCTTCCTGCTTATTTCCCATACTTCTCGCATTTGTATATAGGCATCTAAGATCCTGATTTGACCTTGCCTCCCAGTTTTGCCCTGACCCTCCTTTCTCTCTGCCATTGTAGCCCACGCTCCCTCCCATTTCCGACCCATGTCCCAGGTCTCCATGTTCTCCACTTACCTGTGGGCTTTGCTCACCTGTCCCCGTCGAAACTAGTTTAAAGCCCTCCTCACTAGGTTAGCCATTCTGTATGCAAACAGATCTTTTCCTCCTCTTTGAAAAACATCTCCAGTTGGGTTTCATAAGACAGAAAGTCTGTGGGATGGGAACCTCCAGCTGTTTCTTTGCCAAGAATTAAATTTCTTTTTCACACATTTTCCTGCCAAAGAATAGCTGCTCAACCCAATGGTAGTCCATTTGATTTGATGTTGTTGACACCTAGCTGAGGTATCAGTTTGCCTTTTGTCTTTGAGAAAAGGTGTTGTGCCTGCTTGTCTGAACTTGGAATATATCTCAGTAAAATTTTAGAACTTTACATACAGTGTTGCCACCCATATTTTACTAGCACAGTATGAGTTTTCAAATAACAACTCACAACAGCTACTTTGTACAAAATCCATTATAGTTTTGAAAAAGAGTGAACATAGGGATACAGACTGTCACAGGTATAATGCAAGTTTGTAAATCAAAATGTCATTGATACTAATTTAAATATCTTGGAGAAATCCATATATGTTCTATCAACACCATTGCTTTTATCAACCAGACCTTTAAATCTCATCTAAAAAAGACAACAGATTTATTTGACAAGATCTGCCTTCTGAAAAATCATGCAGACTGGGATTAATTATTTTTTTAGTTTCTAACTCTTTGTTGCTAGTCACAAATTAACTGTTCCATTAGTTTGCCCAGAATCTTCATCTGGTGATCTGTCTGTGGCACCCTGGCTCATCCCTTGACCTTTTTTAAATATTGGAACTATGTTGGCAATCCTCTAGTCCTTTGGAATTTTCCCAGTTTTTCAAGATTTTTTTAAAAATTAACTTCAGTAGTTCAGAGATCTCCTCGTTTAATTCCTGTAAGTCTGTTGGATTTAAGTTATCTAGGACTGTTGGTTTCAAATAAGTTTCATTTTAGCAGATGTCACCTCATATCCGTCTTGCTAAAAATGGCAAACTTTCTGTTGCAACTATAACATCATATGGGCTGGATACTCCCTCCTGCTTCATTCCAAATTCTGAACAGAAATATCCAGTGAACATTTTTTGTCTTTTCTGTATCACTGTTTTACCATCTGTATATAGCCAAGGCTATATACCTGACTTAGGGTTTTTCTTGTTACTGATTACATTTAAAAAAATGTTTTCTTACTATCTTTAAGTCCTTTGGCTACTTATATTTTCATTGATTCCTTTGACTTCTCTTTTGATGTCATCTACATTTTTTACCTTGTAACTTTACTTCCCTTTACTTTCCCATCCTTTGTATGTATACATTTTTAACCAGGTTGGTATCTAGCCCAGACTTACCTTTTTATCTATCTGTGAGATCATGAGCATCCAATAGGATATTTGTGAACAAGTCCCAATTTTCATTAATGCTTTCCTTTTCAGATTTATTTTCCCAGGATTATACCAGTGATTGCATTATTTTTTTAGGATACTGACCCTTTTAAAGCGCTAAATATACATATTATTGACCTCTTGAGGTCCCTTCCAGTCCTAGTATTCTATGATTCTATGATTGATGCTATATTCTGTTTGCAGAAGGTAAATATAACCAGATTGTGATTTTTTGGTATGGCGGCAACACTAATATTTAGTCTCAGAGGGGTAGCCATGCTAGTCTGTGTCTGCAAAAACAACGAGGAGTCGTGTTAGTCCCAAGGTAACACAGCATTCCTTGTTTTTATTAATGTTTATGTCAGTGATTAATTCTTTTTTGAATTAATGAAGTCCAACTATTGAACGTACCCCGTGCTGGGTGCAGGACTTCCTGTGTTAAGATGTTATCGTCTATTATTTTGAGAAACTTAAAGGAAGTTTTGTAACTGGCTGCATGAGATATCCAGCAAATGCCCCTTTGTTAAAGTTATCCGTTATGACAGGTTTTGTTCTTACACATTATGGACAGAAGTGTAAGGAGCAATTTGTTCTGTTCCCTAGTGAGATTATGTGATCTGTAACATATGTCCCCAGTATCTCATTTTACTAGGTAGAACTCTCATCCATAAACTTGTACTAGATATTTAGATCGGTAGACTTAATTTTACATTTGTATTGGAGTTAAATTTGTCCCTTTAGACATTGATGTTCATTTTACAATACAACACAATTTGGGACATGAACAGTTTCTTTTTGAGGGACTTTTGGGACTAGGCTTCATTAGTTGAAAATGGCTTTGAAAATGAAGAGTGCATCATAAATGGTACTTATTAATATGACCTCCAATGGCAGGCATATTGCAGGGTAAGATTAATGTACATTGACAGAACTATGGCAGAGGTGGCTCCTTGGACTGGAATGGAAACAGTGCTGGTGGTTATATTTCATGCACCCTTTTGTGCGTCCAGGACTGGAATAGCAGGGGTACTGTAGGTCAGATCTATATTGGCAGGATAAACAAAAACTCTGTTTGGTCATGTATATGTCATGGTAGTTTTGCTGATAATACCATGTCGTTTCATGCTGCTCAGTCTGGTGCAACACAACTGGCAACCTTACAAGGACACCAATTTCCTAACCTCTGGCAACTTCCAACCAGAATTGCAACACTTGCTGCAAGATTTTCAGGTATCCAAAGCTTATTGAAATAGAAATAATAGAGACACCACTATTTCTGATAGAAACTCAGAGGTAGAACAGAATGAAATCATTAGGTAAAGATATCCAATGGTGATTACAGCCTGAATCTGATAATTTGAGCATCTGGATTGATTCAGAGAATAGTTAATTTAGGAGCTTCTTATTCAGCCCACTCAGACTCTGAAATGAATAAGGAGTACAGGACATTGTGTCGTCTTTTAAATTGTTTCGTGCCTCCTTCTGGAAAAGAAGGAAAATTCCTTCCTTTTGAAACTGCTAACAAAGGGATGTCATGTGCATGAAGAGTCTTGAACAATTTGGGGTCCAGTTTATGATAGCATTTACCTGGAGAAACTGAAACTTAAACATGAAATTTTTACATTCGAGCTGTTTCAGGATGACAAAGGAGAGGCAAATTATTTTTGTTAAAAAAAAAAAGAGCTTTCCCATCCAAATTAACAAGAGACTGCAAATTCATTTCTATACCTACTTGAACCAATATACAGAAATTTGTTAAATTTCTCTCAAATATCTCAAGTTACAATAAAAACTTAAAAAACAACAACTAGACTAGTAACACCTTAGGGTATGTCTAGACTACATGCCTCTGTCGGCAGAAGTATGTAAAATAGGCTACGCGACATAGTCAATGAAGCGGGGATTTAAATATCCCCGGCTTCATTAAAATAAAAATGGCCGCTGCGCTGTGCCGGATCAGCTGATTGTCGGCACAGCGCGGCAGTCAAGATGCGGATCAGTCGACAGGGGAAGCCTTTGTCGACCGTTCCTGTAAACCTCATTTCACGAGGCATCCACGTCTTGACTGCCGCGCTGTGCCGACGATCAGCTGAGCTGGCACAGCGCAGCAGCCATTTTTATTTTAATGAAGCCGGGGATATTTAAATCCCCGCTTCATTGACTATGTCGGGTAGCCTATTTTACATGCCTCTGACGACAGAGGCATGTAGTCTAGACATACCCTTAAAGACTAACAAAACATGTAGATGGTATCATAACATGTTTTGTTAGTCTTTAAGGTGCTACTAGTCTATTGGTTGTTTTTTAAGTTTTTCCTGTTACAAATGAACTCGGCTACCCCTCTGAAGATCAAGTTACAATGTGAGATGAACAGCAGCTACTAGCTATCTATATTCCCAGAATTAACAATGATTTCATAATTAACAGGGAAATAAACAAAAGGCAGCTATGATCACTTCTGCTGTATTAGCAACACAAGAAAACAGTTCAGTGTTTGCCAAAAGGAAGTAAACAAAACTGGTACAGAAATCATTTTCAAACTTGAAATGCGTTACAAACTAAATTTAGGGAAAGTTTAGAAAAGTTTACTCTGGGTACTCTTTAAATGAAATAGTGATAGTTTCTCAGTCAATCATTGTTATGCTTTCGTTTTGTTCCCTTCTCCAAACCATCTCCTTAGCTCTGCCAGGTTGTCCAGGAATTTGCAGGTTTCAGGCAAAAAGAGTGTAAAGGAATAGCTCTGTTACTTAGATGTATTTGTCCATGATGGTAGAACAGTATATATACAACATTTTCAGGGGACTTATATTTTGTAATGTGAAGATCAAACGTGGTGTTAGCAGATGGCACTTAGCACCATTGAAGGGGCCTGACTCATATCTAGTTATTCCAATATCTTTCATGCCTAATGACATCCGTTTGGTTCAGTTTCTCCATCAAATGTACCATAGTTCTGGAGACAGCCAATATAACTGGCTGAATTGTGTCTGTCAGCAGGACCTGGAAATTCTCTAACAAGGAGGATTCTGAGGATGTGGGGTGGAAAGCCAACTTGCCTTTTTAAGCATTTCCTTTGCAAGTCCAACCCTGTAAATCAGCCCCACCAAAAACATTTTTGTGTGTCACTTCCAATGACTCAAGGCTTAGTTAAGGATAGAATAAGAACAGCCATAGTGGGTCAGACCAGTGCTCCCTCTAGCCCAAAGCAGGACCATCCCCAACTCAATCATCCCAGCCAGGGCTTTGTCAAACAGGGACTTAAAGACCTCTAAGGATGAAGATTCTACCACGTCCCTAGATAACCTATTCCAGTACTTTGCCACCCTCCTAGTGAAATAGTTTTTCCTCATATCCAACCTAGACCTCTCCCATTGTAACTTGAGACCATTGCTCCTTGTTCTGCCATCCGTCACTACTGAAAACAGCCTCTCTCCATCCTCTTTGGAACTTCCCTTCAGGAAGTTGAAGGCTGCTATCAAATCCCCCCTCACTCTTCTCTTCTGTAGACTAAATAAGCCCAAATCCCTCAGCCTCTTTTCATAGGTCATGTGCTTCAGGCCCCTAATCATTTTGGTCACCCTCCGCTGGACCCTCTCCAATGTGTCCACATCCTTTCTATAGTGGGGGGCCCAGAACTGGATGCAGTAGTCCAGATGTGGCCTCACCAGTGCCGAATAAAGGAGAATAATACCTTCTCAAACCTGCTGGCAGGGCTCCTCCTAATGCACCCTAATACGCCATTAGCTTCTTGGCTACAGTAAAAAATCTACCCTATTCCTTGCATAGAACAGGGTAGTTTTGGAAAGATGATATCGTTTTCTTTCCTTCCCAGTTTCTAGCAGACAGAAGTTTCAAATTGCCCTTGGCATAGGGTTGTATTCCTTATCCATCTTGGCCAATAGCCATGGATGGATTTGCCCTCCATGAATTTACCTTGGTGGGTTTTTTAGCCCAGTTAGGCTATTGGCCATAACAGCCTCCCATGGCAACGAGTTCAACAAGTTAACTGTGCACTGTATGAAAAAGTATTTCCTCAGGTTTATATTAAACCTGCTGCCTATTAATTATATCAGGTGACCTCTGATTTTTGTATTGTGGGGGAAAAAGAAAATAACACTTCTTTATGTACTTTCTCTACACCATTTATGATTTTACAGACCTCTATCACAGCTCCCCTTAATTGTCTCTTTTCCAGCAGAACCTCTTTTTAACCTCTCCTAGTACAGAAGCTGTTCCATACTCTTGATCTTCTTTGTTACCCTGCTGTGAAACTCTATGGTTCCACTACATCCTGTATGAGATGGAATGACCAGAGCTGGTCACAATATTCAATGTGTGGCTGCACCATGGATTTATATAGTTACTTTATGATATGGGGTGCATTAACAGGTGTGTTGTGAGCAAGACATGAGAAGTCATTCTTCCGCTCTACTCTGCGGCGCTAATTAGGCCTCAGTTGGAGTATTGTGTCCAGTTCTGGGCACCGCATTTCAAGAAAGATTTGGACAGGGTCCAGAGAAGAGGAACAAGAATGATTAAAGGTCTAGAGAACATGACCTATGAAGGAAGGCTGAAAAAATTGGGTTTGTTTAGTTTAGAAAAGAGAAGATTGAGGGGGGACATGATAGCAGTTTTCAGGTATCTAAGAGGGTGTCATGAGGAGGGAGAAAACTTGTTCATCTTGGCCTCTGAGGATAGGACAAGAAGCAATGGGCTTAAACTGCAGCAAGGGAGGTTTAGGTTGGACATTAGGAAAAAGTTCCTAACTGTCAGGGTAGTCAAACACTGGAATAAATTGCCCAGGGAGGTTGTGGAATCCCCATCTCTGGAGATATTTAAGAGTAGGTTAGATAAATGTCTATCAGGGATGGTCTAGACAGTATTTGGTCCTGCCATGAGGGCAGGGGACTGGACTCGATGACCCCTTGAGGTCCCTTCCAGTCCTAGTATTCTATGATTCTATTTTCTGTCTAATTTTCTTTCATTTTCCTAATAGTTCCCAATATTCTTTTAGCCTTTTTTGACTGCAGATGCTCTGAAGAGGTTCAGGACATGTGAACTAGTTCTGATTCCTTAAACAGTTACAGCACAGCTTGTTGAGGTTTGAAATGGTTGGCACTTCAAGCTAAAGCTATTTGCCCACTTAAAGGTGTCATGCCTTAGAATTTTAGGAATGGGTTTTCTGAAATTCAACTTAGAAGCAGCATTGAATTACTGAATTTGACCCTGTAAAGGGCTCAGCTCATCCCACAAGATTCTAAACTTTCTGCAAAATGACAATCAGAGTGGGTACTCTGAGGAATGTGATAACCAGAAGACATAGTAAGGAGACTTGCAAGTGGTATTATAAGAATTTGAAGAAGAGACCAAATTAAAATTGCATTTTAATTGGATTTCCAGTTCCATGCTCAGGGCCAAGTAGATAGGCAGAACTGCAGGTTCTTCTTCGATGCCACAGATTGGAGACTTTTCCATAGCGATATTCAGCCAGACCGCGCATGCACGGCGGGCGTCTTGCGGCATTCGCGCTCCAGCTCCCGCCAGTTCCTCTCAACCGCCTCAGGCTGCAGACGGAGTGAACTGGTCTCAACCTTTCCTTATTTGTGAGAGTATTCAAACTTGTTAATAGTACTTTTCATAGTTTATAGTTAATAATCGATAGTTACTTAGGGTACGTCTAGACTACACCTCTCTGTTGACAGAGAGATGTAGATTAGGCACGTTGAAATTGCTAATAAAGCAGGGATTTAAATATCCCCGTGCTTCATTAGCATAAACATGGCCGCCGCTTTTTTTCGAAACGGACCTTTTTAAAAAAAAGGCAGTCTAGGCGCGGATCTGTCTAAAATAAACCCTTTTTCGACTGATCCTGTAAACCTCATTTTTTGAGGAATACAGGATCTGTCAAAAAAGGGTTTATTTTCAACAGATCTGCGTCTAGACTGCCGTTTTTTTCGAAAAAGCTGTTTTGAAAAAAAGTGGCGGCCATGTTTATGCTAATGAAGCCTTACGCCTCAGTCGCCGTTGCCTACTTTCTCTCCAGCACTGTCGCCCTCATCGCTGGCACCGAAATCACCGACGCTGAGATCTCACCCTGGGGAACGTCACAGGTCTCCTTGCTCCCCGCACCGGAGACTATCATCCCCATTCCTCAAGGCACCGAGAGAGCATGCCCATTACTCCCACCACTGTTTTTCTGTCTCCCCCATCGCCTTCATCCAGGATCTCATACACTTGATCCCATTCACCACAATCACCACGGACGGTGCATTGGGAACACTACAGGCACTTGCACCTTGAAAGACGGTCACCCCTTCACAGAGTATACTATCACCACGACTACCACCGTCACCACTTACCTCATCCAGGCATTCACTGGCTCCAGCCCCTCCCCCCACTCCAGTCCAACAACCTGCATCACCACAGCTGCAACAGTTTGGAACCAGAGGAGGGGCAGTCTTCTGATATAGAGGAGCATCCACCTGACGTCTCCCCGACGAACCAATCCTTCTCTTCACCTGATGAGGCCGTTATTCCGGGGAAACATCTCACCTCCGGACAACCTCAAACAATTTCAAGAACTTTTCAAGATGGTGGCCGTCAGCCAGGAAGTGCAGTTAGCAGAGATATATGAGAAACAACACCATCTTCTCAAGAATCTCCAGCCAACACACAGCTCCAAGATAGCCATTCCCTTGGATGAGGCTATACTTGAAGTAGCAGATGAAATTTGGCAAACCCCTGCATCTGCCCTGCCCACCAGTAAGAAAATGGACAAGAAGTACTTTGTGCCGCTTAAGGGGATGGAATTTTTATTCACCCATCCCCAGCCCAACTCCCTGGTGGTTGATGCTGCTCAACAAAGATCGAAAACACCGCATTACAAAAACTCCACCATTGACAGAGATAATAAGAGACTGGATTTATTTGGCAGGAAAATGTACATGTCCGCAACGCTCCTGCTTAGGATAGCAAATTACGCCGCACATTTATCAAATCATAATTTCAATAATTATACCAAGCTAACATCGCTCTTAGACCACCTCCCTGAGTCAAAGAGGCCCATATTGAAGTCCGTCGTACAAGAGGGGTACACCTCCGCCAGAGCAGGGCTCCAAATAGCCATGGATGTGGCGGACACAGCAGCTCAATTGATGGCTACTGCGGTGGTGATGAGACGGGCTTCTTATCTTCAATCAGCAGGAGTCCCCAGAGACTTGCAAAATAGAGTGGAGGACTTACCGCAGAGAAGACAGATAGTGTGCTTCACTCAAGTAAAGACTCACACACGACCCTGCGCACCTTGGGGATGTACACTCCCTCGTACAGGAGGCGTCATTATACCCCTTATCAGAGGCGTTATGATTATTTTTATAATAGACAACATTGGCAACATCAACAACGGGGCTTTGATCAATCCCACACCCGACAAAGACCTCAGAGATGCCATAACCAAAATAATTGCACGCAATCTCAACCTGCCAACAAGCAGCACTTTTGACTCCTCGGTCGAGAGCATGCAAACAGTCGCACACACTAGGCACATCCACCATAGCACCCACTTATTCTACCATCGTCTGCGGCCCTTTTACCAGCAATGGGCTGCCGTCACCACCGACAAGTGAGTCTTGAGATAATTCAATCCAGCTACACAATACCCTTTCTCTCCATCCCCTCCACCACCCCACCTATCCCGTCCCCCTTCAGGGACCCTTCTCATGAGAACTTGCTGCACAACAAGGTCAAACATCTACCCTCCATAGGTGCAATGGAAAGAGTTCTAGATGAGTTAAAAGGGAGAGGATTTTACTCCCACTATTTCCTCACACAAAAGAAAATGGGTGGAGGGAGACCAATACTAGATCTCTGGAAACTAAACAGATATCTCCAAAAACAGCAATTCAAAATGGTGACTCTTGTCTCTGTAATACCTGCATTAGATCACAACAACTGGTTTGCTGCTCATGACCTTCAAGATGCGTATTTTCATATCACGATTCATCCCGCACACAGGAGATTCCTTCGGTTTACAGTTGACATAGACCATTTCCAGTACCGGGTCTTACCCTTCAGTCTGTCCACTGCCCTCACAGTATTTTCAAAAACCCTGGCAGTAGTTGCGGTGCACCTATGTCGAGAAGGAGTAATTATATTTCCCTACCTCATGACTGCCTGCTGAAGGGCTGTTAATCAACTGAGACATCTATTACAGTAGATATCACCACAACAGACTTTCAATTTCCTGGGGCTATTAGTTAACGAACACAAGTCAACATTCCACCCTACTCAGGAGCTGGCATTTATTGGCGCCCGATTAGACGCCACTGTGGCAAGGGTCTATTTGCCCCTTCAAAGGTTCCAAGCTATTCAGAACTTGATAGACATTATATGATACAGCCCTACCGTACAGATAATCACTTGCCTAAAACACATGGGGCATATGGTGGCTACAATATATGTAGTCCATCATGCCAGGCTGCGTTTCCACAGCCTACAACACTGGCTAGCATCTGTGTACAACCACACAAAGCATGATGCTCACAGATCAGTGACACCTCTGACTTTGGTCCTGCATTCCCTCAAGTGGTGGACAGACCACAAAAATCTTCTTGCCGGTGTCCCCTTTCTTCAACAACAACCCTCATGCCATATCACCACAGACACCTCCCTCATAGGTTGGGGAGTACACATGGGCACCATGTCGGTCCAGGGTCGATGGTCGCCTCAGGAGACTTCGTTCCATATAAACCTGGAACTCAGAGCAGTCTTCAACGCATGCAGGCACTTCCACAACCATATTCACAATATGTCAGTCAAGATTCTCACAGACAACATTGTGGCGATGTACTATATCAGTCATCAGGGTGGAGCACGTTCTTGCTCCCTATGTGTAGAAGCAATCCGACTTTGGAATTGGTGCATTCAAAACATCACCACACTTGTGGCATCTTATTTACCTGGAGTCAACAACCTTGCTGCAGATTTCCTGAGCAGGCCCTTCATACTGGATCATGAATGGGAGCTCCATGACAGAGTCCTTCATCTCCTCTTCTGATGTTGGGGGACACCCCTCATAGACTTCTTTGCGACCTATCGCAACAGGAAGTGCTGCTATTATTGCTCCAGAACGGGAGTAGGTCAGGGATCCTTGGGCGACACATGCTTACTCAATTGGAATGGGCCTCTCCTGGACGCCTTTCCTCCCACAGTCCTCATGGCCAAAGTCCTGGAAAAGGTCAAAGTGGACAAAGCCACCATGATATTAGTGACACCCGCATGGGCACGCCAACATTGGTTTCCCTTCCTCCAGTGAATGTCTCCATACAGTCCTTACTCCCTTACTCACCCAGAACCAGAGGTCCTTGCTTCATCCCCAAGTGCACACCCTACAACTCACAGCATGGCTCCTAATTGGCTAAATGCATCCAAAGACCTCTGCTCCACACAGATCAAGGACATACTGATCCACAGTAGAAGGCAGAACACCCGAAACACTTACCTTTCCAAATAGCGTAGGTTTGCCTCCTGGTGTTCCGTACATGATACAGAACCTCATTCAATCCCTCTCCATCTCATCCTCGACTGTATCCTGCACCTGAAACAGACAGGTTTGGCTTTATCTTCTCTAAAAGTGCATCTCACAGCAATCGCTGGCCTTCAGACAACCCATCAATAACACTTCAGTGTTTGCCCATCCCACTACCAAAAGGGCTCCACCTAAACCAAAATGGAACCAGATTGTTGACACTTAAAAATAAAAAGGTTGTAAAACAGTTTTTAAACTAAGGACTGGGAGAAAGCCAACAGGTGCAGAGAAGCATGTGAGAAGGACAGAGCGATCCTTTAGGGGAGAGTCTATTAACAGAGATTTGCTATGTCCTAGTAAGGAGGAGAGGATGGAAGATGATAAAATACAGATAAGATCGGATGAGAAACAAAAACTTGGTGGAATGAGGATAACATCCCTGTCTCCCAGACCTCACAATCTAAGTATAAGACAAAAGAGAACAGATAGAGGAGAACAAGTAAACAATGAAACAGTATTGGTCATCATGATGGGCAGATGTCTCTGCACAGCAACAGGTTACCCTTCAGGATTTTATAAGCATCACCACAGAGAGTTTTGCAGAGAGATTTGAAGGTGAACAATGAAGTAGCTTTGCAGATGTTTATAGGCAGCACCTCTCAAGGGAGTGAGGCATCATGGGAGCAAGCACAAAGGTGTTTGTTGTTTGTGCCATCCATAGTCCAGCCAGAGGCGAGCTTTGACAGCTTGATAGCAAATGAGAGATAATAGGTAGGGTGGGGATTAACACTGATGGGCCTTCAAAGAAACTGGGTGGACTCATTCAAGAGATTGGCCTGACCTGACTCAACTTTACAAATGGTCGTGGGAAACCTTCACTGATTCCTGACATAGCACCTCATCACCCTGCCTGAAAACCCACGAACAGGCTGTCAGAAGATAAGTTTGGAAAAGGCTGGCAGGATTATGACATTTTGTATGCGACACCTTGTAAGTAAAAGGTAACCACATGAAAAGGGCTCAACATTTTAATATCTCTGGACTTAGGCCTGGTCCCGAAAGCAAAGCAAAAGGAAATTCTTCCTGTAAAGCAATTATGAAGACAACAGGTCACTGATGCAGAGTGATCTGGCTGGCGTGGTAAGCTGGTTGTGGACAAACAATATGTGTTTTAAGATCCAAATGTGAATGTAAACATTTATGAACAAAGCATGCAGATCAGACTTACAGTATGGGCGATTCTACCAAGGAAGCGGTGATTCTGAAAAAGACATGGGGTCATGTCTTTCTAACTGTGAGGATAGTAAGCCACGGAACTGTCTGCCTCAAGAGGTTGTGGAAGCTCCTTCACTGGAGGTTTTCATAAGGAGGTTGGATACCCATGTGTCTTGGATGGTATAGACACAAGCAGTTCTGCTTCTTGGCAGGGGTTAGACTATATGACCCTTGTGGTCCTGATTCTGTGGTGGGTAATGGGCTAAAAATGCTCACCCATAGTGGCTCTGGATATGTCTACCCTGTGGCAGTGAGTCTTGGGCACTAGGTCAATTGACACAGGTTCATGGGGCTCACACTATGGGAGCAAAAATAACACCATAGATGTTCCTGCTTGGACTGGAGCCCAGTGTGAGGCAAACACACAGCAAACCCCAAATTGCTCGCTTAACTGTCCCTCCCGTAGAGCTGCAGTCATCCCTCAGGCATGCAGCAACAATTTAACTGCACTGATTTACCCTTCCAAAAGAGCTTGCAGTGACTGAGCCCATGTCTACACTACAAAATGATGTTGACCTAAGTTATGTCAGCATGCAGCCATCGTGGTTATTACATCGCTTTTGCCTGTGCACACTATGCTCGTTGTATTGGTGGTGCATGTCCTCCATGGAGCGCTTGTAGTGACACAGAGGCTGTGCAACACAGGTAGCTATCTCCCAGTGCAGGGTGTTTTGTGAAGTTTTTGCAGTGCCTCATGAGGCCAAAACAAGTCCTACAAGGGTGACTAGCTGCATGAGGTCAATTTCCCATATTTCACACCTTTTTTTCAAAATCCCTGCAGACGTGTGCATCCTCCCTTACCACCTCTGAATTCTTAATGGGCCACAGAAGTAAATGAACAAAAGAAACTTGGACCTGGAGGTCTACCAGAGTCTACAGCATCTCTGCTGTCCGAGAAGCCCTGTTGTATCCCGGTGCATCTCCATCTCCTTTTTCTGCTGAAACTCCCAGACCTTTCTCCTCTCCAGTCTTTCCTTTTCCATGTCTTCAAGGGTCATCCTGGTCTCATTCTCTGAATCAGCACAGGCTCACAGCATCTCTGGGAACCAGTTATCCTCCTCACCCAGTTTAGGTGTTCTGCACGTGTGTAGGGGAAGACCCTAAAGGCCACAATAGCAGCAGCTGCAGATACAGCACACACATTGTGTAGAGTGATCAGGATCAATGAACATAGATTCACCAAGAGCAAGTCATGCCTGACAAACCTGATTGCCTTTTATGATGAGATAACTGGCTCTGTGGAAATGGGGAAGGTGGTGGATGTGACAGACCTTGACTTTAGCAAAGCTTTTGATACAGTCTCCCACAGTATTCTTGCCAGCAAGTTAAAGAAGTATGGCTTGAATGAAAGGATTATAAGATGGATAAAAAGCTGGCTAGGTGATTGGGTTCAACAGGTATTCATCAACAGATGAAAGTCTAGTTGACAGCCGGTGTCAAGTGGAGTGCCCCAAGAGTTGGTCAGTGGAGTGCCCCAAGAGGCCAGGTGTTGTTCAATATCTTCATTAATGACCTGGATGAGGGGATGGATTGCACCCTCTGCAAGTTTGAGGATGACACTAAGCTACGGGGAGAGGTAGGTATGCTGGAGGGGAGCGATAAGGTCCAGAGTGACCTAGACAAATTGGAGGATTGGGCCAAAAGAAATCTGATGAGGTTCAACAAGGACAAGTGCAGAGTCCTGCCCTTGGGACAGAAGAATCCCAAGCACTCTTACAGGCTGGGGACTGACTGGCTAAGCGACAGTTCAGCAGAAAACGACCTGGGGATTACAATGGATGAGAACCTGGATATGAGACACCAGGGCTTTAAAAGGGAGGAGCACCTTCCTGTTCACCAATCTCCTGGGCAGCGAAGTTTACAACGTGGGCCAGAGTGGTCACTGCAGCATTGTGGTTCAGCTCCCAGAAGACAGAACAGTCAATGTAGGTAACACACTGTTGACCCAACTACATCGTCTTTAGTCTATGCTGCTCATGAGGGTGTTGCTATTCAGTTGATGTAGTGGGGCAGTTATGTTGGCAGGAGCAGAAGCTAAGTGCAGACACATCCACAGCTAGGTCGATGGGTGTTGCCTTGCAATGACCTAACTGTGTCGTGGAGACCAGGCCTCCATCTTCAGGCATGCAGCAGCAGCGTATCCCAGAGCAGAGCCTGAGTCAGAAGGCCCCCAGGCTCCCCAACCTTGCCAGAGCTGCAGGCCAGTCTGCACCACAGCAGTTCCCAGCCAAGAGCTGCTCTGTTGCCTTGTAGCACAGCAGACTCTCTAGTCTCTCAGCCTGCTTCTTCTCTGGTTCTGATCCTGCCTGAGCCCTGTTACTGACCGGCTCCAGCCCTGTTACTGACTGGCTCCAGCCCTGCCTCCAGCTTGATCACCCTGGGTTCTGACCACTTGGCCTTGACCTTTGGCCTGAACCTGGATGTGAGCTGTAGTACTGATTTGGCTTGTCTATAGATTCTGCTCATCATTTCTGACTCTGGCATATCCCTGGACCCTGATTCCAATGCTGCTGCCATTGCAGTCGCAAATCTATGTCTGGTTTCGAGCTCTGCTCCAGCCACTAGGCATGACTCCTGAGACCCAGTCCCTGACACCCAGACTCAGAAACCCAACTCTTTTCCCAGGTCTCAGAGCTTCAGATGCCAAGCCAAGGAGGAATGTTTACCCTGCTATTTTTAGCCCTCCAGCATGAGCCTGAGTCAGCTGACCGGGGCTCCAAGACTTTGTGTCACAGATTTGTTTTGCTGTGTAGACTTACTCTCTGGCCAGAGGTGCTAATGCTTCTCTGTATGCAGAGGAGTCACAGGTTGGAATAGGGAGGTTATCTTACCTCTGTATTAAACACCAGTGTGACTGCTGCTGGAAAACTGCGTCCTGTTCTGGTGTTCACTAATCAAAGATGTTGACAAATTGGAGAGGGTTTAGAGAAAAGGTACAAGCATTATTACAGGATTGGAAAATATGCCTTTATACATACAGTCTCAAGCACAATCTTCTTAGCTTACCATAGGGAAAGTTATAGGATGAATTGATCAGGTTTTTATGTTCCTAAATAGGGAAAAAATATTTGATAATGGGATCTTTGGTCTAGCAGACAAAGGCATAACAACGTTCAGTAGCTAGAAGTTGAAGTTAGACAACATTCAGAACTTGAATTAAAGCTTAAATATTTCACAGAGAGGATAATTAAACATTGGTACAATTTACCCTGAGTTGTGGGGGCGTCCCCATCACTATCCATTTTAAAATCAAGGTTGGATGTTTTTCTAAAAGATGTTCTGTTCTTCGAAAAGGAATTATCTGGGAGGAGGTCTGTGGTATCTGTTACATAGGCGGTAAGAGAAGGAGAAGAGAGTAGTCCCTTCTGGCCTTGGAATCTATAAACACTATTTTTGGTTGTCAGTAATACTGAATCTTCATTCATATACATTTCTGTATGTATGCCGGAAGTCTGTGAGCCTTTAGTGAGTTTAGATTTATTTGAGTATTAAGGCTGCATGAATCATACGAAATTGCATGGACTCAGAAACTTAAGTCATGGCTGGTATTTGATTGCACAGTTTTGTGTTTCTTTATTTCTTTTGCTGGCTAGAAAATAATTTTCTTTTGCTTTGTGTAAGATGAGAGAGCCTTAGCAACACGTCTTGACCTGAAGCAAAGAATAAGTTATGAAAACGGAGCATCTTGAAAAGCCTAGAATTTCAATAAAATAGTATGTTATAATAAAAGGGTTTTGGTGGTGGGGTGGGAAAAAGAAGGGTTTGAAGGAAGAGAAGTAATTCAGATATTAAATCAAAGGGTAAGGTACATAATTAATGTATGGTTTGTGCAAGAGGTTCCTGGCTGTGGCTGTCAACTCTTTCTGGCCATTCTCTGTACTGCTTGGAGGTCCCTGAGCTAAAACACACTTAGAACTTGTTTTTTACATCTGAGAGAAGAAGTTGCCACTGATTTTAGGCTAAGGGAATACCAGGAAATCAAATTAATTAATCAGCCAAAGAAATGAATATGGTAGCTAAAGATCTCTAAAGTGCAGCGAAGTCTATAACCCCACACTGGCAGCTGGGTGGGACAGGAGCAGCTAAGTTTGGCATTATGCTTTAGCATGCATCGTGTAAAAAAGCAACAGAACAGGAGATACTTGGAACTTAAATAACTTTTCTTTTGCAATATTTGAACTTGGATATAGAAAACTAAAGAGCCACTTTTACCATAATCCCCTTTCTTGCTCTTATTGGCTCAGCTGTCTGGCCTGAAATGTTATCTTTTACTGTCCCATACTAGACAGAATTTCAACAGCTTTGACTTCAGACTGTTGCACTTTTAAGAGCTATCCATGTAGGTAAAAAGTCAGCTGTGGCAGGGATGTTGGGTAAAATATTAACCAAGAGTAATTTCTACTTTTTTCTGGCTGTAGCCTGAGGAGGACTCACTATTTCTGATCTATGTTAAGTAAAATGTTTCATCTTTAAAGTGCTTTACAAATACTAACTAATTAGCTCTGGTTATGCTTTCTGCACTGAAACATTCTTCCAGCTTGAACTAGACATACTCCTGATGGCAAGCAATTCAGTGTTTCTGCAGCAGTGGTGCTGGGCTAAACATATATACTGAGCCAGCATTTCAGCAGGAAAGCCTCCTTTTTGAAGATTCTGCTTGCATATCCAAAATGTCTACCTGGAATTCAGCTGCAGGCACACATCTCAGAATGTGGGTACAAATCTGATGTAGGATAAAATTTTCAAGAGCATAGGAGCTTAAGAACCATTTTCAAAAGTGATTTATGCACTTGGCCATGGTGCCATTGGCTTTCAGTGAGACTTAGCTCCAAGGAGCCTAAGTCACTTTTGAAATTGGACCTTAAACTCCCAAGTCACCCTGGTGTTTTTGATAGTTTTGCCTCTATTCATATCTCTACCTGCTAAAAGGAAAACTAGGCTCAGGCTTTCTGGAAATTTACCCCACATAACATATCTTCCTGATGGTTCTGTCAAAGGCCTATTTGAACACCAGCATTTCACATGAAGATGAATTACAGGCTGTCAGGAACACCATCCTTGATGACACCGCTGTGCACCTGGTTACAGAACTCTGCGACTTTGTCTTCACCCACAACTATTTCCAATTTCGAGACAATTTGTATCTTCAAGTCAGCGGCACAGCCATGGGCACCCGAATGGCCCCACAATATGCCAACATTTTTATGGCTGACCTTGAACAAGGTTTCCTCTTGCCCCCTAGCACCTTTACTCTACTTACATTACATTGACGACATCTTCATCATATGGACCCACGGAAAAGAGACCCTTGAAGAATTTCACAGGGATTTCAACAACTTCCATTCCACCATCAATATCAGCCTGGACCAGTCCATACGAGAGATCCACTTCCTTCACACTACAGTACAATTACATGACGGACACATTTCCACCACCTTGTACCGGCAACCTACCAACCGTTACGCTTCCCTATATGCCTTTAGCTTCCATCCAAGACACATCTCTCAATCTGCTGTATACAGCCAAGCCCTAAGATACAATGGATTTGCTCCAATCCCATGGACAGAGACAAACACCTACAGGATCTATATAGAGCATTCTTAAAACTGAAATACCCACCCAGAGAAGTGAAAAAACTGATCGACAGAGCCAGACATGTACCCAAACATCAGCTACTTCAAGACAGGTTCAGAAAAGAAAACAACAGGACACCACCTGTCCTCACCTACAGTCCACAACTTAAACCCCTCCAATGCAGTATCAACAATCTACAACCTGTCCTAGAAAATGACCCCTCACTCTCACAGGCCTCGGGGGACAGGCCTCTAACCTAAAACAAATTCTTTCCAGTAACCACGCAGCACACATCCATCATACTAATCATCCCGGAACCCACCTCTGCAATCAGCCCCGGTGCCAACTCTGTCCACACATCTATACCAGCGATATCATCACTGGACCTAACCATGTAAACCACCACATTAGAGGCTTGTACAACTGCACATCCACTAACGTGATCTATGCCATCAAATGCCAGCAATGCCCCTCTGCCATGTATATTGGCCATACTGGACAGTCTCTACAAGAAAGAATTAATAGACACAAATCAGATATCTGAAAAGGCAATACACAGAAATCTGTTGGGGAACATTTTAACTTGCCTGGGCACTCATTTAATGGATCTCAAAGTCGTCGAATTGTTTCAGACCTATTTAAAAAACCAACTTCACAGGGAAGCCTTAGAATTTAACTGCATTTACAAGTTTGATTTCTATCACTGAGGTATGAACAAAGACATTGGCTGAATGGCCCACTACTTTCCACATCCCAATGACATAAAAAACCAAATAATGGGTACTTAAGAACAGTTAGTACTTTCTCTATCAGCTTCATGTAGCATGGACACTCTAATTGACTATTTCTTTCCCCCTTTTTTCTCCTCCTTTTTCCTTCTCTCCCTCTACTCCATCCCCTATTTATTTAGAAACTGGACCTTTAATTCAATTCCATTCATCTGAAGAAGTGGGTTGTGCCCACGAAAGCTCATGATGCCATCTATATGTTTTGCTATTCTCTAAGGTGCTGCAAGACTATTCATTGTTTCTTAAATTTTTCCAATTACTGACTAACTCGGCTATCCCTCTGAAGTTTCTGAGCAATGTACAGTTTCAAGCAGAATGTGGCACATGGAGTTTTTCCTACCCTTACTCCAGTGCCCTCTTGCAAACATTTTTGTTTTAAATAACATCTCTCACTTTTGGGTATTCACTCTTGATCATTCCTGCCTCATAAAATTGCAATGCTGAGATATATATCATTTAATGTAGAGAAATTAACTATGTTCAAAACCACTTTGAGGAATGGGCATATAGGGTTGGAGGTATTTACATTAGTCTATCTCCTGCACAAAGGCAGGACTAAGTACCACCCCTGTGAGATGCTTGTGGAAACTGCTCTTAAAATTCTCTAATGACACGGATTCCATAGCCCCCATCCCAGGTAACCCAGTCCAGTCCACCATAACTCCCAGATGCTTCCGAGCATTGCTACTGCCAACACAATTTTATTTTCCCTTATTCTGTATTTGCGCATCTCAGGATTTGTTTCATCAGTCCCTGCTGACTTATAGGTTACGTCTAGACTGCAGGCTTGTTTCGGAAGAAGCTTTTCTGGAAGAGATCTTCTGAAAAAACTTCTTCTGAAAGACAGCATCCACACTGCCAAAGTGCATCAAAAAAGCGATCTGCTTTTTCGGAAGATAAGAGTCCACACTGAATGGACACTATCTCAAATTTAAGCTGTGATTTCTATGGATGGAGTGGCCACCAGGGCACGTGTGCTTTTTCCTCTTTCCTTTTCTTTCGAAAGAACTCCCTCTTCTCTGTCCACACACGCCTTTTTCCGAAAGAGCTCTTTCGGAAAAAGGCTTCTTCCTCGTAGAAAGAAGTTTACCAATGTCAGAAAAACCCCTCTGTTCTTTTGATTTTTTTTCGAAAGAACTCTACTGCAGTGTGGACGTAAGTGAAGTTTTTCAGAAAAAAACACAGTTTTTCTGAAAAAACTCTGTAGTATAGACATAGCCATATAACTTACCTAAGTATTCTATAAGCTCTTCTTTCCCCTTACTTATTAATATTGAGTTAAGCATTTGCTTTTCTCTCTGTTGCTGGACAAAAAAAATTGAAAGTGTACTTTTCGTTTGTAACACAGCCTCCACAGAGCCCCTGTATAAGTACCATATGTCTAACTATGAGTATGTCTATACTACGGTGCTATTATGGGATAGTTCCAGTATCCTGAAATAGCTGTTCCATGTCTTTGAAACAAGCCCGTTATTTCAAAATATAATGGGCTCCCAATTCTGACGTCCCTGTAAACCTTGTTCCATGAGGATTAAGGGACATTTCAGAATAGTGGTTTATTTCGAAATTTCGCGCTGTATAGATAGCACCAAATTACGAAATAAACTATTTTGAAATTAACTCAAAATAAGCTATGCAATTTTGCAATGTAGACACACCCTATGTGGCCACAGAAGCATTTTGGATAGTAGTTGGCTGTTAAAGAGTGTGTGCACATATCCCAAGTGGCCTTCATTTCATACCCTCATGTATAAATACTCTGTGCTCTCTGGCAGTTTCTCTGTCCACCTGCTGGAACAGTCACAGAACCAACTTCTCTTTCTCTCCATGTTTGTGTCCATATAATAGTTGTAAATAGTGAATAGACATAGTGTAGACTTGAGTCTGTTTGATTTTTTTCCTAGTTCTCATCAATTTTTGTTGGTTTTGTTTCATCTCAGCCTTGCCCAAGATGGTGGAGTTGTGTCGGAAAATAGGGTTTAAGAAGTGTCCTCCTAGCCTCACTATGTTTCCTCCTTCAGCTGGGCATGAAAAGTACCTTTTGGTTCTCCTTTCTCAGAGAAAGGCATTTAGCATAGGCCTGTGATGCCTGCAAGGCCTTGCCAAAGATGACCATAAAACTCCACTCTGGAACGTGCTCCTGCAAGAGACGGTAGTAGAATGTGAATCTGGGTGGCTTCTCCTAAAATAGCCACATACAAATCATGTGGCTGCTGAGCCTCCATCAGTTCCAGAGCCTGATCCAAAATCCCAGTCCTGATATAAACACTTCTCGAACCATCGAAGGAAGTTGTTCCAACTAAAGATCAGAGTTCTTCAAATGAAGCTGAAGAAAACATCTCTTACAGTTCCAGCAGCTCCCAGAGGCCACTAAGTTCAGCAAAATGGTGTTCCGCAGAGATCTGTTGTCTGATCCAGATGGACCCCAATGCAGTCTGCTTCTGTGGAGCACAGGATTCACCTCAAAACAAGGCCTCTTCTGATCCAGGCAGCTTGACCCAGTTATCCATTACCCATCAGATGTGTGTGTCCTAAGCACTAGAAGTCAACACTCTTTGAAGGCAGCGTGGGAGGAGATGCTGGATGATTTGGAACTGTCAGTGCTAATGAACCCCAGATACTCCCCTTTTGGCTCCATTGGATTGGTTCCTCCAACATCTCCTCTGAAACAGTTAATCCCTCAGCGTTGTGCCGATGAGCCCTTAGCTCTGAAGGAATTTTTTTTCAAGGCCAGGCTTGTGCCATCACCTGATCTGTAGAACCCATGGGAATGAGCTCAGTATTGTAGCCTGGGATACAAGATAAACTGGTACAATCCCATTCTGCTGCAGCTCCCAATGAGGAGGAACCCAGGTCAATGAAAGAGCTGTATATGTCCCCTTGGACGCCTCCCAGAGTTTAAATCTTAACTGGATTTTCTTCCATGTAGACACTGTACATCTTGGGGATTTGGGCCCCATGTCCTCTGCTACCCGTATCAGTGGTCTCTTCAGTGAGAAATGATGATGTTCTTTATCGAGTAGTGTCCCCGTGGGTGCTCCACTGAAGGTGTCGGGCTCGTCCCAGCACCGCAGGTTGGAGATTTTTCACCAGCAGTAGCCCCGCCGGACCGCGCATGCGTGTGTGCTGCCTTGCGCCATTCGCGCCCTTTTCTGGAGCGCGGTCCGACCCCGCCAGTTCCTCCTAACCGTCCACAGCTGCAGACGGAGTCAGGACGAGCTCCTTCTCCGCTCTGAGGAGAAAAGGAAAACAGAAATAATTAGTTCATTCATTTAGTCTAGTTGTTGTTAGTAGCTGTTCTAGTTAATTATAGTTCTTATAGTTCAGTTTCTAATTAAAAAAAAATAATTTTTGTTTGTTCCTGTTTCCAGTTATACGTCCTTCGATAGAGTAGCCCTACCTAAAAAAAAAAAAAAAGGGGGGGGGGGAGAAAGAAAGTGGGAGAACATCAAAGGGAGACAGGGCAGTTGCTCATCATGCCCGGGTTCCCTGGTTTAAAAAAATGCGCAACATGCTGGGACGCGATGCCCGCATCAGACGGACATTCGCGCTGCATTAAGTGCCTCAGAGAGGGTCATATCCCCTCAAAAGTGCACCCACTGCGCTAAGTTAACTGCACGAGCCAGGCGAGATAGAAAAATGCGGCTCAAAATGCTTCTGTTCAATAAAGGTTTACAGCCGCCAACCACGGCCTCGTCAGCTGACGAGACACCTATGGCACACAAACCTCACCCTATCTCCACTGCCTCGGATAAGAGGACCTCCACACCTACCAGGCGAGTGAATGTGGGAGACAGACCTGGCACTTCGGGTATGCCACTGAGACAAGATGTCTACAAAACAAACAAGGGCCGTAGCACATCAGCTCCAAGCCCGGCCCTATCCAATGACCCGGCACCGACATCCCAAATGGCGCCGCGGTCAGAGTCAGCATCAGCAACAGCCCCAAGGACTCTCACTAAGACCGTACCTATGGTCTCGGCACCGACCCCTCCGGCAGCAGCACGCATTGGGCAGACGGCACCGACATTGCCAGCAGCGACACCGACGGCACCGACACAACCCAGCAATATAACGGAACCGGGCTATGATGTCTCCACACTGGCCAGCCCACTGCAAACAGCTCCGCCTCCTGTGCGCATCTCCCCAGTACCTACAAAGGCACAATGAAAGTCCAGACGCATTCGCACGCCCTCCCCTAGCCCGGATCCAGCTACTTTTTCTCTGGAGCCTCCTTCACCGCCTTTTCGCTCCGGGAGCCAGCACCGTGCCTCACACTACGTTTCATCCAGGGAACACTACCACAGATCACCACGTCATTCCCCCTCTCCCCGACGATATTATCGTGCCCACTATTCCCAGTCACCGTCTCACTACACTGTGAGGTCAACGTCACTGAGATCTCCAACACCTTCAGTGTACTCCCACCGTTATGGAAGTGCAAGCAGGTATTCTCCAAGGTATTCCCCTGGCGCATACCATCACAGGCGGCACTACAGCCACTATTATCGCGAGCGCCCGTACTCGCATAGTGGAGAATACCCTAGTTCGAGATCACCTCGTTATAGGCGTCCAGTGTCCCCGCAGCATCCTGCTCAGGACACCTCGCCTTCTCACACGGTTCCGCCAACACCCACAGGTGATGTGCCCTCAGCCCGTAGCCACCAGGAGCAGGATGACAACCAGCCTTCGGATCACGAACAACAGCACTCAAACTCTCCCACCAACCAGTCATCTTCACCCGATGACGCAGTTTTCCTGGGGGACTCTTCTCCCACAGACTACTATAAGCAATTCCAGGAGCTTTTTAAAAGAGTCGCTCAGTCTCAGGAGGTGCAAACCACAGACATGGAGCAAAAGCAGCATCGCCTGCTAAAGAACCTACAGCCATCCCAGAAATCCAGGCTAGCACTTCCCTTCAATGAGGCCATACTGGAAATCGCTAACAACATCTGGCAAACTCCAACCTCCACCCTACTGACTAACAGACGGTCAGATAAAAAGTATTTTGTTTCTTCTAAGGGGATGGAGTTTTTGTTTACGCACCACCAACCCAATTCCCTCATTATGGACGCTGCACAACAGAGATAAAAAATACCACAGTGCAAAAAAGTCACCAATGATAGGGAAACCGAACACCTGGACATTTTGGGCAGAAAGGGATATTCGTCTGCCACCTCAACCTTAAGGATGGCTAATTACACGGCTCTTCTCGCTAACCATGTCTTCGACAACTATACAAAACTAGTCACTCTATTAGAGCATTTACCAGACATCAAGAGACACATCCTAAAAGCAGTGGTTCAAGAGGGCTACACAGCAGCTCGTACGGCGCTGCAGATCACCCTTGACATCGCTGACACAGCGGTGCAAACCACAGCCACATCAGTGGTCATGCACCGCGCATCCTGGCTTCAGTTAGCAGCAGTTCCGAAAGACCTACAATCGAAGGTAGAGGACGTACCTTTCGACCGTCAGTCGCTCTTCGCCCAAAATACGGATCAGGTCTTCCACTCAGGCAAGGACTCTCGCACTACCTTGAGAACATTGGGAATGTACATGCTGCTGTATCGACGAAGAAGATACACGCCCTACAAAAAACAGAGACCGTTCTCTTATGCCGTGCCCTGCTTCAGGCCATATGAACAGCCAAGACAGAGACAACGCCCACAAAAACGTTGCCAGCAGTCCAACGAAGCGCTCAATTAACAACACAGCCAGCAGCAGGTTTGATGCATCAGTCAAGGGACTGCGCACCATCCCCTTAACAGAGGCACCACACAATGCAGAGAAATTATTCCATCACTGTTTGAGGCCATATCACCTGCGTTGGTTCACCATAACCACTGATCGTTGGGTCTGAGAAATAGTCACATCGGGCTACACCATCCCTTTCACTACACTGCCCCCTCCCACCCCACCTTCCCCGTCCCTCTTCAGGGACCCCTCTCACGAGCCTCTTCTGCAACAAGAGGTGTCATGCTTCCTTACCATCGGGGCAGTGGAGAGGGTACCAGATCAATTCCACAGGAAATGTTTCTATTCTCAGTACTTCCTCGCTCAAAAGAAGTCAGGAGGCTGGAGGCCTATCTTGGACCTGTGCCGGCTCAACCGCCACCTTCGAAAACACAAATTCAAAATGGTCACGTTAGCCTCAATCACCCCAGCTCTTGACAAAGGGGATTCGTTCGCGTCCCTTGACTTGCAGGATGCCTACTTTCATGTAACGATACACCCAGACCACAGGCGGTTCCTCCGATTCATAGTGGGCACAGAACACTACCAATACAGAGTGTTACCTTTCGGGCTCTCAGCGGCGCAAAGAGTATTTTCCAAGACCCTGGCGGTCGTGGCTGCCTACCTTCGACGTCTCGACATCACAATATTCCCTTATTTAGAAGATTGTCTACTAAAGGCTCCCACCTTGGAGGAGGCTACATCGGTGGTCAACACAACAAAGGAAGCATTTGAAGCCCTGGGGCTTATAGTCAATCTCGCAAAATCTTCCCTAACACCGCATTAGTCCCTGGAATTCATTGGTGCGAGGCTGGATTCAATAACCGCAAGAGCATACTTACCCCTAAACAGGTTTCATACCATCCAAGACCTGGTCCACACCTTATTGGTTGCTCCCAAAACCCCTATACTTACCTGCCTACAGCTCATGGGGCACATGGCTGCCACCACTTATGTGGTGCCTCACGCGAGACTCCATCTACGGTGCCTTCAACATTGGGTACTCACAGTATCTGCACCAGGTGTCCAGAGCACGCACAGGACAGTCTCCATTCTGAAACATGTCAGGGACTCACTAATGTGGTGGAACAATCCCAGAAACATGCTAACGGGTGTTCCCTTCCATGGCCCGAAGCCCACCGTGCAAATCACCACAGATGCGTCCTTACTTGGCTGGAGAGCCCACTTACAAAACCATTGGGCTTAGGGTCTGTGGACACCTCAGGAGTCCCTGCAGCATGTAAACTTCCTCGAATTACGAGCAGTATTCAACGCATGCAAATATTTTCTACACATAATCCGCCGTCTCACAGTACAGGTCCTCATAGACAACATATGCACTGTTTATTATATCAACCGGCAAGGCAGTGCTCGGTCTCGATCCCTCTGCACAAAATCCATCCAGTTGTGGAACTGGGCTGTCCGACATGGGATCACCCTTACCGCGATGTACCTCCCCGGCAAGGACAACACCATTGCCGATATCCTCAGCAGACAATTCCTCCCACAACACGAATGGGAACTGCACAACGAGGCCGCCCACGACCTCTTCCAACATTGGGGATACCCGAGTACAGACCTCTTCACCACCCACCCCAACAAGAAGTGTCATCATTATTGCTCACGGGTGCGCATTGGCGCAGCTTCCCAAGGGGACACTTTTCTACTCGACTGAAGTCATCACCGTCTGCTGTACGCCTTTCCTCCACTTCCACTGATCCCGAGAGTACTGGAGAAAATAGCGATGGACAGTGCCACAGTGATATTGATAGTGCCGTTTTGGCCCCGACAGACATGGCTACCACTGCTATCGTGAATGTCCACGTCACAACTACTACGACTACCGAATCTATACAATTTACTGTCTCAACAGTGGGGTACAGTAATCCACCCACACATCCATCGCCTGCACCTCACCGCATGGCTCCTAGTTGGCTCCAAAGTTCGGAAATGATTTGTTCCCAGGCTGTAAAGCACGTGCTCATACACAGCAGACGCCACACCACTCGAACAATTTATCTTCACAAATGGCATCGGTTCCAGTCATGGTGTTCAGCGAGGGGCCTCAATCCTATTTCCCTGCCTATTCAGCAAATACTTGATTATATCCTACAGCTAAAGACGGCAAGCCTGGCGATATCTTCCCTCAAGATCCACTTGGCAGCAATCTCGGCCTTTCAACTGCCCATCGACGACCACTCAATATTCGCTCACCCATTAACCAAAAGATTTTTAAAGGGTCTTGGGAAACCTATACCCCCTCACAGGGTTCCTCCGGAGCCGTAGGACCTAGGTCTGGTCCTGGACACTTTGACTCGCCCCCCCCCTTTCAAGCCACTCGTGACATGCAATCTCCACATGCTCACTATAAAGGTGGAGTTCTTGCTTTCCATAACCTCGGCACAAAAGGTGGGTGAGCTAGCAGCACTTTCTGTGGATCCTCTGTACACATTATTCACCAAGCATGGAGTAATACTTCGCATCCTCCCCACCTTTTTACCAAAGGTGAACTCGGTCTTTCATATAAATGAACCCATAAGCCTCCCAACTTTCTATCCGAAACCGCATTCTGCCATGGAAGAAACCCGCTTACATATGCTGGACATCAGACGAGCACTTGCATTTTACCTCGAAAGAACACGTGTCTTCCGAAAATCACAGCATCTTCTGTTATCCATAGCAGAACGTTCAAAAGGCCAACAGCTCTCCATGCAGCGCATTTCTAACCTTATCGTATCTTGCATCACGCGATGCTATTCCTTGCGCAATAGAACGTTACCGAGGGCCCATTCCGCTAGAGCAATGGCGACCTCCACAGCCTTTCTTAAGGGCATACCATTACAAGACATATGACGTACAGCAACCTGGTCCTCTACCCTGACCTTCGCCAGGCATTACACCCTTGCAAATATACTGAGAAACGATTCTGCAGTGGCCCAGGCAGTCCTGTCCACAGCAAAGAGGCCATGAGTCCGAAGCACATCACTAGCATGGGACCATTGATATCCACTCACCTTCAGTGGAGCACCCATGGGGACACTACTCGACAAAGAAGAGGAAGTTACTCACCTGGTGCAATAACATCTGTTCTTCGAGATGTGTGTCCCCAGGGGTGCTCCATGACCCGCCCTCCTCCCTGCTTCGGAGCTAGTGTCTTTATCTCTTTCAGATGCTCCCGGCTTAGGAGGAACTGGCAGGGCCGGACCGCGCTCCACAAAAGGGCGCGAACGGCGCAAGGCAGCAAACGCACATGCAGGTCTGGTGGAGCTACTGCTGGTGAAAAATCTCCGACCTGCAGCACCGGGAAAAGCCCAACACTATCAGTGGAGCACCCACAGGGACACACATCTTGAAGAACAGACGTTACTGCACCAGGTGAGTAACTTCCCCTTCTTTCAGGACTTCTCCTCCCATAAAAAAGATTAAGGTTCCTGTGGGACTCCTTCAGTCTCCCCAATCTGACCTGGGGATCCGTTGCATTACCTGATGTGGAGTCAAACCTGACCCATGAGTTGCTGACTTGTGACAGTTACAAGCAGTCAGTGCAACATCTGACTAAAACAGCCAATACCTCATTCAGGGAAGGAATTTTCCCTTTCTTCTTCAAACACACAATTCTCCAAATCAACACTGCAGAATCCTCCCCCTTGATATACTGATGCTAGCCAGCCTAATGTTTGTTCACTATCCAATCTCTTTCTCCTGCACAAGCTCACTGAGATGCTAGGAAAAGGCTAGGTTTAAGGCAGGGATGGGGAACCTTTTTTGGGTCAGGGGCCTCTGACCCATGGAAAAAATCAGTCTGCAGCATTTTATGTTGGTGACCATGAAATATTGCTGTCTTGCCTGGGAGCAGTGTTCCTGTAAGCTGTGCACTTGTGTGGCCACTCAGGAGAGATTCAAATGCCACCCAGCTGATAAGCAGAGCACCCACAGCAGGTAGCCAGTGTTTCTACTGGTAGTGCACAGCCGTACATGCCTCGGTGCATATAAAAAATTATCTGCAAGTGGATAGAAAAGATCAGAGGGAACATTGCCTGGGAGTGTGGTAGTTCAGGCTGATCCAGGAAGGGCTTAAGCCATTTCAGTGTAAGAATACACCGAATGAATAGGGATGGCAAACTGCTTCCACTGCTTGACCCCTCGCTGTAGAATCCCACAAGGTCATGTCTCTCTTTGGTTCTGTTCTATATACATGCAGCCCCTAGGTGAACTGGACAGACCCGCATGGATTCAAGTTCCTGCAACATATAGATAACACAGCTCTGCCTATCTGTCACCACATTCAACCACATCATTACCACTAAGAGGGCCCAGTGCTTGCACAAAATCAACTAATGGCTATTGAACTGCTGTTTGAAGCTGAATCTGAGCAAGACAGACCTGATGCTGGTAGGTGGAAGCATTTTGAAGAGTTTACTGCCATTATGGAGTTGCTTTTGGTTGAAGCTTCACATCCACAATTGGTCAGTTAATTCATAATTTAGTACTGCTCCTGGATTCCTCATTGATGCTAAGCTCTCACCTAGCAGCATATACAAGTAAGGCTTTTTTACTACTTCTCTTGGCTAGAAGACTCCATCCTGTCCTGGCAGATAACATGGTCTCAATTATTCATGCCTTTGTCACCTCCCATCTGAGGCTATGTGTAGACTACAGGTTTCCTTTCCATGTGAGGAAATGCCAACTAGCACAGACCACTGCAGATCATCTTCTCAACAACACTAGCTACTGCACACACACCACACCTGTCCCCCCACTGTCTGGGCTAGCTTCCTGTATAATACTGAATGGTCTAAATTATTTTCACTAAGACACTCAATGACCAGGGCCCAGAGTATCTAGAAGATAGTCTGTGCCTTGGAACTCAGGCAATGTCAGCAACTCCGTGTCTCTGGCATTATCAAACATCCTCCTCAGTGGTCACTTGAAAATGAGTAGGACGTCTTCCTGTCACCCTCCTATTTGTGGATCCGTTGATGGCTGACCAGTCCGATTCTGGAGCCGCAAGTCTTATCACAGAAGAGGCAAGTGCTGGTGGCTATTGGAGGGACGCAGGGCACTTTTTGCCACTCTTTTCTCCTCTCCTCATCTGCACTGCTACAGGACCTCTCAAATTGCAACACCCCCTCATGGATTACTGATCTCCACTGGGGATGGTCCTGGGCAAAGTTCTCCCAAGTGTTGACACCGATGCCACACTTTTTCATGTTTGCCTTCCACATGTCCTTAAATCACTTCCGCTGGCCCGCAATGCTCCTCCGTCCTTCCTTCAGCTCAGAAAACCGAATCTGTTTTGGGAGGCGTTGATCAGGCATCCAGACCACGTGACCAGTCTAGCGGAGTTGTTGGTAGATGATGATGATAGCCTCAATGCTGGTCATGCTCGACTCTTCCAGGACGCTAGTGTTTGTGCGCCTGTCCTCCCAGGGGATATTTAGGATTCTCCTGAGGCAGTGTTGATGATATTGTTCAAGTACCTTTAAGTGATGCTTATATGTTGTCCAGGTTTCACATGCGTACAGCAGTGTTGGAACAACCACTGCGCGGTACACAAGGAGCTTTGTCTTGGCACTGATGTCCTGGTTCTCAAAGACCCTTCATCTCAGGTGGGCAAAAGCAGAGCTTGCACAGTTCAGGTGATGATGGATTTCTGAGTCAATGTCGACTTTGGTGGAGAGATGACTTCCAAGGTATGGGAAATGCTCCATGTTTTCCAGCAGTTCCCTGTTGACTTTAATAGATGGTACATGAGATTGTCCCATCAGCAAGGATTGATGGAGCACCTTGGTCTTTTTGATGTTCAGTGTGAGGCCGTGATTCTCGTACGATTCAGCGAAGGTGCTTAAGATGGTCTGAAGAGCTACAGGGGAAAGAGCAGCGACCATATTATCATCTGCATACTGGAGCTTCATGATCGAAGTCGTGGAGGTCTTGCTTTTGGCCTTTAGTCTCCTGAGAGAGAAAAGCTTCCCATTCATTCTATAGATAGTCTTCACACCATCTGGAAGTTTGCCATCAATGAGATGGAGGGTCATGGCGATGAAGATGCAGAATAGCGCTGGGGCAATGACACAGCCTTGTTTGACTCCTGTTTTGACCTCAGAGGGGTTGCTTCGGGATACATTATTACTCAGCACTGTGGCAGTCATGTTGTTGTGAAGCAGCCTCAGTATGCTGACATTTTTTGGGGCAACCGATCTTTGAGAGGATGGTCCACAGGGCACTACGATTGATTGAATCAAATGACTCGGTCAGGTCGATGAAACTCATGTATAAGGCTTGATTTTGTTCATGATATTTTTCTTGCAATTGCCGAGCGGAGAATATTATGTCCACTGTTCCATGGAATAGTCGGAAGCCACACTGGGACTGTGGAAGAATTTCTTCTGAGAGTGGCAGGAGTTGATTGGCAAGGATTTGAGTTAAGATTTTCCCTGCCGTTGCCAGGACGGAGATGCCGTGATAGTTTCCACAGTCCAGTTTGTCACCCTTCTTGAAGAGACTGATGATCAGTGTGTCTCTGAACTCTCATGGTATCTGTTCCCTATTCCAGATTTTGAGAATCAGGAAATGGAGTTGTCTATGGAGCTCTGGCCTGCCTTCTTTGAAGACTTCGGCGGGGATTCCGTCTAGTCCAGTTGCCTTGTTACTTTTTATCGCTTTGATGGCAGCTTGGACCTCATTCAGGGTAGAAAGTATTGCAAGATCGGTCAAGGGCTTCTGGGACTACGGTGGAGGGGTGGCTCAGGTCTCATAAAAGTGCTTTGTCTGGTGAGAAGCAATGGCTTCATGGTCTTTCAAGAGTTGGGTACCATCCTTTGATCTCAGGGGACTAATTCCATGGTTTCTTGGTCCTTAAGCAGCAGTGGTGGCATTGAAGAAACCTCTCATATTGTTGATATCTGAGAGATGCTGGCGCTCTCGTGCCTCTCAGTCAACCATTGATTTTTCAGAGTCCTTGTTTTGCATTGGACTTCTGCCTTGGCCTTGGCATGCACTTCTCTCTTCGTTGTGCAGTTCATGTCGCTTTGCCAGGCCCTGAAGGCTTTCCTTTTTACCTCAATCAGACATTCAATTTCCACATCATTCTCATCAAACCAGTCCCAATGCTTCCTGGACTGGTAGCCAATGGTTTCTCCACAAGCTCCAATGATGGCATTTTTCAATTGACACCAGTGTTCTTCCACGTCTTCAGGGTGTACTGTCGGCAGCTTCCTTTGGAGTGCTATCTAGAAGTGACTTTGTCTGGTGGGGTCCTTCAAGCCTTGTACATTGATCTTACGTTGGATCAGTTTCTTCTGAGTTATCCGTTTGGTGACAATCCTAATCACCATCGTGGATTGGATGAGGCGGTGATCAGTCCAGCAGTCATCAGCGCTAGTCATTGCACGTGTGAGATGGACATCACGCCGATCCCGACAGCGGACGATGAAATAATCTATAAGGTGCCATGTTTTGATCGAGGATGTTGCCATGAGGTCTTAAATTTGTTCTTCTGGCGGAAGAGGGTGTTCGTGATGACAAGCTCATGTTCCGTGCATTTCATAAGGAGCACTCCATTGGAGTTGCTATTGCCGACTTCTTCTTTTCCAATGGTGGTCTGCCAGAGGTCCGCATCTCTTCCAACCTTGACATTGAAATCTCCCAAAAGAATAATCTTGTTTTCTTTGGGGATGTCTTTTGAGACTGTGTCCAGTTGGGTGTAAAACTTCTCCTTCACATCATCTTCAGCGTCAAGGTTGGTGCAAAAGCACTCACGATAGTTGCCTATTGGTTTTTGGCAAGCTTCAAGTGGAGAGTCATGAGATGCTCATTGATGCCGACAGGGATTTCAGATAGGATCTTTGTCAGTTCGTTCTTGATGGCAAATCCTACTCCATGAATTTGTTTTTCTTCCTTTAGGGTTCCTTCCCAGAAAAAGGTGTACCCTCCACCTTCTTCTCTTAGCTGTCCTTCTTCTGGTCTACGCATTTCTGCAAGGGCAGCTATGTCGATGTTAAATCATTGGAGCTTGCAGGTGATAATTGCCATGCATCTTTCAGGTCATCCACTGTCTGGACTGTCCATTAAAATCTGAATATTCCATGTTCCGAAATTTAACCTTTGATTTTGACTGCATAGAGGTGAACTCACTGGACACGGTTATCCAATCGGGGGTAGAGGTGGACTGTGTTTAGAACACCTTTTCTAGCCCCCTCCCCGTATGGGGTGAGCAGAGCAGATCCTAAATAGGGCTGCTCAGTCGTGGATGCAGCTGCCGGACCATTCTACCACTTCGGTCCTCAAAACGGAATGACTGATACACACATCCACCACTTACGTGATGGTCCTTGACTAAAAGCTTCTGGATTTCACAGTTCTGCTCCTGTCACCATTCACCAGTGGCTGTAGGGCTTAAGTTTAGGAGAGCAGTGCACATAGGAAGATGCTTGTGCGTTACTTCTTTTAACGTGGGGAACTGTTGCACTGCAGCCACCACACCATCCTTGACAGATCAGTCTCCGGATTGTCACTTTGTCATGATGAGTGGGCTTGCATGTTCCAATGAACCCGAGAGCGATGCCGTAGGGAGTCTTATACTTCCGGTAGGGTCACCCAGGGTGGCAAGGTCAAGGGGGAGGGACCAGACAAAGAACGATCCTAGAAGTCCTCATGGCTATGAAGGCGGATGAAGGCTGCAGTGGACAGGAGACTCCCAATCATTGTGGATTCCATGCCATTGGACCTGGGCCTTCTATCAAACATTCTACACTACAGGTAAAGCTCATCCATGAAGGGCTGCTAGTCTCAAGGCAGTATTCAAGATGTGGGTATACCATGGTTTTATAGAGAAGCAATAAGATGTTCTCTGTCTTATTCTCTATCCCTTTTTAAATTACTCCTAACATTCTATTTGCTTTTTTGACTGCCGCTGCACACTGAGTGGATGTTTGCAGAGAACTATCCACAATGACTCCAGTATCTCTCTCTTGAGTAGCTGTAGCTAAATTAGTCCCCATCATATTGTATGTATAGTTGGGATTATTTTTTCCAATGTGCATTACTTTGCATTTATCAACATTAAATTTCATTTGCCATTTTGTTGTCCAGTCACTTAGTTTGGTGAGATCTTTTTGAAGCTCTTCACAGTCTGCTTTGGTCTTAACTATCTTGAGCAGTTTGGTATCATCTGCACATTTTGCCACCTCACTGTTTACCCCTTTCTCTAGATCTTTTATAAATAAATTGAATAGGATTGGTCCCAGGACAGACCCTTGGAGGACCCCACTAGTTACCCCTCTCCACTCGGAAAACTTACCATTTATTCCTACCCTTTGTTTCCTGTCTTTTAACCAGTTATCAATCCATGAAGGGACCTTCCCTCTTATCCAATGACAACTTACTTTATTTCAGAGCCTTTGGTGAGGGACTTTGTCAAAGGCTTTCTAGAAATCTAAGTATACTGTATCCACTGGATCCCCCTTGTCCACATGTTTGTTGACCCCCTCAAAGAACTCTAGTAGATTAGTAAGGCATGGTTTCCCTTTACAGAAACCATGTTGACTTTCCCTCAACAAATTATGTTTATCTATGTCTAACAATTTTATTCTTTACTATAGTTTCAACTAATTTGCCCGGGACTGACATTAGACTTACTGGTCTGTAATTGCCAGGATCACCTGTAAAGCCCTTTTTAAAGATTAGGTTTATTTTAGTCTACTATGTCCCTGAAAAACGGACACCTCTTGGTGCAGTAATTTTTAAAGAGGCTCACAAAATTGTACCCTCTCATCGAAAAACTACTCATGCTTTAGATTTGAGTTTGATGTTGAACAAATTAACAGAAATGCTCTTTGACCCCTTAGGATCTTTCTCCTTGTACTATCTCTTGCTGAGGAATCATTTCTGCTGGTGGTTTCCTCCTCAGAGTTCCAGATCAAGTCTGGAATATTGGTCAATATCAATATTGGTCAATTCCATCTTTTCCCACAATGTTAAACCAGTATTTAGGTCTCAAATCCAATCGCTAACCACAGTTGTTGAGGCTCCTAAATTATCAGTTAACATCAATGTATGTGCTGTCCCCAAAGACCTAGAGCAGGGCTACTCAATTTTGGAAACCCCGGGGGCCACAATGATTCTCACAGCACATGCTGAGGGCTGCACTTAAGTTGGTGACATGCAAATATATATGCAAATAGCTTCTTTCACACTGATGGGCATGAATACAAAGATTAAGCCTTAAGCCGTGATGCCAGGCCCAAACATGGCCATTGTAAGCCAGTCAGCACCTCTCAGGCTAAGTCACCAGCACTTTCCCCAATGTCCCAGTGCTCCTGGCACCTCCTTCCAGGGGGCTAGAAATGCCGACACCCTGTACCCGTCTGTTCCAGCCAGCCCGTCCGCTTGCATCTTTCAGTGCTCACCCTGCCTGGGAGATGCCTCCCTGTTGTGGAGCGTGTTCCCAGTGGAGGCCATGTTCAAAGGCTCCCACCCACGGGGCTGTTTGTTGAGCAGCCCTGACCTAGAGCCATTCTGGGAGTGAGGTGGCACATCGTAGATATCAAACCAGTGACTCTTGCTCATGTACCAAATTGACTCCCTTCTGTTACACAGCCCAGAATTAAATAGGGTTAGAACAGGGTTAGAGGTGTTGAGGGGGGAAATATTTGAACCTATCAATCAATCAATCAAGTGCAGGGCTCAATGGACATTTACATGCCCCCTACCTGTGACTACTGCTCAAAGCTGGTTATGTGGCCAGGCCTGTGATGCCCTCAGTCTCTATGCAGGCAATCCATTCTGAGAACAGAAAGTACTGACAGTAAGTAACTCCATTTTCCTCAGCTCTTCAGTCTTACTTATATCTGCAAATGAAAGAACACCTACATTCTCTCCTTCTCTTTGTGCAGTCGAGTGCAAAGCTACCCACGGAGCCAGGAAGTTTGAAGAGTCACAGCAGAATATTGAAACTGGGGATCAAGAAAGAGCATCAACTGCTGACTTGACAATCAAAGGAACCAAGTTTGAAGTTCAACCAAAGTTAATAGCCAACAAATCATCACACTCACACCCGAAAAAGTCAAAAATCTCCCACCAGATGCAAAAAATCCGGAACTACAATGTTAAAGACTGATGTCTTGGTCAGTAAGTTTTGCTCTGTGCAAGCTCTGAGTACTGTAGTGGGCTGTCCCTGCCCCACTGAGCTTACAGTCTATAGACCAGATAGCCACCGACTGGGGAAGAGCTAGAACACACCAGCAGAATGAAGAATGGGATGGCAGCCAGTGGTGTTAGTTCCCCAGTTTATTTTTTATTGTTTATTTGCTCACTCGCCTATTTGGGGTGGGTTTACTGAGGAGGGGATAAGCTAAGTGGGGAAAAGGTAAGGGAAGTGAGGGGAGCTAGGCAGGGGAGATGAGAGTAAGAGAGGCAAGTGTGAGATGAAGCTCAGGTGAAGAGGCTGTTGGAGAGAGCAGGGAGAAGGGTGAATGGCCAACCAGCACATGGCTTAAGTACAAGCAAAAGTGTAGACAGTTCGCTGAATGCCCAGATGTCTTTCTTTTGGAACCTTCTGCCCTGTTGACTCCTCTCAGCCCATCTGCTCCAGGGCACAAGGAAGGGGTGAGGCACCACTTGGGTACTTAGTGCCTCCAAGGTGGGGTGTCTCCTCTACACAGTTCTGGGTCCAGAAAGGTGCTAGGGTATGGGTGGGGAAAATGCAGCCCAGGGACTGGATGCAGCCTGCCAAAGATTTTTCCTCCAGCCTGGCATGACCCTCCGAGCCTCTAAAAGTCCCACAGTGCAGCAGGGTGCTCAAACAGGCTGCCTGCCTGCTGCACTCCCAGAAGCGGCCAGCTGCCGCAAGCATGTCTCTCTGTGTCCCTTGGGAAGAGGGCAGCTGTGGGTCTCCACGAGCTGCCCCCATCCCAAGCACCAGCCTCACTGCTCCCATTGGCCAGCCAATGAGAGCTGCAGGGGCAGTGCTTGCAGGCGCGGGCACTATGTGGAGATCCACCCCCTCCCTGCTTCCCAAGAGGTGCACAGAGACACATTTGCCTTTCAGTGGCCACCATGGCATGAAGGCAGCCTGCCTACCAGAGTGCCTCACTGTGCTGCCAGCTGGGTGTGCTGCCAGCTGGGAGTGCCTCCCAGCCAGCACCAGAACCTGCACCTCACACCCCCTTCCACACCTCAACTCCCTGCCCCAGGTCAGAACCATTTCCTGGACCCAAACTCCCTCCCAGGTCCTGGATCTGCTCCTCCACCCGTAGCCCAGGTCAGAACCCCTTCCTGCACCCAACTCCCTCCCAGACCCTGCACCCCAGTCTCCTGCCCAGAACTCCCTCCTGTGCCCACGCTTTGTCCCAGATCCCATACTCCCTGCACTAATATAATTGAAAATTGCAGCCCTTAACCACTTACCAAAAATCTTGGAGTGACACACACCTCCCTGAAAATTATTACCCACCCCTGTGTTAGGGGTGGGGTAGCTCCAGCTGGACCTTGTTTTAGTTGTTTGATGTTTATTAAATACCAGTTCATCCACCTGTTTCCTGGAGGTTACTATAAAGTCCCAGCTGCTAAAGATTCGAACTCTTGTATCTGTAGGCAGACCTTGCAGGTTTAAGCAAAATTTTGCTAAGAAACACTGGAGTGGATTAGACAGGGGAAAGTGTATCTCTGTGAGCTGCCTTAGCTGCTCTCTTCCTATACTTACTAACTCATTCTGCCACACTAGCAATCTGTTATCTGCAGATGCTTAATATTTACTTTACAGCAGGGATGTAAACAGATTGGGCCAGATTCTGCACTGCCTTGTACCTCCTGTAGTCACAAATGCTCGTGCAAATTGGGTGTGAAGTGCTACAAAGATAGAATTCTCCACTCCGCTGTTGGTATTGCTTAGCACAGCTGAGGTAAGGGACTTCACAAGTTTCCAAACTGAGAATCAGGCTCATTAATAATACTTAGAATCCTTTATTGGATGAACAGAAAGCTTTATAGAAATAACTACGCCTTGCACCACTTTTCCAACTAAACTGCAGGAAAAATGCGAAATATGTGAGTTGCAATTTGACCACTGTACTTAGAAATGTACTTGTGACGTTTTAATGATCATTCGTTCTCAAGATCTCTGTGTTGCTTCATTTTGAAAATGGCAAGACAGCGTCTACCACAGCACTGCAGGAAGCTGGGGTACTGGTTTGGTGCTATGCCCTGACTCTCCAAACACTCATTCAGGTGCTTAACTTTACTACTGTGAGTGGTCTCATTGAAAAGAGTAGGAGTACTTGTGGAAGTAAAATTAAGAATGTGTGTTTGCTGGCTCAGAGCCTAAGACAGAAGAAAAATTCACTGAATCACCTACACCACTTCTGGTCAGGGCCAGACTGAGGCATGGGTGAGCTGGGCAGCTGCCCGGGGCGCCAACCGATGGGAGGCGCCTGATGGCAGCTGTAAGGGGCGCACGGCATCCCTTATAGCTGCCATCAGGCGCCGCACGCCTGGCTTCCGCAGCGCTGGCCCCTGCGGCGCTGACCAGCAGCGCCCTTCCCCCCCCACGGCCGCAGGGCCCTGCACGGCCCGGTGTGCGCACTAGCAGTGCTGGCTGGGCCGGGCTGGGCAGCGCATGCGCCCTGGGGGGCGGGCCCCGGGCTGCGCGCCACTGGCCGTGGCCAGCTCGCGCATGCGCCCCGGGGGTGGGCCCGTGCACCCTGGGGGGGTGGGCCCACGCACCCTGGGGGAGTGGGCCCACGCCCCACAGGCGGGCTCGCACATGTGCCATGCGCCTGGGGATGGCGCCACATGCCCGGGCCCGGGGCGCCAAAAAGGGCTCGGGCCGGCCCTGCTTCTGGTAGCACATGGGTGCTCCTTGAAGACCTTCTGTCTCTCGACTACCCTGTTCAGTTTGAGATCTGACTGGAACACAGTACTGAACTGTAAAGCTTGGATGTAAGCAGTGCAAGAATAATTTGAAAAAAAACAACAACTGTTCAATGTTCTGTTCAAAATGGTTTGCTTTAATAGATAGGTAATACAAATAATAAACAGTAGTAATAGGTTGCATGTTAGTGGTTGTTACTTCGTTGCACTTTTATTGTGTCAGTACTGGATCTGAGGTGCTCTCTCAAGTTCTTTTACTTGAAGGCACCGTCATCAGATTAAATACTCTTTACATTGTTTCTTCATGGACCAGAACATGAGGCATTCCCCTAACCCATAGCCTGCTGTGCCTGAAGCTCTAAGTAGTTGTTTCCAACAAGCAGAGGAATTATGGCCTGATCGTAGTTACAGCCAACTGGTGCTATGAATTTGTCTCAGTTCAAAAGTTTTGAAATAATTAATGAATTTACAGCAGCAATGGTTTCAGTTTGAACATGCAGATTCAGAGCAGCTCAGTCTAGTGTGGTTCTGCATCCTGCTGAGATGTACACAGCTGAAGCACTAATGTGGTGATGTTCCCCTTAATGGGGAAAGCCACACTTCCATTTGGTGAATTGTTATAACAACATCATTACATATTGCTGACCCTCAGAAAACGCATTTCCTACAAACCTGATGTGTATCTTCTGTGCTCTGGGTGTTAGCTCATGGGCTACAGATTTCAAAAGTGGCTTTGGATTTTCAAATTTATCAACTGGCACAACTGTTTGTGTAGATCTCTTGCCAGAAAGGCATGTTTTGTTCATTCAGCTTCCCGGAACAACTTATCCTTTAGCAAACTGTCAATGATGGCAAAAGATATTTTTGGTTGATCCTTTCATTCCATTTTCTTCCTTTGATGGTAAAAAACAGAATTGTATTTTATTGCAGTTAGCATAAGCTGAGTATAACTCTTAAATTGGTGTTGATCCAGTAGAAATGGTACAAGAACAAACATAAAAGTGGTATGTACAACAGTATGTAAATAACTTGTGCATGATGTATCACTTGCACCCCATCATATGATAAGCCCCCCATCTTCTAGAGAGGTGTTTCTAAAAACAGCTTTGAAAATTCCTTGTTTCACATATTTAGTAAGCAATTATCATTATTCCAGCTTTTCTTTCAAAAACAAAGACACGCTTCAACCGTTTTCAAAATAACCAGCAGATGAAGAGAAGATTGATAAGACTGATAAAGTGACACGGTGGATGCTACTAGCCTATAGAACAGAAAGAAAATCCTACAGAAAAGGATGGAAAAAACAAATCCAGGTGAGTACAGAGGAATGGAAAAGGCAGAAGAAAAGCAAAGGTAAGTATTTGCTTGTTACTAGCAAAGTACACAGCACCAGTACTTGTACAGATGAGGATAAAGGTCCTGCTCACAGTAGTTCATATTTGTGCTGTGAATACATGGGACCTTCCCTGCTTAAATTTCCCTCCATTGATACCTTGGTACATTTTCACCTGTGCTAACAATGATAGGAGACTTTAAAGAAAAAAGTGTTGTGTAGACAAGGCCTAAACACCTGATCCTGTGATGTTGAACATGCTGTTCTTCTGTTGAGAACAATGGAAAAGGAGGACACTCAACATCTTGCAAGATTGGAACCTAATGAGACAACAGAAATAAATTATAAGGAGAGAGAAAGGAGCAGGGGAAGGATCCAAATTCAAGATAGTGTCAGCTCTACACACAGCTGGATTAAAGAAGAGCAGCACTGTGATGCATGTTCCAGACTCAGCCACAGCATTGAATTCCATAGGTTGGTTCCTTAGTCACCTGATACCACAGAAAAAGATAGGAAAGGATAAGGCTCTGGTTCGCAGGGCCAAGTCAAACTGAGGACACTCCTTAGACCTGTCCGATCCTAAGGTCAGCAGAACTGATCTGATTAATCTCTATGCAAATCTCAGTTAACAGTTCTAAGAGCACTATCAGATCCTAAGGCAGCCCTGACACTGACAGCAGTTTCTTCAGCAGCCCCTGTTACTGTGGTAGTGGAAGTTCACCATGGAGATCTGCAGTCTGGTTGTGTACTAAAACAATGAGACTTCCTAGCTAAAGGCAAGACGAGGAAAGCTCATGCAAAATACCTTTCTCAGATCTCTACTCCCAGGAGACAGCAAGGGATCAGAAGTGTTGTCTCATTTTTGTGTCAGAAAAACTGAATTGGATTAAGCTGGAGTTCCTTTCAAGATTTCACTCTCAGAACACAGAGGGTTCTTCCAGAGATGGACCTCATACCCTGTTTTACCCTCCTGGCTATAAAATGGTGCCAAAAGGTGCATACTGGCAAGTTTCACCATGGTCTGTATAAACTTAACAATCATCTCTGCACCTCCAGGAGACTCCCTGGCCTCACTGGTGTATAAATCCCTTTCTCCTAAAGCGTTAAGGAAAAGTTTGTTCATCAGATCCAAGATGTTTGGGTCCAGCCACTGCTCCTGGCTTTAAAGATCCGTCTCCGTCCATAGTTCCTGACATCCTGTGGGAAGGAGAGGCTATGGCTCAGATGGAACTGGAGCCTGAAGCTGAAACGGATTCCTTGAAAGGTGAAAATGTTTGAATTCTGCTTCTTCCTCTCCTTCTGAGAACACTTTACAATACAAGCCTTTGAACAGGATGGCTATGGGCATGGCTTTGAAATTTCTGTCTAACTCTGGAAGAAACCACCCATCTAGTATTCAATGTTTTGGATGCTACATCAAAGAACTCAGGTTTCACATGAGGCTCCAAAACATTCTGTCTCAGGAAAGAGACCTTGGAGTCATCGTGGATAGTTCTCTTAAGACACTCCATGCAGTGTGCAGCAGCAGTCAAAAAAGCAAACAGGATGTTAGGAATAATTAAAAAAGGGATAGAGAATAAGATGGAGAATGTCTTATTGCCCTTATATAAATCCATGGTACGCCAACATCTTGAATACTGCATACAGATGTGGTCTCCTCATCTCAAAAACCATATACTGGCATTAAAAAAGGTTCAGAGAAGGGCAACTAAAATGATTAGGGGTTTGGAACGGTCCCATATGAAGAGAGATTAAAGAGACTGGGACTTTTCAGCTTGGAAAAGAGGAGACTAAGGGGGGATATGATAGAGGTATATAAAATCATGAGTGGTGTGGCGAAAGTGAATAAGGAAAAGCTATTTACTTGTTCCCATAATATAAGAACTAGGGGCCACCAAATGAAACTAATGGGCAGCAGGTTTAAAACAAATAAAAGGAAGTTCTTCTTCACACAGAGCATAGTCAATCTGTGGAACTTCTTGCCTGAGTAGGTTGTGAAGGCTAGGACTATAACAGGGTTTAAAAAGAGAACTAGATAAATTCATGGAGGTTAAGTCCATTAATGGCTATTAGCCAGTATGGGTAAGGAATGGTGTCCCTAGCCTCTGTTTGTCAGAGGGTGGAGATGGATGGCAGGAGAGAGATCGCTTGATCATTACCTGTTCGATTCACTCCCCTCTGGGACACCTGGCATTGGCCACTGTCGGCAGACAGGGTACTAGGCTGGATCGACCTTTGGTCTGACCCAGTATGGCCGTTCTTATGTTCTAACACCCTCCTCCCTATCCACCAAGAGCAAACTAATTTCCATCAACACATGGAAATCCATAATGTGTCCATTCCAGAGAATATAGAAGTTAGTTACCTACCTCCACCAACCCTCTTCACCCTTCCCTCGTCAGGGACTCCTTGCATGAAAGTGTGTCAGGATCTAAGATTTAGTCCCTATTAATGACAGAGCTTTAGGAAAGCTCAATGCCTTCTCCAGTAAATTCCATTTCTTCATGTTGATTCTGAATCTTATCTTCCTGGCCTACCCTAGACTGGTTTGCAGCTTTCTATTTAAAGGATGCCTATTTCCATATTTTTATAAGACCAAGTTATGGCAAGTAGTTCTGTTTTATGTAGGGCAGCAGCATTTCCAGTACAAGGTACTATCTTCTGATCTGTCTGCTCATCTACAAAGTCTGGGCATTTCAAGGACACTTGTCACACATGTTCTCTCAGAGTTAGGACTCTTGACCAACATAAAAAGTCCTTGCTGCATGTGGCACAGAGAAGCTCCTTCAGAGGAGCAGTTCTTGATGCTTAAGCAAGCAGGGCTTTCTTGGCTTGAGAGATGCTTCAGTCTCCCACAGACACACCTCAGCAACATTGTTCCCAAAGAGTAATGTTTTCGCTAATGCTCATGGGCTTAGTGGCCTCGGCCACTTAAGCCATTCCATAAGCGTGACTCAGAACGCAAACACTGCAGCTTTGGCTCCTGATGGATACACAATTCTGCTTTCTTTGACATGGAGGACTGAAAGTGCAAATGTTCTGCACGGGCTGTTGTTCTCCCCTCCAGCTCCATCAGTGATAATTACAGATGCATACAAAAGGAAGCACATCTAAGCACTCTAATGCTTCAAGATTACTGCAGCTCTCAAGAGATGAGACCACATATAAATATTTTGGAACAGAGTGATTCACATAGCTCCTCAAGTCCTTTCTTCCGCAGATTCATGGAAGAGTAGTAGAGTCCAATGCGCTGCAGTGAGGCTGCCCAGTGGTGCTGACAGCATGGGGGAAGCCAGCCAGGAGGCCAGGGCTCAGGGGGACAGAAATGATCTACCCTGGTCTGACAAAATCCCTCATCCTGGACCAGTCAGATCCCAAAGTTGCTGGACCAGGGAGATCCAAGCTGTAGTGAAGCAAGCTCTTAGATATCACAGAGCTCTATGGGTCTGCGTCTTGGTGCTCTGTACATACCTGTACATGATATGCAAAATTTAGAATAATATCACAGGGTGAGGTGGGACTGCAAAGATCATCTAGTCTAACCCCTGCCAAGGTGCAGGATTTGCATCTAAACCAGGAGGCTAAACAAGGTGGCTCCAGCATCCTTTTGAAAGTCTCCAGTGAAGGCTCCCTAGGTTTGGGAGGTTCCTGGGTCATACAGGTATGAAGTTTTTTCTGAGATTTAACCTAAATTTGCTCTGCTGTAATTTGAACCCATTTTTTTATTTATTTAAATGTTTTTACCCCGCCTCTCTATTTAAAATATTCGAAGAGGCTTACAAAATTTTTTAAACGAAATACAAATACATATAAAAATTTAAAATACAAGACCCCAGAGGGATATAAAACCTGCTAAAAATATTGAGAAAAGGAACATACACATATAGACTCAAACACCAATAAAAACACGAGTAAAAAGGGTGGCTTTAGCCTGATGCCAAAACAGTGCTAGCGTTGGTGCCATACGACTATCCCGAGGAAGAGAATTCCAGTCTGGGAGCAAAAGCTGAGAAGGCCCTGTTCCGCGTTGATGTCAATCTTGTCCCCATAAGTGGGGGAACACTGAGCAGAGCCTCCCCAGCTGACCTCAATCCCTGGGCAGGTTCATATGGGAGAAGACGGTCCTTCAGATACCCCAGATCCAACCCATTTAGGGCTTTATAGGTCATAACCAAAACCTTAAATTGTGCCTGGAAATATACCAGAAGCCAGTGCAGCTGCCGGAGCACTGGCATAATGTGCTCCGTATAACAGGTATTAGTCAAAACTCGAGCAGCCGCATTCTGGACCAGTTGGCGTTTCCAAAGGCTCTTTAGAGGCAGCCTCACATGAAGCGCAATACAGTAATTCAGTCGGGATGTAACAAGAGCATGGATCACTGTGGTCAAGTCACGCTTGTTCAGGAAGGGTCACAGCTGGTGGATCAGACGAAGTTGCCCAAAAGCACTCCTGGCTACCGAAGAAATCTGGTCCTCAAATGTTAAAAAAGGGTCCAGGAGGACTCCCAATCTGCGTACTTGTTCTTTCAGGGGGAGAGTAACCCCATCTAGAACAGGTACCACGCCACATTCCCAAACAGATGGCTTTCTGATCCACAGGACCTGAGTCATATCTGGATACAACTTCAGCTTGTTTGACTTCATCCAAACCATCACCACCTCCAGACCCCGGTTTAGATCAGTCACCGCCATACCTGGTTCTGTGGTCACAGGGAAAGAGAGTTGGATGTAATCTGCATATTGATCACATCATCCTCCAAAACTCCTAGCGGCTTCATGTAGACGTTAAACAGCACAGGGGACAAGATAGAACTTTGCGGGACCCCATAGCACAATTGCCACAGGGTCGAATAGCAGCCTCCTAGCTCCGCTTTCTGAAAGCGTCCCGACAGGTAGGACCGGAACCACTGCAGAACAGCGCCTCCAATACCCAACTCCGCCAGGGGTTCCAGAAGGATACCATGGTTGATGGTATCAAAAGCCACTGAGATGTCCAAGAGAATCAACAGACCCTGTCTCTCCCCCAGTGTAGGTCATCTATCAGAGCGACCAAGGCGGTTTCAGTTCCAAAACCCGGCCTAAAGCCAGACTGAAATGGATCTAAATAATGCGTTTCTTCCAAGAAAGCTTGGAGTTGCAATGCCACCGCCCACTCAAGTACCTTGCCCAAGAAGGGAATATTAGCAATAGGCGATAGTTATTTAAATGGTGTGGGTCTAGGGAAGGCTTCTTGAGTAACAGTTTTATCACTGCCTCTTTCAAGGCAGCAAGAACCATACCAGATCTGCCTTTTTTTGGCCTCTTGTCTTGCCCTCCGTGGCAAAAGAGAACAAGTTTTCTCCATTTTTTTTATGGCAGCCTTTCAAGCATTAGAAGATTGCTATCGTGTCCTGCAACACTGGACACAGCACTGCGGCTGAGGCCTAAGTAGCACCAAGCACAGCAGTTCTGTCACCTTCTGTGACTTGCATGCTACGCCTCCGTTTATGCAGCCTAACACTGCACTTGCTTTGTTGCAACATCACAACAATACTCAGTTGTGGTGGTGATCCACTACAGCTCACAGCTCCTTCTCAACCATGCTGCCACCAAGCCAGTTATTGCCCATTCTGTATTGTTGAATGTTACCTGACATTTGTCATTACTAAATTTCATTTAGTTGGCTATAGCCAGTCCTGCAGTTTGTCAAGATCCCTTTGAATTTTAGCTCTGTTCTCCAAAGTGTTGGCAGCTCCCCTCCCCCAGCTTTGTGTGATCTGAAAACTCGTTTCCTGTGCTCTATTCCTACACCCAGGTCCCTAATAAAGATATTAAACAACATTGGATCCAGAACAGAGCCCTGTGCTACCCTGCTTGAGACCTCCCTTCACTTTGACATAATTCCATTAATAGGTTACCCTCTGTCTGCAGTTGTTTAATCAATTATGTATCCCCTGACTAGTGGTTTCACCAAGACTGCACTTCTTCAGCTTACTTATGAGAATGTCATGTGTCCAGTGCTGCTACACAATTGAAAGGGCAGGCTTACAGTAACTGCTCGACAGTCTGTCCCATGAATGGGACCAGCCAGCGGGCACACAAGGATTAGATGAAGATTCCTTACTTGTAAGTGGAATTCTTTGAGCTGGGCTCTGCATACTCACATTTCCCTCATGTGCTTCTCTCCATAGGAGTCTTCCTAAAATCTTGATGTAAGGAGCTAGTGCCACTGCTGCCTCTGATCCTTCCACTAAGTCCCCTTTTGTATTCTCAGTACTGCCAACTTATTTTATTTTAGCAAATGATGGGATTTGGGCTGGGGTGGAAGTCTGTCTCATGATGACAAGCTCCAGCTCTCCAGCAAGTTTGATCCCTACCTGAGGGGGGGAAACCCCCTCTGCCTGGGGAGCAAAGCAGCCAGTAACTGTTGAGGAGCTATGATGGCAGGGCCCAGGCAGAACGAATGTAGAGATTGGAGGAAGGGGATTGAGTTGGAGGCTGAGTGGCAGGACTGGAGGAAGGGGAGGTGCTCACATGGGGGATGAGGGCTCATGCAGCATCGTCCAAAATCACTGGATTCAATGAACCTGGGAGCGGGAGGCAACACATTCTCTATCACATGGCCACCAGGGGACGGGGGGGATTCAAGAATTAAGACCAACAGTATTTTTAAATCACCACTGTGGGACCTGCTGTGATTGTTGGGAGCTTGAGGTGGGTTTTGTTACACCTTCAGGATGCTCAAGAAGTGGGGGCTGGAGAGCTGGGGCCTGTGAGCACCCTGCTAGGAGACGGAACCCCTCTGCTGCACCGGACGGACCGAGAGTCCGCTCAGGCCCAGCGCCGAGGAGCCTGCCCAAGGCAGCAGGGCTCTCTGGCTGCAGCTCGCCGGGAGAGGCCTGGCCCAGCAGACACCAGCCGCCGCCCTGCAGGCCGGGGGGCTCGGAGGAGCCTTTCGCCCTGTGCCCGGGGCGCCCCGCGCCGCTTTCCCTGCCCCGCTCCCGCTTTGAACTGGAGTAACCCCGCGCGCGCACTCGGCCGAGGTGAATGACCTGGAATAAGCCGCAATTCACAGGCGCGTCTTGCATCACCAGCGGCTCCGCTTCCGACAGGCCGCCCCCTCCCAGCCAGCGCATCACCCTATCGGCCGGCGCCGCCCCCGGCCCGCCGCCCCCGCGCACAGGGCAGGCGGGGAGACCCCCCCCCAGCGTTGGCCCCGGGGGCGGGCTCAATAGGGAGCAGCCTGAGCCTGGCCGTGCTCTGGGCAGACGGGGGGCAACGGCCGCCCCTAGAGCGGCCATACCACGGGGCGGGGCACCGAGACCTGCACCCACACGGGCTGCTCAGCCCCCGGGGAACTGGGCGGGGGGCCTGAGTCGGAGGGGAGGGCTAGGCCGGGGGGGGGCGCTGTGCCAGCCGGAGGGGCCTGGGGGGCCGGAGCCGAAGGAGGAGGCCTAGGCCGAGGGGAGGTGTTGCCCGGGGGGAGCGGGCTTGCGCCCCCCGGCGGGAGACGGCTGCGGGCAGGGGCTGGCATCGTCCCAACGCCGGCCGGCTCGGCAGCCCAGCCCCGGCTCTCATTGGCCTGCGCAGGGAGCGGAGCTGTCAGCCCATGTGGCGTGGCCGCCGGAGCGGGCGGCGGCTTAAATAGCGCCGGGAGCCTGCGGGAGGCAGGACAGAGCACGGAGCAGGGTCGGTGCCGCAGCAGCTGCAGCCAGCCCGAGCCGAGCCGGCCCCGCCAGGTACCGACCGGGGCCCAGCCCGGGGGGAGAGTGGGTGGGTCTCGGTGCATCGCCGAAGCCGCCCCGCGGGCTCTTGGCAGCTCCTCGTGGGGCCGGCTCCATCTTGCGCTGCTGCCCGCATGGGGAGGCCGGGCCGGGCGGCGCAGATAACGCGTCTGGCTCCTGCCCGAACATCCAGCGGGCCCGGGGCCGGGGCCAGGGCCAGGGGCGGGTGCTGGGAGAGGCCGGTGCAGGCTGCGGACTCGTGAGCAAACAGCATCCCTTGCGCCCCCGCTCATTGACTTACTGCCCGAGCCGCGGAGCAGCGCTTTCTCGTTCGCCTTTTCCTACACGAATGCAGCTTAATGCTGCGTAAGGAGGGTCGCGACCCCCCAGGCCGTGAAGTGAAAGGAAGCGCTGAGGTGCGTTGGCTTGGAGAAGCGAAGCTTGCTCCGGAGCTTTGCTTTTTGGAGCTGTTCATCAGAGGTGAAGGGCGGGGGGGAGGAGATGGAGGCTAAGCCCTTGCTGCATTGTGCATGTTCTGCATCCAGCCATTTTGATATCCGGCAGCAAAGACAGTTACACGCAGTAAAGCCCATTTCACAAGCAGATCCAGAGGGAAGAACCTTGTTTCTTGTTCTCCTTAGCCCTCCCACTCTCCAGTAATTATCCGTATGCATGCATGCAAAGACACGAAGAACAATAAATACATAACCTTGATTAAAACCTACTCTCTTGAGCTCCCTTTGTGACAACAAGAAACAAGCACTTCAACATTTTTCTGCATTTGGTTACTGGAACCGAAATCTTTAATTTCTTGTCAGCTAGCCAATGTTGCCAGAGAAATTTACTCAGGAGTTAGATCTGTTTTTCTTTTCCATTTTGGCTTTCATGTGGTCTGAAACTGTAGTTGTCTGCCCCCACCTAATGGAGTCTTACATCCATCCTCTTTATCCATTCATCCCCTCCATCCTGTTGTACCTGCCTCAGTACCCTGGCCATCAGCACTTGATGCATAAGTACTTATGTAATTTAGCTATTTAAAATTAGGTGCATGCACTCAGATTGCAGGCATGGATAATATTAACATAAAATCAGGAAAAAGTACTCCTCTAAATAGTCAATCTCTGGGCTTTTTCTTGGTGTTTTTAAAAGTACCAGAGGCAGGAGTTACAGAAGCTTCAATGCCAAAAAATTTAGGGACTCCTAGATATCTCACACTAATATCTGATGTTTGAGATCCTATAAGAGGCAGAAGGCCTTTAAAACTCAGCCCATTTGTTAAGCCAGCCATAGCTATTCACAGATGTATTGGTTCTTTATTCAAATAATAATGGTGTTTGCAAGCAAACCCCTGAGCTGGGTTACAGCGATCCAGTCAGGTCTTCGGCCTCTTGCAGTTGTAAACTTCTTGGGATGTGCTGAAAACTAGGACCACTTCTTCAAGGGCTTCCGGAAGTGAGACTCGGATATGAAAGTTATTGTTCTGAAATCTCCCACCAAGGGTCAGTTTAGCTGAAGGGTGTGAGGTGATGATGCCCGTATCTGGGGGGTAAGTATGTAAGTATGCTTTTAAAATGATGTGTGTGCAGTGGTTTTGGGAATAAAATCTGTAGACACATTTAGGGAAGCAAGCACTGCTTACTGACAATCAAAATATTTAAACGTTATAAATAATGCAAACTCAAAAGCCAGGAGTGAATATTTCCATTCATAATACACACACACAAAAATAGTTTTTTGGGTTTTTTAAGATATGTAAGCACACTGTAGTTTTTTGTCTTTTATTGAACAATTGAAGGCATTCTTCTTCTACAAATTTGCATAGGAACTCTCATTGCTGCCAGTGCACCTGCCATTAACTGAGTGCGAAATAGACCAATTCATCTAGTTTTCATCTCTTTGGAGTTGCACAGATTTGGCTGCCAAAAGGATTATAAAACCCTGGTCCTGCTACTGGCTCATGCAGGAGCATCCTCAGTGAATACAGCAGGGCTGCAGTTAGGGATGGGGGTCTGTCTGCACAGAGGCAATTGCAGGACCAGGGCCTTAATTTTGAGGGGTTTGATTCGTATAATCAGACCCCAGATTACAGCTACTTTGACAGATTCCATTTTTCAAGTGTATACAAGATAACTAAGGAAACAGAGCCTGCATCAGGTGAAACAAGGGATTTCTGCAGCCTGACTCTGCAAGGAACGTCCCTTTAAGTGTGGAATGCCATTGAAATACTCTCTGGCATCTATGGAACCTTTAAATGGGAGCTTCCCACTGTATCTGTGGGGGTGGGAGAAAGCTTAGGCATTCAAGTAATGGCTTTCCTTCCTTTCCTTAAATAACATCAGCTCGGTGGTCATACACATGTATAATGCATTCTTGTAGAAGAGAAACACATTAAATGGGACTAGTGTAAAATAGACATAAAGGTGCTAAACATGGAGCCAAGTAATGATTAACACTTAGTGATGATTTAGGAAGAGATGCTAAGTGAGAGCGGTTCTTATAAGGGTGTGCCCTAGATGCAGAAGAAGTTGATAACTTCATTCATAACTGAGCGTGCTAGTAACACTTGGCCAGTATGAAACTAGCAGGGATTAAATGCCTGGAGAAGATTAAAATATACTATATTTGAGAAAGGGACTGAAATCAATAAAGCAACTGTAAAATGGTTGATGTAGGAAGCAAATAACCAAAGTACAAATATGAAATGATCAAATAGCGTCACTAGTCAGCAATACCAGCAAAAAAGGTTGGTAAGTATGGATGACAAACTGAGTCAGCAGTACAACAATGTTGCAAAAAATGGTGTAGATCAAGTGAGTGTAATTCTGCTCATCATTGGAGAAACTTCCATTGAACAACTATGTTCAGATTAAAATAGTGCTTTTTCTAAAAATGACAGGCTGTGTGGGGCAAGTTTAGAGTAAGGATGTTAGGAGCTGCTATGGCTGGACAGAATAAAGTATGTTAGAATATCAAGGACGGATAAAGTATGTAAGGCTGGTGTCTCCTAGACCAGTGTTTCTCAACCTTTATTTAAAAAAAAAAAAAAGACACCCCCCCCTTTTTTGGGGGGGGGGGGGAAGTACCTACAGTTTTCAGACACACACACTTTTTTTTTTTTTTTTTTTTTTTTTTTTTTTCTACCATTGCAACACATTTGTTTAAACAACTTAATCATAGCCGGGCAGGGAATGAAATTTTTGGGTGTAAAAAGTACAAAAATAATAAAGCGCTGTAAAAGTTAAAACAAAAATTGTTTTCTCCAAATTTCAGTTGTGTTGACGTACACCCCCCCTCCCCCCGACTTCTTATCACTGGTTGAGAAACACTGTCCTAGACACCTCTTCACTGGAACAAAAGGACTGAACAAAAAGTCATGGATTTAAGTTGGCTGGGGGAGAGAATCAGACCCTCAATTAAACCCATCAAGATGTAATTAACAAACCTGAGAAACTGCCCAATCATATTTCACCCTTATTCTCCCTTTATTGTCCCATATGAATTGGTTGTCTGCACTTAGTATGTTTCATCTGAAGTACAGCATGAGGCGGGGGAATGAGGATGGATGAGGTATTTCTCTTCCTCCCATATTATTGTCCTGTCCTGTCCTGTCCTGAATGTGTCTGTAGAACTATGTTCTCATTGTTGACCTTTGTCCCACTCTAAACTTTTTACATGTGAAAAAGCCAAGGTAGCCTTGACTATAGGGGATGCTTTTGAGTTAATGAGATGCTTTCTGAGGCAAAATATTCTGACTGCATCTTCAGGTGGTTCACTTAATTGTCTCTTCTGGATGTGTTTGCCTTTCTGACATGGGCCTCTTCCTAGAACCTTGTCAGTCTGTGCTAGAGAGTATTCAGAGAGGGATTTCCCCCAATGAATTCCCCCCCCCCCAGTGCACACATGCACTCTGTCTCTGTTTCTCTGTCCTGGTTTTTCTATGACTTCCAGTTCACCAGTATTGCTGACTTGTCTGCTCTCAACCTCTCCTCCCTGCATTTGTTTCTACTGAGATGGTGGTTGATTGTTTTCTATTGTTCACTCAGCTCCACATTTAACTCTTTCCTCCCATTTTTCCATTGCAGTCTCCACCCTGCTCAACCCTTAGCCTTGGCTTATCCTGTACATCCACCTCCTCTGCTCCTACTCTTGCACTGCAGAGCCTCTCTGACCAGGCTGACTTCTTCCACAACCACTTGGTTTTTGCACCTTCAGTTCTGTCATCATCTGTGCCAAAGAACTGTACTTCTCCAGTTTAATTGAATCCTGGGCTTTCAGTTTTAGTTGCTATTTTGCCTTCTTTCACTCATAAGAATGGCCATACTGGGTCAGATCAAAGGTCCATCTAGCCCAGTATCCTGTCTGCCAACAGTGGCCAATACCAGATGCTCCAGAAGGAGGGAACACAACAGGTAATCCTCATGTGATCCCTCCCCTGTCACCCGTTTCCAGACAAACAGAGGCTAGCGACACCATTCCTACCCATCCTTGCTAATAGTGATTGAATCTATCTAGCTCTTTTTTGAACCCTGTTAAGTCCTAGTCTTCACCACATCCTCTGGCAAGGAGTTCCAGAGGTTGCCTGTGTGCTGAGTGAAGAAAAATTTCCTTTTGTTTGTTTTAAACCTGCTGCCTATTAACTTCATTTGGTGACCCCTAGTTCTTTTATTGTGGGAACAAGTAAATAACTTTTCCTTATTTGCTTTTCCCGCAGCAGTCATGATTTTATAGACCTCTATCATATCCCCCCTTTGGTGTCTTTTTTTCCACCTGAAAAATCTCAGTTTTATTAATCTCTCTCTCCATATGGGACCAGTTCCAAACCCATAATCGTTTTTGTTGCCCGCTTCTGAACTTTTTCTAATTTCAGTATTTCTTTTTTGAGATGAAGCGACCCTCTCTACACACAGTATTTAAGATGCAGATGTACCATGGATTTACATACAGGCAATATATTTTCTGTCTTAATATTTATCCCTTTCTTAGGGTGTGCCTACACTGCACAGTTTTTAGCGACAGTGCTGTGTTAGAGGTAAGGCAGTGTAAACACTATAGGCCTTTTTCCAACAAAAACTTCCACCCCCTATAAGTGAGCGGCTTTTGCTTTGTTGGCAGGAGTGCTCCCCAAAGCACTGTTTATGCTAGTATTTGCCTTTGCCATGGGGGGAGGGTTCCTGTGAATGACTAAGCTGTCACTTAACTGCCAGTGTAGACAAAGCTTTCCAAAATTCTGTTTGCAAACCCTCAAATTTTGCCACTGCTTTCATCCACTTCTCGCTTTGCTTGGAATCTCACTGGCTGCCTCCAAGGGAATGCTGATAAAATACAGCGGGACTTCCCTCTTCTTTCCCTCAGGTCTTTCCTCCAGCTCTGTCACAAGCGCAGAAATTTTTCTTCGGCTCTCCTCATCCAAAGCCTTCAGTTGCCTCAGTGACCCCATCTTTTGACCTCCATCATGCCCACTCTCCTCTGGCTGTCTCCTAATAATACAAACATGCTCGTCTCTCTCCCCCCACCATATTAATAAAAAAAAAAAGCTAACTCTTGACCCTATTTTCCTCTTCTACCATGTCTTCTCCCTTTCCTCTCCAAACTCGCTGAACCTGCTGCCTGCCTCTCCATTCCTCCAGTTCCCTCCTAAACTCTCTACAGTCCAGCTTCTGCCCCTTGCGTGCCACTGAAACTGCTCTTGCCAAAATCTCTGACTTCTTAGAAAAAGCTCAGAACCGCCACCAGCCACATCCCGCTCTTATAGAATCTTGTCCTCCCTTGACATCTGCAACTCTGTGTTCTGGTTCATCTAGTACCTGGCCAGTTACTCCTTTGAGGCTTCTCCTCCTCTCCCCTCACCCAATACTTTCTACAGGGGTTCCACAGGGCTCTGTTGTTGGCCCCCTTTTTGTCTCTTCTGCTCCTTAGTCTGTGTAACCTTATCCACAAAACAAATTCAGGGAGCAGCTCCGTGCAGACAGTTCACAGATCTGCTTCTCCATGACACTGTGCTGTCTAAACACAACTTCTGACAGCTCGATCTCTGTGTGGCTAAAGCCAGAGGACTTAATGCCCTTCCCCTCCTCTTTCAATTTCTTCAGACAACGGTGCCTATTGGCCCGTCACTTCTGGCCCATAACCTGGGTGTCCTCTTTGACTCAGCCCTCTCCCTGGTTCTTGTATCCAGGCTGTTTCCAACTCTTGCAGGTGCTTTCTATGCAGCATCTAAGACATCCTTCTCTCTGACGTTGACAAATGTAATCCTGCCTCGTGCATCTCTACTTGGAATGCTGCCACAAAGGTAACTTTCCCAGCCTGCTGATTTGACCACGTCTCTTTGCATCCCCTGGCTCTCCTCTGCGCAGGAATATAAGCTGCTTGTCTTTATGTTCAAGGCCCTTCATGACCTGACCCCCCACCTCTGATTTTATTCACTATTAAGAAGTCGTCTCCTGCCTCCAGTGGGCCAGGGATGCCAGCCACCTTCTGCAGCTGGTTCAATGTTCAAACAAGCCTCTTCGTGCTTTCTTCATAGCACCCCTCATGCCTGGTAGGAGCTCCCAGACCATGTTTGCAAAGTTATTGTAGTATTCTCCTGAAAACTTTTTCCTTGATGCCTATGAAAAAAATGTTGATTTGGGCTGCCAATGTGCTAAGAACACATTGTCCTTTTCTGGTACTTCCTTATCTCTGGTTCTATCCATCTGTTCTCTTGCGTGTTTATACTAAGTTGCAAGTTCTCTGGGGCAGGGGCAGGCTCTTTTCTCTGTATTGGTACAGTGCCTAGCAGAGTGGGGTCTTTGTCCTTCACTAGGGCTCATAGGCACTATGCTAATACAAACAATAGCACTGACTTGCTAGTGTTTGTGAGCAGGAATAATGAAAAATCTCTTGTCGAACATAATTCTTTGGCCTAGTGTTGCCTGCTTTTCTCATAAAGGGCATGATCCAATGCCTACTGAAGTTGGATGCCAGCTTCCTCATTACATGACCAATTAATTTGTAGTAGTGTTTCCCAGGGAAGCAGTAGAAATTCCATTGCCTGAGGCATTTTACAGTAGACTGGAAAATTGAAACTGTCCAGTTAGGAGCAATCTTGTTTTTGCTTGTAGAAGGGGTGGACTTGATGAGCTAATTAACCATTTCTATTTCTATGGGTCAGACTTGTGTTTTGGTTATACAGATCTAAGTCTGGAGTGACTCTGCTGACTTCAGTGGAGTTACATAAGCAGTAAATGAGATCCGAATCTGTCCCTGTGAGGTTGTTTGTGTATTGGCCAGGCTTCATAAACTGAGCAACCAAGAGGACTGAGCTTTTTGTAGGTGATTAATGCCCTCTGCATCTACTGATCAATTCCAGGGACTGCTGTAAAATGGGTACACTATCTACAAGATTGTCCCCAGCTATGTGGAAAGCAGGGTTCTGTCTGGGCAACAAAATAAAGTGCCTGGAGAGAAGACCAATCCTTTGGAGAAAACTGAATTTTTGTCCTAAGTTTTACAGCATTTGAATGGTCTTGCTCAAAAACACCAGTTTCACAAAACCAGTTAGCCTAGACTTTTTTAAGGATTTCTGAAATAGCTTGCAAAGGTGCCAAAAAAAAATCTGAATCTCAGGGTATTCTGAGCCATGTTCATACATATACCATCTCTTAGGCAAGGAGGTTAAAATGTCCCCAGCAAAACCAGAATTCTCTGCCTTTTTTCCATGGAGAATATCTTGCATTTCTGTCTCACTTTTAAAATAAGAAAGCAACTCCAGGTGCAATAACAAGTGGGCAAGTTTTGGCTCTCTAACCCTGGAAAAGGTGATCCAGAACCAGCACTACTGACTGGGATATTCCTAAGTGATCTAGGAGCACAAGTCCCATTGCAATTCAAAGCTGGGTTTTCAGTGGTCTTTGGGCTTCTAACTCACTAGGCATGGGGGAGTTGGAAAATTCCACCACTGACCCCACAGGGGATTTGTCTATAGCTATTAGGTGAGTTGTTTTAAGTAGAGTTCAAGTACCTAATCCCCTGAGTCCCAGGCTCCAGCCTAGTCAGACCATTCTTGCTGTCTGAAGTTGTCAGGAGGAGGAGAGAGACTCCTCCCCCTTCTCTAATTTCAAGTTACTACTTCAGATCCGGCTGCCTGCTCCCTCTTTCTTCGGTAGATGGGTTTTATGTCCATCCCTTAGTTGTTAGTGCAGTTGAGGGTTTTTAACATAAAAGTTGCACCTGAAATCTATGCTGACTGTATCAAATTCACAGTCTGCTGTGCTTGCATGGAACATTAATGAACCATTCCTACACAGATCATAATCAGTCGGCCTTCACAAATTGCATCCCATTTCAGGATCAGGGCCTTAGCTTGTAAGCGGCTTGTGGTCAGAATCTCGTCTGTCAGTTGGAACACCTCAGAGCATGCTGGTAGGGGTGTTTTCCTACGGGTGCTGGTCCCATCGCCTAGCTGTGGCAAAGGAAGTAGAGTTCCTCAGAGCCCCAATGTGTCTGTTGGGTAGCGAGGGGGAAACTTTTTGGTATTTTCTTCTCTTTGCAAACCCTGCTCTTGCTTGAGAAACAGAGCCTCTTTTTGGGCACTTGCAGAGTGCACAGACCGTTCCAGTGTAGGGCAGAGTCCAATTTCCTACAGTGTGTGTTTGGGTACTGCCTCCAGCCTTCCCCAGCATGATGGGACAACACAGCCTGTGCTTTGCATGAATGTTTACCTGGCTAATTGGCCAGTGGCTCTCACTTCTGTAACTTCCTTTTCCAGAGAGAAGTTAAAAGATGGAGGACGTGGTGATTGCAGGCTTGGCAGGAAAGCTGCCAGAATCTGAGAACATGCAAGAGTTCTGGGAGAACTTACTCAGTGGAGTGGACATGGTCACAGAAGATGATCGGAGGTGGAAGCCAGGTGAGCCCTGACATTGTCTGCACTTGGAGCCTGAGCTCTCCCGGTGAGCTCCAGGAAAGGAGCCTTTGGCAGGAAGGCCCTGCCAGCGCTCATGAACTCACGTCTGATGTAGGGATGCTAAAATGGTTAACTAGTTAAGCAATAGCGCCTAACTGTTTTAACGCAGGTCCAGCTGCTGGCTGTGGAGTCCTGCCATCCCCTCCATAGCCAGGGCTGCTCCAGCCTGGTGCATTTGGCCACTGCTGGAGTTAGCTGGCAAGAGCCAGATAAGTGGTAAGCAGACCAGTAAGCCTCATGTTACCGGGTAACTCTTTAACATCCCTGGTCTGATGTTCCTGAATTTTGTGGCCTCAGTCTCCTGCTCGGATAACGATCCGACCATGTCCACTCTATTATGGTCTCTGTCATGGAGTGAGAGCCAAATAAACTGTAAGATTGACCCGTTCCAAACCCCTAATAATTTTTGTTGCCCTTTTCTGAATCTTTTCCAATGCCAATATCTTTTTTGCGATGAGGCGACCACATCGCTACGCAGTATTCAAGTACCATGGTTTTATATAGAGGCAATAAGATATTTTCTGTCTTATTCTCTATCCCTTTTTTAATGACTCTTAACATTCTGTTTGCATTTTTGACTGCTGCTGCACACTGAGTGGATGTTTTCAGAGAACTATCCACCATGACTCAAGATCTTTCTCTTGAGTAGTTGTAGCCAAATTAGTCCCCATCATATTGTGTATATGCAGTTGGGATTATTTTTTCCAATGTGCATTACTTTACATTTAACAACATTAAATTTCATTTACCATTTTGTTGCCCAATCACTTAGTTTGGTGAGATCTTTTTGAAGCTCTTCACAATCTGCTTTGCTCTTACGTGTGTTGAGCAGTTTGGTATCCTCTGCAAATTTCGCCACCTCACTGTTTACCCCTGTTTATTTCAGCAGTGCGGTTTCAACAGCCAGCACCATCAGCAGTGTCTAGCTGTTAGCATCAAGCAGCAATTATAGCGACACCGCTGTTTACTGAGGATGGGACGGGGTATCTGGGGGCTGGGAAGTAGCAAGATCACTTCAGTCTTTTGCCATATATCCTGGTTCTAGTGTTCTCGTCTGTCTGGCAGTCCACTGAAAATCCTCTTTCTAACTGAAGGGAAGTGCATGTGCCAGACACACTTGAAAGCTCGTCAGCTGCATACGTGGAAAGTAGCTGCTGTGTTGCTAGCTGGTGGCACAGCTCACCAGGCACACGCTGTGTTGTAGAAGCTGCTTGTATATTTGGCACAACTTGCCAGAACACGAGTTTCCTGAGCAACACCAGACAGAGCAGCAAATGGGATTTAAGTGTGGAGAGGGCTCTGTAGGAGCTTTACTCTTCTTACAATTCTGTTTCTTATGGTTCATAGCACACGAACTAGCGGTCACCCAACGAAATTGAGAGGTAACCGGTTTAAAAGAAGCAAAAAAAAGTGTTTCTTCACACAGTCAACCTGTGGAACTCCTCAGCCTAAACAACATCCTGTGGCAAGACTATAATGGCTCAAAAAAGAGCTGGATACAATCATGAATGATAGATCCCTCAATGGCTGTTAGCCAGGATGGGTAGGGATGGTGTCCCTGGCCTCTGTCAGAAGCTGGGAATGGCGATGGGTTGGATCATTTGATTCCCTGTTCCGTTCTTTCCCTCTGGAGCACCAGGCACTGGCCACTGTGGGAAGACAAGATACTGGGCTAGATGGACCTTTGGCCTAACCCAGTGTGGCTGTTTTTAAAAGGGTGCAAAGAAAATGTATCAGTCCTGTGCTGAAATGTAGTACAGGTGAAGCCTCTGTAAATCAGAGCTAAATAACAGCACAGAACACTGAGAGCTATGACTGGTGGCTGTAAATAAACTTTCTGGGACCGTGGGAAATTGAGCCACACTCCTGATAAGCGGACATCCAGCAACGCAGATCCTACTGGACCATAGATGTTGCCAGACTAGAGTGCTTCAACCTGTCATAGGACTTGACATTCAGAATAACCACAATTGACATGAGTCCCGATGACACCTTTGTCAAACACATTGTCTGTTGAAGTTGTCTTTAAATGTTTCTTCTCTTCAGGACTTTATGGGCTGCCCAAGAGAAATGGGAAACTCAAGGACATCAGCAAATTTGATGCCTCTTTTTTTGGGGTTCACCCCAAACAAACTCACACAATGGACCCTCAGCTCCGCTTGCTGTTGGAGGCCTCTTATGAAGCCATTTTGGATGGAGGTAAGCAGCTGAACTACTGCATATGTACAAGTATCAGAGAGGTAGCCGTGTTAGTCTGAATCTGCAAAAGCGGCGAGGAGTCCTGTGGCACCTTATAGACTAACCGAAGTGTTGGAGCATAAGCTTTCGTGGGCAAAGACCCACTTCATCATGCATTTACTGTATATGTAGAACTGGATTTTGGGCCTCTGAGGTTTTGAGGTGAGTCTTGCCCTTGTCTAAGTAAACTCTCCTATAAGCAATGTGTATAGTGCGCCCGTTTGGCGCAAGAAATATGCAAATGGGGCAAAGTGTGGAATATCGCCGTGCCTCATTTGCATAATTAAGGAAGCTCCGTTTTTGTGTAAGAGGCTTTTGCGCAAAACCCCCCCCCTTCCATGCTTTGCCTCATTGCATATTTCTTGCACCAGATGGGTGCAGTATAGACATAGCCATAGAGTTTGAGAGTTCTAGGGCTTTGACAGTAGAGAGGAGAGGAGAGAACTGGTGCAAGTGACACTTCAAAACTAAGTTCTCTTTGCTGGGACCAGGTCTAGGAAATCTCTTTAAATCTCAGTTTGCTAAATCTTCTTCACCCAGAAAAGTTTTCCTGTTGCCCAACTTCCATTACGGTCTACTAAAAGGGCCATGTTCCAGTGTCCAGGGCAGTGAAAGGGAAGGAGGAGTTAATGTTAATCCTCATTAAAAGCTCAAGAAGAATGGCAGAAACCCAGAAACACATCACTGTATGATCTCCTCAGTCCAGGGAAAATCATGTGGAATTGGATTCTACGGCCATAATTCTCTTACATGGAAATTGGTTCTCAAAAACTGGTGTCTTCCCTTGTTCCACCCCTGCCAGTGCCTGGAACCTTTGGGAATGTCAATGATATCTATTTTAAAAAAGCTTTTTCTCTAAAAGTGACTGGATTTAGGGTTTTAAAAATGAGACCCCTCCTCTCCTCAGTGGCCAAGCCAGAAACGGTCTGCCGACAGCTCTTACTATTTGTGTATTGACACCAGGTCTTGGAGCCCAGTCATGGTCCAGGACCCCATTGTGCTTGTCACTCTCTGGGACAGGGTTCAGACAGCACCAAGACGATGAACGGAGGCAGATGACAGGGGAATAATGAGCCATTGCTGGTCACCATTCCCGGCACTGTTCTCTCCACCCCAGCAGCCCAGAGGGTATCAGTTTGATGGTGCAGGTTTCCGTAAGCAAGACCGTTAGAAGGAAGCCAGTGAGTTCATTTGGTGGGTGTTTCCAGGTATGAGTGGCAGCATGAAAGGCCAACTCTGTCTGCTGGGCCAGTCTGTGCTGAGTGAGGGGCCGGGAAGGCAAGGAGTGTGTTTGCTGTGAGATGGAGAAAAGGGATGTAGTCAGCAGGACCGACAGCCACCGTGGGCCAGGGGGCAAAGTGGGGGGAAGGGGGGGTCTAGCTCCAGGCCCCAGAAGGGGCGAGGCTGAGAGTAGTCAGTCCTTCTTGCCACCCAGAGCACAATGCTGAGCCCTCCCTCTACCCTCAGAGTGGTGCAGAGCAGTGCTCCCATGGCCATTCAGAAGGGCTCAGGGCTCCAGCCCCCACTGCTGCCATGTTGGGGGGGGGGGGGAGGAGAGTTACTCAGCCTAAAATATAGAGGGAGAAGAGAACGGGTCCAAGGGTAGAGCCTTGAGGAACCTCCCCTCTCCACAGTTGGAGGAAGTATGAGGCAGATGATCTGAAGGATGTGCTGGAGGAGGGGTTGGGAGGGGATTCAATTGCCAAAGGAGGTCAAGATTGCAAGAAGAGGCGCTTGGCCAGCTGTGTCCAAGGGGCTGACTGGTCAGGGAGGCTGAGGATGGAGTAGTGGTTATGCAACTTGGATAAAAAGAGATCATTAGTGACGCTGAATATGATGGGATCCCCAGGTTGCAGCGTGAGACTGAGACAGGAGTGACCCCTCAACTCTCCAGCCTGGGCAGTCTCTCTCAATGCTTTGCTAGTGACCAGCAGCAAACCACTTCAGGGGCTGTTACCACTCAGCATAAACACACGTGAAGCCCCACACCCAGCTGGATTGCACAAATGCTCCCAAAGCTACACAGAGGGAGGCACCAGCCAGATCCTCCTCCTCCCAGCATGGTACCTCCAAATACACTGTCTAATTGATGAAGTGGGGAACCAATAAATGGAGAGTAGGCGTGCATGAGCCTTCGTAACCCTGAGCAGATTTACCAGACACTTCAGGCAAACTCACTGTTACTGTTTATCTTTACGACAAAAAAACAGATTTTAAGTGACAGGCAAAAAGTCAGAGTTGCCGCCATAGGGAAAGCAAATCTTAAGCGGACAGTCTAAAAACTCTCAACCCTCTTAAGCTGGGCGACAGCTACATGAAGCAGCCTTTCTCACCCCGCTGGTATTGCAGTTGACAGTACAGGGATTTCACTCTTGACACTTGGGCCAGTTACCTCTGTTGGAGTCATCAGTCTTCTGGGAGTCCTTGTTGCTTGCCGTGTAGGGGAGGGCCAAGCATGGGCCCACTCGCTTTGTTCTGTTTTGTACCCTTAAGTCCATGTGTTTGGAGAACATCAGTTCAGGCATCTCTGGTGGGTGTTGCTGAGTCCCAAGTTGAAACAACCCCAGTGTGTCTGCCGAGAGTGAGTCCTTGTCCATGTTCTTTCTAAGAATCGGGTTTGTTTAGCTTGGAAAAGAGAATCCTGAGAAGGGACGTAACCGCTTTCAAGTACCTAAAAGGGTGTCACAAGACGGAGGGAAAGAAATGGTTCTCCTGGGCCTCTGGGGACAGGACAAGCAGCAATGGGCTCAAACTGCAGCAGGGACCTTTAGGTTGGACATTAGGAAAAAGTTCCTACCTGTCTGGGTGGTTAAGCACTGGACTAAATTGTCTGGGGTGGGAGAATTGTGGAATCGCCATCGTCCGATATTTAAGAGCAGGTTCTATGAACACCTGTCAGGGATGGGCTAGATGGTGCTTGGCCCTGCCGTGGGAGCGAGGGACTGGAATAAATAACCTCTCGAGGTCCCTTCAGTTCTAGGATAGTCCAGTTCAGTGACTGGTGATGCTTGTTTAGCACCTACCCAGGTCTTGTTGTCTATGGAGAGCTAGTATCTGGTACTTAGATTTGAGTGATAACCACACAACACCATCTCGTAACTTCATGTAGATAGAGCAGTGGCTTTCAGCAGATCGTAACCTTTCCCCTGGTCCTGCACATGGCTGCTTTATATGCCATATCACAGCGATATTCCGCTGATGAATGTGGGGGTACATGGTTGTCCCCTGATATGGAGTGTCCCAGTGAGCCCTTCAGTCCAGTGAGCCCTTCGGTTGAGTGCAAGGGGCAGAAGCCAGATTCAAGAGGGCTCAGGCTGGAACTGAAGGAGAGGCAGTCTTGGCACCAACGTGGACAGCACCAATGCTGGATGAGTTTAGATATAGGAGCTGCGGTGATAGAAGGGTCATCTTCTCCCTCCCCCTCCTTTAAAATGCAGAAGATTAAAGCATGTTTGTGCCAGAGAAGAGGTAAGAGCTCAAGGAGAGGAGGCGAAAGGAGGCATCGGGGACAGATGTTCTGTGACTCGGCCTCATTTTGCAGGACTCCTTGTTCTATGGTATCAAAAGTCTTTTATTTCTCTTGTTGAGTCAAGACTTGAGAATTCTGTTCTGTGGTTCTCTAGGGGTACGTCTACACAGTGGGGCTATTTCAGATACCGGAATTGTCCCGAAATAGCTACCCCCTGTCTCTTGAATGCACCTGCTACTTCGAGATTTTTGTGTCTGTTATTTTGAGACTTGTTCCGTGAGGGTTAAGGGATGTCTCGAAATAGCATGTTTCAAGATCTGGCACTGTGTAGATGTGCTAGATTTCAAAATGCGCTATTTCGAAATAAGGTACCCAATTTGTGCAGCACAAATTGGGTATCTTGTTTGAGTATAGGGTGCTGAGCAGATGCACCCTAGATGTCTTGTGAAATAGTGATATCTTCAGCACCTAGTAGTGATTCGGTGTCCTCCCTTTTAGAAAAACTGTACTTAAAATCTCCACACACTCTGGCCCTTTCCTTCCTCAGCCTTCAGCCACACGTTTCCTGCTCTTGTTCTCTGGGGCTCAGCTTTAACTCATGTCTTCATTGCAGACTTCACCAGGACTTTTTCCTGGCTTTTAGCCCAAGCCCACTACCATTTCACACACAGGCCTTTTCCCATGGGTTTATGGGTGCTTTGAAACAGGGCTGGGAGCTATGGGTTAGCATCCTTGTTTCACTTAAACTGGGGCTCTAACCCACCCATGTTGCATTGTAGCCTCACACTGCAATCCAGGTTACAGAACTTGGGTTCCCCTAGTCCTCCAATGCCATTCTGTCGTTCCTGGGGTCAGATGTTCCTGCCCCCTCCAGATTTCCTCCTTCTGCACAGAACTGAGCAGTCAGCATCCAAACCCCACGCTCCCTGCAGCCTGCTCTGTCTCTACCCAGCACTCTAACAGTGAACAGACAGCATCCCAGCTAGCTGCCTTAAGACAGGCTTCAAGGTTCTGGTGGAGCTCTGCTGTGAGATCCGTCAGGTCAATGAGCTGGGGAGATGTCTGAAACAATCCCTTCATGAGACCATCTCAGAGCAAGGAGGCGGCAGAGAAGGGAATTCAGCAGTTGGCAAATCAGGGCAGGGGAGAGGATCCTGCTGTTCTGTAAACCTAGAACAGCTGCAGAACCCCTAGTGCTAAATGTACCTAATCCTGCTAGTTTGTCCTTCCATTGGCAATGGTGCCTGGTGTGTGATGTGCCCTCTGATCTCCTCTCAGGTATTAATCCAGCTGCCTTGCGGGGCACAGACACGGGTGTCTGGGTAGGTGTGAGTGGGTCAGAAGCTGGCGAAGCATTTAGCCAAGACCCCTGAACAGCTGCTGGGATACAGTATGACTGGCTGCCAGCGAGCTATGTTTGCCAACAGAATTTCCTACTTCTTCGACTTAAAAGGTGAGTAGTGTCCAAGGGCCCTGTGGCGTTGATTAGTACCAGCAGTTGGGAGATCGCATTGGCATGGCATCCGTCGGGGAGGGGTCCTTATGCAGACACAAGGACACAGACAGATGCATGTTTCAAAGATCTTGCAAATAAGGTTTCATGCTACAGTACAGCCAGCATCACGCCTAGCCCTTGCTGCTTCTGACGCATAAGAGCCAGAACTCTACCAGATGCCAAAGATCTGGCCTTAATGCAATACAGTTTAGCATGTATTAATTAGTAACACAGGATTTAAAAAAATCATTAAGGTCAGAGTTTTAGATGATCTGCAACACTCAAAACTTCTGTTGAAAGAACTTTTTCTTTCTTACCATAAGCCATTAACACAGGGGTGGGCAATAATTTTTGAGGGGAGGCCACTCTGAGTATTTGGTAAGTGGTCGGGGGCCACACTCTTCCATAATGTTAATGGAGCAGTGTCAGGGTCTGGGATGGAGGTTGGGTGCAGAAGGGAGCTTGGGAGTAAGGCATTGGGGTGTGGGATCTGGGAGGGAATCTGAGTGAAGTAGGGGATCATGACCTGGGGTAACGGACTGGAGTGAGGAGGGGGTACAGGGTCTGCGAGGGGGTTGTGACCGGAGGAGGGGTATAGGAGGGGGTGCAGTGTCTGGGAAGGTATGGGGATTGGAGCAGGAGTGCAGTTCCATGGGGTAGGAGGGCAGAACGGGGGCAGAGGGTTGGGGAATGGAGGGGGCTGGGATGCCGGAGGGAGGGGCTGGATGGGAGACCTTACCTGGCTCCAAGCCAGCAGCTCAGCAGGTTCCTTAGCCAGGGTCCCTGCCTTCCAGCCCCTATATGTGCTCGGGAGCTGCAGGAGCCATGTTTATTGCTCTAAACTGAATACTGTGAGCCCTGGGGATGAGGGAAGAAGCGCTTCATATGCTGCCTGTCCTGCAAACAGGCAGCTTCTATTCGTCGAAACTGGCCAATGGGAGCTACTGGGGGCGGGGGCAGTATGAGAAGCCTCTCCCCTCCCCCAGGCTCTCAGCATTCAGAAACACGCACATAGCCCTGCACCCGGCTTTCTGGAGTGCCCAGCAGGTGCAAGGCAGGTGGCTGAGGCTCTTGCGGCTGGATCCAGCCCGCGGATCATCTTTTGCCCAGCCCTGGAGTAGAGGCTGGAGCCAGCTTCTCCATTTATAGCAGGCAGCAGCAACAGCTGCTGCTGCTTCTGCTCCTCCAAGAGGGTGATTTTTTTTTTTTTTTTTCCCCGCCCCCTCCCCAGCTGATCAACTGAGCTCCCTACCTGCACAGGGACCTCTGTGCAGGGCTCAGAAAAGGGCTGCACAGGTGTGCAGCTTACAGGGAACCTTGCTGGTGGGAAGACCTTCTGGAAAAGATGTGTGATTGTTTGTGCAAGCGCGTGGTGGAGGGCAGTATAGATGCTGGCTACTGTTGAGGGGTCCCAGGAGGACTCGCAGAGGGAGCAGTTACTTCATCTAAGCTAGAGAGTTAAAGGAGGCGAGAAGGACATCTGGCAGTAGTGAGGGTGAAGGAATAGGCAAGCCCTGTGCTGTGCACAGTCTTACAGGCAGGGCAGAGGTGAAGTCTGTGCATGGATACGGAGGTGGTGGGCAGATTACACAAGAGCAAGACCAGGGGCCAAGGAGGAGGAAGCTGCAGGGGGAGAAATAATCTGGCCAGGGACAATGATTTTAGTGGTGGGAACAGAGAAATGGATAAGTCCTTCCTTAGGTGATGACATACCTGTGGCTCCCGCACATTATGCTGTTCGTAAAACCAAGTGGGAAAGGCACAGTTTGTCTGACCCGGCCTTTGTGGTGGTCAGCAGGCAAGGAGGGTTACCTTGTCAATGCATCTGGATGCCCTTAATGTTCTTTAATGTTTATCCATCTCCTGATCCACTTCTGTAGAGATAAGAGCTCCCGTCCCTGGAGAGCAGAGATGGCAGGTTCTGAATAGCAACAAACAGACGAAGCAATGGGTGCTGGTGGTTAATGTATTTATCTTTCCCCAAGGACCAAGTATGGCTATCGATACAGCATGCTCCTCTAGCCTCATTGCGCTGGAGAATGCTTACAAGGCAATTCGTCATGGAGAGTGCAGTGCCGCCCTGGTAGGAGGGGTCAACCTCCTCTTGAAACCCAACACTTCTGTTCAGTTCATGAAACTTGGCATGCTTAGTCCAGATGGAGCCTGCAAGTCCTTTGATGCTGCAGGTAAGGGACTAGCTCCAGATCACATTGTGCTTTGCAGGAGGCAGCTAATCTAGCTTCCTCCAGGGAATCTGTTATGAAACGGGAAAGTGGCTTCACTCTGTCCCTGCCCACATGGTTTGGTCCGAACACGGACTGCCAGCAGCTGCTCACACAATAGGAACATAAACATTATACAGATGGGGAAGGACAACATGGTTCATTTCCCTAAAAGGGGTGGGAGCAGGTGGGAATGTCCTATTGGAAAGGGTTCCAGAGCTTTGTAGGCCAAGAGGGAGCCCCCTCTTCAGGTCTGATCGTTGGCTGTATCTGTCATGCCTGAAAAGTGACAGTCAGTCTTTTAAGGCTCTTCGGGAACAAGCTCACAGTGCACAGCATTTCAGTGTTTTGTCATACGCAGGGCTGAATGGATTTCTCTTAGCTTCCGTTTCTTCCTCTGCCCACAGGGAATGGATATTGCCGCTCCGAAGCTGTAGTGGTCGTTCTCTTGACTAAGAAATCCATGGCCAAACGGGTGTATGCTACAGTAGTCAATGCGGGGAGTAACACTGATGGTTTTAAGGAGCAAGGTGGGTCTCAAATCTCTGGGAAACCCGGAGATTCTAGTGTCCTTTTCCATGTCTGTCCCAAAAACAGTGCCACTGAGGCTATTGCTAACTTCTGGAGTTCCCTGTTTGGGGGCTTAGGACCTCTTTCTCCTGATTAATGGAAAATCCTGACCCCTTCTTGTCAGAAGTTAATCCAGTTGAGTGGTGGGCTCTGCCTTCTGTATGGGGTAATGGGAGGGTGATCAGCTCTGCCCTCCCCAGGGGTCTCCCAGACCTGTTACCTTTGCAAACTATTGGCGTTATCATGAGACCGGAGATGATCCAACAAATTCCTTTTCCTTCTCCTGGGGAGCTTCCGCTCCATGAGCTCTGCTCCATCTTTGATGAGGAAAAGCCGAGGGTCTTTGATATCAACATTTAAATCCAACAACTTCAGTTTCATTCCAGGGCTACCCTCCCTTTTTCCCCCGCCCTCTTACAGAGGGCTTGACGTGGTGGTACTGGTGCAGCGTTAGTGCTGGAAACGGGAGCATAGACCCGAAAAGTATATTGGGATTTCCCTCAGGAACCTAGTCATCCTAATTAGCAAACAGGTTGCTGAAACTTTGCCCCCAGATGGGCCTGAGTAATTGATAACGATTCTTGTTCCAGGTGTGACATTTCCCTCGGGCGAAATGCAGCAGGATTTGGTCAGGTCTCTCTACAGAGATTCTGGAATACAGCCTGAAGAAGTGGAGTATGTAGAAGCTCATGGAACAGGCACCAAGGTTTGCATAATCTCATTGTCTCATCTTCCCCTGTGGTTCTTCTACTTTCCTTCCAGTGTTAGCATCTTTCCTCTCCTCTTCGTCTCTTCCTCCTCCCTCCCCCGAATCAGCTTTCCCATTTCTAGCTGTTCCCTTCACCATCCTTGTTGGGTTTTGTCTTGTCCTCGTTTGAACCTACAGCCCTGGGCTTGCTGCACACTGTGCATGCTTTGTAGGAGGGTGCAGTGCCGCCCTGGTAGGAGGGGTCAACCTCCTCTTGAAACCCAACACTTCTGTTCAGTTCATGAAACTTGGTATGCTGAGTCCAGATGGAGCCTGCAAGTCCTTTGATGCTGCAGGTAAGGGACTAGCTCCAGATCACATTGTGCTTTGCAGGAGGCAGCTAATCTAGCTTCCTCCAGGGAATCTGTAATGAAACGGGAAAGTGGCTTCACCCTGTCCCTGCCCACCTGGTTTGGTCCGAACACTGGGACTGCCAGCAGCTGCTCACACAATAGGAACATAAACATTATACTCTGACTCCCTTTCCCTTAGGTTGGGGATCCCCAGGAAGTGAATGGCATTGCAAATATTTTCTGTCAATCGGTGCGAGAGCCTTTGCTGATTGGGTCAACCAAGTCAAACATGGGCCACCCGGAACCTGCCTCGGGCCTTGCCGCGCTAGCCAAGGTAAGGTAACAGTGGAGCCATGGTTGCTCTATGGGCCTAGTGCTGTGTGTGCTGACTTGCGGGTATTTAGCTCTGGTGATAAGAGGGGCTTAGGAGGCGGTCTCATTAACCATGCAGCCCATTCTGCTCTTGCCTTGTTTGAAGGTTGTTACAAAGGCTCAGCAACAAGCAGGGTGTAAATTCTCAGACAGGCCACTCGGGTCTCTCTGCAGACCCTTGAATTACACGGAGCGCAGAGGGTTCTTCATTCAACGGGTAATTGGCACTTGAAGTGGCAGGAGGTTTTTTGTCCTGGGTAGAGGATGCGTCTCTTCCCCGTCACTTGTGGGCAAAGGCAGGTGATTCCAGTGGGGGATGGAGGGAGCAGACCTGGGTTTGAACTCCCAGTTGGCCCAGACCAGCCAGCTGGCCTGCCTCCTCCCCGTTATCTGCTACTGTAGCCAGTGCCACTGGATGAAAGTTCGCTACACTGCTCAGCAGAGCTAACTGACTATGGCCATAAAGCCCAGTGGTGGCAATTTTAACATGGCTACATACATGGAGGCAGTGTAATCTTGGAGTGACTGTTCCACGCTAAGCAAACATTGTGGTGGTTGTCTTCCTGTTCTAGCCAGGCTGGGAGGATTTTCTTTGCTGCCATAAGGTCTAGGACCTGCAGTCTTGTTTTCTAAATGAGAATTTGCGTTCTAGAGCTCTGTTCGGAAACTTGGGATACATTCTGCAGTAAATGAAGTGGCCACAGAATCATGGAAAACACAGGACCCCCTTCCTGCTACATAGTCATTAGACAGTCACTTCCCATTCTGTATGTGTGAAACTGATTGATTGTTCCTTCTTAAGTGGAGCACTTTGCATTTGTCCTGTTTACCTCAGGCCATTTCTCCAGTTTGTCCAGATCATTTTGAAATTTGAGCCTATCCTCCAGAGCAGTTGCAACCCCTCACAGCTTGGTATCCTCTGCACACTTAATTGTATTCTCTATGCCATCATCTAAATCATTGATGAAGATATTGAACAGAACCGGTCCCAAAACAGACCCCTGTGGAACCCCACTTGTCATGCGGGAAGGGCATAACTGTGAACCATTAATAACTACTCTGAGAACCGTTATCCAGCCAATTAAACACCCACCTTATAGTAGCCCCATCTAGGTTGTATTTCCCTAGTTTATTGATAAGATCATGCAAGATCGTGTCAAATGCCTTACTAAAGTCTAGGTTTCGCACGTCCACCACTTGTCCCTTATCCACAAGGCTTATTATCCTATCAAAGAAAGCTATCAGATTGGTTTGACATGATTAGTTCTTTACAAATCCATGCTGGCTGTTACTTCATCTGCAAAAATCTGGAAGAAAATAAATTCCTTAATTACCTGCTCCATTATCTTCCCTGGCACAGAAGTTAAACTGACTGGTCTGTAGTTTCCTGGGTTGTTCTTATTTCCCTTTTTATAGATGGGCACTAGGTTTGCCCTTTTCTGGTCTTCTGGAATCTCTCCTGACTTCCATGATTTTCCAAAGATACCTCCTCTATCAGCTCCTTGAGTATTCTAGGATGCATTTCATCAGGCCCTGGTGACTTGCAGACATCTAAATTTTCTAAGTGATTTTTTTAACTTGTTCGTTTTTTTTATTTTATTTTCTAGACCTACACCCTTTCCACTAGCATTCACTATGTTAGGCATTCCTTCATCAGACTTCTCGGTGAAGACCGAAACAAAAATCATTAAGCACCTCGGCCATTTCCGAGTTTCCTGTTGTTGTTTCTCCCTCCTCACGGAGCAGTGAGCCAGCCTACCCTATCCTTGGTCTTCCTCTTGCTTCTAATATGTTTATAGAATGTCATCTTGTTACCCTTTATGCCTGTAGCTAGTTTGAGCTCGTTTTGTGCCTTTGCCTTTCTAATCTTGCCCCTGCATATCTGTATTGTTTGCTTATATTCATCTTTTGTAATTTGTCCTAGTTTCCACTTTCTATGACTCCTTTTTTATTTTTAGATCATGCAAGATCTCCTGGTTGATCCAAGGCTGTCTTTTTTGTCTTACTTTCTATCTTTCCTATGCAGAGGGATAGCTTGCTTTTGGGCACTTAATAACATCCCTTTGAAAAATTGCCAACTCTCTTCAGTTGTGTTTCCCTTAGTCTTGCTTCCCATGGGACCTTCCCTACCTGTTCTCTGAGTTTCCTGAAATCCATTGTCTCTATTTTGCTGTTCTCCCTTCTACCATTCCTTAGAATCATGAACTCTGATTTCATGATCACTTTCACCCCAGGTGCCTTCCACTTTCAAATTCTCAACCAGTTCCTTCCTATTTGTTGAAATCAGATCTAGAACAGCTTCCCCCCAGTAGCTTTTCTCAACCTTCTGGAATATGAAATTGTCTCTAATGCAGTCCACAAACTTGTTGGGTAATCTGTGCCCTGCTGTATTAGTTTCCCAACATATGTCTGGATAGTTGAAGTCCCCGATCACCACCAAATCCTGCGCTTTGGATGATTTTGTTAGTTGCCTTAAAAACCTCATCCACCTCTTCTGCCTGGGCAGGTGGTCTGTAGTAGACCCCTAGCATGACATCACCGTTGTTTTTGTCCCTTTTAACCTCACTCAGACTCTCAACAAGTCTGTCTCCTATGTCCATCTCCACCTGTGTGTGTGTGTGTGTGTGTGTGTGTAAGGCAACAACACCTCCTATTTTTCCCTGCCTATCCTTCCTGAGCAAGCTGTACCCTTCTATACCAATATTCCAGTCCTCTATATTATCCCACCAAGTCTCTGATGCCAACGATGTCATAGTTGTGTTTTATTTATTAGCCCTTCAAGTTCTTCCTGCTTATTCCTCATACTCCTTGCCCTTGTATACAGGCATCTAAGATATTGATTTGACTTTCCCCCTCAGTTCTGCCTGGTTCCTCCTTCATTGTATGAAGGGCTGTAAACAGCTTGGTTCTCCAGCTTGTGCTAAGGTCTCTGTCCCACCAGAGTGGGTTTCAGCCTCCTGGCACAGTTCCCTGCTCTCCAAGATACTTAATGAAGTGGAGCAGAACGTAGACTTGGGGTCGTCCTGAGAGCCCTGGTTTCCGTGTGCAGGTATCTGTGCCCAGCGCACTGTTTGCTGTAGGCCCCTTGTCCATTCTATTGCACGAGGCTGTTCAGCCTCTGACAGCAAGAGCCGTTAGTGCTGGGCTCTGTCCCTGTACAGAGCGCAAGGCGTATGCCAAGGCATGTCTGATGCAGGATTCCCTCCCACCCTGACCAGACCTCTAGTAGTTCATCCATCAGGTAGGTCTGCATCCTGCTGGTGGGGATGTCTGAACAGGGTTAAAAAAGGGCTAGATAAAGTCATGGTGGACAGGTCCATCAATGGCTGTTAGCCAGGATGGGCAGGAATAGTGTCCTTAGTGTCTCTTTGTCAGAAGCTGGGAATGGGCGACAGGGGAGGGATCGCTTGATGATTCCCTGTTCTGTTCATTCCCTCTGGGGCACCTGGCATTGGCCATTGTTGGAAGACAGGCCACTGGGCTAGATGGACCTCTAGTCCAGTGTTTCTTAAACTTTTTAAGACCGAGGAACACCAAACAACATAATTTTTTTTTTTTTTTAAATGTTCTTGAGCAAAAACCAAAAAAAGTTGCCTACCCCTTTAAGGGCGGCCATTTCGAAATCTGTTCTCCGCAGCACACCTCTGCCTTACGTCACACCGGTGTGCCACGGAACACAGTTTAAGAAACACTGCTTTAGTCTGACCTGTCTGGCCATTCTCATGTTCTTATAAAGGAAAAATGAGCTCTGTAGATTTTTGTGCAGGGCTGATTGGAGGGAGAAGGGAATGATATGCCTAGCAGACTGGATGCACTTGTTAAATAAGACCGAGCACTCTCCTGGGTAGAGTGTGGACAGAACTAGGAATGCAGAATTATCATTCCAGCTCTGCTCCTGATTTCTTTTGTGGCCTTGATTTATCTAAGCTCCTTAGGCTTTCTGTGCCTTAGTTTCACCATCTGTAACGCAGGGACCTTTTTCAAATCCAATAGACCGACCGCAGGAAGGTGCTAGGAAATGGATTTGTCCGATATTTGTAGAACAAAACTAACAAGGTGTCTGTTAAAACAAAAATAAATCTAAACCAAAATTGTTCTGTTCTCTTGTCAGGTGATTCTCTCTCTGGAACATGGGCTGTGGGCTCCTAACATTCATTACAACACCCCAAATCCAGAGATCCTGGCCTTACAGGATGGCCGGATCCAGGTGGTTACTAAACCTGTCCCAGTAAAAGGTGGCCTTGTCAGTATCAACTCGTTTGGCTTTGGAGGTTCCAATGTCCATGTCATTCTGAGACCAAATAAGAAGAAATTCTGCTCTCTGGAGACACACGATCTGCCACGACTGGTCCAAGTTTGTGGCAGGACGAAGGAAGCAGTGGAAACGCTAATAGAGCAAAGCAGAAGACTGGGGGAGCACAGCTCCTTTGTGACCCTGCTCAATGACATCTCTGGGATCCCGATTTCATCCATGCCCTACAGGGGCTACACCGTCCTTGGCAGTCAGAGTGACATCAAGGAGGTTCAGCAGGCACAAGCGTCTGGGAGGCCGCTCTGGTACATCTGCTCAGGTAATGCCACCTGCAGGGGGGTCGTACTCTTAGTCTGTCCTGGCTTTGGAGGCTTGAGGCTGTCTGGATGCTCTGTTCTGTTCCTTGTTCTGCTTAACTTCATGGTGTGGGCACTAGTTAAAAGTTTTCAGGTGCCCTGTTGACTGCATTGATCACAGGGGCAGTCTGGAGATATCTTACAGTAATAAATCCCAGGAGAAGCACTGAAGGGCAGTGTGTCCCGCTCCCTGCGGTCTGCGAGATGCTCTCCTAGACTGACTCGACCTCTTCCCAGAGCCAAAGTTTGGCCAGGAGGAGGGGTGCCATGAACAAGGCTCTCATTCTACTCTCGCCCCCCCCAGGCATGGGGACACAGTGGAAGGGGATGGGCCTGAGCCTGATGCAGCTGGAGCTGTTCCGACAGTCCATCCTGCGCTCCGACGAGGCTCTGAAGGACACGGGACTCAAGGTATCCGACATGCTCCTGCGTGCCAACGAGAACACGTTTGAAGATACTGTCCATGCGTTCGTGGGCCTGGCTGCTATTCAGGTAAGGACGAGGCCCTCTCCCTGCTCTGTCTGCCGGGCCACTAGTCCTGTCTTTGTCACTTGGCTCCTGGCCCTTTTACTATTGTGCTGCGTGAGCCCCAAAGGAGCAGGCCCGGGGAGCCTGGTGGTGCAGCTAAGAGAAGTATGTGCAGGGCTGGCGTGCACAGTCCCAAGGCTGAGCATGCCCTGCAGCTGGGGGGCAGCTCCACCTGCCCTGCCCAGGAGCAGCTGCAGCGACCTCTGCTGAGGTTGTGGGCAGCATTAGGAGCCTGTCTGGCCAGAGCTTTGTGAGGGGTGGGGCCGGGAGCAGCAGTAAGTTTAGGAAGGGTCTCAGGCCTCCCTGTCCAGAGCCGTGTTGGCATTTCCAACCCGCATCTCACCACCCTGCCGGGACGCCGTCCTGCTTGTCCCCTAGATTGCCCAGATCGACATTCTGAAGGCCATGGATCTGCAGCCTGACGGGATTGTGGGCCACTCGGTGGGAGAGCTGGCCTGCGGCTATGCGGATAGCTCCTTAAGCCATGAGGAAGCCGTTCTTGCTGCCTACTGGAGGGGGCGCTGCATCAAAGAGGCCCAGCTGCCCCCAGGAGGAATGGCGGCTGTGGGTAGGTACCTTTCCCAGGTGGTGAGTAGCCCTGTGCGCACACGACTGCTCTCTCGTTCGTTAATCATAACAAACAGATTTCATGAGGCAGTAAACTTGAGCTGCCTGACATGCCAGTCAGGGAAGTAGGTGGAGAGAGACACTGTTCACAACTCTCTAGGTTGTAATTTGACAGCGTGCTCATCGTTCAGGCTGCAGGTGAGGGCGTATTAACCCAAAAGGGCTGAAAATGCCAGAAGTGTTAATAGGAATCCGTGGTAACCCCTCATCTGCACTGCTGTCTGCTTCCTGCTACTCTCCAAGACCTGAGCAGAGAGGGATCAGCGGCAGGGGGCATTGCTTTGATCTGCAGCAGTGAGAAAAGATTAGGACAGTTTAACTTCAAGAAGAGACAAAGGACAGGAGGGCTTTTTTGTTCTTTTGGTTCTTGAAATACTTCTCCCCGAGAAGGTAAATTGGGCTCCCCTCGTTCCACATTCTGTTCCACAAATTTAAAACCCATCAGAGTAAATATCTTGATGCAACATCTGGTTGGCACTTACTGCCACAAGACCTCACAGAGCCAAGTACTTGGTAGGATTTTCTCCTAAGGGGTATAAACCAACCCACTCCCAGCATAAGCCAGCGGTAACTGATGGGGGAGCTAGGCAGAATCTTCCTGTAGAGGTAAGTTGTTCCATGACGGGCCAGTCCTTCCGCCACTGTTAGACTTGATATTGGACTACGTCGACCTTGGATCTGAGCTGGTCTGGCAACTCCTCTGTTGTGTATAAGTAAAGCTCTTGCTATTTTTATTTTCTTGTTATTTCTTGAACCTCTTATCCAGGGCTAGCAACAGACTTTGGGCTCTGGGCAAGGTGGGGGAGCTCAGCTCTGGGTCCCCAGAAGGGGCAGAGCCGGGGGCTAGCCGCCCCGCTCCTTCTCCCTTTCCTCCCCCCACCCCCCACCCCCCGGTATCATCCGGACTGCACTATGTGGGGCTCCAGCGGTGATTTTTTTTTTTTTTTTTTTTTTTTAAGGGCCTGAGGCTCCTGCCGCTGCTGTGTAGTAGTGGTGGTGATGACTCAGAGCCCCAGGCCCAGGGGCAGCTGCCCCTTTTTGCTCCCTCTTCCCTCTATCAGCGGCCCAGGTCTGTCTTGACCATGACGTCAAATTGGAAAGGAGCCAGTAACAGACCCGGGCGGCTGTGTTGGTGGCTGAGGCATTTTTATACATTCCTTGCTACAGGTATAAATCTAGTGTTGTCCTAACTGAGAGATTTCCATTGTGAACCAGCTCATTTAGCATTCTCTTCAGTGAGTGAGTCAGCCCTCCACTTAGTGCTGATCAGTTCTGGGAGTCATTCCAGGCAGTCTGTCGAGTCTCTCAACCTTCCAGGTCTGCCCCTTGCCTGTTACCCATGTGACAGATCCAGGGCCAGAATCTACTCACTAGACCAGCTCCAATCCAGAGTCACTTTCAGCTTCAATGGCATCCCCCTAATGTCACACAGACTGAACAAGAGCCGTTTTAAGAAAGGCCTTTGCTAAGGGCAAGGAAAATCATGAGTGGGAGGCTTCTTTATAGTCATCTGTTCAAGCTGTGTAGGTTTTAGGGTCTAAATCTGAGGCTGACATGAAAAGTGCGTATTGGAACCCTGTCCTTTCCCCTGCCGCAGGGATGGAATTTGATGCCTCCGAAATCTGAAAGCACACAGCTGGTGGAACCGAGTGGGTTTACATAAGCAATACAGAGCTCTCTGACCTGATCCATCACGGAGAGGGTATAATGGACTTCAGGAACTTGATCCCAAAACTTAGGGCTTGGTTTCTTCACAGAAGTTGGTTCTTCGAGTGCTTACTCATGTTTATTCCATGTCAGGTGCTTGTGCTCGCCACATGCACCAGTGCCTCAAAAAATGAGTACAGGATCTTTTGAAAACGGGTTTTATTTTCGATCGATCCCCGTCTAAACAGCCGTTTTTCTTTCAAAGCCCCATTTTTCAGGAAAAAATGCAGCTGCCATTATGCAAATGAAGCGCGGGAAATTTAAATCCCAGCTTCATTTGCAATTTCAAAGTGTCTAATTTACATCCTTTTCTCAAAAAAAAAAAAAAAAAAGGATATAGTTTAGACCCAGCCTGAAAGGGATGCAGCCTGGGGACAGGGCATGCCCCAGGATTTAAGACCAGTGAGTGTGGCACAGGTTTCTTGCACATAAGTGACACTCCTTCTCTTCTCCCCAATCTCCTCCCTCCCCCCAGCGCACACACCCCTACTTGGCCATCGCTGTCGGGGGGGGGAGCCATATAGTCTCCCTGGCCTCTTGTCATTCCTTCCCTGGAGCTGTGAGACTGGTATGCCACCCTCAACTTGAAGGACACTTACTTCTACAGGTGCTTCCTCTGCTACATGGTGGGTCCAGCGTGTTACCAGTTTGCAGTGCTGCCGTTCAGCCTGACTACAGCACTGCAGTGGTAGCGGCTTACCTCAGGTGTCAGGGTACCCCCGTCTACCCCCTCTCAACGAGTGGATGGTGAAGAGCCACTGCAGGTCTCTGGGCACGGATGCAGTCAAGACACTGAGGGTCACATGCAAATGGTTAGGCCTGCTGATAAACATGGGAAAATCAGCATTAGCCCCCCATACGCAGGATGCAGTTCATTGGATCAGTCCTAGACTCGGTCAGGGAGGGCAAGGGCTTTCCAGCCACTAGGCAGATTCCAGACACTGAAATGCCTCATCGCTGTCCTCTCCGCTTACCCCTCACAATGGCCAGGGTCTCTCTTATGGTGCTGGGCCAAATGGCAGCATGCACATATGTTGTCAGCCAGGCAAAACTACACAGGAAGCTGCTCCGGCAATGACTGGTGACAGCCCATATCCCATCCAGAGATTGCCTGGACAAGGTGGTTACGATCCCACCTGATGTTCTCAAGATACTACAGTGGTGGACCTGCCTAAGTATGGCCCCCAAGGAATACAGTTTAACCACCCCAATCTTCCTGTGTCTCTGACATTGGATGCCCCAGACCTTGGATGGGGAGCATGCCTCTGGGAGCTTGGAACTCATAAACATCAAGAAGCTCAGTGCAGTTTGCAGGGCCAGCACAGTATTCTGGCTGGAGCTGGAAGGCCATATGGTCCAAGTGTTGATGGACAACATGGTCTCCATGTTCTACATCAACAGGCAAGGAGGAGCGCGTCCGTCAGGCCTTTTCCTTGAGGTGCTGCCCCTTTGGGAATTTGGGGTACAGCATGTGACTGACCTGGAAACATTTCCCCTCCCCAGCATCAAGAACATGTTGGCAGATCCTCCCTCATGCCACAAGCTAGGAAGGATGCTAGCTTTGGCAGGGTGGTACGATGAGCAATGCATCCCTGAACCCAGTGCAGACTGGTTAGGAGTAAAGATGTTAAGGACTAGTCGAATCGCCTTGTTGCTCTCCCCCCTCTTGCTGCCTCTGTCAGAAACAGCAAAGGGGGGGAAGAAGGGGTACTTCAAAGCGGCAGTGCCACACAGAGCCCAGGGTATGGGTTCCGTGTGGCTCTGCTGCTTTGAAACGCAGTGGTGGCATTTCAAAGGGGCAGTGCCACATAGCTGATCCTAGGCTCTGCAGTGCTGCCCCTTTGAAACACTGCAGCGGCGTTTCAAAGTTCCAGCACTGTGTGGAGCCCGGGGTCAGCTGGGGACTTAGCTGACTGCGGGCTACGCGCGGCATTTCCAGAGAATCCATGACCCCGGGTTCCGCAGAAATGCTGCGTAGAACCCAGGATCAGCCCAGCTCCGCAAGGCATTTCAAAGCAGCAGCACCACATGGAGCCTGGGGTGTACGGGAGGCTCTGACTCCCCCGCTGACCCCAGGCTCCATGTGGGCGCTTCCACTTTGAAATGCACAGGAGCCCCCACTGGGCACTCTTGTACATTTCAAAGCTGGAATTTCCATCGACTAGTTGATAGGCACTTCCGCATTCCTCCTTTGAAATGTACAGCAGGGGCGCTTGTGCATTTCAAAGTTGGAACTCTGGGTGCAGCCCAGAGTCAGCAGCAAGTCACTTTTGTGCATTTCAAAGCGGAAGCGGCCGCGTGGAGCCCGGAGTAAATGCAACTTCCCGCTGGCCTGTGCTGCACCCAGAGTTCCAACTTTGAAATGCACAAGAGCCCCTGCTGTACGTTTCAAAGGAGGAACGCGGAAGTGCCTATCAACTAGTCGATGGAAATTCCACCAGCAACTTGACCAGTAAGTTAATCGATATTTAACATTCTTAGTTGGGAGTCCCCTCACTTGGAGAGCACATGAGCAAGCACTCGAAGTTTCATAGCTGATGCCCTTCGAGATGCGTTGCTAGTGTCCATTCTGCATCCCGCAGCCCTTCACCACTGTTGGCGTTTCTGGGAAAAGGGACCTAAGGGGTGCTGTCCCTTACTCCATGCCATGAAGGCAGCACTCTAGGAGGGTGCCAGAGCCGTTCCTCTCTGGGTACTGCTGAGGGGAAAAATCTCGTGGCAGCAGTGCGTGGGGCAAGCACACACTGAATGTGGCATGGACGTGAGCAGCACATCTTGAAGAACACCAGCTATGAAATGGATCACTGTCTTCTGCCACCTCCCATGGACTCAGATACAACAGGGATGGTCAGGATTCTAAACCTTAGACTGTAGGATTATCTGTGTCCCAAAATCCTGAATCCAGCAGGATGGCCGGCTGCTAGAATTCCCACCATCAGTTCTGGGCTTCATCTGGCTGTGTAAGCTGCTGCATAAATTTTCTTGAACATTTGCATCATCTTGCGGCTTTTTCCTCTGCAGGCCTAACATGGGAGGAATGTAAGAGCCGTTGTCCTCCTGGCGTGGTACCAGCCTGTCACAACTCTGAAGACACCGTCACTGTTTCAGGGCCTCAGGTGAGCAGACTTGTGGAAATCAGCGGGTGTGTCTCCCCCCATGGCTGGAATGACACAGGGAGACCCAGGAGTGAAAGAAGGGCCATCAGGTTCTTCACACAGCATGTAGTCAACCTGTGGAACTCCTTGCCAGAGGAGGCTGTGAAGGCTAGGACTATAACAGAGTTTAAAGAGAAGCTAGATAATTTCATAGCGGTTAGGTCCATAAAAGGCTATTAGCCAGGGGATAGAAATGGTGTCCCTGGCCTCTGTCAGAGGCTGGAGAGGGATGGCAGGAGACAAATGACTTGATCATTGTCTTTGGTCCACCCTCTCTGGGGCACCTGGTGCTGGCCACTGTCGGCAGACAGGCTACTGGGCTAGATGGACCTTTGGTCTGACCCAGTACGGCCGTTCTTATGTTAAACACAAGTGGTGGGCAGGCACTTTGTTCTTGCATCTGAATTTGAACACTTAGTGCCGCTCAGTGGGAATCAGAGTTGCTGCTCCTTGTGGACTAGGAACAAACGACCATGTGAGGTGAACTTCAGCCGGGCTGTATCCACAGAGCTGTTGAGTCGCCTCCTGGGGGCACAGAGCCTCATCGAGTGGCTCACGAGAGGAAAGCTGGGTGTCCAAGCCCCATGCAGGATTAATTCTTGCTCGATTCCATCCCGTTCCTAGGCCGCGGTGAACGAGTTTGTAGCCAAGCTGAAGAAGGAAGGAGTGTTTGCAAAGGAGGTGCGCAGCGCGGGGGTTGCGTTTCATTCCTATTACATGGCGTCCATTGCACCCGTCCTACTGAGTGCCCTGCAGAAGGTAACATTGTCCAGGGATTGCTTGGGCTGGAGGCTTGTGGGTAAAGGAAGCCATGACCAGAGCGGGGAGGGGCTCACTGTGGGGAATGAGGGGAGGCTGGCTTGTGATGAGCCTTCTATGGAAGCCGTTGGACTTCCACCAGCAGGGAGACTGAATTCACGAGCCGAGAAAGCAGCTTAGTCCAAGCTCTGGGGCTTGGATTTTTAGGGGTTGGGGAGGCTTTTTCTTGGCTTCTCGTGGCCAGTGACTTGGCTTTGGTCTGTTGCAGGTCATTCCAAATGCAAAGCCGCGCTCAGCCCGTTGGATCAGCACCTCCATCCCCGAATCTCAGTGGCAGAGTGAGCTGGCTCAGAATTCCTCAGCCGAGTATCATGTGAACAACCTAGTGAGCCCAGTGCTGTTCCAGGAGGGTTTGAGGCACGTGCCAGACAATGCAGTTGTGGTGGAGATTGCCCCGCATGCCCTCTTACAGGTATTGCACTTGGGGAAGGGTCTAAGACTCAGGGAACGTCTTCATTTTTCCTAGTGCCAAAACCACTCTGCCCGGACAGTTCTAGTCTCCCGGATCTAGCATGAAAAAGCAACATGTCCCAACATATTCCGCCGACACAGCCAAGTCATCCACATACCTGCCTTTGCACAGAGTGTGCCCAGCCAGCTGATGCAGTGAATGAGTAGGAGGCACCTGGGGCTTCTTGGATTGTCTAACGCTATGTGGGAAGTAAGCAGGAGGGCAGAGAGCTGGAAGTGTTAATACCTTGGGCTGTTATCTTGTCAGATCTCCTTAAACTAAACAGCTTCAGGTTGGGCCAGTACTCGAGTGGGAGGCTTGCAGTGATGAAGCAAGACTAGAGATCAGAAAGTGTCCCTCTTTTTCTTCAGAGCACATAATAGCTATTTGGATACCATGGCGATGCAGGCCATGTAAGGATCTAAACAGAGGAATTCTCCCTAGATCTTGAATCACTTCACACACCCCAGTTTTTTAATCTGCTCTACACTTGTCTGATTGCCCTTAGGCTATTTATTTTAGAAAGAGAGTTTAAAAACAAAACGGCCAAGGTAAATCGACTCTAATCCTTCTCGTTTCATTGCTGACTTTCACAGTGGCAAAATAACCCTCCCCTCTCCCCCCCACTAAAATACGTTGCAGTCGTACAGTATGCGATACCATGCCTACGTTCCTTAAAATAATAGGATTCAGTGCTGTGTCTTCCGGATACCGTGCACACATTGGCTACTTCTGGTAGCCCCTGAGGGAGGAAGACAAACACTTACTTTGTTGTGAGGACTGGGAACTGAGACTGTAAGGACCAGGCTCATGCTTTCAAAAGTGCCCACTAATTTTGAGGGCCTGCGACCTCTCAGGTCTCCTTTCCTCCCCACTCACTTCAGTGGTGCTTTGGGTCCATAGCTCTGACTTCAGCTGATGTTCTGGATCGTGGCAACTTGTGAAAATCTCTAGGTCATAGAATCATAGAACCATAGAGCTGGAAGAGACCTCAGAAGGTTATCAAGTCCAACCCCCTGCTCTAGGCAGGACCAATCCCAACTAAATCAACCCAGCCAGGGCTTGGTCAAGCCGAGACTTAAACACCTCCAGGGATGGAGATTCCACTACTTCCCTAGGTAACCCATTCCAGTGCTTCACTACCCTCCTAGTGAAATAGTTTTTCCTAATATCCAGCCTGGACCTCTCCCACCACAACTTGAGACCATTGCTCCTTGTTCTGCCATCCGTCACTACTGAGAACAGCCTCTCTCCATCCTCTTTGGAACCTCCCTTCAGGAAGTTGAAGGCTGCTATCAAATCCCCCCCTCACTCTTCGCTTCTGCAGACTAAACAGACCCAACTCCCTCAGCCTCTCCTCATAAGTCATATGCTCCAGCCCCCTAATCATTTTGGTTGCCCTCCGCTGGACCCTCTCCAATGCGTCCACATCCTTTTTGTAGTGGGCACAACTGGACACAATACTCCAGATGTGGCCTCACCAGAGCCGAATAAAGGGGAATAATGACATCTCTGGATCTGCTGGCAATGCTCCTCTTAATGCAGCCTAATATGCCATTAGCCTTCTTGGCTACAAGGGCACACTGTTGACTCATATCCAGCTTCTCATCCACTGTAACCCCCAGGTCCTTTTCTGCAGAACTACTACTTAACTGGTTGGTCTCCAGCTTGTAACTGTGCTTGGGATTCTTCCGTCCCAAGTGCAGGACTCTGCACTTGTCCTTGTTGAACTTCATCAGATTTCTTTTGGCCCAATCCTCCAATTTGTCTAAGTCACTCTGGACCCTATCTCTGCCCTCAAGCGTATCTACCTCTCCCCCTAGCTTAGTGTCATCCGCAAACTTGCTGAGGGTGCAATCCATTCCCTCATCCAGGTCATTAATAAAGATATTGAACAAAACCGGTCCTAGAACCGAACCTTGGGGCACTCCGCTAGAAACCGACCGCCATCCTGACATCGAGCCGTTGATCACTACCCGCTGGGCCCAGCCTTCTAGCCAGCTTTCTATCCATCTTACTGTCCATTTATCCAATCCACATTCCCTTAACTTGCTGGCAAGAATATTGTGGGAGACCGTATCAAAAGCCTTGCTAAAGTCAAGGTATATCACATCCACTGACTTTCCCACGTCCACAGAGCCAGTTACCTCATCATAGAAGCTAATCAGATTGGTCAGGCACGACTTGCCCTTTGTGAATCCATGCTGACTATTCCTAATCACTTTCCTCTCTTCCAAGTGCCTCAAAATGGATTCCTTAAGGATCCTTCCATGATTTTTCCAGGAACCGAGGTAAGACTGACCGCCTATAGTTCCCTGGATCGTCCTTCTTCCCTTTTTTGAAGATGGGCACTACATTTGCCTTTTTCCAATCATCCGGGATTTCTCCCAATCTCCACGACTTTTCAAAGATAAAGGCCAAAGGGTCCTTAATGACATTTGCCAACTCTCTCACTACCCTCGGATGCATTAAGTCCGGACCCATGGATTTGTGTACGTTTAGCTTTTCTAAATAGTTCCTAACCTGTTCTTTACCCACCACAGGCTGTCCATCTTCATCCCATCTTGAGTCACTTAGCGCAGAAGTCCAGGAGCCGACCTTGTCCGTGAAGACAGAGGCAAAGAAAGCATTGAGTACTTCAGCTTTCCCCACATCATCTGTCACTGTTACCTCCTTCATCCAGTAGGGGCCGCACACCCTCCCTGATCACCACCTTCTTGTTAACATGCCTGTAGAAACCTTTCTTGTTATCCTTCACATCCTTAGCCAGTCGCAATTCCATTTGCGCTTTCGCCTTCCTGATAACCCCCCGGCATTCTCGAGCTATACATTTAAACCCCTCCCTGGTCATTTGTCCAAGTTTCCACTTTTTGTAAGCTTCCTTTTTGTGCTTACATTCACCAAGGATTTCCCCTGTAAGCCAATCCGGTCTCCTACCATGTTTGGCTCTCTTTCTTTGCGTCGAGATGGTTTCTTTCTGTGCCTTCAATAAGGCTTCTTTAAAATACTGCCAGCTGTCCTGGACTCCTTTCCCCTTCATGTTAGCATCCCAGGGGATTCTGCCCATCAGATCTCTGAGGGAGTCAAAATCTGCTTTTTTGAAGTCCAAGGTGTGTATTTTACTACTCTCTTGTCTTCCTTTGGTCAGGATCCTGAAATCTACCATCTCATGATCACTGCTTCCCAGGTTGTCACCTACCTCCACTTCCCCTATTAGTTCCTCCCTGTTTGTGAGCAGAAGGTCAAGCTGCGCAGGGCCCCTGGTCGGATCCTGCAGCACTTGCGTCAAGAAGTTATCCCCAACAAGGATAGACCCGATGTACCCTCTAAATTTCCCATATGTATGCGGAACGAATGTTATGTGCACCAGTAGGGAGCTGATGTGTGTGTGTGTGTGTGTATGTGTGTGTATGTGGGGGGGGGGGGGGGGGATCGAGTTCTGGAATGGGGCCAGGGATGAAAGGTTTGGTGTCCACGCTGCCCCAGGGCTGCGGTGGGGGGAGAGGTCTCGCCCCAGCTCCTGTCGCAGCAGCTCTGTCGCTGGGGCCAGTGGAGAGGAAGCTCTTTCTCTGCTGCAGCCCTGAGTGCCTGGCAGCTCTTGTTAGGCTGCTGTGCAGCTTAGAGGGACTTAAAAATGTAGTGAATTGTCTGTGCTGCTTTAGCCTAAGGGTATGTCTAGACTACGCTCTTTTTTTCGAAAGGAGATCTGCAGATTCGGTGCCAATTTGCAGATCATCTTCCAATCACTTTTCCGAAAGCATTTTTTCCGAAAAAGAAAGCAGTTTAGACATGGCTCTGTCCCAAAAAAAAAACCTTTTTTGAAAGAACCCTGCACACCTCATTTTTTTGAGAAGGGTTCTTTCAAAAAGGTGGGGTGTTTTTTTTTTTGTTTTTTTTTTTTTTTTCAAAAGAACTGTCTAAACTGCTTTCTTTTTTGAAAAAACCACTTTAGAAAAAGCAATTGGAAGATATGCAAATTAGTGCCAAATTTGCATATCTCCTTTCTAAAAAAAAATGTAGTCTAAATGTACCCTAAATAGTTTATCTAAATGGCTTATCCCATACATCCAGTCTGTGCCTTGTGATTCTCATGCTGCATTTCAAGTAACAACGATACGATGAGTTTGCAGTGTCTGTGTACCCATAAACTTGCGTTTCATTATTCTGAGACCAGCTCTTTTTCTCATTACTCCTTGCTAGTAATGCTTTTGGAATCCCTGAGACATATTTTGCATGAGTGAGACAAATGTCAGTCGGCATAGAGACCAAGAAAGGGCTAGTCACTTTTTCATTAAGAGCGCCCAAAGGTATAGCTACAGTTTCGCTCTGTAACTCAAAAATGGGCAAAATTCATGTCAGCTTTCTAAAAGTTATTGCCTTGCTGCTCAGCCCAGACCTAGAGAATTTAAACTAACATGAAAACAGTGAAGAACATTTTTAAAGCAACGGGTGATTGATAAAGCTCCGGGTGTGAAGGAACTATTATGTCTGACTGACTTGTTCACAGACTGTCGAACTTGCCAAAGCAATTTTAGAAAAACATACAAAGCTGATTGAAATGTTGCCTGTTATAGAGAAGTCCCCATGACCCTTAGTAAATTGTTGCAATGGTTAATTAGTCTCTCTGTTACACTTTAATTTCCAGTTTGGAAGTTAAGTTTTAAGTTTAGGACTAATTCAGTCACTAGGAGTTCATCTAGACTACATGCCTCTGCCAACAGAGGCGTGTAAAATAGGCTACCCCGACATAGTCAATGAAGCGGGGATTTAAATATCCTCGGCTTCATTAAAAGAAAAATGGCCACCGTGCTGTGCCGGCTCAGCTGATCGTCGGCACAGCGCGTGAGTCAAGACGCGGATCGGTCGACAGGGGAAGCCTTTGTCAACCGCTCCTGTAAACCTCATTCCACGAGGCATGAGGGAGCAGTTGACAAAGGCTTCCCCTGTCGACCGATCCGCGTCTTGACTCGCGCGCTGTGCCGACGATCAGCTGAGCCGGCACAGCACGGCGGGCCATTTTTCTTTTAATGAAGCCAGGGATATTTAAATCCCCGCTTCATTGACTATGTCGGGTAGCCTATTTTACACGCCTCAGTCGGCAGAGGCATGTAGTCTAGACATACCCTAGATTGTGTTATACCTGTGTCTGCTAGATTGAAGAGTAATCTGTGTTCCTCATGTAGGTACTTGCAAACTGTGATCAAGTCATCCCTTAACTTTCTCTTTGTTCAGCTAAGTAGACTCAAGGAGCACAGTCTAACTATAAGGCATGTTTTCTAATCCTTTAATTATTCTGGCTCTTCACTGAACCCTCTCCAAATTATCAACATCCTTCTTGGATTGTGGATACCAAGCCTGAACGCCATATTCCAGCAGTACTCACACCCAGGCCAAATACAGTCTCCAGTCCTCTCAAGATTCCCTTGTTTACCCATCCGAAGAACACATTAGCTCTTTTGACCCAGCTTTGCACTGGGAAATCTCATTCGCTTGTTTATCCACCAAGATCTCCAATCTTTTTCAGAGTCGCTGCTTCCCCGGATAGAATCCCCACCCTGTAAGTGTGGTCTACATTTAGCCATATAAATCACATTGTTTCCTTCTGCCCAGCTTGTCAAGCAATGCAGATTGCTCTTAATCATCATCTCTCTTTATTCTTTATCACTACTCAAATTTTTGTTTCATTTGCAAACTTTATTAGTGGTGGGGGTTTTGTTTTCTTCCAGACCATTGATCAAAAATGTTAAGCCGTGAAGGGCCAAGAGCCAATCCCTGCAGGAACCCACTTGGTCTCATTTCCTCTCCTACGTGATGGTGATTCCCTGTTGACAACTACATTTTGACATGTAGCAAGCTTTTAATCCACTAAATATATCCCATGGTTAATTTTATGTCTCTTCTAGTTTTCTAATCAGTCCTGTGGCATCAAGTCAGATGTCCCTATGCCTAACATGTATTGCATGAGCTCTCTTACTTTTATCAACCAAACCTGTAATCTCCCTTTTAAAAAATCAGGTTTGTCGGTATCTGTTTTCCATAAACCCATGTTAATTAACATTAATTGCATTATCCTCCTTTACTACTCCCCTCTTTTTTCCTCCCCCCCCCCTCCCCAGCTGCTCCATTATCTCTTGGGATCAGTGTTCATCTTGTCTTTTAATTACCGGCTCATCCCGTTTGCCCTTTTTAAATATTGGCACAGCGTTCTTGTTCTTCTGGAATTTCCAGTCTGCCAAAGCTTAGTGAAAAATCAACATTCAACAGTCCAGTGAGCTCTCTGGGCAGCTCCTGTAAAACTCAGATGCAAGTTCTCTGGACCTGCTGATTGAAAAATGTCTAACCTCAGTAGCTGCTGTTGCGCCTCTTCATGAGGGGTATAGATCTTGACTTGAGGAATGCTTTTGATACGGTCTCCCCCAATATTCTTGCCAGCAAGTTAAGGAAGTAGGGATTGGATAAATGGACTGTAAGGTGGATAGAAAGTTGGCTAGATTGTCAGGCCCAAAGGGTAGTAATCAATGGCTTGATGTCTGGTTGGCGGTCAGTTTCAAGTGGCGTGCCCAAAGATCGGTTCTAGGGTCGGTTTTGTTCAACATCTTTATTAATGACCTGGATGAGGGGATGGATTGCATCCTCAACATGTTTGCAGATGACGCTAAGCTAGGGGGAGGTAGATACATTGTCGGGTAGTGATAGGGTCCAGAGTGACCTACACAAACTGGAGGATTGGGCCAAAAGAAATCTGATGAGGTTCAATAAGGACAAGAGCAGAGTACTGCACATGCAACTGAAGAATCCCAAGCATTGTTATAGGCTGGGGACCAAGTGGCTAAGCAGCAGTTTGGCAGAAAAGAACCTGGGGATTACAGTGGCTGAGAAGCAGGATATGAGTCAACAGTGTGCCCTTGTAGCGAAGAAGGCAAATGGCATATTAGGCTGCATTAGGAGGAGCATTGCCAGCAGATCTAGAGAAGTGATTATTCCCCTTTATTCGGCTCTGGTGAGGCCACATCTGGAGTATTGTGTCCAGTTCTGGGGCCCCCACTATAGAAAGGATGTGGACACATTGGAGAGGGTCCAGCGGAGGGCGACCAGAATGATGAGGGGGCTGGAGCACATGACCTATGAGGAGCGGCTGAGGGATTTGGGCTTATTTAGTCTGCAGAAGAGAACAGTGGGGATGCACTGGAATGAGTTACATAGAGATGTGGTGGAATCTCCGTCCCTAGACGTTTTTAAGTTGTGGCTTGACAAAGCCCTGGCTGGGATGATTTAATTGGGGTTGGTCCTGCTTTGGGCAGAGGGCTGGATTTGATGACTTCCTGAGGTCTCTTCCAGCCCTGGCATTCTATGAGATTCTAGTGGAATTGACAAGGAGTCCTGTGGCACCTTATAGACTAACACAGCTACCCCTCTGATAGTGGAATTGAGTGTTACATGTTATGATTATGTCAAAAATCCCACAGGTGGCTTGGTTTGTATGTGTGTTTTGGTTTGGAGGGGGTGTGTGTGGTGTGGGGTTTGTTAGTTTGCTGTGCCATCACCCTCCAGTAATATACCAATATAGAGTATTCTTATTATTTCTAATATACCTGAAATCTTCCTTATTGTCTCTTAACTCGAATAGCCAGAGATTTCTCCATTTATCCACTTTCCTTATCAGTTTTCTACAATTTTTTTTAACCAGCACAGCTGCCTTCCTGACTTGTAGGGACTGTGGTTTTCACCATTCAGAGGGACCACACCTGTATTTCCCTTCTTGTGTCATCAAATTCATCTACTCTCAGGCTTCCAGCTCCCCAGCTGTTGCCTCTTTTGGGTGGACACCTACATCTTGTCCTGGCCAAAAGGGAGCATGTCCAAACTGCACAGGTTCCTGCCTTCACTATGAGAAGTCCTGTGGCACCTTATAGACTAATAGATGTATTGGAGCATAAGCTTTCGTGAGCAAAGACCCACTTCATCAGAAACATGTGACGCAGTAGGTCACATAACAGTAGATCAGTTAGTCTATGAGGTGCCGCAGGACTTCTCGTTGTTCTTGCAGATTCAGACTAACACGGCTCCCCCTCTGATACTTGCCTTCACTATGTATTTCCTAGCACAGCCTGCCTAGCCAGACCTGCCTGCTTTCTCTTTGGCTGATCAGAGTGGTTGCTTTAGACCCAAGTCCCACACAGCTTCTTCTAAGCAAGCCCCCTGTATTCCGAAGGTAAAAGAGCATTAAAGAGAAGCTGTAGTGGAAACAATAAAAGAACCTACACATGTGACTCAGCTTGCCGAGAATCTTTCCACCCCAGGGGTTTCTCTGCAGTTACAAGGTTATCACAGCTGCAGTGAGTGCTCAGTCTTATGAGGCCTCAGTGGGCCAAGTCCTTCCAACCCTGCACAGACCTGCGTCCTGTCGCTTTGCTGAACGAGGACTTCCACGTGCCCAGCTTACCAAGGGTCAGCCATGTGGCAGCGTCAGACCTAGGCTTTTATCCAAGTTGTCTTTGTTGTTCTCGGGAATCCGGGTTGAGCTAGTATGTGCATGTTTCCCCAGGGAGGTGATGTCAAAGGCTAAGAAAGGAGGAAGTTCATTACCAACCCCCCTCTGTACTTGCAGCGCACAGACGGCTGCATTTGAATTCTGTGTAGGCCAAAGGTATTAGCCCTAATGCAGTAAAGTTCATCTTTATTTAACAGGAAGGTTTGTTCAGGATCTGACTGGGCCTTGTCAGTCGGTCACAGGGGCACCTCGCAGTATCCCTGATTAGTCTTCACAATTGATTTGGCTCATAACTGTTTCCACGTGTGACAGAAATGGCCTCCACTTGCTCTCAACTGGAAGCAAGCTCTAATTCAGTCTCTGCCACAACAGCTAGGAGTTGGCTCTCTAGCCACATGGCCAGGAAGCTAGAGGTGGCACATGCCAGGCAGGCCAGTGGGATGAATCTGTCTTTTCAACGTGTTCCTCTCCCAAGCTGTGCTAGTGCATCATCCCCAGGTGAGCTGTGAGGGTTCAGCTTCCCTCTGTGCTGAAGGCTGGTGAGAAATTCCGACTCGCAAGGGTTTGTTCTCTTGCCATAAAGCCCCCATGACCCTCCAGAGGCTGAGGACCAAGATCTTCAGCTGGGGCTGCCTTTAATCATTCCAGGGACTCTTGAAAGACCCATGAAAGAGAGAAAAAGGGGCTTTCTTTTGGGGGGGGGTCTGTTGTGCTGGGATCCCGAAGGCAGCGCTCCCTTCGATTGGCTCCTCAGAGTCTCTCTAGACTCTCCCTTCCTTGTGGACCAAGGAAGACTGAATATTGATGCTGGAGGAAGCGTCTTCTGGGGCAGTCTGAAGCTGTACTCCATCTGCCAAACGAGAACTGGCCTGCCTTGTGATTGTGCCGAGGGATGTCTTGGACAGTCAGATGTTCCTTGAAAAGCTGCAGGGCTGACTAGTTAATTTCAGGGGCTTTTGACCTATGATCCTCTGCCTCCTTTACAGGCAGCAAGGGCAAGAAACGGAGACCGCTCCCTCCTCCTCTAGAGAAGGTGAAAACTCCTGCATGGACTCTGAGCTCCTTGTGAGGTCATTCACTGTGCCTGTTTGGCGTAGGAGCCCATAGACCGTGCTCTCGTGTCTCTGCAGAGTGAGGGCCAAACCTGGCAGCACTTGGCGGAGAGACTCGCTAGGGCTCGGGATGCTGCTTGAGCAGCATTGCCCAGGAAGCTACCCACCTTTAGTGACAACCCAGAGCTCCAGGAGCAGGGCCGCCAGCAGGGACAGACAAGGGCCCAGGTCTCCCAGGGTGGTTACCGCTGCCGTGGTAGCAGCAGTGGGGAGCTCCCCACTGTTTGTAAATCAGTCTCAGCGCTGTGCGGCCTGGCAGCAGCTGGCAGGAGAGAGCTCGGGCTGCCTGGGCTCCCTGCCTCTTACCAATCACAGCGATTTAATCGCTAGCTGGGCCAGCAGCTTCCCAGGGCTGCCAACAAGTGAGGGGGGGCAGCTGCCTCAGGCCTTTGAACTTGTCAATGCAGAGTCCCCGGTAGCTCAGGCTGGGAGGCACTGAAGGGCTAGTTGGGGGAGGCTAGCCCCCAGCCCTGCTGCTTTGGCCCAAGGGCCCACCCCTTCCAGAGGCCTGGATCCAGCACCCCTGACCTTGCTCAAGGGCCTGGCAATTCTGTCAGCCTTTCCAGGAGAGAAATTGGCCTCTGTAGTGAAGAGTGTTTCACAGCGTCGTCGAGGTCTGGAAACTTCCCTGCTTTGTGTCAAGGGGTCTAGTTCCTTGTGGTAGAAACCAGGGGGAGGAGAATGGAAGTTTCTCCTTCGAGTGCTTGCTCCTGTCCGTTCCAGTTAGGTGCGCGCTGCGGGTACGGATTCCGGAGCCTTTCCCCTGAGCAGTACCCGTTGGGCTGGCCAGGGAGCCCCCTGGAGTGGCGCCGGCATGTCGGTGCATATGTACCCCCCGCTGGCCTTCCACCCCCTCAGTTCCTTCTTGCTGCCCGTGACGGTAGCTGGCGCGCTCGACTACATAGTAGGCCTGTCCCTTAGTGCTATGCAGTTTCAGTTTTAGTAGTTTAGCTCAGTAGTGTAACTGGTTGTAAAGTGGACTGTTCTTACCCGGGGAAGTTTCCCCATTTTCTCTCTCCCCTCCAGGGGAGGGGATGCCCGTGCCGCGTGGTTTTAAACCATGTGTGAGGTGCTCTAAACCGATACCCTGCAGCGATCCGCGTGACTCCTGTCTGCAGTGCCTAGGAGAGGGCCATCGCAGACAGCTGTCAAACTTGCAAGAGCTTCAAGCCGAGAATGAAGCAGGAACACGATTCCTACCTGAAGCTCATTTTGATGGAGTCTGTGCTTCAAGCAGTGGCACCAGAGGCGGCACTGGGCATACACAGCACGCCGGCTTCCATTAGAGAGCCTTCCTTGGCGCTGAAACACACAGCACCGGCAAAGCCCTCATCATCGAGGCCCTGGTCAGTCTCCAGCACCACTCAGGAAGAGGCAGCACGGGGGAAGATCCCCTACAAAGCACGGCCTCAAAGTGCGCCATGCAGATGGGGATGCGGCCAAGTCAGTGCGTCAGGAGGCTCACATGCCACGTCAGCACCGGCTGAGCTTGATGCACAGTGAGAATCCGGCATCGGATGTGGCAATTGAAGAGGTCCAGCAGTTGTCGACTCCGGAGGCCTTTGACGCGGCACGCGAGCTCATAGAGCTCACTGTATCCCGTGTCCGGTCACGATTATTGATGATGAACACCGACCTCCTCCGTTGGTACTGGAACCAGCCATGCCGCCAGCACAGCCGAGAGCGCCAGTACACGTGCCTCCCCACCATGCCTGTGCTGGTTCCAATACTGGCACCACAGCTGCCCTCCATACCGGAGATTGTACTGGTGCTACCGATAGCACCAGCGGCTTTGGGTACTGACCACATCGGCACTGCCTCGCGTGGCACCACACACTCGGTACCAACTATGGTGGGACAGGGCTGCTGGTGCAGAGCGTGTATTTGCACCCGATGCTGCCGCTGGTACCGACCCATAGGGGGAAGCCGGCAGCGATGGCCAGACATAGGTCATCTCATTGCTCTCTGGTACCATCGTCGGCACCACCTTGGTCGGCCTCGGACTAGTCCTCTGAGACAGGTGCAGACTCTGTCCACTCCAGGGTCTCATCTTCTAGATCCAGGTCTCGGCACCCCAGCCCAGCCTCCCACCAGCTTTGGCCGCCCTAATGGTAACCTCAACAGCAGTGGCCTTTCTGGACCCCCCGGGCATATCAGCAGACCCAGAGGCCTCAGCCATCCAGACACTCCTCGGTGATGGCTTAGTCCAGAAGCAACCCCTCTGCGACCCCTTTGACCAGGGCCTGGCTTTGGAGGCAGGGCACTCTTCATATAGGGAGGCCATCAGACCAACCGTGGAAGGGGCGGGTGCAGTGTGTCGGGGCGACTGGTACAGCGGGCTATCACTTCAAGTGACGGAGCATCCTCTGCCAAGAGTCTTCCTCTTCTTCACCAGACAAGGCAATGGCTGACCCTGCACCTTTTATGCCCGCCATGGATGCTAGGGTACACCAGGACCTGCTCTGCTGACTGGCAGCAAACTTGGGGGTGCAGGCGGAAGAGTTAACTGAGGACCTGGACCCTATGGTGGACATATTGATGGCAGACACCCCGGCTGGGTCACGCTGCCATTTAGCAAGTTTGGACACGGTTTTGTTAAGACCCTGTAGAACATGCCCACCCAGAAAGGGGTAGAGAGGCGCTACTTCGGCCCGCAAGCAGGACATGAACGTTTACACTCCCATCCACCCCTGGGTTCACTGGTAGTCCAGGCGGTGGGGCAGAAAGAGAGGCAAGGGCCTACACCCAAGAGCAGGGAGCCAAAGAAGTTGGACCTGTTGGGCAGAAAGACTTAGACTTACGCAAAGAAGTTACAATGGTAACAATAACAGAAGCAGACATAAGGGTTCTAGACCTGACTTGGAAAGGGGATCGGTTCCACCCCCAACCAGCCTCCGACATCACCCCACCCTTTGGGTCCCGACTCTCCCATTTCTCCCTTGCCTGGTCCCGGATCACCTTGGATCGTTGGGTACTCAGCCTGGTGGAAAGTAGATACTCTGTCCCCTTCCTTTCCCTCTTCAGGGACCCCCTCACCAGCTATTATTGAAGCAGGAGGTATCCGCACTCCTGATCTTAGGAGCAGTCGAGCCTGTTCCAAGGTGCTTCGAAGGGAGAGGGTTTTACTCCCGCTATTTCCTTATCCCCAAAACCAAGGGGGGCCTTTGTCCCATTTTGGACCTAAGGAATCTGAACTCGTTTGTGAAGAACGCAAGGTTCAGGATGGTCACCCTCGCCTCCGTCATCCTGTCCCTACAGAAAGGAGACTGGTACGCTGCCCTCAGCTTGAAGGGTGCGTATTTCCACATAGCAATAATTCCAGCCCATGGGAAATTTCTCAGGTTCTTAGCGGGCCAAGACCATTTCCAGTTCACGGGCCTGCCGTTCAGCCTCTCCACAGCGCTGAGGGTTTTCACCAAGCGTGTGCTCGCTGTAGCCGCATTCCTGAGACGGCCCAGGATCCGGGTGTTCCCTTACCTCGACGACTGGCTAATCAAAGGGTCGTACAGGGACCAGGTCCTCAGGCACATACTGTGTCAGGGCTCTATTTCACAAGCTGGGTCTCCTTATAAACGAGAAGTCCACACTCAACCCCACCCAGATGATAGATTTCGTCAGGGCGCACCTGGAGTCTACAGTGGCGAGGGTGTCCCGCCCCAAGGCCATCAGAGCGACCACAGGCCTCAGAGTCTCGCCCCTTACGATGGCTTGTACTTGCATGAGGCTGCTAAGTCACATGACGCCCTGCACCTTTGTGGTACAACATGCCAGGCTGCAACTACGACACCTTCAGGCATGGCTGGCAACTGTTCACAATCCAGCTCGAGCACCTCCTAGAGGCTCTTCTCACGGTGCCGGAAGAGGTTCTCTGGTCGCTAGATTGGTGGTTACAAGAGAAGGTCGTGTGCTATGGTGTCCCGTTTGCCAGATGGACCCGTCAGTGCAGCTGGTGACTGACGCATCAGACACGGGTTGGGGAGCTTGCCTATCGAACCTCAGAACCCGAGGTATGCGTCCCCCAACGAGAGCGCTCGCCATATAAACGTCAGAGCTCAGGGCTGTCTAGCCCTGTGCAGTACATGTCCCCATCTTTTTTAATTTGAAATCCTAGCTACCTTTTAGCTGTGCCTACAGCAAACACGGAGTGTTGAAACTTGGCCTGGACTAGTCTTCACTGAGTATTTGGCTTTGCTTTTGTGTGGGAGTGACCGAGATCCGACCAGCTGAGTAGTCGCTTGGAGACAGCTGCTCTGTTAATGTGGGCACAGCTCGTCTCGAGGCGCAGGGTTTGCCTCAAGCAACTTGCAAGCTTTTCTGTCAGTCGGTGCCTGTGAATGCCACATGCTGGGCTTTCTCCTCTCAATAACTTACAAAATATGGATTTTTCCCTCTTGTTTCATGCTGGTGGATGAATTTCTGAACCAGTACGCTGTGCTTGCTTCTGTAGATTCTAAACGCTTTGTCATTAAAGATAATGTGACTAAGATCGGTAATTGTCGAGCTGAAAAGGGAAAGGAAGGAGGAGGTAGCATTGTTAACATAATGGACAAGAATATCTTGACTTTAATTCCATGAGATGTAAGGAATGCAGCTGTTTAGAAGGCTTGGTAAGAGGTTTTTAAAGAGATGGCCATGGGGTAGGGGACTTTAACATTGTTGCAAAAACTCAGCATAAGCTTCTACAGTTGAACCCTGTGAGAAATGCCAAGCTACAATCTAACACTATGAACACTAAGTTGCATTGTCTGGATTTACTGCCCTTTCTCCTTGAGTTTTCTGAATCGGCGTATAGCTCTGCATTACCGTTTCTGCAAAACGTATGGTATTAAAACAGGCAGTTTTTATTGTGGGGGTGCTGACAGCAGAAACCATGTGTTTGGTGGTTGTTACTACTTCAAGCTGCACCCCCTCTCCCCCTTGCATGCCTGATTTGTACAACACAACCAAACAAATGTGGTTGGTGTTGGCTTGTTTGTTCCCATCGTGTCTCTTGTTTGTTCCCATCGTGTCTCTTGCATTTCCTGGCTTGCTCTGTGTTTGTGGGGTTTTAGTGGGTTGGTGTGTGGGGACTGGTTGGTTGGCTTTTAGGGATATTAGGTAGATTTTTCTCCTTATGTTTCTGACCCTGCCATGTGTTGGCCTCTTTTTCTTCTCTTCCCCACCTCCTAGCCAAACAAATGTACATGATCTTCAGACCAATGTAGGCTTTGTTTAGACTCACAAGTTTAAAGTGCAGCCACAGCAGTATATTAAATGGAAAGTGTGGCCACGCCTCGAGCGCTACATCTCCACACGGGGGGTAGCTAACCATGCTGGGAGCACAGCTGCTTCACACTACTACTAACCAGCTCTGTAACCTGCTGTGTTTGGGGGCAGGGCACACCCCTGAGCCAGAAAGTTACAGTGCGGTGAAGTGCCAGTGTTGACTTGGCCTGAATGTCCTAGCCACAGAAGAAGCCTTTGCTGTAGGGGGCAGAGGCACCTCTAAGACCAGGAAATAAATGAATACCTCTGACAATGATCTTTGATCTTGGCTTGACCAGGCTATCCTGAGGAGAAGCTTGAAACCAACCTGCACCATACTACCTTTGATGAAGAGAGAGCACAAAAACAACCTGGAGTTCTTCCTGACGCATGTTGGGAAGATCTACCTAACTGGGTAAGGAGCATCGGCAACAGATAGTTTGCATTCCGTCCTTTGGGTTGGACCTTTTCAGAGGGATTGAGACAGCCCCTTAGCTACCCTGTCAAACAATTTTGGGAACATGTTGCTATGGAGCAGTGTTCCTCGTCTGACCTATGACTGTGTAGGATTGTTTTCTATGCTGGTGGTGAAGGTTAGACTACCTCGTGGATACAAGCTTAGGATTTCATGGACAGCTGATGCTGTATTGCAGAGCTCCCTGTGCTGCTGTTCTCCAGTGCTAGGTTTGCTGTTGGCCTTTCTCCAGGAATCCCACAGATTGTTGTAACGTCTCCTCGCTGCCCGGGCTAAAATCACTGAATTTTCTTGACCACTTTTTTTTTTTTTTCCAGAATAAATGTTCTCTCAAATAATCTGTTCCCACCTGTCGAATATCCTGTCCCAGCGGGAACCCCACTAATCTCTCCTTACATCTCATGGGACCACAGCCAGACTTGGGATGTTCCAAAAGCTGAAGACTTTCCCACTGGCTCTGGGGGGATCTTCATCAGCATCAGTCTATAATATCGGTACGTTCGTGTTTTCCTCCATTCTGAGTCCGTGTCCCTTGTTGACAAAATGGGAATGCAAACTCCTCTAAACAGCACCCTCAAACCCTGTATGAAGAGTGTATGCGAAGCTTACGTGGCTCGGACTGCTCTTGCGGTTAGACATGAAGTGATCTGAACAAAGCTGGGGGGTTGGCCTTGTTCAGAACAGCAGCAGCTTTAAGCCCTCGGTGGTCAGGGGAAATTCCTGGACATTCTTAGCTTGTTCTGAAGGCTTCACTTCCTGGGAGTTCTAAAGAAATTTGTTTCCTGTTTATCTGGCAGATATGAATCCTGAATCCTCTGATTATTACTTGGTTGGTCACTGCATTGATGGCCGAGTCCTGTATCCAGCAACTGGGTACCTGGTGCTAGCCTTGCGAACACTGGCACGCTCTCTGGGGATTACCATGGAACAAATGCCTGTTATTTTTGAAGAGGTTACAATCCACCAGGCAACAATCCTTCCCAAGAAGGGTGAGTGAGAGGTCGCATCTGGGGTTTCAAACAACGTTCCCTGTAATTTTCTCCATCCATGTGTGGGATAAATTTTGTTATGCGCACTGAGGCATGTGTGGATGTGCACCACTAGTACAAGTTGGACCTCTCTTATCTGGCATCCTCAGAACCCGTTGTCCCAAATGACAGAATTTGCCAAATATGGGGAGGTCCCCTGCCACCAGCCTTCCAGGATGCTCCCCCCTACCTGCAGTTGGCTCCACTCCAGCCTGCAGGGTTCGGACTTGGGCTCCAGCCTGCAGGGGTTCCCCGGGGATGGAGCTCTCCAGCAGCTGCGGCCCCAACTGGGAATCCCCAGGGACAGGGCTTGCCAGGTGCCCTGCTGCTTCCCCACTTGACCGAGGCTCCTGCAGGACGGGGCTCCCAGCTGGCTCACACTCCATGGCACTCTGATCCAGCAACATCTGTGGTCCTGGATTTCAGAGGTTCAATCTGTAGAAGTACATGCTGCCAGCTGAGTGCTGTGCTGTGCTAAATAGCAGGGTGACATTTGAAAATCTCCGGGGGCAGGGTAGGGTGGGGGGACTCAAACATTCAGCTTCCAAGGAAGGCAGGTCTCAAGCTGTCTGGTAAAGATTGAAAAGCTGGGCAGAAGGGAAACATGCATATCAGTGGGGAGGGAGAAGGAAGGAAGCAAATACCTTACCCTGGTGCACTCTGAAGTGGGCTGTCCTGTTGTCTCTGTTCCATGCTGCGCACAGCAGGGCAGCAGAACGTGTGAAAAGCAGGCGATTGCAGGGAATTTGGGACACAGGGGAAGGTGTGCTTGCAGCAGGACACGGGATGGAAGGGTCTCCCTAGCACTCATTTCAGCAATCCCTGGGTTCGTTTGCAGGTTCAGCACAGCTGGAGGTGAGACTTCTGCCTGCTTCCCACTGCTTTGAGGTGTCCGGGAATGGAAACCTGGCTGTAAGTGGTAAGTGGCTAACTGGCTCAGTGGGCCTACTGTGAAGAATCCCATGCCGTGTATGTCTGGGCACTGACTGCTCTCGTTCTCTGTATTGCATCTGTCAGGGAGAATTTGCCTTTTGGAAGAAACTGCTCTAGATAACTTCCATAGCCAGCAAGGTGACTTGGAGACCCAGCCGGACAGACCCAAGTTCAGTCTGTCCAAGGCCGATATTTACAAAGAGCTGCGTCTGCGTGGGTACGACTATGGGCCATCGTTCCAGGGACTTCTAGAGTCTAACAATGAAGGTGTGGCTTTCCTGTAGAGATCCCCAAGGCAGTTCTGTGGCGAATGAATGTGCCGTATTTAATGTGTCCGTCTGTCTGAGTCATGGGGGTGGGCATGCATGACAGGATGCAAATATGGTACCTGTATTCATGGAACGGGGGGAGGCTGGCCTGGGCAGGGCAGGCATTCAGTGGGATGCCCTGTGTAGCTGTGTGGACCAGAGCCTGCGCGGCCGAAGAAGAGATTTTACTTCTTTCATTTGTCTGGCTTTGGAGCAGGTGTTCTCCTAGGTCTGCTGGGTGAACGAACACTCATGAGGCTTCTTCTCTTCTGCAGGGAACACCGGAAAAGCCCTGTGGAACGGGAACTGGGTAACATTCCTTGATACCTTGCTGCAGATGATCATCCTGGGTGAGACGGGTCACAGCCTCCGCTTACCAACTAGAATACGCTCTGTGTGCATCGATCCAGCACTACACCAGGGGCGAGTGCACAAATACCAAGATGATACTGAAGGTAACAGACCCTCTTCCACAACAGGAACTTTCTCAGTCTCTTGATGGCTCCACATGACCTGAAGCAGCTTCACCTGCCCAGAATAGTACAAGAGGCTCATAAGGCCTCTGGGTCTCCGAGCTGCTCTGCTGCTTCTCCTGCTGTGCGTTCCATCACGGGACCATCTGTCTGAGCATCGTAAGCCCAGCGATGCCTCTTCCTGTGACGCTTCCAGCATGTATCTGCATGTCCTCTTCTTGCCTTGCAGCTTGTGACGTCGTTGTTGACCGCTGCCTTGATAACATCATGGCAGGAGGTGTTCGGATCTGTGGGCTCCATGCCACAGTGGCACCTCGGCGCCAGCAGGAGCAGATACCTCCCACCCTGGAAACATTTTGCTTTGTGCCTTACGTTGAGAAGGATTGTTTGTCTTCAGAGGCCCATCTCCATGCCCACTTGGAACATTGCAAAGGTAAAGGGATTTGGGTCCCACTGGAACAACCTGGGGAGAGCAGGCAGCAAGGGCTCACTATGAGCATCTTGGAATCTCTGCCTGGAGAACAGCAAGAATCTGTCCCTGCTTCTACTGGTGAAGACCTGTCCAGACTGTTCTAGCCTGGAGATGCACCTGGGGCTGTGGTTCGTTGCACTGGCAAAAGCCAGTGGTGGCCCACAGCACACTCGTGGTGGAACAACTGCTGAGGGTCCTATGAATTGACTGCCCAGCCCCCTTGGCACCACGGAGATGGGCTGATTGAGCATTTCTCCAAGGCATCCTCCCCCAGCAGGGCTCCTATGGGGTCCCAGCTCAATTTGGGAGTCTCCCCGAGTGTATACCCCTCTGCCCCAGAGTTGAATGTCAGCTGCTGCAGCTGTCCTAGGAGGTGCACAAGGACGTGAATTCACCAACACCTTTGAGAGGAGTCTCACCCAGTCACTTCTCAAATATTGGCAGGAGACTATTGCGACTCGTCTTTATTGCAGATTCCTTTGTGCCTGCAGAGAAGGCTACGGGCATTTAGTCATGTTCCCCTTCCCCTCCCTACACCACAAACGGTCTTCTGACCCTGGCCAAGGAGGGGACAGCTCCAGGAGCTATTGAGCGTATGTTTACACTTAATCTATTGAGGACGCTTCTAGCATAGCTGAGTATTAAGGGGTGGGATGGGAGACCCAGTGAGGACAACCCCGCCCTTTCTCCTGGCATGGCTTAAATATTCAGTTTGGTGGTGGAAATTTTAACTTGGGTGTCTCAGAGCACCTGGAATTTTTTGTCAGGAGATCATGTCCTCCTCATCTCTCCCCTTCTTCTTTTTTCCCCCTTCCTCTTATTCTAACTTAGTGTGTCTCTCTTCCCCTCCCCGCCCCGCCCCAAGTGGCCTCCCCACCCCAAAAGAATCTCACAAGTTAAAGGAATTGAAGTAAATCAAACAAATCACATATAAAATAAGCAACTAAAGGCACAAACATGCCTCCTGCCTGTCAAGGACTCTGTCCTGCTGTCTTAACGCCAACCACTAAGGAGTCCCCTACTAGCCATCTCCGGGTGTTTGTCCCTTGCACTGTCTTGTTTGTCCAGAGCCTGCCCCAACAGGGCCCTCTCCTGATTGGCTGCTGGCATAATACAAATTGGTGGTAATGGGGTGTTCTGTTTGGAAGTGGGTTGTGTGGGTATCACACTTGGGTTACACAGTACACAAGACCCATGGCTGATATTTGAGGAAAGCCACGAGGGATGCTGTCCTCCAAGTGTTCCACTTGCCATGCGTATGTGGAGAAGGAGGCCCTACGGGAATGAAGATGAGGAAGAGCTGTGTCCAGAACTGATTTTTCTTCTCCTCCTCCTCCTGTGCCCTAGGTCTGATTTGCAACTTACAGGAGAAGGTAGCAATCCATGGAGTCAAACTGGCCATCCCAGGGCTAGAGACTGGTGGGGGGGCCTCTGCAGGGCCTGTGTCCATGCAGAAGGGCCTCCTCCACATCCTGGCTGAAATCTGCCATCTGGATTTGAATGGCAACCTGTATACCGAGCTAGAGCAGATTGTTACTCGGGAGAAGGTGCATCTGCAGGACGATCCCCTTCTCAATGCCTTGCTAGATTCTCCTCAGCTGAAGGCTTGTGTGGATACAGCTCTGGAGAACACTGCAAGCCACAGGATGAAGATAGTGGAGGTTAGTTGGGACTCCAGGAGGCGAAACTATAGACTGGGTCCCTGGGAGGTTTTGGGATCTTGGCTTGGGATCTTTTTCTCTTTTCATCCCGATGAAAATTCTGGACATCTTAGTTCCTTGGTTCTTTCCCTGCAGGCTTTGGCAGGAGATGGACGTCTGTTCTCGCGTGTTCCTGGTCTCCTAAACTCTCAACCCATGCTGCAGCTGGACTACGCTGCCACTGACCGAGCCCCAGAAGACCTTTCCATCAGTGAGAGCCAGTTGCAGGAACTGGGGGTTTCCACTGCACAGTGGGATCCTCTCAACCCTCCTCCTGGACACCTGACCGGTGCTGACCTGCTGGTGTGCAACTGCTCTGTGAGCATGTTTGGGAACCCGGCAGAGACCCTCTCTAACCTGGCTGCCGCAGTGAAGGAAGGAGGGTTTGTCTTACTGCACACGCTTCTCAAAGGAGAAACGCTTGGCGAAACCATCCGTTTCCTCACAGCTCCCGATCTTCTGCAGAGGGGCCTCTTGGCTCAGGTAAGCTATTGGCCTCTTCCGATGTTCTCTCTACAGCTAGCCCTAGACTCCGCTTGGCTGCTCCAGCCTTCTCAGGAATGTATAGAAATATTCCTAGGCGGGGGGCTTAGGTCAGAATGTATTTCAGGTGACCAGTGTTAGTTCCCATGGCCCTCCATACGAAACATTCGCCACCTACAACTAGTTGCTGTAGTCTCTGCTGTATTCTCATATAGAGGTTCTGAGTTAAAGGAATGATCTGGGTTTTTTTCCTGCTCTGGAAATGCTGACCGCAGTAGGGATGTAGAAGGTTACCTGGTTACCCAGCCGTGGCTGAGTCTGGCCAGCCATACCAGGCCACCAGGCAGGGCCTCACCTGCAGCAGTCCCCTGGCCCTGGCTATGTTGGAGCAGCCTTGGTGGTCACACGGGATCCTGGCCCTAGCTATATCGGATTGTCCCAAGGGGGCCCCTGGACCCAGCTGTGGGCAGGACCCCGGCTGTGCGGCCACGCCAGAGTGGGGCAGGCAGGGCCCCAGCCATTCTGGGCTGGCAGGCAGGATCTGCCTGCCAACAGTTAACCGGTTAAACAGTATAATTGTATCCAGTTTTAACTGGTTAACTATTTTAATGGTTATTTACACCCCTAGAGGGCAATAGGGGAAAATGAGACTGGAGTCACCAAGACATTGACTAACCTCGGGAAGTCTGACAGGCTCCAACGAGTCCTGGGCAAAAGCAGCATCCTTCTAGCACAGCAAGGCCTAACGAAGTACTGTAGCTATTTACATGCTCTCTCCTGAGAGGTCCCAAAATGCTTCATAAATACAGGAAGATCCTTTGTCCAGTAGTGATGCTTGGCTGGAGCTCTGCAGCTGCTCAGTAGTGTGACCCACTGGAAGTGAAGACAAATACTGTCATCCATTGAATTGGAAAATAGAAATAAGGGAGGTAAATTTAATCTCTTTGGACTGTAGCTGAGACCCTGATTCTTGCAAAAAGTCCTCTGAGATCAGCATGAGCTTTTCTTTTGTCCAGAAGATGAGGGAAGTGGGGAGGCGCTTGAACCCCTTTATCTACAGAGAATATTGCTGGTTGACAAAACACTGAGACGCCAAAGTCTAAAGTGTGACTTTTTTCTAACCCAATTCTCTCTCTCTCTCTCTCTCACTCAGTTATGGGAGGTCAGTCTTGTAGTAGCAAACTCACTGAGTCAGATCCTGCCCCCATGTCCACAATTGGCTATAGAATGAATGCAGAACTTGGCCTGCTGTGATCACCAGACTTCTTCAGTATGTTTTCTAATCCTTTAATAAAAGGAGGTATTAAAGTTGGCCAACTGTGCTGGGGCCTTTGATAAGGAATTTCCCCCTGGCTGGCTTATACCCTCCTTTAGGTTTTTTTTATCCTGTCAGAATGCGAGGGTGGCAGAAGTTAAGTGCCATAGCTGAGTAACACCATCTGACTTCTTTGAAAGAAAATGCGGCTTTCCCAAGTGATACCTGTGCATGGATTTCATTGAATGATTTTGTCTGTTTTCAGTCCTTTCCAGGCTCACGTTAGAATGTACCATAGAACAGTCTGGGCCGCTGGGCCTGCCACACATACAACCAAAGAGCATTTCATTTTCCTCCTCTTTGCTGCCATGTCACTTGCTTTTAGAAAACCTTAAATGTTGCAGCCGCCGCCTCCTCCTCCTGTTCTCCGCTAGCTGCCCCTCTAGACGGAGGGATTCAGGTCACTGTGTTCGCTCGCCTCCTTTTTTGTTAAAGATGTAACCTACTTATGGTAACCAGAAGTGCTCAGAAGAAAACTCCTGTTTCTTGGCCCCCTGACCTGAGTCAGTTACTGTTGATAAGCAGCATTACTCTTGCTAGGCAAAGAGCCACAGCCCTCGTTATTCTAAAGACAACTGGCCTAGGAAGGGAACTAACACATGGCTGGGTAGAGTCTCTGGCAAAAGCGCAGCTCATGCATAGAAAGAGGAGAGGGTCAGCTAAGGGAGGAGATGTTGCACACGGTAGAAGTCTCGTTTGCAATTCTAATCTCTTCTGTTTGCCAATAGTTTTCATGTTTCTTGATTTGGCAGGCAGAATGGGAGGATTTATTTAGCAAGGCCTCGTTGAATCTGGTTGCTGTGAAGAGATCCTTTTTTGGCTCCGCCATCTTCCTGTGCCGCCGGCAGGCTTCTGCCAAGATCCCTCTTTTCCTGCCTGTAGATGAGACCCATTACAAGTGGGTGGAATCTTTAAAGGTGAGAATTCCTGTGTATGGAGTTGGCTACATGTCTGTCCTATTTCCTGGCCTTTCATACAGTAGACAAGAAGCCTTGAAAACCCGGATGTTGATGCTTCACAAAGTTCTTGCACTGCATATAGAGAAACCATTTCATTCCCTTCAAGCCATCCCTTACGGAAGTAAGAACCCTTTCCTTGTCTGTGAGCCCTACTTAGCCTGGCTGGGATTTCTCTTGTAGGTGATCTTAGCTGATACATCTGAGCAGCCTGTGTGGCTGACTGCTACCAGCTGTGGGCATTCAGGAGTTGTGGGAATGGTGAACTGTCTACGCCAGGAACCAAGGGGCCACAGGATCAGGTACAAAAATCCAGTGTTTAGTTACTGCTGGAGAGGAAGTGATCTTCCACCAGCTTCAATACACAACAGGTAAGCAAGTCATGTGACAAACGTGGATTGAATGTTCGTTTGCTCTCTAGATGCCTGTTTGTTTCCAACCTGCATTCGTCCTCGGCTGTCCCTCCCACCAGCCCTTCTGCCATGGAGATGCAGAAAATTCTGCAGGGAGACCTGGTGATGAATGTCTATCGTGACGGAGAGTGGGGCTCCTTCAAACACTTTCTGTTGCAGCAAGGTGACTTATGATCAGGGCCTGATGGTCATTGGGCAACATTTCCTCCCACAGGTCTGAGTGAGATTTGAGGACCTGCTTTGATCATTCACTGGCCCAAGGAATTACTCCTCTTATGCACTCGTACCCGTGGACTTTTTGTCCCTATTCCAGGACAGAGGCATGTGCCGATGTCACCAGGTAGAATGCTCTGTTTGCAGGGTGAGGAAGGTCTTGGGTGGAGTGAATGGTAGGAACTGGCTAAGTAGAAACGGCAGCTTTCCTCTCACTCCTGCGTGGCTCGTCTGTCACCATAGTGTGGGTGCTATTCTTGCCACACAAGGAACCTGCTCCATCAAATGAAATGTGGGTAAAGCTCTCTCCCCTCGGAGTCACTGGCTTCTCCTTGTTCTGCAGCCCAGCCTCAGGAGATGACCGACTATGCTTATGTGAATGTGCTGACTCGTGGGGACCTCTCATCCCTTCGCTGGATTGCCTCTCCACTTCGCCACTTCCGCACCACCAGTCCCAACATCCAACTCTGCAGGGTCTATTATGCATCTCTTAATTTCCGCGACATTATGCTGGCCACAGGGAAGCTCCCTCCAGATGCCATCCCAGGTGAATTGGGGAGTTTGTGCTGTTTCCACAACTAAAATTATGTGTATACGTTTGCAAGTCTGATGAGCGCATTGCAGTTTTTTACTAGAACGTTGGCTGTAAATCAGCCTTTTTTGTTTAGCAACCAGAGGCCCAGTGTGAACACAGAAAGGGGGGCCAGGCACTCCTGCAGTGATAACACCGTTTTGCATTTATATGGTACTACTTTAATGCTCACAGCACACGTAGGAGGTGAGTAAAAGGGGAAACTGAGTTGGAGATGAAGTGACTTGCCCAAAACCCCAAAAGGATTGAGTATAGGAACCAAGATTAGAATCTGGGATAGGGATGTTAAAATTAGATTAATTGAATAGTTGATGGAATTTCCATCAACTAGTCGATAAGGGCACTTCCGCTTTGAAATGTAGGAAGTGCCCGCTGGAACTGAAAGGCGGAAGGGCCGCGCAGTGTTCCACCTTCAAAATGTAGAATGCAGCTGCTGCGCCCCTGCCCCCTCCCACGGAGCTCGAGGGAACTGGCTTTTAGAGGCAGCAAGGTGGGGGGGGAACGCAACTAGTGTGTGTCGGCTAGTCAATAAGCTTTTGCTTATTGGATAGTCAATTAGTTGCTTACATCCCTAATCTGGGAGTTCCTAGCTCACAGTCCTCCACTCGTGTTAGCTAGACTGCCTCTGGCCTTTGAGAGAGTCACTTCAGCACTCAGTGTCTTGGCTTCCCCACCTGTAAAACGGAGCTAATCATAGGTGGTATTCTGTCCGCAAAGCACTTCTGAAGGGGTGAAGAAATAGAGCGGTGTTGGTAGCAGTTGTTTGTTAGATGACTTAACTAGAGAGCGAGAGAGTGTCCCCTAACCCAGTCTAGCCACCCTACACATGCCTATTCGTTGCATAAATCAGAGTCTTGGTGTGAATCTTGCTTGCCTATAGGTCAAGTGACTGACTTGCAGTTTGTCTGAAGGACCTAATGTTTGTTTGGGTTTTTCAGAGACAAGGGGAAAAAACCCTGCAAACAAGATGAGATTTCAGTGCAGTTTCTTGAAAGAGCTAGAAGCTAAAACGATAGCACTGAGAATAGACATTGAGATGTGGGGAGTTCAGCTTTTCCCAGAGCTGTGACTGGCAGCGCTTCTCAGTTTGGTGAGGAGTCTGTAGGAAGAGAAAATAAGCCACTCGGCTTAAGAAGCCACGCAAGCAGGACGCTAATCCCAGGATCTGGAGATGGAGTTGCCCTCCTCGTTCTCTCTCCCCAGTTCCAACTCCAGAGAGATGGTTTTGATGGTGAATACTTGACCCAAAGGATTTTACAAGAGCAATTTTATTGCAATAATTTTATCCCTTTCTCAGGTAACTGGGCTCTGCAGCAGTGCATGCTGGGAATGGAATTCTCAGGACGGGACACCGCTGGAAAAAGAGTGATGGGATTGCTCCCAGCCAAAGGGCTGGCCACCGTGGTGGACTCTGACCAGAGGTTTTTGTGGGAGGTGCCAGAGGCCTGGTAGGTCTTTGTTCCACGTTTCCTACTTGTTGGCTGCCTGAAAGAAACTGAAGTCTCCTTTGGGAATGGTTACGGGGCGAGGAAAGAGTTAATGGAAGGAGCTGGGATTGGAGGTGGTAGCAGGGCTCTAGTCTGACTGTCCTGCATTGACTTCTTGCATTCAGTACATCAGTGCCCCTGCAGACACTGGAGTCAGTACCCGGGTATCTAGCCAAGCGCCGTTAGTGAGCTCCAGTAAACTCTGCTCTTTGCCTCTCTCTGTTTGTAGCTTGGGGGCGTGCGCAGGAGGAGGCTAATTGTGACTGTCGATTTATTGAAAGCTGAGCTGGGCTCAGCATTCCCTGCCCTCTGGGCTGACTGAGCACTGAAGGCCCTCCACAAAGAATACTTCCTTTGTCATAAGGCTCCCCCCCGCCCCACACTGCTCGCTGCCTGTGCCAGAGGAGTCTGGCGGTTTCCATGGGGATGAACAGAGATGCTGTCAGGCTCTAAACTACAAGGACTCTTTCAAGGAACCAGAGTGGGGCCATCAGCTGGCGGTGCAGGTTCCCTAGGAGTCCATGCAGGGCCCACGTCTGTTCTGGGGGGAAAAAGGCACCGCACTGCATTTCCTACAGATTGGAGGGCCTGAGCAGTCTCATACTCTGCCTCAGACACAGGGAGTTGTTTCTTCCAGAACTGAAACCTCTGTCTCTTTCTTTCTTTCTTTCTTTCTTTAGGACTCTGGAGGAGGCAGCCTCTGTGCCAGTGGTCTATGCCACTGCTTACTATGCGTTAATTGTGCGTGGCGGCATGCGGAAGGGCGAGAGTGTGCTCATTCATTCCGGCTCGGGGGGCGTGGGCCAGGCAGCCATTGCTATTGCGCTGAGCATGGGCTGCCGTGTCTTTGCTACCGTGGGTAAGAACCGATGTCCCATTTCTGTGCATCCCCTTCTGCACCGTTTCCTGCCAGTCAATGCTAACCCTGGCCCGTTTCCATTCTGAGAGCACCTAGAAAAGTTGATGAATGCAGCTGCTGGCCCCATGACAAAATCTGCCCCTTTTCTCCCCACTGCAAACATATGCACAAACCCCCTGTCACGCTACTTTTATTTAACGAGCACCACTTGAGTGACTCCGGTGACATCACCGTTACAATGGGGTGAGAAGAAAATAAGGCCCTTTGGCTTTAGATACAGAAGCTTCTCTGAAATGTGATCAAGAAAGTTTGACTTGGTTTGGCCCTTGCTGTAACACAGCCATCTTTAGCTTGCTAACAGGAACAAAGCCGTAGCTACAACCTCCCCTGGTCCAGAGGCTCTGCAGGTGTCCAGTCTCCGAGCTCTGTTATGGGTGTCGGAGAGCTAACCCCATTAGCAGAGGGCAGGGAGACTTTTGCTGTTTGAGCCAAGGTGTGCTGATGTCTCAGGACAATAAAAGGCTCCTCTGTTGTCAGGTTCTGTTGAGAAGCGCGAGTATCTCCAGGCAAGATTCCCTCAGCTGGATGCCAACAGCTTTGCCAGCTCTAGAAATACCTCCTTTGAGCAACACGTACTGCGGGTCACCAAGGGGAAAGGTGAGTCCAGGGAATGGCAGAAGGGTGGCAGAGTTAACGAGATGGTGGCTAGAATATCAGTAAGAAAAGGTCACAGAAGGTCAGACTCTTGCCAGGAATGAACATGCTAAATGCTGTTACTCCTCCCTTGTAGGGGTCAACCTGGTATTAAACTCCTTGGCAGAAGAAAAGCTCCAAGCCAGCCTACGTTGCCTTGCTAGACATGGACGCTTCTTGGAAATAGGCAAATATGATCTGTCCAATAACAGCCCACTTGGTAAGTCATATGGCATCAGGAAATGTCTGGTTTTAGCTGGACTGTATCCATATCCACAATAGCTTTAAAAGGCTTGTGGACCACACAAACCCATTAACTTTGCAATAGTACATTCATCACTGACACTTATCATTTGTTTTCCAACTAGCCCCTTCCTGCAAATGCCTGTGCTATGTTTCTTACAGGGAGACACTCTCCATAAATGTGTAAAGCCACTCGGTTATCCTTCAGTTCTCTGTTTTTAAAACCAGCCTATGCCACAATGCCTAAAGCACTTAACCGTGGTTAGGCAACTAGTGTGATAAGCAATGGCCATGTCACACTAACCCTAACTCTCTCTACAGTGCAGCTCTCCTGTATGCGTGTATCATTTATCTCATCATTATATTTGCACTGTTAAGCTCTTTAAGGCAGGGACTAGCTCAACCAGCCCCAATCCGGATCCTGTGGGCACTACTGCATTCGAAGCAATAAAACCAGGGTTCTGACTGACAGAGTTGGTGTATGTGTTAAGGCCAATGTTAAGACTTGAACTAATGATCTTCAAGATCATTATAAACGGTAAACAGCAGATTAGTGAAACTTACGAATGATGTTAAATTAGGATGCACTGCAAACACAAGTGAGAACAGAAATATTCCAAAGGGACCTAAAGACAGTAGAAACATGGCATAAAATTACAATGTAATTCAGCTTGGAAAAATGAAGCTAAAACATCTGGGGTGAGTGGAAATCAAATGCTGCTACCCAATGTGTGGGAAAATCCTGGGCAGCTATAAGGCAAAGAGATTTGACATGTTAGCAATATGATATGGTAACAAGATGACGAAATTTTGGATTGCATAGACATCACAGAGCAGGGAGGTGATGGAGCTATTGTGTAGATCACCCCTGGAACATTCAACTCCGTGATGGGCATGTCATTGCTACAAAGAGAGAGCCAAATTAGCTGGATCTCCAAAAACAACCACCAAAGTGATCACAGGGCTGTTTAGCTTGGTTAAGTGATTAACATGACATGCATGGACAGTCTAAGAATTGAGGGTGGAGAGGGATGACTTAGGGCTGTAGTACAGGGTGTACGCATTAGGAAAAGGGAACCCAGACTAACTATTAGGAAAAACTTCCTGGTGATGGGCTGTATCAGGTGTGGGATAGTTGCTTACAGGAAGTGGTGGCAGCCCCATTGCTTGGGTCTTTTATAACACTTTCAAAAGTTCTTGGTCTTGACATATCTGCCAGGGAGAGATGGACAAGAAGATTAATGGTGCTTTTCCCTGCTTACATTCTATGGTTCAGCTCTTGTTTGCTGCAGAGAGTTCTGCTCTCCAGATAACTGATCAGCCGTTTATAGTTTTGTCCTGTTGTAAAAATGCTTATAGCTAACATCCTTGCCAGTGGTTTGTGTGCATGGAGCTGAGCATGTCCTTGCAGAGTACCATTGCTCGGGTAGTATTAATTAAGCTCTTAATAAAGCAGTTATTTTTCCCTATTGCCGCGTGACTGTTGTATCACAAACTCCTATATGGCTGACTTGAATGGAGGCATGCAAATGGTTTTGGAAGCGAAGAGATTTGACAAGAGTTGCTTCTTCTAGGAATGGCCCTGTTCCTGAAGAATGTAGCATTTCACGGAATCCTGCTTGATGCCATATTTGAAGAGGGAAACCAGGAGTGGGAGGCGGTGTCAGACCTGCTGAAGAAGGGTATAAGAGATGGGGTGGTAAAACCCCTGAGGACTACGATCTTCAACAGAGAGGAGATAGAAGCTGCTTTCAGGTTCATGGCACAAGGAAAACACATTGGCAAAGTTGTGATCAAGGTAATGAGGTACCTGTAGGTCTTGGCTTCCCTTCTTTTGTCATTCTGATCCAGGAATCCTGTTGGTATGAACTACATACAAAAAAATGGCACAGTTGGCCAAGTGGCACATGAAATATTCCAGAACCAAAGTAGTATGACCTTGAATGAGGGAAAGTAACTTCTGTAGTGGGGGTGGGGTATGTGCCTGTATTTTCTCCTCCTTACGTGTTGTCTGTGTTGGAAGGTCCGTGAGGAAGAGAAGGAATTTCCTGTGAGGAAGATGGAGCCAGTCAGACTCTCTGCCATCTCCCGAACATCCTGCCCACCTACCAAGTCCTACATCATCACAGGAGGCCTAGGTGGCTTTGGGCTGGAATTGGCTCAGTGGCTGGTTGAGAGAGGCGCTCAGAAGCTTGTACTGACCTCTCGTTCTGGCATCCGATCTGGTGAGTGGATAACCTAAAATACGGGGTGGGCAGAATGGAGTCCAGGAACTGTGGTCTCACGATTGCTCCTGTGGCTGATGTTTCAGATTGTAGGAGAGCTCCGTTCCCATGTCCCTTAGCGTGGTTTTCTGGGGAGCTGGATAATCTATTTCCTTTGCTGTTGCATTTCTTCAGGGAATTTTTTCTCTTCTTGCTGCCTATTCCTCCTTTGTTAATACATGCGCTCATCCTTTCCCATCCTCCCCTTCCCATCCCCCCCATTTACCTGTACTGTCTGGCTTCCACCTTTCCATTCTTCTGACGCTGTCCTTACTCAAGCCCCCAAATGAATCCCCTCTTTTCAAAGCCTCTCCTTAATGGTACCCTCCCATCTTGCATCTGCAAAGCACCAACTATGCCTTTATATGGAGCCAAAGCCAAATCTACAGCCTTGCCTAGAGAAAGAGCTCACACTGCTGCCAGAGAGCGGTGGGACCTGAGACGTGGAAGAGTCCAATGCCAAAGCCATAATGAAAGTCACTAGATCTCTTTTTTCAGAGAGCTGATTCAGAGAGTGATCTATGGCTACACTTGCCCACAAGGAAAGCGGGCTGCACTTTAAGTAACAGCTCCAGCCAACCTGCTCAGCATTTAGAAAAGGGGGTGTTGCCTTCATCGTTAAGATGGGGAAAGAGGTGCAGCAAGTTATGTGTCTGGGGTCGCACAGTTACCTGATGGCTGTTGGGGAAAAGAACTGAGTGTCATCCATTTAACCCTGAGTGAACACTGAATCCGTCTGCAACCACGAGACAATCTGATGCCTCAGTTGAAATGTTGTGGTTGGTCTTAAGGCAAATATAACCTGAGTACATAACTGAGATGTCTTTGCAACAGCCTGGTGTGGCCAGAAAAAGTCCAGGGAGCAGAACTTCACCAGGGCAGAGTGGCTGGAATAATGGATCTCAAACTAGACTCTGTTTTTACAGGTTACCAAGCTAAACGAGTCAGAGAGTGGAGGGAGATGGGAGTCCAGGTCCTGGTATCCACCAGTGATGTTGGGACTTTAGAGGGAACACAGCACTTAATAGAAGAAGCTTCACAGCTTGGACCAATTGGGGGCATCTTCAACTTGGCCATGGTGAGTGACAAAAATACTGGAACTCAAAGGTCAGAGCAGCTGCCAAAGGGCCTTCTGGTGACTTTGCCTTTCAAAGTGCAGGTGACCGGGATCGCCCTGGTAGCATGGAGCTGCTCTTTCACTGCCTCCATCTGAGCTCTTGCTCCCCTGGCCAGAGGCACTACAGAGACAGTACGTTCAGCTCATAGTGACCTCTGGGGCCAAAAAAGGCCTCCTGCACTTTCTAGTTGAGGATGACCATAGTAGTGGGAGGCCTAGAGACAGAAGAACATGACGACTTCTTGTTGAGGCTGCAAGGATGTTACTGCATTCAGCTAAAAGATTATCTTGTTCTTAGTAATATTTCAGCTTCAACATGTAAACATGTAGGTGGCATGCCCTTTCTGTGCCTCTCCAGCATCTTTGTACAGAGAAACATTCTGAACACGTTTCTGGAAGAGCTTAGCTGGGTCTTTTGTTCCAGAACTTAATGGAGAATCTGCTTATTGCATATTTTTGAAGTTGAAATTGCAGCAGGGTTAGATCATCCTGAGCAGAGAGACTGATGTTGTTTGTTCTGTCTCCCATAGGTCCTTAAAGATGCCATGCTAGAGAATCAGTCTCCAGAATCTTTCCATGATGTCAGCAAACCCAAGTATGCAGGCACCCTTCATCTGGACAGGTAGGTGTCATAGGGAGAGAGAAATGTGGGGCGCTTGCATGGGGCTGGCGGCCAATAATACTCTGAAAGGTCTCTACTTTTTACTGTCACAAGGGAGGGGGAAGGGAATGATCCTTTTTACAACAAGTTGTTACTTTATCATGTATCACTTTTCTTCTCTCCAATTCCCAGGGTGAGTCGTGAAAAGTGTCCAGATCTGGACCATTTTGTTGCTTTTTCCTCTATAAGCTGTGGAAGAGGAAATGTCGGGCAGAGTAACTATGGTTTTGCCAACTCTACCATGGAGCGCATCTGTGAGCAGCGACGACATGATGGGCTCCCAGGTAATAATGCAGGACCCCGTCTACAGACCATGGCTACTCCAACAGCCAGAAGAAAATGCATATTCAGCTAGCTCATGCACTGACCGCTCAGAACTCCCTGCTCCCCCATCATTCTCTGGCTCCCACACGCCTAATGTACTGGATTGTCAGCATGGAGTCGTAGAAACATGGGCTGGAAAGGACCTTGTTAGGTCATCTAGACCAACCCCCTGCACCGAGACAGGATTAAATATTATTGGGACCATTCCTGACAGGTGTTTCTAAATTGTTCTTAAAAGCTTCCAGTGTTGGGGATTCCACAATCTGCGTATGTCACTTGTGCCAGTGCTGAACTACTGTTACAGTGAAGGCTAATCTCTTTTCCACCTACATCATGTTTTCCAGGCTTCTAATCAATGTCATTGCTCTCCTGGATTTTCTTCAATTTGTCCACATATTTCCCAAACTGCAGTGCCCAGAACTGGACACAATGCTCAGCACTCAGCTGGAGTAGAGCAGAATTACTGCCTGTGTCTTGCTTACAACACTCCTGTTAATACATACCAGAATGATAGTTGCTTTTTTCCTCTGATCCACAATAACTCCCCAATTCCTTTCTGCAGTACTCTCTTAGCCAGGCATTTCCCTTTGTGTATTGTGCAATTGATTATTCCTTTAAGTGTAATGCATTGTCCATATTGAATTTCATCCTGTTCATTTCAGGCTATTTCTCAGTTTGCCAAGATCATTTTGAATGTAAATCCTCTTGCCCCAAAGTGCTTGGGACTATCCACAGAGTGTTTAAGCATACACTTTATGCCATTATCCAAATCACTGAAGAAAATATTGAGTAGGATCAGATGTAGGACCGACACCTTTGGGACTGAGGCCATACTGAGTGCATAGATTGACTGTTAGGCCATTTATAACTACTCTGGAGAATGGTTTTTCCAACCTGTTCACCCACCTTAAAGCAGGTTCATCTAGGCAATTTCCCCTGGTTTATAAGAAGTTTATGTAAGACCATATCAAAAGCCTTGCTAAAGTGAAGATCTATCATATCTACAGCTTTCCCTACTATGCACAAGGGCTGTCAATGAAAGATACTAGGTTGGTTTGATGTAATTTGATCTTGATGACATCTGTTTTGACTGTTACTTATCACCTTGTCTTCTAGGTGTTTGCACATTGATTTATTTTTTGCTCAATTTTCTGTCCTGATTCTCAAGATGATGGGTCTCTAATTCTCTGGGTTGTCCTTATGCCCCTTTTTGTTGGTAGGCACTATATTTGCCCTTTTCTAGCCCTCTGTTATATCTCCCATCCTCCATGAGTTCCCAAAGATTATCGCTAATGGCTCAGAGTTCTACTGGCTCAGCAAGTTCCTTAAGTATTCTAGAGTGTATCCCATCTTGCCCTGCTGACTTGATGACATCTAACTTGTCTGTGTAATTCTTAACTTCTTCTTCTTTCCCTATTTTAGTCTCCGATCCTATTCCATTTACACTGATGTTCCCTGTGTTAGTCATCTGATCACTGCTAACCTTTTTTGATGAAAACTGATTACTTAATACTCTAGGCATAGCTGCATTTTTTTTTTTTTTCATTTCTCATTAAGGAATGGACCTACCCTGTCATAGAATCATAGGAGTAGAAGGCACCTTGAAAGGTCATCTAGCCCAGTCCCCTGCACTCATGGCAGGACTGTGTATTTTCTGGACCATCCCTGGCAGGTGTTTTGTCTGGCCTGCTCTTAAATATCTCCAATGATGGAGATTCTGTAACCTCCTAGGCAATTTATTCCAGTATTTAATCACCCTGACAGGTAGGAAGTTTTTCCTAATGTCCAACCTAAACCTCCCTTGTTGCAATTTAAGCCCACTGCTTCTAGTACTGTCCTTGGAGGTTAAGGAGAAAAATATTCTCCCTCCTCCTCGTTAACAACCTTCTAGGTATTTGAAATTAGTCTAGAAAAAGAAGACTAACAAACCCAGTTCTTTCAATCTTTCCTTTTTAGGTCATGTTGTCTAGACTTATAATGTGTGTTGCTCTTCTCTGGACCTCCAATTTGTCCCCATCTTTCCTGAAGTGTGGCACGCAGAATTGGGCATAATACTCCAGTTGAGGTCTAATCAGTGGAGAGTAGAGCAGCAGAATTACTACTTGTCTTGTTTGATACTCTGACTAATATATCCCAAACTGATGCCTTTTTTTGCATCAGTGTTACACTGACTTGTATTTAGCTTGGGGTATACTATGACCCCCAGATCTTTCTGCATTACCTCCTGTGCAGTCAGTACTTTGCATTTATCCTTACTGAATTTCACTTTGTTTACTTCAGACCATTTCTCTAGTTTATCCAGATCATTTTGTCCTTCATCTCCCTCATGTTTCTAATGTATTGGTAAAATATATGTCTGTAGCTAATTTAATTTTAGTTTGTGCCCTCGTCTTTCTGACTAACTGTTTTCTTGGGGTTTTGTGCGTAGTTTTGGGGAGGTTTTTTATCTTCATCATAATTTGACCTAGCTTCCACTTCTTGTATAACTTACTTGAGTTGTACATCATGGAAGAGCTCCAATTTAAGCCAGGGTTGTTTCTTATCCTACTTCCTGTTTTTCTTGTGCATTGCTATAGTTTTGCTCTTGTATTCTCAGTAATAGCTCTTTGAAAACTGCCAACTGTCCTGAACTTTTTTTCCTTAGACTTGCCTCCCATCGGATCTTATCTACCAGTTCTCAGAGGATGCTAAAATCTCCCTTCTTGACTTTCTTTACTCTGGTCTCTTTTCTCCCTCCCCCCCCCCCCCCCTCATTCCTTCGAATCATGAACATTTATTTCATGATCACTTTCACTCAAGCTGCCTTCCACCTTCAAATTATAAACCAGTATCTCCCTGTTTGTCAAAATCAACTCCTAGAAGTGCCTCTTCCCCCTTCAGCAATAAAAAAAAGTCTCCAATGAATTCCAAGAACTTGTTAGACAATATCATTTTCCCAACAGGTGTCTTAATAGCTGAAGTCCCCAGGCCGTACCGGGTCCTGTGCTTTAGATAATTTTGTTAGGGTGTTTTTGTTTTGTTTTTTAAACCGCCTCATCCACCTCGTCTTCCTGGTTAGGCATTCTATAATAGACCCTTACCATGACATCACCCTTCCTTTTTATCCTTACCCAGAGGCTTTCAGCAGATCTCCCTCCCACTTCTATTTCAACCGCCATGAAAATGTATTTATTTCATAGACAAGGGAACAACTAGAATTACTAGTTCTTTATTATTTAAAAAAAAAAAAATCCCCATACACCACCACAGAGGTATCATGAGCTTTCTTGGGCAAAACCCACTTCAGATGAGATGATCTTGAGTCCTGTGAAGAAGTGGGTTTTGCCCTTGAAAGGTCATGATACGACACACATTTTTTGTTAAGACTACTTGTTTGTGTTTAAAGTTACAGACTAGCACAACTACCCCTCTGAGACTTCTGTGGTGTCGGTTAGATTTTTCCCTTCTATATTTGCCCACATTCCTGCCAGATTCTGACCCTCCATCCAGATCTTCAGGTGAATGAGGACACCTGCTGTTTTCTTTAGATTTTTCTCTCCTCCTGCTGCCATGTGCTCCAGTTAGTCATTTAATATGTTCTCTCTTCTGCTTTCTTTTGCAGGCTTGGCTGTGCAGTGGGGCGCCATTGGTGATGTGGGTGTCGTCTTGGAGACAATGGGCAGTAACGACACTGTGGTTGGTGGAACTCTTCCCCAGCGACTCAGCTCATGCCTGGAGGTTCTGGACCGCTTCCTGAATCAGCCTCATCCTGTCATGTCTAGCTTTGTTCTGGCAGAGAAGGTCTCAGTGAGGAATGAAGGAAGTGGCCAGCGGGACCTTGTAGAGGCTGTTGCCCACATTCTCGGTAAATTAGATCATTAATAATTACAAACATGATCTGAATTCTAGAAGCCATGTCTTACTCTAGAATCTGCTGTAGGAAGAATTGATGCCAGCCACTGTCGGAAGGGAACTGAGCGCAGGTGTGCAGCCTGCTCTGGTCCAGGAGCTTCTATTGACTCTCTCTCTAAGCATCTCGTACCTACAGAGCTGTGAGAGTGCTGCTTGTATCACGATTTGGTTTTGGAACATTGTGAATGTGCACAGAAACTTCACAATAGGAAAAAGCCACACACATTGAAGGCTAGACCTCAGATCCCAAGACTTCACACTATCAAGATACAGGCAACAGTATCTTGGAACAGATAGATGCTCCTGGAACAGATGTTTGTTTGGTTTTAAGAGTGGTATGGTGGGTATGTCTGACAGGTGCCTGGAAAGCCATACTAGGTCATGTAGGAGTTGTTGTGCAAGAAGGCATTGGGTTGGGAGTGCATGAAGACAACAGAAGCAGCAGCTGACAAGTGTGGGTAGAACACAAGGGAGCAGGATTGTGTGGTCTGTGATATGGGCAGGTTATGAAAACCCTTAAAAGTGAGGCGGTGAATGCAGAGGAGGAGCAAATGCAAAAATTCAAGGGAGAGGGAACGTGACTGGAGAGGAAGATCTTTGGCAGACTGAAAGGGAGACTCGTGGCGCTGAGTCAGGGAAACCAAAGAGAAAGGAGACCAGACCAATTTGAGTAGTTGGGAACAACAGAGGCCTACGTGGGAGGAATTAGCAAGGGTCCAGATGCACAAGCAGAAGAGGACACCAAGGTCGTAGTTAAGCAGGATTTGAAGGAGGTGGAGGTGATAGTGGTACTAGCCAATTGGAGGGGTAGAAACGTTACTTACGGATGTTGCTATGTGAGACTGTAGCACCTGTTAGGATTGCAGGAGCTCCACAGACTAAATTGAACAATTTGTGGTGTCCGCCTTTAACCGAAAGAAACTAGATGGTGGCTGTGAAGTCTTCTGAGTTTCCCCTTGATTTGCTTGGATTCCCGTTCAGACTGCTGTTTTTATTCAAGCTGATACTGTTTGTTGTGTGTGGTGAAGGGTAAGAAGAGAGCTGTAGCTATGTGCATGTTCCTGGCATGTGAGTCAGTGCTGTCTGGCAAGTTTACTTAGTGGCTGCATGCATGCATTGAATAGAACTGGAAAGAGAACTGGTATTTGAAGTTCCACTGTGTGCTAACCAACGTGGTTTAATACGGCTACGTGTATGCATCTCAGAACAAAATTGTAGACCCATATGTGCAGGATGGAGAACTTATCCTGAGAAGCCGTGACTCTGAAAAAGATATGGGGATCATGGTGAATAGGCAGCTAAAGGTGAGCTTCCTGCATCACGCTGTGGCTAAAAGAGCTAATGTGATCCTCAGATGTACACATCAGAATTTCGAGTACAAGTAGGAAGATTATTTGACCTCTGTATTTGGCACTGGTGCAACCACTGTTGGAGTGTGGTTCCCACAGTTCAGGAAGAAAGTTGATAAATTGCAGAGAGTTCAGAGAAGAGCCTTAAGAATAATTAAAGGATTAGAAAACATGCCTTATAGTGATAGACTCAAAGAGCTTAATCTATATGGTTTACCAAAGAGACGGTTAAGGGATGACTTGGTTGGTTTGTAAGTATCTACACAGTGGGGAGATATTTTAATAATGGGCTCAAACTGTAACATAATCCATTGTCTGGAAGTTGAAGCTAAGTCCTTTTCAGCCTGGAAATAAGGTGTACATTTCCAACAGTGAGACTAACCATTAGAACCTACCAAGGTTTGTGGTAGTCTCCATTGCTGATAATTTTTCAATCAAGTTTGGATGTGTTTCTAAAGATCTGCTCTAGGAATTGTTTGGGGAGTTGTTTGGCCTGTGTTAGGTCGGACTAGATGGTCCAATGGTTCTGGTCTTGGACTCTGTGAATGCTCAGCAGTGTAAACAGTAAAAAGGGTTCAGGAGAATGTGAATGAGTGTCTGCCCTCTAGCCATTGACAGCGGAACTGTGTCCATCAGTGCCAAAGTGACAGTGGTTTCAGTCCCATGTCCGAACTTGAACCCAGATTATTCTGGGTCTAGGCTATTATCTTAAACTAGCCAATTAGCCCGTCATAAGACGGGATTTTCAGGTCTCTCCTCCACCACGTCTGTCTTCTCTCCTGAGCCTCCGGTCTCTCTCTCTCTCCTCCTCCCCCCCCCGGCTCTCTCTCAGCTCTCCTGCCTCTCACTCGGGGGACCACGGAGCCCAAACGGCCTTTTGGGCTCCGCGCTCCCCGTGCTGCATGGGGAGTGTGGATCCCAAATGGTTGCTTGCGCCACTTGCTCCCACGTGGTGGCCTGGCTGAGCAGCACAGAAGTCAGCTGAGCACCATGGCGGGAGGCGAAGGGGGCGGGGTGGTGACGTTCACGGCCAGGGGGCGGGGGCGGGGCCTGGAGCCGCTGTCACACCGCACATCACCGCCCTGCCCCTCTTCCCCTCCCCCCGTGGCGCTCGGCTGACTTCTGCGCCACTCAGCAGGGCCGCCGCAGGGGAGCAAGCGGCTGTTTGGGCCCCACACTCCCCATGCAGCACAGGCCCCCCAGAGGGAACAGCCAGCATTTTGGCGTTACAGACTCACAGACACTGGGCTACTATATATATATATATATATATATATATGACTAGCCAATTAGCCCGTCATAAGACAGGATTTTCAGGTCTCTCCTCCATGTCGGTCTTGTCTCCTGAGCCTCCGGTCTCTCGCTCCATGTCTGTCTCTCTCTCTCTTTCCTCCTCCCACTGCCTCCCCCCCTCAGCTCTCCTCCCCCTTCTGCCTCTCACTCTGGCGACTGCAGAGCCCAAACGGCTGTTTGGGCGCCGCACTCCCCGTGCTGCATGGGGAGCGCGGAGCCCAAACGGCTGCTTGCACCACTTGCTCCCCTGCGGCGGCCCGGCTGAGCAGCGCAGAAGTCAGCCGAGCGCCACGGCAGGAGGCAAAGGGGGGCGGGGCAGTGATGTTCACAGCCAGGGGGCAGGGCCTGGAGCCGCTGTCATGCTGCACGTCACCACCCCGCCCCCCTTCACCTCCCACCGTGGCGCTTGGCTAACTTCTGCGCTGCTCAGCCGGGCTGCCACGGGGAGCAAGTGGCGGTTTGGGCTCCCCTGCGGCGGCTCAGCTGAGTGGCGCAGAAGTCAGCCGAGTGCCATGGCGGGAGGCGAAGGGGGGGCGGGGCGGTGACGTACACGGCCAGGCCCCACCCCCTGGCCATGTACGTCACCACCCTGCCCCCCTTCCCCTCCCGCCGTGGCACTCGGCTGACTTCTGCGCCGCTCAGCCGGGCCGCGGCGGGGAAGCAAGCGGCCGTTTGGGCCCCACGCTCCCCGTGCAGCACGGGCCCCCCAGAGGGAACAGCCAGCATTTCAGGCAACAGCGCCCCCCCAGAGGGAACAGCCAGCATTTCAGGCAACAGCGCCCCCCAGAGGGAACAGCCAGCATTTCAGCGTTAGACACTGGGCTACTATATATATGATGAGATGAGCTTGAAGTTGGGCTCTGGCTGTGAGCTTGCCAGGAACAGGATGTTTAACACTGGATGCTGTTTGGCTAGAACTGATCTAGCCATGGTGGTCTGCGCTGTTGTGCAAATTGACAGCTCGTCCGAAGACCGAGTCCAGGGTCTCGCTATACGGGGTGAACTGGAGGTGACTTCGTGAAAGCCGTAGAGCACCAGGGAAGGGATGATTTTGAGAAACCAGGATGTTGTATCTACAGTGACTAGGGTATCGCACCAACATGCTGGCAGGGTGTAAGTGGGCTCCTCGAATCGGTACTTGAGTTTCCCTGGTGATCTGTAAAATTAGCATCAAATCTCTTTAGATTTGGCTCTGTTGTCCATTATTTAATTCAAATTAACTTGTTTTACCTGAGGTACCTCTTTTGGAACTTAGCATATCGTGGGTGCTGCCATTAACAAACGCTACCCCCTTCTATTCAGTATTTTTGTGAACGATCCAGGAAGGTAGAAGAACTTAGACAAAAGAGTGACGTACTTTTGAGAGAAGTTTGCCCAGAGGTAATGATGGGTGAACCTCAGGAAGTGCATGGTGCTGCTCAAAAAGAGAGGTTTGAGAGAGTAGCTTATGGTACAGATGGAGCCCTGGTAGGTGCTGAAGAAGAGAAATTGTTCCAAGATGGTGAAGGGGCAAAGCAGCTGGAACAAGGTTCTTGGGTCCTTAGGATGTTCATAAAACTTTCTACAGTTTTGACTGGACTTTTTTCTGTCTTGTGCTGAATGGCTGTTTGCTCCATCCCTCCCCCATCTCCATCTCAGCTTTGTTCCACACCTGCCCCTCACCCTCTCCCTTTTCTTCCTGCTCTGATCTCTTCTCTTCTGAAGTAAACCTACAAATAGTAAGAATTACAAATCATGGCACCAACCATCCCATTATTCCCCTGCTGGGTGTTATAGCCCTTCTCCTCTCCTGTCTTGGGTGCCTGTCTTGTCTATTTAGAGGATAAGCTCTTCGGAGGAGAGATCAACTGCTGCTTTTCTTGTACAGTGCCTAGCACAACAGGATCCTACTCTTGCTTGGCCTTGCTGCCCGACCGTGCCATAAACATGGTAAGTAGCAGGAACAGTCCAAAGGGTAGCAGGGCATCTGTCTGTCTTTCAAACATCAGGTGTCCGTGACGTGAGCAATCTGAATGCTGAGAGCTCTCTGGCAGACCTGGGCTTGGACTCCCTGATGGGAGTGGAGGTGCGGCAGACCCTGGAGAGGGACTACGATATCGTCATGACTATGAGAGAAATTCGACTGCTCACCATTAACAAACTGCGAGAACTCTCCTCCAAGTCTGCAACAGCAGAGGGTACGTATGTCATCTGAATCGGTCTTGGCGGGGGCAAGAAGCTTATTTTGTTTCCTATCCTCATTTCTCTGCTGCCAGATCCCAAAACAGTTCAGTCAGCTCTCCCGTCCTCCCTGGATAGTGTCAGCAGTGGAGGTGCAGAGAGCTAGTGTCAAATAGCCTGAACCATGAGCTAGCCATTAGCAGCAGCAGTAGCATAGCCAGGGAAAGACACAGGCAGGAATGCAGAGAGAACACCAAAATCCAAAGCCAGGCTTGTGGGAGAAGAGGCAGTATCCCTTCGGAGTCCCCCTTTCTCAAGGTACTGGCAGAACAACACCTCTGAAGCACCAAGCCTGAATTTCAGCATGGATTACTCATTGCCATGTATAAGCTGGTTCGGCTCCCGGAGGGGTTCCTCCGCCTCTGGCTCAGTGGGCGGCCAGTCCGCCCCACTACACAGCCGCGACTTAAAATAGTCCAAGTCAGTAAGTCTATAGCCGGCCTTGCTTCAGGTCTGGGTGAGAGGCAATAGTTTACGTGCTCGGCCTTGCTTCAGGTCTGGGCCAGAGGGGAAGAAGTTCAATATAGACTCAAGTCTCTCAGCTCACAGTTCCGGGCAGGGCAGCAATCCTAGTCCTGCCCCTTTCAGAGGCCCGGCCTGTGTCCCGGCCGGGCAGTAACCAACCACAGTAAATAAGCCCAGGCCCTGGGCCAAGGCGGGGGCACCAAAACACAGAACGCAAGCCCGTGCCCTGGGCAGGGCAGGGCAGCAAACACAGTATATAGGCCCTGGAGCAGGGCGGGGCAGCAAACACACAGGTTTGAGAGAGCTCCTTGTTCAGGAGCAGGGCAGGTAGCATACCTGCAGCAGTGGCGAGGGGGAGACTGCCACCCAGTAGGTGGGTGGCAGGGGGGGCGCAGGCCCACCCACTCCACTGCACCCCAGCCCAGGGCCCTGGATGCAGCAGTGCAGCTGCTATCAGCCCATGCTACCCCCTGGGCCACTTCCCGTCTCCCCCTCCGCGGGTACCTGTGTCTCCAGCAGGTCAGCCAGGGAGTCGAGGGCGGTGTCGTCTCAGCAGGGTCGGGGCGGCCCAATCCAGGCCTCGGTGGGTTGGAGCTCTGCAGCGTCCAGTGGGTTCACAAGGCCCCAGGGTTCAGGCGGGCATCGGGTTTTAAGCCAGTCCCCCAGCTCCGGCAAGTTCTCAGGGTCCCCGGGAATCGGCAGGTCCTCTGGATCAGGCAAGACCTCAGGGTCCCCGGGTGTCCGCCGGCATCGGGGCTCGAGCAGGACCTCCGGCTCAGGCAGGTCCTCAGAATCGCCAGGCCCCAGCAGAGTCCCGGGCTCCTCTGGGTCAGAGGGTCGCCCGGGCAGGGAAGCCTTCGCTGGCATGAGGGAAGGCAGCTATGGGAGGCCTGGGCCAGGTCTCTGCCTTGTCAGCCAGGAGCTCTGGGCAGGCCTCTGTCTCCCTCAGAGGCTGGGCCCTGACTGAGCTCCCTGGCAGAGTTCTTATAGTCCTAGCCATGCCACTTGCCTTCTGGTCAGGTGAGGGGCCGGGGCTAGGCTGTGCCCAAAATGGTTCCTCCGGCTCAGTGGGCGGCCAGTCCGCCCCACTACACCATATAATGATCTGGTGAGCAAGAGGCTAGTCCAGACGATCCTCCATTGCCCTGAGGTCTATGCTACCTGTTCCACTAATCGGACCCTGGCTTCTCCTGATGTGCTTTCTTTGACAGAGTTGAAACCATCCCTTCTGATGAAAGCTGGCCAGGCTGATCACCCTGAATTGGATTTGAGCAACCTGCTGGTGAACCCAGAAGGGCCAACAGTCACCCGGCTCAATGAGGTACAGAGCACAGAGCGCCCTCTCTTCCTCATTCACCCCATCGAAGGGTCCATCACCGTTTTCCACTCCCCTCGCCTCCAGACTCAGCATGCCTAGCTATGGGCTCCAGTGCACAAAAGGTATCTACCTCTTTCTTCGTCTTGACTTGAAACCTCACTTGGCAGCTTTCGCTGTCGTAGAGCGGGGCTTCGTGCCTGACATGCACACAGAGCTCCGAGCGCCAGTGACCCGTGACTGAGTCCACTTGGAAATGGCACACACCTCCCAAGTGAAATGGGGGAAGAACTATCAGTGTCAGTCGCAGGTGCCTGAATGTGAGTGTGCGCTAACGCAGGGAGGCCTGTGTGCCGGAGAGCTGCAGGTGGGGCATGATTGCTTGTTTGGTCAGAAATTGTGATTTAACCCTCATCAGTATCTCTATAGAAAGATGTTTTTGGAAAGCTGAGTGTTTCTTTGCAGCTTTGTCACTCGCTGTCTGATTTTAACCTGCTCCTAACTTCCAGACTTGCTTCCTCTTTCTAGCTGCTCCCCTGGACAGTATCCAGAGCCTAGCTGCCTATTACATTGACTGTATAAAGCAAGTGCAGCCTGAGGGACCCTATCGCATTGCCGGATACTCCTTTGGAGCCTGCGTGGCCTTTGAAATGTGCTCCCAGCTGCAAACTCAGCAAAACCCCTCTCATTCACACAACAGCCTCTTCCTATTTGATGGGTCCCACTCATTTGTGGCAGCATATACTCAGGTAAGAGACTCTGGGGGGATCTTCCTTCCAGAGACCATTCTGCCTCTCTCCAGTGCTCATGATTGATGGGACTTGAGCCATTTAAAGAAATGGACAGAGGTGTAGGTGACTGCAGAACAGCAGCTCTGCTCCAGGAGCTGGCAGGCTGGGACACAAGGGCTGATTCAGATGTCCTATAATAAATGGTGGAACTAGCCTGTGTGTTTCACGGTGCTGAAGATTCAACCTGTTCTTGTGCTGCAAAAAAGGGTCCTAAGCTGGCCAGGCCCCCCAGCACGCCTATATCCTCCCTTCTGCCTGGCCTAAAGCTCTCAAAGGGCCCCCAAGTCTTGCCAATTGGCCAGTTCCCCAGTGAAGTCCATCTGGACATCGCCTGTATTCTCTCTTGTGGCTTCTGGGTTTCTTCTCCTGTTTGGATTTTCCCAAGCTTTTCAGTCACTTGTGTCAAGCACAGAGCCCCATGCTATGGATCTTACCGAACGAGCAAAAAATGTCCCTTTCTGTACTAGTGACACATTCTCTCTCCCAGAGCTACCGAGCCAAGCTGACCCCGGGGAATGAGGCTGAGGCAGAGACTGAAGCATTGTGTGCCTTCGTCCAGCAGTTCACAGGCACGGAATACAACAAGGTAAAGTTCCTCCACTCGCTATCACTACAGGAAAATGCTTCTTGCCCACAAGAAGAAGCTGGTAGCTGCACCTCCCCTAGCAGTAAATTGTTTTTTGCCATCTACAGTTGCTGGAGACTCTTCTGCCTCTGCAAGACTTGGAAGCTCGTGTCAATGCTGCTGTGGATTTGATAACACAGAGCCACAAAAACATCAATCGTGAAGCTCTCCGCTTTGCTGCTGCTTCCTTTTACTACAAACTGAAGGCTGCTGACAAGTATGTGCCAGAGTCAAAGTATCATGGGAATGTGACACTACTGAGGGCAAAGACCCACAGCGAGTATGAAGAAGGCCTGGGTGGAGATTACAAGCTCTCCGAGGTTAGTTGAAGGAGGCTGCACTTTCCTATTTGATGGGGAGGGAAGGGAGGTGGCAGGAAGCCATATTCCTGCCCTTGTCAAAAAATATTTGTCTTGGAGAAGGCAATAATCATGCAACTCTGTCTCTTCCTGGTAACTGAAGAGTCCCCAGAAAACAACAGGAAGAGGAGGCTGCTCTGTTCTAGGCCAATGTCAGTCTCAAAGGAGGCTGAGGTTCTAAAGTTCTCCAAGTTTGAAGCGATTCCTAACAGTGACCTATAGTTTTTTCTACTGCTAATTCCTACGGATCCCAAAGTGCACTCTTACACATCTGTACAGGAAATAATCTGCTCTGAAGAAATACTAGTCTGCAAACAAATCAGTAGAGCAAGGGTTGAAGCAGAGGCCGTTTAAAACACCCTTTGCTTTTTAACCTTTTGTGCGTTCATGTTTAAAAATTATCCTCCCTTGATATAACCTAAGACAGCAGGGAGCGGAAAGGAATTTATTGATCTGACTTAAAACTAACCTTACTCCTTCCTTCCTTCTTTCTTGTTACAACCTAGATGCTCTTCCCTTCCCCTCCTGTGTGGTGTGATGTGATTTTTAGCATGCATTTAAGGAAAGTTTGTTGGTTGTGTTCCTACTCCCAAGAGATGATCCCTAATATGGCCATCTTTGTGACAGTATTTCCATTCCCCCCACACCTTGCTACACCAGCTTACTTGCTAATGGGGAAAATGGATCCACTTCTACTGGGGCCCAAGTCATCCCCTATGCCCTGCCCTCCACAGTGCACACATCAAAGCATTGAAATGAATAAAGTATAGAGTCAGAACAGAACATGTCAGAAGCAAGAGACCTTCAGCCTCACTCAGACTTTCATGTCTTGGAGCTGAGGCAGCAAGAATGTGGAACTAAAGTGCTTTAGAATTCTGCATATCAAATTCTCTTCTTTTGTTGTCTTTTTGCCAATCTAGGTCTGTGAGGGGAAAGTGTCTGTCCATGTCATTGAAGGGGATCACCGTACCTTCTTGGAGGGAGCTGGTGTCGAGTCAATCATTGGTATCATCCACAGCTCCCTAGCAGAACCCCGGGTCAGCGTCCGAGAGGGTTAGCCCCTTTCTGCTCACCAAGAGAATTCCAGCAATACCTCCCTTCTTACGACAGGCCCCAAGGAACTCTTCTTGTCATCCAACATCGCATCTGCTCTGCAGGCAGGTCTGGGAAGTCCTGCTGATGGATGTCTCTCTCCAGTGTTGTGGCATTCTCACTCTGCACTGCTCTATGGACCCACATCCATGGCTACTTCCTACACCTTTTGGCAGCATGAAAAAACAGCTTAGGAGTAGACTTCTTTTCTTGTGCTATGTATCATTTTGTTGTCTTAACAGTATTCCAAAGGGTAAGTGAAAGCACTTGTTAACCAAGCCCAGTGAGCCAGGAGGGGAGCTGCAGCTGATTTTGGAGACCTCTGTTGATCTGTGAAGAATCAGTCTGCAGTTAAGTTGGATAGAAGTCAGTTGAGGCTCTTGTAACTTTTTTTATTTGAAATATTTTACATATTTATTGCATCAACTTCCCAGTCTTAATTTATCATTAATTTAAAGAAAACAAAACAAACCATACCTTGGAAGTTTTTTTCCTTCTACCAGGTGAAGTTGCCAGGTTGTGGTGGGTTTTTTTTTTTGTTTGTTAAACCAAAATGTATCTTAGCAGCAGTCTCTCCGCCCCACCCCACCCCCGCTTCACCAAGAGAGCGAGACTGGGAGGGTCTCAAGATGCTGCTGTGATAGGCATGTTAAGTAACTGGGGTTGATCCTCAAAAGGTTGGCCGGAGGCACATATCACGTGTAGGCTGCGCAGGGCCCTGTATTTCTGGAGTCCCTGCAACATCAGACCCCTCTCCAGCATACATCTCCTTCTACCCGTTTCTGACCCACTTACTATTCAGCCATACGCACTTTGAAAAATTAGCTCTGAGATTTTCACCCTCTAGCACCATGCTCTGACCCTCCTGACCCCCTGCTCTCCCAGAACCAAAGTTCTGCAGTGGTTACAGCTCTCTGCCTAATACCACTACCTGGCCAAGCCTGGGCCATCCCTGCGTGCACACCTCCTCTCCTCAGTGAGACTGGAAATCCTACATGTTAGCCAAGTAACCAGTTCAGTGGCAAATTATTGTAAAAGATTTGATATCTTTATAAAATACAGTGACACTTTTAGAATCCAATAAGGCCTTTTTCTTGCTTTTGCTATGCTGGATCTGTCTTTAGGAGAACCAGTGAATCCATGCTGCACCTATGATACAGAGGGAGCATAGGGACCAAATGGCATCAACCAGATGGGAGCCATTGTGCCCCTCAGGACCACTTTATAACCCAGCTCTCTCACTAGATTACCTGTCAGTACTGGCATAGCCCAATGACAGGCACAGGTTCTGAGGTGGGTGCGTAGTCGGTTAAACCACCCTCTGTGGATGGCAGCTGAGTAACTGGTTTTAGTTTAATAAAATACTTGTGTGGAAATTTGAAATGCGAGCACAGTGTGGACTTAAAACATTTCCAAGTCGGTCCTGTTCTGTTTTGTCATTTTTTACATACCTTGGGTAAAATGCTGCTCTAGAGAGTGTTCTTTCCTCATCGGCGCTCCTACAATTAAATGAGAATTGATCTCTGGCTGGCTGGCTGGCATTTTTTCTCTCGCCTCTTCCTCCCCCCCACCCTCTTATTTGTCAGTCCTCCTGAATCTTCCATTTCTTGGTATCCTAATCACTCAAATTACTTCTGGCAAATATTGTTGGAAGACTGGAAAGAAAATACCCTGCATTTTGGAGCATTGAAACGTGCAGCCACGATCTCAGTACCTCAGGCACGTGTAAGCAAGCTAAAAGAGTAGGCATTGGACATAAAGTCCTAAACTTAACTCTGAGTCTTACTGTGTTGGACTGAGTTTCCTCATCTGTAAAATGGGGCTAATAGCACCTGTTCCACAGGTCTGTTGTGAGGATTTATTAGATAATGTATGTAAATCACTTGGTTCACGCAAAACGCTGTTAAGTATTAGTCAGCTTCCTCATTACAGGGGTGGTGGGAGTGACCAAAGCCCAAATCTTACACTGAAAAGGGGAGTGGATTGGTTATCGGTGTATGACCGCAGTATTTCTGAGCACTGTTCCTGCACAGCCAGATGCTACGCAAGAAATAACACAAGGAACGAAATTTTCAATGGTAAATGTTTCAAAATTACTGACCGTTGCAGTGATCCAAGGAAGGATGGATTCCCAGTGCCATGGCCTGAAGGGAAGATCTGGAAGAAGGACATGACAAAATCTGAACCTGGTAAATAATTCAGTACTAAGCCTGTTTCCATGGGAGCCTGAGCCAGAGTCCATGTTGAAGGAATGTGCTGCTGTTGTACAATGGCAATTTAAATGCAGAGTTTTGAATGCGTGGATGAGGCCAGAGCTAATTCCAGTCACCTAGCTAATGCAGGAGCTGTGCGCTAATTAGCTTTCTCAAGTGGCATACATGTGCATGGCCTCTCCCAGCCTGCTTGCAGATACTGACTCAGTATTAAGTACGTGGAGAATGACCTCTCAAACAATGGCACGTGATTTGAAGGAGCAAAATGGAAAGGCTTTTGCATTTGTTATCCCAAGACAGGACTGGGTTGGGGGCGGGGGTGTCTAACTTTCAGCTGCTACTATATAAACCATTATCTATTTGGTACTGGTGATGCCATATCTGGAGTACTGCATCCAGTTTTGGACCCCCACTACAGAAAGGATGTGGACAAATTGGAGAGAGTCCAGTGGAGGGCAACAAAAATTATTAGGGGCAGGGGGATAAGACTTGTGAGGAGAGAGCTTATTTAGTCTGCAAAAGAACAATGGATTTGATAGCAGTCAACTACCTGAAAGGCAGGGGGGGAGGTTCCAAAGAAGATGGAAGCAGGCTGTTCTCAGTGGTGGCAGATGATAGAACAAGCAACGGTCTCAAGTTGCAGTGGAGGAGATCCAGGTTGGATACCAGGAAAAACTATTTCCCAATGGAATGGGTTCCCTAGGAAGGTGGTGGAATCTCCATCCCTAGAGGTTTTTAAGACCAGGCCTGACAAAGCCCTGGCTGGGATATTTAGTTGGGATTGGTGATACTTGGAGCTGAGGAATGGATTAGATGACCACCTGTGGTCTCTTCCAAACCTAATCTTCCATGATCTTACTGGCTTCTGAATACAGTCTGCCAAAAATAACTTCATAGAGCTTGTACTGCCTAATGGTTTTCAAGGAGCTGCTGTGACCAATATATGTGCATTGAGCTTACTCTATCAGTATGCTTTTAGTACATATGTCTTATTTGTCTTGTTTTATTTGTGCAAAATCAAAGAATCGAGTGTGACAATAGTGCTTGAGAGAAGAAAGTTCTGCCAGAACTAAGTCCCCAAGTGGAGAGCACCAGACTCTCAAAAATAAGTAACTGGACTACAGTGCTCTCTGCCTGTGCTAGTGTGTGGATGTAGGCATGGGAGGTTGGGGATCAGAACCGTAGGCTGGCTATCTGGATGACCTAGAGAACAGTGCAGTAGTTGAGGCCAGAGCTACAGAAAAAATGATAGCTGATTGGAGTAGCAAACTCCTCTCCCCATGTTCTAGAGGAAAAGCGGGAGAGACTCGGAGCTGGGCTACTTAGACACCATCACAACCGCCATGGTCGAGAGACCTGTGTAGCTGAAGAAGATGGAGGTGGGGAGAGCCATTATTGCAAATGATGGCTATTTTCAGCAATGATTAACAACTCTTATCCTCCCCCAGCACATGGCTGTGGCTCATAGCTGAAATGCTCATTGGGTGAGAGGGACTGAAATATGCTCCAGCAAGAGCATGTTCCAGCAGAATTAAGTTGTTGCTGTGAAATTTGGTCACGTTGTACCATGGAGTACGCAGTACCCACACGCAGAGAGGGCTGACTGTCGTATCTTACTGTGACATGAGGACCGCCTGGAAGGGAAAGGTTCTCAAATGATGCTGCAGGAGCAGATAGAAAAGTAAAATGACACAACTGTTTCAGCAATTCAACGAGGGGCGAGTATAGAACATGCATGACCGACTATTCCAGAGCAGTCAAGAATGGGACTAAAGGGGCATGCATGGGGGTAGTTTTTACATGCAGAAGAATACAAAGAGTCTCTATATATATTTGGCCTCTTGATCACCATAATTTTTTTTTTTTTTTATGATCAGGCTCTTAATTGCCACAATTGTTATGTACTTGTATATAACGATGTTGCTTAGACTGGATGACTGCGTTGCACTAGGGCTGCATTTTAAATTCATGTGGCTAGTGCAGAATATGGCACCCTATACGACAGGGACTTACCACGAGCACATGACAGCACCACTCGGGGAGCTGCACTAGCCACCTAGGCTATGTCTACACTCGCGGCTTCTTGCGCAAGAACATCTTGTGCAAGTGTTCTTGTGCAAGAAGTCTTGCGCAAGAAAACATCCACACTGCCATGTGCGAGCTGCGCTTTTGCCCAAGAGCACCCATGGCAGTGTGGATGCTCTCTTGCGCAAGAAAGCTCTGATGGCAATTTTAGACATAGGGCTTTCTTGCGCAAGAAATCCGTGCCAAGCGTCCACACTGCCCTCTTGCGCAAGAGCCCCTGCGCAAGAGAGCTTACACCTGTTAAAAAAGAGCGTAGCTCTTGCACAAGGAGCCCTCTCTTACCACGCCGTATTGTAAATTTACTTGCGCAAGAGCGGGCGGGCAGTGTGGACGCTCTGCAGATTCTTGCGCAAGAACGGCCGTACTTGCGCAAGAAGCCATGAGGGTAGACATAGCCTCAGTGTCTTCTGGCTAGGGTGAGGTTTCTGACACACATGCCTAAATGAGCTCAGATCTTATAACAGAGATGCTCTATATGGGCCATCAGGATAGTTTAGGGCAATAGGAAGGGGAAGACACGTCAATCTTTCCCCAATCCAGTATAAAAGATAGGCAAAGTGGTTTATGCTCCTCTTGGTCAAAAATAACTAGAATATATTGAGCTTCTAGTGCCTGCTCTGGGCAGATGATCAAGTCTTACCATCATCCAAACAAGACACCTTCATGTGACATATACACATACCGACTTTAAGGCTATGTCTACACTGCAGGCTTCTTGCGCAAGAACTGTTTTGCGTAAGAGTTCTTGTGCAAAAGGTCTTGCATAAGAGCGTGTCCACGCTGCCATGTGCAACTAACAATATCATCCAAAGCCCAAGATTTGGTGGTGATGGGGGACTTCAACTATCCAGATATATGTTGGGAAAATAACACAGTGGGGCTCAGACTATCCAATAAGTTCTTGGACTGCATTGGAGACAACTTTTTATTTCAGAAGGTTGAAAAAGCTACCAGGGGGAAGCTGTTCTAGATTTGATTTTAACAAATAGGGAAAAACTGGTTGAGAATTTGAAAGTGGAAGGCAGCTTGGGTGAAAGTGATCATGAAATCACAGAGTTCTCAATTCTAAGGAAGGGTAGAAGGGAGAACAGCAAAATAGAGACAATGGATTTCAGGAAGGAGGATTTTGGTAAGCTCAGAGAGCTGACAGGTAAGGTCCCATGGGAATCAAGACTGAGAGGAAAAACAAGTGAGGAGAGTTGGCAGTTTTTCAAAGGAACATTATTAAGGGCCCAAAAGCAAGCTATTCCACTGCGTTGGAAAGATAGAAAATATGGCAAAAGAACACCTGGGCTTAACCACGAGATCTTGCATAATCTAAAAATAAAAAAGGAGTCATATAAAAAACGGAAAGTAGGACAAATTACGAAGGACGAATATAGGCAAACAACACACGAATGCAGGGGCAAGATTAGAAAAGCAAAGGCACAAAATTAGCTCAAACTATCTACGGGAATAAAGGGAAACAAGAAGACTTTTTATAACTACATTAGAAGCAAGAGGAAGATCAAGGACAGGGTAGGCCCACTGGTCAGTGAGGAACGAGAAACAGTAACAGGAAACTTGGAAACAGCAGAGATGCTTGATGACGTCTTTGTTTCGGTCTTCACCGAGAAGTCTGAAGGAATGCCTAACATAGTGAATGCTAGTGGGAAGGGGGGGTAAGTTTAGAAGATAAAATAAAAAAAAAGAACAAGTTAAAAATCACCTAGAAAAGTTAGATGCCTGCAAGTCACCAGGGCCTGATGAAATGCATCCTAGAATACTCAAGGAACTGATAGAGGAGGTATCTGAGCCTCTAGCTATCATCTTTGGAAAATCATGGGAGACAGGAGAGATTCCAGAAGCCTGGAAAAGGGCAAATATAGTACCCATTTATAAAAAGGGAAATACAAACAACCCAGGAAACTACAGACCAGTTAGTTTTAACTTCTGTGCCAGGGAAGATAATGGAGCAAGTAATTAAGGAAATCATCTACAAACACTTGGAAGGTGGCAAGGTGATAGGGAACAGCCAGCATGGATTTGTAAAGAACAAATCATGTCAGACCAATCTGATAGCTTTCTTTGATAGGATAACGAGTCTTGTGGATAAGGAAGAAGCGGTGGATGTGGTATACCTAGACTTTAGTAAGGCGTTTGATACGGTCTCGCATGATATTCTTATCAATAAACTAGGCAAATACAACTTAGAGGGGGCTACTATAAGGTGGGTGCATAACTGGCTGGATAACCGTACTCAGAGAGTAGTTATTAATGGTTCACAATCCTGCTGGAAAGGCATAACAAGTGGGGTTCTGCAGGGGTCTGTTTTGGGATCAGTTCTGTTCAATATTTTTATCAACGATCTAGATGATGGCATAGAGAGTATGATTATTAAATCTGCAGATGATACCAAGCTGGGAGGGGTTGCAAGTGCTTTGGAGGATAGGGTCATAATTCAAAATGATCTGGACAAACTGGAGAAATGGTTTGAGGTAAATACGATTAAGTTTAATAAGGACAAATGCAAAGGACTCCACTTAGGAAGGAACGAACCGCTTTCACACACAGAATGGGAAGCGACTGTCTAGGAAGGAATACGGCAGAAAGGGATCTAGGGGTTATAGTGGACCATAAGCTGAATATGAGTCAGCAGTGTGATGCTGTTGCAAAAAAAGCAAACATGATTCTGGGATGCATTAACAGGTGTGTTGTGAGCAAGACATGAGAAGTCATTCTTCCGCTCTACTCTGCGCTGGTTAGGCCTCAGTTGGAGTATTGTGTCCAGTTCTGGGCACCGCATTTCAAGAAAGATGTGGAGAAATTGGAGAGGGTCCAGAGAAGAGCAACAAGAATGATTAAAGGTCTAGAGAACATGATCTATGAAGGAAGGCTGAAAGAATTGGGTTTGTTTAGTTTAGAAAAGAGAAGATTGATGGCGGACATGATAGCAGTTTTCAGGTATCTAAAAGGGTGTCCTAAGGAGGAGGGAGAAAACTTGTTCATCTTGGCCTCCTGAGGATAGAACAAGAAGCAATGGGCTTAAACTGCAGCAAGGGAGGTTTAGGTTGGACATTAGGAAAAAGTTCCTAACGGTCAGGGTAGTCAAACACTGGAATAAATTGCCCAGGGAGGTTGTGGAATCTCCATCTCTGCAGATATTTAAGAGTAGGTTAGATAAATGTCTATCAGGGATGGTCTAGACAGTATTTGGTCCTGCCACGAGGGCAGGGGACTGGACTCGTTGACTTCTCGAGGTCCCTTACAGTCCTAGTAGTCTATGATTTTGCACAAGAGAGGTGCTTTTGCACAAGAGCGTCCATGGCAGTGTGGACACTCCCTTGCGCAAGAAAGCTCTGATGGTCATTTTAGCCATAGGGATTTCTTGCGCAAGAAACCCCTGTTGCCTGTGCACACTGCCTTCTTGTGCAAGAGCTCTTGCCCAAGAGAGCTTATTCCTCGTGTGGAGAGGAATAACTCTTGTGCAAGAAGTCCCCTGTTCCGACTCTTTACTGTAAATTTACTTGCGCAAGACCACGCGTGCAATGTAGACACTCTGCAAGTTTGCGCAAAAAGCCTGCAGTGTAGACATAGCCTAAGGGTCTGCCTGGGAGTGATACAATCTATGATCATGAGCTGCAGTTACCAGCACAGGGAGAAGATTTCAGATTGTAGCAGCCTCTTTAATAAGAACCAATGGCTAGAGAGATGCGAGAACTAGACAAATTCAAACTAGAGATATAGCACGGATTTTTTTTTTTTTTAAATAATGGAATCAATCACTGGAATAGTTTACTAAAGGATGTAGTAAATTCTCCTTCACTTGAAGTCTTGGGTGTGTTTCTCAAACTTTTTTGCTGAGGGGCCCCTTTGCAAATGCAATGTTAATCACAGTCCTCCCCAACTAAGAATCTGACAGAAAAAGTATAGGTCTACTTCATATAAATATGTAGTGTTAGTAATGCCACAAAAAGAGTCTAAGGGTACTTACAGATATCAGCGCAGAGGTGTGCATGCTTAAGGCATGTGCATTTCATACTGCAGAGTTTGTCTTTCCTTGGTGTGATGGGTGACAAGCAAGCTCCTAAATCATCCTCTGCTTCCAGACAGGACTGAACTTTGTCTTCACCACTGTCACGGCAGAAACTGCTGCATCACATATGTATGTTGTCGGGAAAGGCTGCAACACTTTCATTGCTTTTATACCGAAATCTGGGTGCTGTACAGCAACAGTTGGCCCAAAGTAGCAAGATGTCAGTCCCTGAAACTTAATTTTCATGGTAGCTCAAGCAGTTCCTGATGCCCTTTTCCACTCAAATGCCAAGATGACAGAGCCTGAGAACAGAGCCTGACTCCACTCATATTCCTCCACGGTTAAATTGGTAAACATTGAAGTACTTTGTCAAATTTGAAAGGTGAGCAACAATCCCATCTTTCACATAGTAAATTGTCATGCTGTTAAGATCCAGGAATTCTGCCAGTAGTGGAAGCATATCTGATATTCCACTGCCCCATCTAGTTTTCCAAATCTTTATTTTCTTCTGAAAGTGGTAATATTGTCACTTTCCCCAAGTATAGTTGTATCACCCCTTGTGGGGACAAGTTCAGCACATTCCACAAGTTAAAAAGGTCGGCGAGGTAAGCAAGCATCACAATCCAAATTGGGTCAGAAAAGTTTGTGGTGATCGGGGGATTGTGCTCAGAAAACAAACCCAGCAGCTCTTTGTGAAGCTCAAAAGTGCTTTCCAACACTGCTGTAAAATAGCCAATGCACTTTTGTATGAAAACATTAACTTGTCATGTCCTGCACCCTCTTCTCAACTAGGGATGTTAAGTTGTATGTAATTGGCTAATCGAGTAGTCAATGGAATTTCCATCGGCTACTCAATTAGTCAATAAGGGGAGAAACTGCAGAGCTGCAGTGGGGTTAGCTCCTGGCCCTGGGAGCTAACCCCACTGCAGCTCTGCCTTTTAAATGTATTTAGAGCCTCCAGGCTCTTAATGTATTTAAAAAGCAGAGATGCAGCATCTGGGACAGGGTGCAAGCTGGTAATCAGCTGATTCTTGGCTCCTGCCCAGTCCCAGCTATGCCTCTGCCTCCCCTGCCCCCCACAGCTTTCAAGCTTTCAAAACAGCTTTCAAGCCAGCTCCCTCCAGCACCAGCTCCAGCTCCGCCCTCTCCCCGCCTCCCCCGCCCCCCACTGCCTCCTCTGATGGAGGCAGCAAGTGGGGAAGAGGGGCAGTGACTAGTCAAGTCACTACTCGACTACCCAATATCAGGTAGTCAACTAGTCGCCTACATCTCTAGTCTAAACACAGTTTTACAAAAAGATGTGAATTCAAAGGCCAGGACTTCATAAAATGCACAGCTCAGTGCTGAATTCAGCACATCATGTAATTTGGGTTCCATTTTCTTTGATGCACAGTCCTGGTGATACAATATCCAGTGTGTGTTACAATTACCTATGAGTTTATGGCTCATATTCTTGCTGCAACTGTCTGTCATAGCAGCAACACCATGCATGAAAACAGCAACAAGCTTCAGCAATTTGGCTTTCATTAAATCATCCAATATGAGTATTTCCTGACCCATAGTTTATTTTAGTAACTCCTGTCAAAAATAACATCTTCCAAAATTTTTCTCCACTCAAACATAATGAACAAAATCTAATTGTTACATCATTTGAAAGTTCTGCTAGTCGCCTACTGTGTGTTAGAAAGTAGTGTGTGGCCTTAAGCATCTTCATTCACCAGCACTTCACATGCTACTAAAGCTGCGGGAAGAATCAATTAGTCTCCAGTGGAATGGGACTTTTTATTCTTTGCAAGCCAAAGAGCTGTTAAGAAAGATGCTTACAGAGCCTTTTCCAAACTGATGTTATGTTTGCCATTTGAGTTTCTTCTTTCCTTTGTCGAAAAAAGTTGCAAATTTTATCTTTATATCTCAGGTGCCTTGGTGGTGGTGTTGGTGTAGGTTCAACTTTACAGATTTAATTCCTTTGTTCAATAGGATTTGTAAACATACAGGCTACGTCTGTATTGGCAAGATTTTGTGCAAATACTCTTCAACGCAAGAGTTTTTGCGTTAGAGTAATTGAGTAAGAGAGCGTCTACACTGGCATGTGCCTTTGCGCAAAAGATGTGCTTTTGCGCAAGAGCATCCGTGCCAGTGTAGACGCTCTCTTGCGCAAGAAAGCTCCGATGGCTATTTTAAACATCGGGCTTTCTTGCGCAATAAATTGATGTTGCCTGTCTACACTGGCCTCTTGCGAAAGAACAGTTGCGCAAGAGGGCTTATCCCTGAGCGGGAGCGTCAGAGTATTTGCGCAAGAAGCACTGATTTTATACATTAGAACGTCAGTGTTCTTGCGCAAGTACTCGCGGCCAGTATAGACAGGTGGCAAGATTTTGCGCAAAAGCGGCCACTTTTGCGCAAAATCTTGCCAATGTAGACGTAGCCACAATGTCTTGGGGTGATCCATGACTAAATTCCATAAAATCAATATAACTTCTATCCAACTTTCTGTTCTTTGTTTCTCACTACTTGGATCTGTATAGTCCATGGCTTCAGCACACCTTGTGGTGCTAATATGAGGTATTTTTAAAAGCTTATCCATTTTCAATGCAATTAGCACACACACTGTAAAATTATATTCCATTTACACCCACCAAAGAAACAGAGGTCACTTCTGACTTGCTGTCACAAAGCAATGAGATTTTTTACATTGACACGGCTTTATTCATGTGCCACAGAATATGTGTAAACAACATAGAATTGTCCATTTTAATCATTAGACAATGCAGATACAGAATTGATCATGTTTATGTAATATTTGTAGACCCTCTGTGCAGTCTATAAGGACCCCCTAGGATCCTTGGACCCAAACTTAAGAACCACTGTTCTAAAAGATAATGCTCTACCTCAGCCTCAAGAGATAGGGTTGATTACAGGAAGATATTCTCTGACACGTTATGCAAAAGGTCAGACCAGATCATCCTGATGGTACTGCACCTCACTAACCCTTTGTTTCATCCCTGAACCCCTCATCCCTAGCCCCACCCTAGAGGCTAAACCCCCCAGATTCCTCACAATTCTACACCTCAATGCTCTGCCCCTTGCCTGAGGCCCCTCCCACACTACTTGGCCCCATCCCTGCCACATGAATGTTATGTGCACCAATGTGAAGCTGCTGTGTTCCTCCATATTGGTGCACATGACAAAATTCATTCCACTCTGGGGGTGGGAAAAATTAGAGGGAACACTGCTCCTAATCAACAAGAAACAGAATATTCAGCTTCTGAGGCTCTCAACAAATTGCAAACACCCCACACTCTAAAGCACTGGCGTGTGACAACAAAACATACACACACATAAAAGCACATCTAAGCTGACCCTACATAATAGCCCCTTGGCCCAAAAGGGCAATATGACAGGTGCCAGTGCCCGGGACTAGATGCTCCTGCTGTGTGACGCACTACCAAGACACAAAGATGCTTGGAGAGGAAGATAAGGTGTCACTCCCAGGTGGTGGCTGTCAAGAGGGCAAGTGCCAGCAGAGTTGGAGCTAGACATAAGCAGACTAATACTTGCTTAGGGCCCCAAGCAGTTCGGGGGGAGGGAGGGGGCTCTTATTTGCTTTTTAGTACGTTGCTATGGGGAATCTTCCTGCGCAGGGCCCACAATGGGATAGCAACGCTGCTGGAATCCAGGCCCCAGAACCTGCAACTCAAGGAACACAAACAATCCTGTGCCTGCATGAGTGTGAGCTCTGGGCCACACACATTCTCCTGTTGGTGCCAAGTTCAGACTGGCCCCTGCAGTAAGGCACGGGGCAGTGCTCACCATCCCCTGCTCCATAAGAAGGGCCATACTGGGTCAGAACAAAGGTCCATCTAGACCAGTATCCTGTCTGCAGACAGTGGCCAATGCCTGCTGCCCCAGAGGGAATGAACAGAAACAGGGAATCATCAAGTGATCCCTCCCCTGTCGCCCATTTCCCACCTCTAACAGAGGCCAGGGACACCAGCCCTGCCCATCCTGGCTAATAAGAATTGATGGATCTAACCTCCATGAATGTATCTCGTTCTTTTTTGAACCCTGTTAAAGTCCTGGTCTTCACAACATCCTCTGGCAAGGAGTTCCACAGGTTGACTGTGTGCTGCATGAAGAAATACTTCCTTTTGTTTGTTTTCAAACTGCTACCTATTAATTTCATTTGGTGACCCCCCTAGTTCTTATATTATGGAAACAAGTAAATCATTTTTCCTTATTAACTTTCTCTATACCTGTCATGAATTTATAGACCTTTATCATATCCCCCCCCTTAGTCTTCACTTTTCTAAGATGAAAAGTCCGAGTCTTTTTAATCTTTCTTTATATAGCACCCATTCCAAACCCCTAATAATTTTTGTTGCCCTTTTCTGAATCTTATCCAATGACAAGATATATTTTTTGAGATGAGGCCATCACATCTGTCTGCAGTATTCAAGATGTGGGTGTACTATGGATTTATACAGCAGCAGTAAGATAGTCTCTGTCTTATTCTCTATCACTTTTTTAATGATTCCTAACATTCTATTTGCTTTTTTGATAGCGGCTGCACATTGAGTGGATGTTTTCAGAGAACTATCCACAGTGACTCCCAAGATCTCTTGCAAGTGGTAACAGCTAAATTAGTCTCCATCATTTTGTATGTATAGTTGGAATTACTTTTTCCAATATACATTACTCTGCATTTATCAGTTTTAAAAATCATTTGTCATTTTGTTGCCCAATCACCTAGGTTTGTGAGATCCTTTTGAAGCGCTTCACAGTCTGCTTTGGTCTTTACTATCTTGAGCAGTTTAGATCATCTGCAAATTTTGCTACATCACTGGTTACACCTTTCTCCAGATCATTTATAAATATGTTGAATAGGATTGGTCCCAGTAGGGATCCTTGCAAACACACACCGCTAATTACCTCGCTTTTAACCAGTCACTAATCCATCAGAAAACCTTGCCTCTTATCCCGTGACATCTAACTTTATTTAAGAGCCTTTGGTGAGGGATCTTGTCAAAGGCTTTCTGGAAGTCTAAGTACACTCTATCCACTGGTTTCAGAGGGGTAGCTGTGTTAGTCTGTAACAAAAAATTTAAAAAAACAACAGTCCTGCATTACCTTAGAGACACACAAAAAAATGTAGATGGTATCATAAGCTTTCATGGGCACAACCCACTTCTTCAGATAAATGGTGTTAAGGGGTCAAGGGTACAAATAAATAGCAGAGAAAGAGAGGGGACAGGGAGGGGGAAAAATGGAAAAAATAGGGAAAAATAGTGCCAATCAGAGTGGCCATGCCAAATGAGGCTAATAGAGGGGGGTCTAAGTTCCTGGTGCTTAGCTTTTTGTCATCATTAGGGTGTGGAATGTCGTGGTCCAGCCAGTTCAGGTCTTTGTTCAGACCTCGATTCCAGGTGTCAAACTTGTAAATAAAACCAAGTTCTGCAGCTTCTCTCGCAAGCTGGTTTTTGAAATTGCTTTGTAATAATATAGTCATTTTTAGATCCATTAGTGAGTTCCCCGGGCAAGGTGAAATGTTCCCCAACAGGTTTCTGTGTGTTACCATTTAAAATATCTGATTTGTTACTATTAATCCTTTGTCATAGAGACTGTCCAGTTTACATGGCAGAGGGGCATTGCTGGGACTTGATGGCATAGATCACATTGGTGGATGTGCAGTTAAATGAGCCGCTGAGTGGTGGTTTATGCGGTTAGGTCCTGTGCTGATGTGGCTTGTGTAGATGTGTGGACAGAGTGGATCCCCCTGGCGCACATTCTCGTTGACCCCTCAAAGAACTCTAGTAGATCCATGTGTCAAGGGGCAGCCCCTCAGCCAGTGACAAGGGCTCTAGGCCTGTCCCAAGGGGGGGTGGCTGGAGAGTCACATCTCTTACTCCCCACCTCCAGGGCCCCACAGAGCCTCAGGGCAGCCCGGCCCGCGCCCCACAGGCCTGGGGCCAGGGAGGAAAATGCCCCATGGGAGGGAGGGGTCTAATGTACAAAGTCATCCAGCAATGGGGTCACGGAGCTCCCCGGCCCCCCTTAACTCCCCACGAGCTCCCCCCCCTTTAACTCCCCACGAGCTGGACCCCAGTGAGCTCCCCGCCCCCCTAAACTCACCTCACGAGCTCCCCCCCCTTGGGCTCCCCCCGCGCTGGTCCCCGCGCGGCCCCTTCGGGCATCGCCGCGGTTGCGGGGGGCCCGCGCGAGGTGGCACCGCGGAGCCGGCCGGAGCGGGATGGCGGAGGCACCGTCCGGCCGCCTCAGCGCCCAGCCCGGCCCCGCAGCCTCCGAGCGGCGCGGGCAGCAGGTACCGGGGCGCTGACAGGCGGGGAGCGAGGCGGGGGCTGATCTTGCGCCGCAGCGCTCCCGGGAGCCCCGGGCTGGCCCCTGTCCCCCCCCCTCCCCGGCATCGCCGGGCCCCTCGCCTGCGGCGGGTCCCTGCCCGGGGTGTCCCTGCTGCGCCGCCGGCCCCGGACCGAGCCCCGCGCGCGCCAGGGCCCGTGTCGCTCCCTCCCTTGCTCCGCAGACACGACGCGGCCCAGGCGCAGGGCCGGAGAATTTCCTCCCGCGCCCGGGGCTGCCCGGTCCCGCTTGTCACCCCGGGAGACACTTTCCTCGCCTGCCCCGTCTCCCTCCTCTGGGACCAGCCCCCTGCAGCGTCCCTGCGGACTCGCGTCGTGCCCCGCTTCCATCCTCCCTCGCAGGCTGGCGCAAGCCTCGGCAGGACCTCCCCGTCAGTCGGTTGGCCACGGGGCAGGGTATCAGACTTTTCACCTCGGGCATTTCCTCTCACCTTCCAAAGCAAGTTGGCTTTTCAGAGCTGCTGCTGCCCCCACCCCATTTCTGTTATGTGCCTGAAAGGCAAGGGAGACGTCCTGAGGTGGGTAATGCACCTTCTGGGTATACCACTGCCAAGCTGAAGTGCCGTGAAATGCAGGTATCTTTACCAGTGCAGGGGACTGGCTTGATTTAAGTAGTTCAGGAATTTGCAGCCTCCTAGCACCATCTGAGTAGAGTCACTTTAGAGCTCTCTCTTGTGACCAGTGGCCTGAAATATGAAAGGGACAGGTCAGGGCCGTTGTTTCTTGAAAAAAGCCTTGTGGCTGCTGTTTGTATGGTAGATATCACAACCAGGACTGAACAAGCCTTCTGTGCCATTTGTCATGCGCACCCTAAAATATTATAGAAAGTACTGCAGGGGACAGACTTCTCCTATGTGCTTTCCTATGACACTAGAAATATCTGTTAATTTATTTAGGAACAGATTCAGATTCTTTTGTCTCTGCTCATGATTACATTTTGAAGAAATAATTGACTGGAATGAATATAAATAATTATTTCTGTATTTCCCTCTTCCTTTTAGTCTGGGTAAGATGCCAAAGCTCCAGGGGCTTGAGTTCTGGAGAAACACATTGAAAGGTGCTCACTATGTAGTTGCTCCCATGGTGGATCAGAGCGAACTAGCCTGGAGACTACTGAGCCGTCGCCATGGAGCCCAGTTATGTTACACACCCATGCTGCATGCTCAGGTCTTTGTCAGAGATGCCAATTACCTCAAAGAGAATTTGTACTGTGACGTGTGCCCTGAGGATCGACCATTGATTGTGCAGGTGAACTTTCTAAGAGGAAGTGTCATTTTATAGTGTAATCTGTGTGGAGCTATTCCCTTGTCTTCACCTACATTTTTATGGCATATTTTGGGAGCTACCATCATATAAATAATTTGGAGAGCATGTTGCTCCAAAATATGTATTTACAACCCTTTACTGGAAGTGCTCTACAAACACTAACTCATGCCATTTACCTGAAATCGTTACTGAGCTTCTCTATAAAAGTCTCACCCCTGGAATCTTGCCTGTCTATTGAAGAGATGGTAATGGAGGACATCCCCGGAAAGAATGTCAGGAAATAAACAGCAATGTAAACAGGGGAAAGGTCTATGGAATCTCCTGAAATGAGTGAATGTAAGACTTGTTTGATAACTGTCAATAAGGAAACTTTAAATAGAACTTACCTTTAGGCATGTATAATCCTGTTTAATTCTAATTTTAGTCAGTTAACCAGTTAAATGTTATGGTTAACCAGTGAACTGCTTAAATTGAGGCAGGCAGGGCTGGAGTGAACTGCTGCAGTCCAGCTGGGCCACTGATTAACCAGTAACCATCAAACATCATAAGGCTGTGGGTAATGCTTACCAGTTAACCATTGAAATCCCTAATTAAAAGTGAATGTTTAAAATGTAACTTTCCCTTGTAGCAGCCCTGAAACACCTTCCTTGTTAAGATATAGAGCTATGCTGAGTTTCCCCATTGGTAATTTGGTGTTTTAGCTAACTTCTAATCCAGTAGTTCCCACATTTTGATTCATTTTATTTAAAAAAAACCCATGACATCTGAAAGACCACTTCTTGTGTACATCTGCTTTAGGCTTTAATAGGCTCAAGTATTTTCAGTCCCATAGTAAAACTAATTCAAGGAAGCCCAACACGTTAGATAACATTAGATTCTGGGATGCATTAACAGGAGTGTTGTGAGCAAGACACAAGAAGTCATTCTTCTGCTCTACTCTGTGCTGATTAGGCCTCAGTTGGAGTATTGTGTCCACTTCTGGGCACCACATTTCAAGAAAGATGTGGAGAAATTGAAGAAGGTCCAGAGAAGAGCAAGAAGAATGATTAAAGGTCTAGAGAACATGACCTATAAATGAAGACTGAAAGAATTGGGCTTGTTTCATTTGGAAATGAGAAGACTGAGGGGACATGATAGCGGTTGTCAGGTATCTAAAAGGGTGTCACGAGGAGGGAGAAAAAATTTTCTCCTTAGCCTCTGAGGATAGGACAAGCAGCAATGAATGGGTTTAAACTGCAGCAAGGGAGGTTTAGATTAGACATTAGGAAAAACTTCCTAACTCTCAGGGTGGTTAAACACTGGAATAAGTTGCCTAGAGAGGTTGTGGTATCTCCATCTCTGGAGATATTTAAGAGCAGGTTAGATAGACATCTATCAGGGATGGTCTAGATGGTACTGGGTCCTGCATGAAGGCAGGGGACTGGACTCGATGACCTCTCGAGGTTCCTTCCAGTTCTAGTGTTCTATGATAACACCCTTTTAAAGCATCTCAGGTTTAGCTAGTGAATCAAATAGCAGTTGTTTGCCTTTGTTACTCAAGTTACACAAAACAGATGTCAAGTGTGACATGCTGCTGAACTAAGTCAGTGGCTTGAATTTAACTTGCAGGCTTGTAGTTCTTCGCTCTGATCCTCATTTGAAGAATTGTTGAACATGAGCCAAAGTTCACTTGGCTTAACATTTGTGTTTTTTCTTTAAACTTTGTATAAAAAGGTAACAGTGTATACTAAGAAGAGTGCCATTAATGAGAAGGGTGGGCTTGATTCACACACCATAGCTGTTTTATCAGATGAGATATTGGTTAGCTTCAGTCAACAGCTCAGTTCTGCACTGAAGTCTGCTATTAGCTATTAATTGCAATCCCACAGCAAACTGTAGTGCTGAAAGGCATCAGAAATCTCATAATTCAGTCCTATATCAGGATAAACACCTCTCTACTTGCTCAGCCTAATGTTGCCTGGCTGCACTTTGATTACATGAAGGTGGACTCCACTCTTAAGTACTAATTAACTCTCCCTTTGTTGAGAAGCTAGGCAACTTCAGCTCCAGTTACCCTTGTTCCTGCTCTGGTCATTGCACTCAACTCCTTCCCCCTTGGCAAAGTGAGTTCACAGCCCTCATTCATGGGACTGTGCTGTAATTCAAGGAGGCTTCCCCAGCCTACAAATATTCAGATTCCAGACCAGCACCACAAAGTCTTGAACTCATATGCTTTATTCCCTTGCTTCAGAGCCCATCCCCACAGCCCTCCTTCCTGGGGCTGTGATTCAGCCCAGTCATCTCCTTTCTGGGCCCTAGCCCAGGAAAAAGAGACTCCTGGGGATATCTGCTCACTCTCCTCCTGCAAGTCACCCCACTGCTGGGGGGGGGTTTCAGGTTAAGGAGTTACCTGATTTACAGATGGCTCCATTCCCCAGCTAGTTTGATGTTCCCTTTAATAGCAGTTTCCTTAAAAGGGCTCATACAATGAACATGATTTGACCAACTCTAGGTCCCACTCCTCCTTAAGGAGCAGAGACTGCCTGGTTATAAAAAGACTATTTCCCCCAAGGTCACATCTGTTTAGTTTCAAAATAGGAGAGCAGAGGTTTCTCATTTGCCTCACTAAGTCATCAGTCTTCTTTTTAGGGTATATGACCTTTCTATATAGCCTCTTGCTGGGTCACAGCCTGTCCTCATAGGCTCCATAGTTCTTTATCACACTTTACCCAGGCCTCAGCTTCCTTTAGCTCCTTCCCATGACTCAACAGTCCCTTCCCCCCTGTAGTGCAGGGATTGCTGACCCACCTCAACAGGTGACACCACATGGTAGCAAGCCCAGTTCCTCTCTCCAGGCCTCCGTGTCAAGACCTCAATAAGTGAAGCAGGTATCTGCCTTAATCTCTGGTCACATTATCTGTCCCCAAAGCTACATCCTACTGTGCTAACTTGCCTGGGCACGAGACCTGTCATCATCTTCTTTCTCCCCTTTACCTTGCATCACACTGCTGCATTTGTCATCTCACTCTCCTACTGAGTGCAAGCTGCCTTTATATCTCCCACAGCAGCCCTGGTTCTCAGCTGTATGTCCTGGGAGGTAAATCAGGCACAGGTGAGACTGAACTCAAACAGCCATGCAGAGCATTTTTGCCTTGCAACAGTTTACATTATGCTGTTTGTTTGGTTTTTAGCTTTCATTCATTTTGGACAATGAACCTGACTGCTCTGTTTCAGTTTCACTCAGGACTAGTGAATCTGTGTTTGGATGACACACACTGCTGGGGAAGGAAAAAGCCAAACAAACTGTTTTTCATTAAAATGTAAAAAGACCCTCAAACTATTAAACAACACAAAATGAAAATGCACATTGATATTTCTTATGCCTTAAATACTAATTCAGTCTGTGACTGAATAATTGACCAGTAGCATATTGTAACTGCTCCACACTTCTGTACTTGTTAGCAATCTACCTGTGGAAAGGAATGTTGCTGATTGACTCAGGACCCAGTTACCTCAGAGACATCCTTTCTTCTGTCAACCACTTGTCTGGGCATGAATAAAATGGGTTATAAGATGCGTTTCTTTCTCCAGGGTTTCTTTTCACTTGAGCTCTGGAATGCTAAGCGTTCTGGTTCTTGGTGGGTTTTGAGGGGAACTTTTTTTTTGACAGGGGAGTATTTAAAGTTATGGCTCTACAGCAATTGCATATCAGAGATACAGGCTACGTCTAGACTGGCATGATTTTCCGAAATGCTTTTAACGGAAAAGTTTTCCGTTAAAAGCATTTTCGGAAAAGAGCGTCTAGATTGGCACGGACGCTTTTCCGCAAAAGCACTTTTTGCGGAAAAGCGTCCGTGGCCAATCTAGACGCGCTTTAAAAAAGCCCCGATTGCCATTTTCGCGATCGGGCCTTTTTTGCGCAAAACAAATCTCAGCTGTCTACACTGGCCCTTTTGCACAAAAGGGACTTTTGCCCGAACGGGAGCAGCATAGTATTTCCGCAAAAAGCACTGATTTCTTACAGTAGGAAGTCAGTGCTTTGCGGAAATTCAAGTGGCCAGTGTAGACAGCTGGCCAGTTTTTCCGGAAAAGCGGCTGATTTTCCGGAAAAACTGGCCAGTCTAGACACAGCCACAGTGTATATTCCCTTAATTGGAGAAACAGTCTTTGCTTTTACTCTGAGCTATATAACTCGATCCATACACTATAGCATTGGGGCCCTTTATAATTAGTAGTAATATTTTGTTAGTACTTGACATTGGGCCATGCCTAACTTCTTCTTATGTACATCTTTCTCAGTTCTGTGCCAATGACCCTGAAGTGTTTGTCCAGGCTGCTTTGCTGGCTCAGGATTATTGTGATGCCATAGACCTGAATTTGGGTTGCCCTCAGATGATTGCAAAGAGAGGTATGTGCAAACCTGAGCTCTGAATGAACAAAGCAGTGACACATTGCACATCAAAACTTACCTTATGGCAGTCCAACATCCTGAGGGACAAATGCTACCTTGATGTGCCTGATAATTATGTTGAAATCAGCAAAATTAAACCCATTTTAACTAGGGATGTCAGTATGTAGTCAACTGCATGATTAACTGATAAACCTTGGTTTACGGTTAATCTTGTTGACTACACACACTTTCCCCTCTTGCTGCCTCTGGGGGGAGGCAGGAACTGGTTCCTGTAAGGAGTTGGCTTTAAGCCAGTTCCCCACGAGCACCAGATTTGCCTCCCCCGCTCCGTACTACTGCTTCTGATAGAGAGGCAGCAGCGCCAAGGGTGAAGGGGGCAGGCTGGAGCCAATGCACAAGGGAAGCCGGCTTTCAAACAGGCTGCCCATATGTATCAGCTCTCATGGATCCATCTGCCCCCTCCCTCACTGCCTCCTACAGAAGCAGCGAGGGGGGGGCAGGCAGGAGCTGATGCTGAAGGGAGCCAGCTTAAAAGCCCCCCACACACTATCAGAGGCAGCAGCCCGTCTGTGGGGGATCCAAGCTCCCTGCGGACAGAGACTGCTCCATCATTCCACAGAGCAGCCTCTGGCCATAGTGAGCCTGGGCCCATGGACAGAGGCTGCCATGGACCAACCTCTGGCCACGGAAAGTTCAGACCGCCGTGGACAGGGGCTTCTGCTGCCCTACGCTGCTGTCTCCATATCAGAGGGGAACAGTGCAGGGTGGCAGGCAGCCTGTTTGTGCGGGAAGCTGGTTTTTAAACTGGCTAACCTGGCAGACCAGCTCCCACTTGTCACCCCCCCCCCGCCCCACTGCTCTCTTTCATACAGAGGCAGCAGTGTGGGGTGGCTGGGGGCTCCCTGGGAGTGGGGCTGGGAGCACACTAGCTGCCAGCCCCACCCCCGGGGATTGTCGAATAGGCTTGTAACTGCTAAGATTTCATGCAGTTACACGACTATTCAACTACACAATATCTAACATCCTTAATTTTAGTTAGGACTAGGTCTAGTACCATGTAAGTAGGTGAAGTTAAAAGTAGTTGCTTGAAGAGTAGTTCTACACAGCACTGCTGGGTAGCTCTTGTGTGCAGAATGTCCATTCAAAAGTGTCATTTTAAGTCTTTAAAGGGCTTCAATAAAATCTACAACCATCAGAAATTATAATCTTTTATTTTAATTATTCAGTCAGACGTCTTAAGACTGCCTTTAAAATAATCGCTTGCAAGCCAACATTTAGGGTCTCCTGTGTCCCTAGCACACATCTATGGGTACGTCTATACAGCAACATTATTTTGAAATAACTTAGTCAGTGTCTACACAGCAGGCAGTTATTTCAAAATAATGTTAAAATACTGTCAAGCTGGAAGACATCTTACTCCAACTCCTATAACCTTCATTGTATGAGGAGTAAAGGAAGTTGGAGGAAGAGTGCTCTATTTCAAAATAAATGCTGTGTAGATGCTCCCAATTTTGAAATAAGCTACACAATTGACATAGCTCAATTTGTGTAGCGTATTTTGAGTTAAGCCCTGCTGTGTAGACGCACCCATACAGAGCTTATTCATATTAACGTCTAAGAACATGAAAGAGTTGCCAAAGGATGCAGGCGATTGCAAGGGGTCTCTGTGGGGAAGACGAGCCAGATACCAGACATTCTGGGCTAGGCCAGGGCATATTAACTGGGAAGAAGAGGGAGGAACCAAAAGTTTGCTAATCATGTTCCTCAGTTTAGTTTCCTGGGCACAAGTTGTTTTTAAGGGTTAATAGGAACTGCACATTGGCACCCAGAGACAATAGACTTTCAATTCTGCGAGCCTTAAACCCAGAGTAAATTTTTACATACCAGTTCTAAACCTCTGCAAATAGGACTTTGACCTGTCAATACATTGGTCAGCCTGGGGGAGCACTTGAGAGCGTAGGCTGTGGGGTTTCATTGTTTATCCTGTAAATCTGGGGTATCCTGGGAAGCAGAATGAGCTAGCCCTTCCACTTTAGGTAGAAGAGTGGAATTCTGTATTTCTCTGTGGGGAGCAGGAATGTGCCTGGTGCCTCTGTATCTCTGTGTATGTGTGTAAAACAGAATCCTTTAGGATCATCTTTTTGTCTGTCTCTGCCAGCCCGTAATGTGATATTTTGATCTAGGTCATTACGGAGCATTCTTGCAAGAGGAGTGGGCTCTTCTCCAGAAAATGAGTAAGTCACCAAAAGAAGTTGGGGTATAGGGGAAATGTAGTGGGCATTTCATTGTTTATTCTTATTTTATTTTTTATTCTGGTAGCCCCACAATATACTGGTTGCTGATCATACATACAAAAAAGACATGGTCTATTTTGACTATCTTGAACAGAACTTCTACTTTGCCATGATTAATTGGATGATAATTTTTCATGACCATCCTGATAGAGCTGAGTCTTGAGAAGATGATGACGACTTTATTGGTCAGCTCAAAAGGACTTTGAGGGGGAGCAGGGAAAGAAACACAAAAGCAGTGGAATCAGTGGATAAATGGGAGCTCAAGGCTGGCATTGCTGGTAGAGTAGAATGAACAGGCATTGATATGATGTGAATAATAAGGAAATGAGAGTTTTTAAGGGCCTCGAAAGTAAGGAGTATGAGGACTTGGGGCAGGAAGCATTAAGTAAATTAAGTTTCAGCATTTGCTGGCTCCTGCTGCAGTTACGTTTTGACTTCACTCTTTCCTAGTCTGTAGAAGACAGTGCAGGAGAAGTAATTTAGTCACAGGTATTTTTAGTAGAATTTGTGGCCCAGTCACCAGCAATAGTCACAGCCCATGACCTGGCTCTGACTTGTACTATCTGCACACCCCTGACTAAAACTTGGCTGCTCTGAGAGGGCAGGGGGATCTCGCTTCTGCTGCTCCAGGGTGTGGGGGCGGCCTGGGGCCCTGCTGTTGCTGCTTCCAGACTTATGCGCTGGGGCAGCACCCAGGACCAGCTGTGTGAGGCCACCCTAACAGCGGCCAGTGAGGCTGGCCCCTGGACCACCTCAGCTACTCCGCCAGCCCTGAGGTCAACTGCACTGACCGTGACAGAAGGCCCAGAAATCATGGCCTCCGTGACACGCACAGCCGAAGTATAACTGATAAGTTGTGGCAGGAGTGCTGGCTCTGTAGGCCATTCTGCAGCACAGCTCTTGGGGGGGGGAATAGATTCTCTTCAGAGCGTTGTGCAATCCACTTACCTGTCTTTTCAATCCTTCCCCAGTTTTGCTCGCTCATGAGAAGCTCTCTGTTCCCATCACATGCAAAATCCGCGTCTTCCCAGAAATTGACAAGACAGTGACGTATGCACAGTTGCTGGAAAAGGCTGGCTGCCAGGTAAGGAGGCAGCTGCCTCCTCTACTATTGCATTAGCCATAAATATCTTTGCATAGCACTGTCATCCAAAGAGCTCTGTTTTGTGGAAACTGCTAAGTTATGGATGGAGAAAGTGAGCCATCCATACACAGCAGAGTCAGCATTAGAACTGGAGTCTTCTAACTTAGCATGCCCTGCTCTAACCATTGTACCATGCTGCCTCCTTCACTGGAGTGAGAATTCTAATCTAGGTGCAACACTGTAGGTGGCAACATGAAAGCGTGAAGGGACACGTCATAGTGGACACAGCCAGTAACAAATGGGAAATGCAGTGGCGAGTTTCCTAGGATTTACCGCGAATTAAATTGGGCAGGACCATGAAAAACAAGAGCTCATAACAAGAGCTGGTGGCCTGGCATTATGCCGATAAGAAGCAGGTTTAGCCATGTTTGTTACTTGTTCCAAAGTGAATAGCAAAGCAATACCAGAACTGAGCAAACAGGGACGCTTCAGATGGGCGAGGCAGCTTTGGGAGTTCTGTGGCAGCCCTGACATGCATGAGCAGAGCAGGGAATTTCTTGGTGATGTTTTTTTTGTTTCTAATGGTTCATGTACATTGAAAATTAAGTGTAACTTTGCATCCTAGCTACTGACTGTCCATGGCCGTACTAAGGAGCAGAAGGGACCTCTTGCTGGGGTGGCGTCCTGGGAGCATATCAAGGCTGTGAGGTAAGTGTCTCTGTACAGATAGCTGCATGGGTGTGCCTAGTCCCCTTAACTCTATACCCAAGGGTGAGACAAGCTGCTGGCTAAACACCTTAATTGTGAGGCTTGGACCTGAAATATGCAGGGGCATCAAAGGAGAAACAGACTTGTGGCAGCATTAGACGTTTCTGATTCATTCAGCACATTGTGGGCAGATTGGTTTCTGTTTTGTGCTGTGTATGATTGTTCTTGTCACTTATGCAGGAAGGCTGTGAGCATTCCTGTGTTTGCAAATGGAAACATCCAGTACCTCCGAGATGTGGAAGAGTGCATGCAGAAGACAGGAGTGCATGGTGTCATGAGTGCAGGTACAGAGAGCGAGTGGTCTTCTAATCTAGAACATCTTTCTGAATCCCCTTCATGTGCTAACAAGCATCCTATCTATTAGAAACCAAAGCCAGACTCTAGTCTGGCTGGTTGCCTGGCCGTGGTCTAAGGCAGTGTTTCCCACATGGTGTTGCGCGGAACCCTGGGGTTCCGTGAAGTGAAAATAAGGGGTCCACAAGAAAATTCCATTACAATAAAAATTTTATGATTTAAAAAAAATAGTTTATATTATGTGATTTGTGTTTTTTAATATGTGCAATTAAACTAAATGTTGCTCTCATTACTTTGTTTAGCATTTGTTTATTATTACCCTTACTTATTTGTGGGCTACTTTTTCAGCTCCATATATTAGACTGTTATTAGGGGGTTCCACAAAATTCTTTTGAGTTTAAAAGGGTTCCATGGCCAAATAAAATTGGGAAACACTGGTCTAAGGCTGTTCATCTGCATCTCTCTCATACTGACATCTCTTCTTCACACCAGGAATCACTGTATAATACTGCTCCTGGGGGCTTCTGCGAGCCTAAGCCTGTAGAAAACGGCCCCCGCCCCTTGCAGAATTCCTGAGTTTCCCTGCAGAAAATAACGGGAAGCAAAGGGAAGTTGTGAGGGACAGGCAGTTGACCCTGGGCATAATTTGGGGGGTGATTGACGCCCAAACAGAGGTGATACATGGGAGGTACATGGGGTAACCTACCACCACCCCCCCATCCTGCCCTCCATTTCTGCACGTGCAAAGCGGGGCAGCTTCTGCTGAGAGTCTGCAGCTAAATGCTGCCTCCTGGCTCGTAGTATTAGTTGTTCGTCCCTTCTGTGTGCTGGGACCCTTCCTCTGTCTGCACTATGAGAGCTGGTGGTGGGGCTGGCTTGGGAGGAAGTGGTGGGGGTGAGGGAAGAGGCAGTAGGGAAGGAAGGGGGTGGAATAGGGCAGGGGAATAGAATGTAGGAGTGGGGGAAGGGGGTAGAGAAGGGTGGAGACGAAAAGGGAATGGGGAGTCGCAGGGGGAAGTGGGAGCCCAGCATGTGGCGCCCCCTCGACAGCAGATGAGGCCCCCTTAAGCAGACCCATCAAACCCTCACCCAGACACCTAGACCCATTCAATGAGTCCCACACACCCAGCCCCTCAACCCCGCTGGTCCCCAAGCAGCTGCACCTTGACCTCACTCCCCCTGCCGAGTCCCATCTCCCCACACCCACACTCCCTCTTCTGAGCCCCAACCACCTACATCCAGATCCTCTGCAGCGGCCCATTGCCCCTGAACCCCTCCGTGAGCCCTTTGCATCCAGCTCTACTACTGACCCCACCCACCCCCAGATTGCCCCACACAGAGCCCGCTCACCCCACACCTGGATCCCTCCACAGGTGGCTCCCACTGGGCTGAGCCTGCCCACCCATAGCTGGTGTGCCTGGTGCAGAGGAGCAGAGCCCTAAAGTGTGTTTGGGACAGGCTCAGCCCTTGTACTGTGTCAGGGTCGGGTGCAGCATCACTGTCAAGTCCCTGTACTGGGCAAGACGAGGGCTTCAGGGTGATTTTGCTCCTCAGTGCAGCCTGTGTTCTACATGGCCACGCTGGAGCCACGTGTAGTTATTGACCAATAACGGAATGTTATTGCAGAATGCTGCAGAATTGTAAAGTATTTTGTGCCACGTTTCATTTCGTGGCACAGAATTGTGGAAAACTGGAAAACTGCCTGTGCAGGTGGCAAAGGCCTGTTGTTTCGGGGCTGCAATGAAGAAGCAGGGCTCCCCTGCCAGGCCGGAGTTGAGAACAATTAAATCATGAAAACTTGGAGACAGTGCAGAAAAGAGACAAATGGTATTTGAGGGCTGCAGAGAATACCATACATTGAGAGACTTATATCTTCATATCAGGCCTGGATATCGTCCTGGGTGCTGCTTTAGCCAAATACAAGTATTGGGCTCAACCTAGGGGTAACTGGGTGAAATGTAAGGACTATGACATACAGGAGGTCAGCGCGATTGAGCTCATGGTCCTTCTAGGCTAGGTGGCCAAGCCACAGTTGGTCCAGCTCACAGACACAAGAGTTTATGCCTCCTGCTCTACTCAGACATGACTTTTTTAGAATTCCTCTGTCATTCCCCAGAGGGCAATCTTCATAATCCAGCTCTGTTTGAGGGACGAAACCCTGTGGTATGGGAGATGACTGAGGAGTACCTGGAGATAGTGTACCAGTATCCTTGCCCACTGTCTTATGTCCGAGCGCATCTCTTCAAGCTCTGGCATCACACGTGAGTATCTCCTCATTGCTTTCGTGGTTTGAGAGGGCACCCCTGCATGACGAGTAGCGTGCGTGCTTGAAGAAGGCTGGTCAATCTTACTGGTGTTAGAGTAGCGTCTCTTGGCTCTGCAAGGAGAGCAAGATGTTTGTGAGGCCTTAACCTTCACAGGCATCCTGGGAAACTGAGTCGCTCACTTTCGGCACTGGGAGAAGCCACTGGCCGTGCCTTCAGGCTGGGTGCCAGCGTACATAATTAGCATTGTGAAAGCTCTGAGCGTAGATATACAGCCACTGATCTGATATTCCTAGTAACAGGAGTTAGGACTTCAGGCTTAGCTTGTGTAAAGGAGCATGAATCACAGCAGTCACATGCTGACCTACTTTCAGAACCACATCAGAGCAGCTAGGATTTGAAGGATGAAACAGCTAAATGCTTGTCAATAGGCAAATAAAGGTTATAAAAAGTGCTTGTAACGGAATTGTTCAGTCTCCACAATTTAAGGATGGTGAATGAATGTAACTGGATGGTGAGGATTTGTCTCAGGCTGCAGGTTTACCAGCAACTTCGTGAAGAACTGGCAAAAGTGAAGACACTCGAGGGCATTGCAGATGTCAACAGGGAACTGAAGCTACGATGCCAGGTACCACCATGGGCCTTAACTGCAGGAGTCACATTGACACTGACCCTACCTGCTAGTGTCACATGCACTTGAGCTGCATTCACTGTGTCTTGGAGCGTTGTAACCTACCAGTATCACAGCTGGTTTGCTAACGGTCATACTCGCCCCTCCTTTCCAGGTTCTTTCCTTAGTGTTGAGCGCTGCTGTGTTGATCTCATAGCTTTATTTGAGAGTGGGTTGTTTCACTTGTAACTGCCAGTGTTTGTAAATGTCATTTAATTTTTGTGCTCTTGGGGCGTAGTGATAGAACAGGTTTCATTGGTTGTAACTGTGTCCTGCAGGAGGAAATAGCTAATCAGAAAGAAGGAGAGAAGCCAAAGGGCGGATTGCCTTTCTTCCACTGGATCTGTCAGCCGTACGTCAGGCCAGGGTGAGTGGCCTACTCTCGCACTGCCTCCAGGAGAACTTACTGGCCAGAATGGACGTGTACCTCCTCTTAGACTACACTTGTCTGGTTTTCACGCCCTAAACAATCAAGTTTTTAAAAAAAAGACCAGCTAGTTTTTAAAACTTCCTTATCTGTTTCAATTAGATATTATAGGGGGGAGTAATTTATAAAAAAATATTTTCCCCTTTTGGTTCCTTCCTCATATTTATTGGCTACATCTAGCAAGTGAGACTTAGAATAACGACATGCCCATGAAGCAGGTATTGCTGTGTGAATGCAGCACATTGTCATCCGCTGCAGAATAGAGACAAGGATTGAATGCCCTTTATATCAGAGATAATTGTGTGTTTTACGAGCTCTTTCAACACAGCCTACCTGGAGAGAAACCCGGGGTTGCAGGAGCAGACTGCCTGACAGAGTTCCAGAACAAACATTTACCATGGGACCAAAAAGCTTTTTGTGGGACTGACAAATCCAACTGCCTGTCCCACACTGGGCACTCCTGCCCTGCTTTCTGCTTTAATAGCAACCTCAGAACTCTGAGCCATTCTTATTTGAGCTTTTCTTCCATGCTTTCAACAGCTACGTCTCCTAAACGATGCATTTTGACAAGGCGTCTGTAAAAGTATTGCTGGTAAAGGACCACACAGTGGTCCCCTTTTGTTAACTTACAATGCTGTTGAACCATTTCAGGCCAAGGGAGATGTGCAAGGAAAATGGAACCAGTGGGAGTGAAGGAGGCATACGAGGAAAACGAGCCCTGGAGGATGAGGATGATGGAAACTCTGATACTCTCTCAAAGAATAAACAAAAGAAAAAATTGAGAAATCCAAATAAACGCTTTGATCCGTCTTTGAAACGTAAGAGAACCTGTCCCAATCCTTTTTGGCACAAGGAAGGGGGAAGGCTGCTAGTGTCACCTTTTAGTTCATAACCATCACCTATTTCTCCTCATTATGCAACTGGGGAACATTTCCTACGATTAGAATAGAAAGGTGCTGGAGAAACCTTGGGAACAGGAAACTTAGTCTAAATGGAATTGACCAGGAAGGGAGAATTCATTATGAAAGGGGCAGATGGTCACCATTTCACAGTGAAATCAGGTCTTTCTTCTGGAAGAGTTTTGCAGATGTTGTGATAGCAGCAACCATTGGTGTGTGCAGTTGAAATCCAGTGTCTGTTGTCAACACTTCCCTTCTTCCCCTTTCCCCAACTTGTTTTAGAACTTTCTCAAGCAGATTTATTGGGACTGTTGGTTCCAGGTTTAGTCTTATCTCAGATAATTTTTTTTAAAACTACAGAAAAATCTCTTAATCCCTTTTGAATATTTTTTTTCTGTGTGTAAAATAGTGCTCCTAAACAATTCATCTTCTGACTGCAAATGTTGGTCAACTTGGAGCACTGAATTTGCTGGTCTCTCCTGGATGTCATTCACTGGCTGGGATACTCATATGCCTTTTTTTTTCTTTTTTCCAGCTAAATATGCAAAATGTGATCATTGTGGAAACCCAAAGGTAGGTCCATCCCTTTTCAAGTGTCCAGTAATGGGTGCTGTTTAAACTGATTCAATGCAAACAATGTATCTGCTTCTCAGATATAGGCCATTGTGCTAATTAAGCAAGTGATTATGTCAGATGAGGTGAAGGGGTAAAGATGACATATAACTAGATTATTCTGGCTACTTTATCTCTCTTCTTCCTACAAAGAGCAGTCCTGGCTTTTTGCCTGCTGGTCAGAAATTTTGAATTGCTAAATCATCTGAGAGATTGTTATATTATTAAATATTAGTTCCCCAGGCACACTTGTAAGCAAATCCCTGACCAAATGAACTTTTACTAATTGCAGCATGGGAACTCTGCTGTTTGCTAGGTAACAAAGCTCATATTTATTGTGGTTATTTTTGTAGCTCTCGGTAAGGATTAAGCATCTGAGTGATTCTCTTAATAGATATACAAGACAGATTATTTCAAACTTCTCAGTGATGGAGTACAGAAAAGCAGTTGGTCTGCAGTGACTGCAGGAAATTAAAAGGAAAAAACACTAATGAAAGGAAAGGTATACATCAGATATAAATGAGAATTTCAGACTATGTCAGTGCCTGGCGGTGGCATAGACAGACTTGGAGGATTTTTGATCTGTGCTCTTAATTAGAAAAAAAAATTAACCCCCTTCAGTGCTAGCAGTTCTACTAATGAAAAAGCAATTGTGGAATATCAGATCAAATCCAACCTTCATCACTGGGAAAGCTTATTAATAGTGTTGTCAAACAATTAAAAAAATCAATTGCGATTAATTGCAAGAATAAAAAAAACTAATCCCAGTTTTAATCATACTGTTAAGCAGTAACAGAACACTAGTTTCAATAAGGATAAAAGCAAAGGACTCCACGTGGGGAGGAACAATCAGTTCCACACATACAAAATGGGAAAGGACTGTCTAGGAAGGGGCGCTGCAGAAAGAGAATTCACCTTGGACTATAAACTAAATATGAGTCAACAGTATGACACTGCTGCAAAAAAGCGAATATTGTTGTGGGATACATTAACAGGAGTGTTGTTAGCAAGACACTTCTCGTGTTAGTAAACTGGAATGTGGGACCTGGTCCCTCTGAAGGGGTCTGAGCCCCTGCCTTTGGCGCTTCATGGGACTCAGCATTTGTGGATGCTCAGAACCATTGTGGGGGGAGTTGAGAACCAGCACGCTTGGTGCATGCACCAGGCACTTGTGCAGAGTGTGGGGTGAGCCATTGAGGATAGGCATGCTGCACACAGAGCACTAGCTGTTGTTGCCCAGTGTTTACCCCTTTGTGGTGTATTCTCATTCAGCTGAGCCAATCTCGCCTTACAGGCAGCAACCAGCTATGTCATTACAGCAGAGGTGCCTGGGTTCTGCTTTTGGCTGTATCAGTGGTCCACTAGAAAATGCATGACACCTCTGCCTCAGTTTCCCCATTTGTCAGTGATCTACCTTTGAGATGAGATAATGGGAAATGCACGAGAGATGAGTAACACATCCCAGAATTTGCAGTGCAAACCCGTATTAACTGCAACTGCCTCAAGGCCCAGGGTTACAAAACCCAATGGCGCCAGCTGTTCATAAAATTACAAAATTCATGGATCAACAACCCAAACAAACCCCACTTCAGTAGTGGCACGTGGGCGTGGTATGCTTGTCTCATTAGTGAGGTTCAAATGGCTGAAAAAAACAGGCCCTGATATGATCAGGCATAGAGCCTTGCACCCTTAATGCTGCCCTCTTTTCTCTGCCCCATAGTTGCAGACGTCTCGGGCACTAGTTGCAGCTGGGAGACAGATTCTAATGTCAGCTTGTTGCTAAGACAAAAACGTGTGTTTGGGCAGACTCAGTGGTACAGGTGCTCCGTGTCTGTCCTACACAAATACTGAGCCTATGCCAGAGACGCTGTAAAAAACATCATCACCCCCTTTTTACAAACAGGGTTCTAGAAAATGGTGCATTTTCATTTCCTCATTAACATCCTCCCATGCCACCCACTCTCCTAGTACACCCCCGAGCAAACAGAACCTATGCACTGTGCCTGACAGCATACAGACCTAGTGTACTGACGTGCACATGCCCCTCAAGGTACACATACACCTCTTGGCTTTGATGTCACACAGCAGTGGGCAGGGACAACTCAGATCAAACAAGGAGGTCAGTCCCCCCCCCCAACCTGATTTCCTCCTCTTGCAGTTCTGTCAGGGCCCTGCACTGCAAACTGATCCCAGATACCTTATTGCTCACCTGCAGCGGTGCCGAGTAGTGCTCCCATTATTCTCACAGGTACGCCAAACAAAGCGTGTCTGCCGTCGGCTTTCCTGCAGCTACGGCCCTGTGGCAATTTCTTGGGAGGGGGCAGAGTTAAGGTGGAGCTAGCCATATCTTACTGCTTCATTTTCAATTTCAGAAAGGTGACATGCGGAAACAGCATGTGGCACAACAAAGTAACCTGAATGCCACACTGATGTCCAAACAAAAACACACACACTTTAGGACAAGAGCATCTTTGTCATTCTGCTGTGCCATCAGATAGAAATGCTTTTCCTCAAAAGCATGTTGCACAACATCCCCCTAACACTGAAAGCCAGAAGAGCTGTACAGCTAGTAATGCTACCCCATACGTGTTCATCCTCCCTTCCTGTACACAGTCTGCCATGCCTGAGCTGCAAATGAGCCAATCACCACCTCCAAGCCCCGAGCAGTTACCCAGCAGGCAGCTCTGCGTCCATGTGGTTTAGCAGCAGTCCAGAGTCCAGCACTGGTTGCAGGAACCCAGACAAGGCAGCAGGCTGCAGCACTGCAGTGGTGCTTCCCATCAGCAGCTCAGGGGAGATTACTTTTCCCTGACTTAATTGGTGTCTGTCTGTCTCCAGGGTAACAAGTGCGTGTTTAATCTGTGCCGAGGATGCTGTAAGAAAAGAGCATTTAAAGAGACTGCAGATTGTCCAGGCAAGTATAGCCCACCATGCCATCCTGGTCTTCAGAGCCACTAGGCCCGCAGAAAAACAAACTGTCCTAGCCAAAATGAGTGATTAATGCATACCGAAGCACTAGGCTAATGTAATGGTTTTGGTTACAGCATTGCAATAGTTTTAGAAATACTAGTTTACAAGCCTGAGTGGCCTAGCTTTTATGGAACAGTTTTACCGCGCACTGGCCACTAACATAACACCAGCAGCTTCTCTGCCTCCTGGCGTGCCTGGGCACAGCATCTCCAAGCTGAAAGCATAATACACGTTCCCCAGCTTCCCCAAGGCAGTGGCCCGCTCTGCTCCCCACTGCCCAGGCACGTCCAGCTCAATGCATTATGTTTCCCCCTCTTTCCGGGGCAGGTCACGGATTACTTTTTAAAACCAAATATGAAAAGTCCCTTCTGTGGAAAAGCAGCCAGCTGGAGCTACCGAAGATTGAAAGGCCACAGACCGGGGATGTGGAGGGAACTGACACTGTACGATGAGCCTTCAAACTGGATTCTACTGGATCTGCTTCCCTGTCTCTGTGCCTTGGCCAAAGAATCTGCCATTTCCAGAACACCATCAGCAGCCTGGCGTAGTTCCACAGGCTGGTTCTAAGGTCTGGACACGTTTTATTTAAGGAAAAGCTGCTTACTCAGGGAAATCTCCTGCCTTTGAATAAAAGGATGCATCTAAAGTTCTCACCATCTTTGAAAGGACTTGGCCAGAAGTGCTGGCCTGAAAATGCTGCACTGGGGGAAGGAGGGTGATGTACTAAGGCCATGAACAGGCTGTTGTGCATTAACTCTTCATGTGCTGTTTTAAAAGCAGGGAATAAATTTGCTATTAAACAGCCTGCAGGAGTGTTAAACTGCTATTTCTTCTGGAGCACAGGCTGTTCTGTCCCTCGTTGCAGAGGACGGAAATGGCATTTTCACTATTAACTAGTTACAATAAGGGCTCAAGGCCCTGCTGGAACAGGAGGTGCTGGGGTGCTTGGCTCTGTACTTACCCAGTCAAAAAAGTGAGCCTCTGACACACAAAGGGTGGGCAAAAGGAAGTAATAGCCAGATGCTAGAAGTGGGGAGTGATATAGTCGGAGGGTAAGTGACTAGTCCAAGGTCTATGCTACCTGGCAGGACCAGGAATTCATAGACATTTAGGCTGCGTCTAGACTGGCAAGTTTTTCCGCAAAAGCAGCCGCTTTTGCGGAAAAACTTGCCAGCTGTCTACACTGGCCGCTTGAATTTGATTGTCGCATTTGACTGGCCGCATCTAATGTATGATTGTCAGTGTTCTTGCGCAAATACTATGCTGCTCCGGTTCGGGAAAAATGTATTTGCGCAAGAGGGCCAGTGTAGACAGCTCAGGACTGTTTTGCGCAAAAAGGCCCCGATGGCGAAAATGGCGATTGGGGCTTTCTTAAAACCACGCCTAGATGGCATGGACGCTTTTCCGCAAAAAGTGCTTTTGCGCAAAAGCGTCTGTGCCAATCTAGACGCTCTTTTCCGCAAATGCTTTTAACGGAAAAACTTTTCCGTTAAAAGCATTTGCGGAAAATCATGCCAGTCTAGACGTAGCCGTAGGGCGGCAGGGGCCCACCAGAGCTCCTGAGGCAAGACCCAGTAAACCCAGACCATTCCTAAGATGGGGAGCGAGGGGGTGTGATGGGTTCTGAGACCTTGAAGCCAATCCCCTGTCTGGCGCAGAACTGCCCTTTGCGATCACTCAGAACGGAGGACATCTCCTCTGCCTAGCCTAACGGGTAATTAGCAACCTTATAGTCAATAGCCAAGCTGTAGGACATGCTAAAGGAATCAGTTTGGAAGCCTCATCTCAGGCCAACAGCCAGCACATCTCTGCACGGCCTCCAGGCCTAAAACCAACCTGACCCATGTATCGGTTACACTGACCAAGCACAAACGTCGTGTCGCTCTTCCCAGCAAAGAAGAGCTCTGAGTGTGTCTGCATCACACCGCAAGTCCTGATGATCTAACCAGGGCCCCCACACCTCCCCCTACAGTTTCTACCTGAGATTCCCCTTTCCCCATTGCCGTAGCCTTTTGGGCCACAGCATCAGACAAGTAGCTATTTTCAGACGATTAAAAAGGCCTGGGGCTCATGGTGAATCGAGTTCGTACGGTCCAGGACAGCAGCAGCTATTGTGTGAGGACAGCCTGCATTCTTTGCTGTTGTAACAGGCCTAGGCCTCGCTGCTGGGGCATCTCCTGCTGGTCTCCTTGGGAATTAGCTCTTCCGCCTTGGAGCACCTTCTGCAGCCAGTGTCTCACCCACAATTGTCTGTCTTCTGCACTGGCTCAGGCCCACCATGTCTTTTCTTCCAGTACTGCCCTATAGCAGTGTCCCCGCATTCTGGGAATCTCCCCTGTCACAGCACCCCTGCCCCTAGACCCACCTTGCCTCAGTGACCCACTGCCAGTTGGCATCTAATCCCTGCCCCAAGGGCAAACTGCAGTCTGAGTTGGCCACTCATCATGGGCAAGGAGTGTGGACCGGACCTGCTGTCTTCTGCTGCTCCCTGCAGCCCTTGTGCCCTCAGGCCAGATTGTTCTAAAAAAACAAGCCCTATTAATTATTTACCAGTTTCCCAATCGTCGTATCATCTGCAAATTGTATCAGTGATGAGTGTGTGTTCTCCCAGTTCACTGACAAAAACTTGTGTGTGTGTGTGTACAGTAAACAACAGCTACCTAGGGATCTCTGCCAGACACATGCCCAGTCAATAACACCCCCAATTACAGTTGTACTTTGAGACTTGCCCATTAGCTGTTTTTGACCAAAGTAATGTGGGCCATGTCACTTTTGTATTCTTCTAGATGTTTAATCAAAATGCCATGAAGTAGCAAATCAAAGACCTTATAGTAAGACTTGAAGTCAAAGACACAGTTACATTTATCAATCAAATCTGTAATCTTATAAAAATATCAAACCAGTGTGACAGGTTCTGTGTTCCATAACCCTATATCAATTGGCATCAATCAAGAATTAAAAGAGAATAATATAATTAAGTCCCACATCAGCCACTTCATTATTTTGCCTGTGACTGATCTTGTGACTTCTCTAAAGAGATTAGAAAAATACCACTTTCAAGTAGCAAAGACCTCTCGGCATATTCCCTCCATCTCGTCTCTGCCTCTCTAGGTTAATGGTTAAGGGAGAGAGGAAATGGAGCAAGGTAGCCAAACAAAGGAAAAAGATGGAGGGAGGATAAGGATCCAAGATGAAAGTCTGAGTCTCTAAGAGTGTGTCTACATAGCATCCTTACCTCCAAATAAGCTACTCTATTTGCACTATGCAAATTGCACAGCTTATTTTGAGTTAATTTCAAAATAAAGCGCTATTCTGAAATGCCCCTTAACTCTTGTAGAACGAGGGTTATAGTTTATAGGGAATGTTGGAATAAGCCACCGATTATTTTGAAATCCATTTAGAAATAACGGGCTGCTTCAATAGACGCGGAATAGCTATTGCTATTTCTTCTTCGAGTGCTTGCTCATGTCTGTTCCATGTAGGTGTGTGCGCTGCGTGCATGGATTGTCAGAGAGTTTTCCCTTAGCGGTACCTATATATAACGGTGCATATATACCCCTGCTAGCCCTCCACCCCCGCAGTTCCTTTTCACCACCTGTGAAGGTCATTGGAGCTCCCTTCTTGCTTGCCTGCAAGTTTGATCTCAGTGGTATTCCAAACCTTTAGAGTAGTTAGCACCTAGTTAAACCCTTTGGATACATCTACACTGCTGCTCTTGCGCAAAAACTTGCTGGGTGTCTACACTGCACTCGTGTTCTTGTGCAAGTAAATTTACAGTACAGCATTGGAAAACAGGGCTTCTTCCAGAAGAGTTATTCCTCTCCCCATGAGAAATAAGCTCTCTTGTGCAAGAGCTCTTCCACAAGAAGGCAGTGTAGACAGGCTAAAATGGCCATCAGAGCTTTCTTGTGCAAGAGAGCGTCCACACTGCCACGGATGCTCTTGCGCAAAAACACATGGCAGTGTGGACGCGCTCTTGTGGAAGACCTTTTGCACAAGGACTCTTGCGCAAAACAGTTCTTGCGCAAGAAGCCTGCAGTGTAGACGTAGCCTCTGTGCTTTCTAAGTTGCTTACCCTGTTAAGTACCTGTTAGATAGACATAGAGAGGTAGCCCTGTTAGTCTTTAAAGTGCTACATGACTGCTTTTTTGTTTTACCAAGATCAGACTAACAAAATCGTTTATTACGTGGTGAGCTTTGCTGGGGCAGACCCACTTCTTCAGATCATATTCTGAAAGTGAACAGGCATGACCATTTTATAACAGAGGGATACAATGAAAGAAGGTAAAAAAATTACAAACTGACAAATCAGCTACATAGAACAGAAGGTGGGGGCAAGGGGGGAGGAAGCGACAAGGAAGGAAGAAATTGCTCCCTCTGTATTCCTGTTGTTATACAATGGTCATGCCTGCTCACTTTCAGAACATGATCTGAAGAAGTGGGTCTGCCCCACCAAAGCTCATCACATTAAAGACTAACAAAATAGTTTCTTAAGTGCTACGATTGCTTTTCTGTTAGAGTTAGATAAGTGGTTTGAGTTGGGGCTCACCTCTTGCGTCCCCTTCCCACCAAGCCCACGGGGCATGCCAGGGCCTCAGGGCTTTAAACCCTGCAGTGACTGTGCCAACCCTATGCCCTGTGGTGACCCACATGATTCGTGCTTGAAGTGTCTGGGCGAGGCCCACGTCCCGGCTAACTGCAGAATCTGTCGCAGTTTCAAGCCCCGGACTCAGCGCAAGAGAGATTCACGCCAGAAGAGACTCCTGATGGAGTCGACGCTTCGCCCGACACTGTCAGCGGACACAGTACCAGAGTCCCACAGCGCACCGCCTTTGGTGTGGGAGATTCCTGGCTTTTTGGGGGCCTCATCAGAGTCGAGGTGCCCTGTGGTGCGGCACCGCTCACAATCACTGGTGCAGCGTAAGAGGAGAACGGAGAGGGGCAGGTCTCTGCCCTGGCATGCGCCTACGGGGCGCCCGCAGTCGGGACACCCTGTTGTGCCCGCACGGGCTGCGAACTCTGCTGTTCCTGGGCTGGAGCATAGCCAGTCGAGAGTGACCAAGAGCCATGGTGCAGCAGAGGAGACGGTTCCTGTCGAATGGCCTTCTACTCCAGACACGTTCGAGGCAGAGTGGGAACTGATTGAGCTGACCGCTGACTCGCACTCGCCTCCTCGGGAGCGCCAGGACCGCCCCGGAATGGCACCAGACCCGGGTAAGCCCACACCGTCTGTGGCACCAGCGCCCTGTGCGGTGCTGCACTCCCCGGCGCTCATGTCCACGCCGGCACTGGCAGGTCCTTCGGTTCTGGTGGCTTCGCTCCCTCAGGAGTCCAGAGAGAGCTTGGTGTTGAGTATGCTCATGCCGGCAGCCCAATCAGTGGCACTGGAACACCTCATGCCCCCACCACTGGGGCAAGCCGGCGTCCATGGTTCAGCATGCGGAGAGGCACCATTCCCTGGGCCCGGCCTCTGCCCGCCTTGGTCAAAGTCTGACTATTCGTCGGCTTCTGACATGGAGTCGGTACTGTCGGGCATCGATCTCTCGCTCCCGTTTCCGGCACCACTCAAACTTCCAGTGCTGATCCCAGTCCTGACACTGCTCTAGGTCCCAGTGCCGTTCTGGATCCCAGCACCATTCCAGGTCTCGGCACCGCTCTCACTCCTAGCACTGCGAGCACCACGACAGTGTTTTGGGCCATTCACAGACCTGGCCTCCGCTGTGGCAGCATCCAGACCAATGGCCATTTTGGACCCATTGGGCATACCACCAGGCCCAAGGGAGTGCTACTTCTATGGTGGGATCCTCACCCCACCTTCAGCCACTCCATTGCCCTATGCCCTGGCACCACAGCTTTTGGCAGTACAGGGGGAATCCCCTGAGCCCTAGTTGGAGGGAGGCGGGGACCATGGGCCGTCAGGTCAGTCTGCTCCATTTCAGGCATCGGAGTGGCCACACGAGATGGAGGACTCGACTGTACACAAGTGCTCATCGTCCTCCCCAACGAAGCCTTAGGGTTGGCCTCTTCGTCAACACCAGCCATGGACTCCTGGGCCCATCAAGAGTTCCTCCGGAGACTGGCCCAGAGCCTCGGGGTCCAACTTGAGCAGGCCTCTGAGGACTCTGATCCTATGGTGGACATCCTGAACGTGGAGGTGCCATCTCGTGTGGCCCTGCTGGGTCCTAGACATGGTGAGAAGGGGATATTTCATCCCTTTCTGCTTCCGCCCCCCCCTTCCCCCATCTCCCTTCCTCATCCCTCTTCAGGGACCCCTCCTATGAGCCTCTTCTCAGGGTGGAAGTTCAGAAACTCCTCGACCTGGGGGCAGTAGAGGAGGCCCCCTGGGAATGCAGGGGAAAGGGTTTCTACTCCCACTATTTCCTGGCCTCAAAAGCCAAGGGTGGCTTCCACCCTATTCTGGACCTGAGGGATCTAAATACCTTCATAGTAAAATCCAAGTTCAAGATGGTTTTCCTGGCCTCCATCATTCCTTCCCTAGACACGGGAGACTGGTACGCTGCCCTCGATCTCAAAGACGCCTATTTTCACATTTCCATCGCGCCTGCGCACAGATGCTTCCTCCACTTCAGGGTGGGTCACGACCATTATCAGTTCATGGCCCTGCCCTTTGGCCTTTCTATGGCCCCCAGGGTTTTTTCAAAGTGCATGGCAGTAGTGACTGCTTTCCTGAGGAAGCGGCAGGTCCAGGTTTACCCATACCTGGACGATTGGTTTGTAAGAGGCTCCTCCCCATCCCACGTGATCAGCCATATATCCCTGGTCAGGGAGGCATTCCTCTGACTGGGCCTTATCCTAAATGAGGCCAAATCCACCCTCCTCGGTGGATAGAATCTGTGGGAGCTTTTTTGGATGCGACAAAGGGCAAGGCCTCCCTGCCCATGGGGTGTTTTGTGACACTAAGAGAGGCCATCCTGCGGTTCCAGTCGTTCCTCACCACGACAGCCCACTGTTGCATGGGGCTGCTGGGACTCATGGTGGTCTGCACTTACGTGGAATGGCATGCCAGGCTCAGACTGCGGCCGCTTCAACTATGGCTGGTGCAGACCCACATCCCAGCGTTCCAGCATATGGACTTGGTGGTGACAGTTGTGACGTAGTGGGGGTGTCTGGCTAGTTCCTATGCTGGCTCTGTGGTAATCCCCAATGGCTGCCATCGGTACCACAGCCCAGAAGGATGAGTCATTATGCAAAGAGGGTCTCTCAACCTGTCTGACCAGCTACCCCCAGGAGAGAAAAACAAAGGAAGGTGGATTGCTGCCGGGCTGGGGGCAGGGCTGGAGGAGAGTGAGTTTAGTTTCTGTCTGGGATCATGGAGGAACCAGCCTAAGCCAGGGCTGGGATTTAGGGGCCCAATTTCCCCCCCCATCGCAAGGGGGCTGAGGCATCCTAGGCCTGCCCTGTAACCAGATTACATCGTGCTGTGCTGTGCTGCTGTATCCTGGAGAAGGAATAAACTCTCCATTCTACGGGCTGGTGGAGTCTGTTCGTGCCATTACGGGGTGCAGGAGTCAGGGGACCCCAACGCCACACTGGTGTCAGAAGTGGATTCACTGCACCCCGTGGATGGAGCATCCAGCGCGAGCGACAAGGCGCAGTAGAAGCAAGAGCCGTGGAACCAGGCGTGCTGGAAACAGAGCGAAGTGGTTCCTGAGAATCGTGGGGCGCAGCAGCACTAGACTGGTGAGTCTGCACCGAGGGGACCAGCGGGGAGATGGCCTACACCCAACTCCTGAAGGCAGAGCTGGTGAAGCTGTGCAGAGAGAGGGGCTTGCCTGTGCGGAGCGCAACCAAGGCCCAGCTGATTGCCCGGCTGGAAGAGAATGACCAGCCACAGGGCTGGGATCCTGTCCCCGTGGGGAACAGCCAGACCCCACTGGGAGCGTGTCAGGCTCGGAGAGGGGCGGAGCGCTGGAGGCCGCCAAGAGACCGGACTGCCTCCCAGGAGCACTGCAAGCCGTAGTCCGCCCAGGGGGTCCAACCCTCGGAGCTGCGGCGGCCAGAAATCCAGCTGCAGATGAAGGAATTGGAAGTCCAGGACCAGAGAGCAGCGACAGCATGAGCTGGCCATGGCCGAGCGGAGAAGCGGCAGGGCCCCAGCTGCGCCGAGTGCAGATGAGCCCCAAAGGCCCGGGCGGCCAGACGCTTGGAGAAGCTCGTGGTGGCCCAATTGAAGGACATGGGCGATGTAGATGGGTTCTCAGCTCCTTTGAGAGGGCCTGTGGACTGCAACGGGTCCCCAGCTGACTGGCTTCAGGAGCTCATCCCCGCACTGAACCAGGAAGCTGCCGGGTGCTCAATCAGCTGGAGGACCTACAGCCAGGGATTACAACCGAGTCAAGGAGGCCCTGCTGCACAAGTTCAGGCTGACCCCGAGATGTACAGGAAGAAGTTCCGGAGGTGCAGAAGGAGCCACGGAGACCTATGTGGACCTGGCCTCCCGCCTGGCGCAATACTGCCGCAAGTGGGTGTCTGGAGTCGGAGCCCAGACTGCAGAGGGGCTGCTCAAGCTGTTCATGATGGAGCAGTTCTATGAAGCATGCCCACCCAGATTGAGGCTGTGGCTCAAGGACCGAAGACCAGAGACTCCCAGGAGGCCGGGAGACTGGCAGATGAGTTCACGGAGAGCCGGTCCGGGTGTGAACGGGAGTCCCGGAGAGAAAGGGAATCGCACAGAGACCGGATGTCGGCTGAGCGACGGAGGGAGTCAACTACGAGGCGAGCCCAAGGAACAGGTCGTCTGTGCCCCAGAGAACCAGCCAGGGCCTGGACAGAGACAGCCCAAAGCCTAACTTGCCATCGCTGTGGGCAAAAAGGCCACAAGAGGGCTCAGTGCACCAGGTCCCATGACCTGGGACTTTCCAGGGTTAACTGGCTGGGGCTGGAGGAAGGGCAGGCTGCCCCAGAGGCAGGGGCTGGCAGGCAAACCTCAGCTCAGAGTGGGGGGAAGGATGCTCAGTGCACCCCTGGGAGGTCTGACCTCGGGAGGCGGATTTCTCCGTGTACCGGTGGGGGCAGGACGGCCCCTGCGGAGCGAGTGCCTCATACCTCTGGAGGTGGATGGTAGGAAGGTGACGGGTTTCTGGGACACGGGGGCGGAGGTGACGCTGGCCCGATCTGACATAGTGGCCCCAGACCGGATACTACCCCACACGCAGCTGACCCTGAAGGGCATAGACGGGTCCCCGCTTAAGGTGCCCGTAGCCAGGTGCATCTGAAATGGGGGCCAAGGAAGGTCTCAAGGAAGTGGGGTGCACCCGCACTTGCCCACCGAGGTGCTGATGGGGAATGACCTGGAGGAGTGGCCCCATGAATCCCAGCGGGCTCTAGTCACCGCTCGAGCCAGAGCCAGCGAGGGGCTGGCAACCTGGATCCAGGGAAGGACTCCTGGCAGGGTCCTCAGGGTCCCATCGCCGTGGACACGGGTCCAGCCAAGCCGGGACCCCGGACCTAGGCAAAGGTGGGGAACAGGTCCCGATCCCTGCCCCAGCGGCTGAATTCCAGGCTGAGGTGCAGGCAGACCCTTCTTGCAGAGGCTGAGGGACGAGGCTGGCCTCCGCACAGTTCAGCCCCTGGGGAGAGGAGGCCAGGAGAGATTCCTGTGGGAGCGGGGATTCCTGTTCCGGGAATGGCTTCCCAGGAAGGTGAGGGCATGGGGGTCCAGCGGCAGCTGGTCGCCCCCAAAAGTATCACCTCAAGCTGCTGTTTTGGCCCATAATGTCCCCTTTATGCGGGCCACCGGGGATCCGGAGCACCCGGCTGAGGCTGCTCCAACACTTCTACTGGCCGGGAATATTCGCAGCCGTGCAGCGGTACGGCCGGTCCTGCGACTCCTGCCAGAGGGCGGGAAGGCCCAAGACGGAGGAAAGCTGCTCAGGGCCCCTACCCTGTATAGAGGAGCCTCTGGGCTTGCTGAGAGAGTTATGGAGGGGAAGACCCCGGGATGGAGCGTCGGGGTGGAGGCCGCCTGGCTGTCCAGAGAAGGCTCGCTGGGCTCATGGCCCTGCCCGAGAGACCCTGGCCAGAGATCAAGGCCAGCGAAGGATGGGTGCGACCACAGAGGACAGGCCTGTGCCAGTCGCCCTGGAGTGATGCAGCGAGTGGACAGAGGGAAGCCAATTCATGTGGGCCTCGCCGCCGGCCCGAGTCAAGGGGAGCACCCATGTCCCCAGGGCGGGTTCCCACGCAGAGGACCCGAACTTCCCTAGGTCACGAGCGGAGTGACCCTGCTCAGTTCGCTCTCGGAGGGGGAGAACTGTGACGAGTGGGGTATCTGGCTAGTTCCTATGCTGGCTCTGTGGTAATCCCCAATGGCTGCCATCGGTACCACAGCCCAGAAGGATGAGTCATTATGCAAAGAGGGTCTCTCAACCTGTCTGACCAGCTACCCCCAGGAGAGAAACAAAGGAAGGTGGATTGCTGCCGGGCTGGGGGCAGGGCTGGAGGAGAGTGAGTTTAGTTTCTGTCTGGGATCATGGAGGAACCAGCCTAAGCCAGGGGCTGGAAAGTAGGGGCCCAATTTCCCCCATCGCAAGGGGGGCTGAGGCATCCTAGACCTGCCCTGTAACCAGATTACATCGGTGCTGTGCTGTGCTGTATCCTGGAGAAGGAATAAACTCCCTCCATTCTACGGGCTGGTGGAGTCTGTTCGTGCCATTACGGGGGTGCAGGAGTCAGGGGACCCCAACGCGTCGTCACACAGTGCCCACGGATGTGCTGAAATCCCTCGACTGGTGGCTGTGCGAGGAAGCAGTCTGTGAAGGGAGCTGTTTCTCAGTCCTTCCCCATCCATTCAGCTGGTGACAGACGCTTCCGATACAGGCTGGGGAGCCCATCTCGGGAAGCTTCAGATACAAGGTATCTAGGGCCCCACAGACCTCTCCCTCCAGATCAATGTCAGGGAGTTGAGAGCTATTCGCCTCGCCTGCGGCATGTTCCTACCGCAGCTTCGAAACAGGTGAGTTTCGATTTTGACTGACAAGACGGCAGCGATGTTTGATATAAACAGACAGGGTGGTGCTCACTCCCGTCCCCTGTGCAGGGAGGCTCTCCTCCTCTGAGAGTTCTGCGCGGCACACGACATTCACCCAGTGGCCGCCTACCTCCCTGGGGCCCAGAACAGGTTGGCAGATCGCCTCAGCAGGTCCTTCGAGGGGCACGAGTGGTCCCTCAGGGCAAATGTAGCCCTGTCCATGTTCCATGGGTGGGGATTTCCCCACCTGGACCTGTTCGCAACCCTCAGCAACAGGAAGTGCCCTCGTTTTTGCTCCCTATTCACCCACAGCCCGCAGTCTCTGGGGGATGCTCTCATGATCGCTTGGCCTTGGGGTTTCTGGAACACCTTTCCCCCTTCCCGCTGATCCACAGGGTGATCCTCAGGGTCAGGGAATTTCAGGCCTCCATAATCCTGATAGCCCCGGCGTGGCCTCATCGGCATTGGTTCCTGTAGCCCTCCCCTTGTGCCTAGACCTAATATCTCAGGAGTTCGGCAGGCTCCGGCACCCAAACCGCCGCTCCCTGTACCTCATGCCTTGGAAGCTCCATGGCTGATGGCCATGGACAGGCAGTGTTCGGAGCAGGTCCAGGCAGTTCTCCTGGGAAGCCGTAAACCTTCCACTAGGTCCTCCTACCTGGCAAAGTGGAAACACTTCGTCCTCTGGTCAGGCAAAAGGCAGTTCTCCCCTATGGAGGCCCCTGTGCCTGCTATCTTGGATTACTTCCTGGGGCTCAGGCTTCAGGGCCTGGCCCCTTCCTCGGTACAAGTGCATCTGGAAGCCATTTCGGCCTTTCATTAGGACTCGGGTGGCAGGACTGTTTTCTCAGATCCCAAGGTGCACCGTTTTCTCAAGGGGTTGGATAGGGTTTACCCTCAGGTGCGTGAGCCCTTGACCTCTTGGGACCTAAATCCCCCCTGTGAGCCATTGGCCACGTGCGCCCTCCTGCACCTTTCCTAGAAAGTGTCCTTCCTGGTGTGGCCATTACTTCGGCCAGGCAAGTGTGAGAACTGAGGGCCCTATCGGTGGACCCGCTCCCTCCCTCCCTCACCACTGTACACGGTCTTTTTCAAGGATAAGGTCAGGCTGCGCCCCCACCCTGCCTTTTTGCCCAAGGTGGCGTCTTACTTCCATGTTCACCAGGACATTTTTCTCCCTGTTTTTTACCCAAAGCCCCATAGCTCTGGGACAGATCAGGCCTTACACTCACTTGATGTGAGACGTGCTCTAGCGGACAGGATGAAGGGCCACCCTGTGTCGGCCCAGCGTATCTCATCCTGGATCACAGCTTGTATTAAAGCATGCTACTACCTGGCACAGGTCCCAGCACTGCCCATTATGGCTCATTCCACAAGAGTCCAAGCATCTTCCATGGCTTTTGAGGCCCAGGTGCCCATCGTGGAGATTTGCAGGGCAGCTACCTGGTCATCAGTGCGCACCTTTGCAAATCATTGTGCCATTGTACAGCACGCCAGGGAGGATGCTGCTGTAGACAGGGCTGTGTTACAGTCTGTGTCTAGGTAGACTCCAACCCCACCTCTTGGGGGTTAGCTTTGGAGTCATCTAAGTGGAATGGACATGAGCAAGCACTCAAAGAAGAAAAAACGGTTACTTACCTCTTGTAACTGTTGTTCTTTGAGATGTGTTGCTCATGGCCATTCCACATCCCACCCACCGCCCCTTGTCAGAGCATTCCGGCAAGAAGGAACTGGGGGTAGAGGGCCAACGGGGGTACATACGCACCAATATAGCGGTGCCACTCCACGAGGCTCCCCTGCTGGCCCGACGGGTACCACTAAGGGAAAACTCTCCAACAATCCATGCACGTGGCATGTACATACCTAAGTGGAATGGAAATGAGCAACACATCTCAAAGAACAACAGTTACGAAAGTAATCGGATTTTTGGAATATTTCTGGTATCCCAAAATAGCTCCACAGTGTAGACATAACCTCAGGGGTGCATCTGACAACAGAATTTGACCCTACTCTGTATTTTTTGAAGCATTTTGGCTTCATTTGGCCTCTAGAGTGGCTTATTTGTCAACCTTTGCACAACATTTGTGTTATACCCAGTAATGTGCAGGTTAGTAATTTGGGAGAAGAGCTGCTGTTTGAGCATAAAGAACCTGACTTGATGACTGCATCTAGTAGGCCGAAATAGACTAATGGCCTTTGTTGATTGGAGCAACTTAAGAGTAGATGGCCTGGGGCTGAATCTTTCACTATAAATTACTGTGAATCTTGCTCTTTTTAAAGAAGAAAAGCTTCTACTGAGTAGGAGCTAGACCTTTCCAAAAGTGACATCTGCAGTTCCATTTGGAGGCAGGTTTAAGACCCAGGGCTTGATGCTGTGATGATCGATACACCAGGTGTCTTGTCAAGACCAGCTAAATCAACCGCTCCCATCGACTCCAGTACTCTACCAGAATGAGGCACGGGCAGTTGACGGGAGGTGGTGGCCGCATGGCGAGTAGATCTAAGCTACGTCGACTTGAGTTACGCTGCTAACGTAGCTCAAATTGTGCAGCTTAGATCGATCAGTCCCCATAGCGTAGACCTGCCCCAAGAACAAAGTACTCTCCGTCTCTGCAGATGACCAGATGGCCGAGAGTGCCGTGCCTCAGATAGGAAGGCCCCGTTCTCTCTAAGGACATAAAGCTGTTTCCATTGCTACAGCAACATAAAGCAGGTGGAAGTGGCTTTCTGTTATGTAGGGATGGCCAGCAGTCAGAGCAGCTCACTCACCCCCGGCCAGGGTAGTGAGAAGAGGAGGATGGGGCCAGAGCACACTGGGTTCTAACTATTTTTGGCAACCTCTGGCCATTGAGGCTGCTCTGATTTACACTGAGGACTGGGTAGGCCCTTGCACAGCCTTAATATAGACTAAAAGTCACATTTGCTTCCTACTTCCCTTTTGAATCAAAACTTCTGAGAATCAGAGAAAAACCGCTAAGCTTCTGGGAACCAGATCTTGGCAAGGTGAGTTCAGCCCTTTCAGAGATGGGCCTGGATAAATGCAAAGTTAATGCAATTCCAGAATATGGACAAGCCCTAACCGAAGGCTTCACAGAGGGCTGAGGGCTCCATCTGTCACCATGTGAGCCACAGAATGCTTCAGGAACCAACCTCTGCAAAGACAGGAAGCTGCTGCAGTTCAGCAGCTACATGAATGCATCCTCTCCAAGATCTCCCACGTGGCTGCCAGAAAAGCAAGAGGGTGAAGCTCCACTGCCCTCCTCATGGCAAATGTAGGATATTCTTTCCAAACACTTCCATCCATGTCAAAATGCTAACACAGCAGCCAGTTTTGTTTAGCATAACACAAAAGAATCAAGACAAAGCTAAAAGCAACTAACACAGAACTCCAGGCACTGCAGAGTTTTTAAATTATTCTCTTTAATGCACTAGAGATAACAACTTATTTGCAAACAAAAATAGCATTAACGATAACGTCTGTAGTTCTGCTGGACCAGACAGAGCTGGATGAAAATACTTCACTTTTTCCTCTGGGACTGGATGATGCAAAGTTGACGTATTTCCAGAACATTCACCACTTCACTACACTCATTTATACAACACTCTACAGGGTTGGGCTGTGACCTGAAACCCATTTATAAAGGAAAGTCGGGACAGATGCGCCTGCTGAACAGGCACCTGGGCTGGTTCCTTTTGGTTTCTGGCCCAGACCTGATATGGTGGCAGGAGTCTCTGGCATGGACTCATGCCGCCAGGAGCCTTCGGAGCACAGGTTAAGAAGCCACTGTTCACTGGTGAAGTCAAGTGGACAAGCAATGGTATTTGCACAAGATGGAGCCTTACTGTGGTGATAAACCAACACCAGAACCCAAAGCCAAGTGATTGCCCATGGGAACAGATCAGGAAACAAGCCTTTGGAAAAGGGACATGCCAGACTGACAGAGACTGGATCCAGGGTAAGTGCAACAGCCTGAAAGAAAGACCTTTGAGTGCATCTTCCCCAGGGTGGGTGAGAAATCCTAGAATGCGCTTCCAGAGAGAGCGCCCTCTGGCTGACATTGACAGCAGTGCACTCGGAGGGCTCCTTTGACCTGGGAGTGCTGCCTTGTCTCAGTGAGTCGCCCTTAGCTACACCCCATCCATTGAACTTGCAGCCGCAGTTCTGATCCTGCCCAGCTCTAAGGGCAGCCGAAGGGACCCAAGATCAGCATCTCTCTGAAATGTGCTAGCCATTCCTTCTGGGATGCTGGGGACAGAGGAGAGGGCAGAGAACACGCAACTAGCACTGAAATGAGACAGAATTCCAGGGACCCTGCACTTACTGACCGCTTCCGATCTAAAAGGAATTAAATGATCAGAAGCTGAACATCAGCCTCACCACCAGCCCTGCCCTCGCCCAGCCCCCACCAGAGAGAGCGAGCGAGAATGGCGGGGCAGTTTGTGACGCTCAGTCTGTGGTTAGATGGTAGGACAGACATTTGGGGCAGGGAAAGGGGGGGGTCTTTGATTGTACATGAAGATGTTCACATGTTGGTGCTCATTCGGGACTGGCTGTTAGCTGGAGTGAGCTCACCTTGGCTGCCTTCTCGTGGAGGAGACTGCAATTAGAAACCAAAATACAGCCCTGGTTAGTGATGGGCTGGAACACACAGAACACTCCTAAAGTCCTGCTCAGCACAAGTAAACTATGCAGCAGGACAGCAGCATTCTCAGCTTAGCCTTCCCTCTTCCCCATATGGAACTGGGCAGAGAGTGTGGGCCCTACACACCAGGAGCACAAAGCTTATTTATTTAGGCCTTGTCTATATTACCTGAAAGTCCAATTAAGATATGCCACTCCAGCTATGTTAATTGCATAGGTGGAGTCAACATACCTTACTTTGTCCTTCAGTGCCATCTCCACAGCAAACACTCCTATTGACTTCCCTTACTCCACGCAAATCAAGGAATACTGGCATTAATGGGGGTGCCCTCGGCATTTGATTTAGCAGGTCTTTACTAGACCCACTAAATTGAACTCTGGAGAATCCACCACCACAGTGTTGATCTTCCCGGAAGTGAAGGCGTGGCCATAGTTGCACTACATCATGAGTTTCAACCATTTTTCTATTAATAAATCACTCACTATTTCTGCAAAAGAATTTGTTATTCACAAATACTTGCACAACAGTTTACAGCTTGCAAACTATCAACTTCAACTATTCAAGGTGTGTGATTGGGCCCCTAACTTGAATCAAGTACCCATTTAGAACGTGATGGCCATTTGGCACTTGGACACCACAGGATCAAGCTGCCGAGAGGATCGATAGAATGCAGTGACCACGGCGCAGGTAGCCTGCTCCTCCAGGGCGCAGTCCTGTGCAATCATCTCTTGGGCAGGAGTGTGCCAAGCAACATTTGGATTTCAGCTGTCCTTATGAAAGTCTAACTCATCCCTTTGTTGGAATTTAACCAGCTACTCCCCTGCTGACTGGAGCATATAGTAACCAGGAGCCGTCCTGCTAGCTGCAAGCGGCATTCTCCAGTGTTCTCAGAATCCTGTCTCTTAAGGGAATCCAGGGGAGGAGGTTTGCTGTTCCCACGTCACCAGCTTTTAACCTGCCACCCCCCGGCATTCAAATGGTTACCCTTTATCTTCGCTCCCATGACAGTGGGGCTCTTGGCTCACCTTAACATGTATCTGGTTGCGCAGCACTGCTGCCCGCAGGATCATAGCTTTGGCACGTCGCTGGAACTCTTTGCCCATTAATAGGGACTTTTCAAAGGTGGTGCTGCGCTGATCTACATCCCGAGCGTAAAGAATCTGTAACCAACAAGGAGAATGGGCACAGGAAGCGGGGAAGCAGGCCAGACTCAAACCATGCACATATCAGCTAGCCAAACATGCCCTCACTGCAGGCAAGTGCAGCTTCAAACAGCAATCCAGGAGCAAAGGGAGAGAGAGTGAAACTATGCTCTTCAGGCACTCTGCATTAAAAAGCAACGCTCCTGCTGTATTAACCAAGACTTTGCTACCACAAAGCTGATCAGAGCCCTTTGTGCTGCATTCCTAGCCAGCTGTTCACTTCAGTCCGCAGCCTGTAGACTGGCTCTTGCCATCAGAAACAGCTGGGCTATGGGGACACTCACTTTGCTATGAGAGTCTATTCTGGCATTGATCAGTCCTTCCAGGATTAGCTGGGTCAGCTCATCCTCCAGCGCTGCCACTGTGGTGTTAAATGCTGTGGCCATCTTGCGCATGTCTGCCGACACGTAGGGGCTGAAATACTAGAAACAAGAAACAGTCAGTTTCCAGGCGCCCTCGCCCTCGCCCTCGCCCTCTCTCTCTCTGGTGAGAACGCCGCCCTACCTCTGACCCTCCCACATTCCACAGCAGATTTGTGGAGAACAATTACCTGGATAAGGGCACGATTTCGGATCTGCGTGTAAAGCGTCCGCACATGAGGTGCCAGGTACATATCCAGCAGCAGGTTATCCTGCGCAGAGAGAGCAAAACATAAAAAGCCAGAAGAGGCAGCAGGCTGGATAAAATTACTTAAAACAATTATTTTTAAAAATTTTAACTAAAAACAAGTTTTTTAAATGTAAAATGATTTTACATGTTGCTAATTCTTTACTTTCTTCCCAAGTTTTATTCTTAACTTGCTACAGTGACCATTCACACCTTGTTCCTTAGAAGAGTTGCAGATTTTACAGCATTTTTTTCCTTTTTAAAAAAGACCCCACCACAAATTTGCACATGAAATAAATGAGCAAGTAGCCCATGCAATTTGTGGAGCCAGAATCACCTTCCAAAATACTGCAACTTCCATAAGGCAAGAAAGCTGAAATGCTTTGGCCGGGCTAGATTCCATCAAGCTTTTCTTACTAATATCAATAAAATTAGTGCTCCATGGTCCCTTGGTTGGTGGTGTCAATCCCACCCTTAGCTATGGAGAAATGTTCGCACTTTGCAGTTGTTCTTGAGGTCATGGACTTGAGTTTTCAGCATAGACGAGCATTTTAAGTGTGAAGCAGAAATAAAGGCCATGCAAAGTCTGAAAAACAGCCCAGGAACTAATTCAAGGAACATGGACAAAACATCCACTGTAGCAATTTAAGTCTATGGAATGGGTAGTAAAGAACTAGCAACATGTAAATAAAAACCAGTTTTAAAAAATTAAATCATGATTTTTATTTACTCCCACTTAGAACCAAGAGGCAGAGCAGAAGATTTCAACAGGAAACACTCACAGCTTCAGCCAATTTGTACAGTCATTGCTTTTGTAAGACAAAGGGGGAAGAACCCTCAGGCCCTGTATCATCCCCCCCCCAAACCCAGATGTCCCACATTCCCCTGCTCCCCCGACCCCCCCAACTCACTTTCATCTCATCCAGCATCTTCAGGCAGGAAGCATATTTGGATTCATAAAACTTGAAAATGATGTCACGCACCTGAGGCTCCAGCTCCAAGAAGAGTTTGAAGGAGCTGTAGACAGAGCAGTGATCAGACCCTGGGACCTGTCACTGACACACCCCACCTCACCTCACACAATCACCCCACTGCCTGGCTGTGAACACTCTCCTCACTGCCCCATGATGCTCCAAGGGTTAACATGCTACAGCTTGGACAACCCATTTTCTCTGAGCTTGTGGGAGGGGTGGCCTGAGGACAGCAAAGGTGCCAGGGTCAGAGAAAGCCAAGTGCTCCTACCAGAACCTGTACTGGTCCCCTTCCATAAGTTCTGAGAAAGCATATGGAGTGGGGCAGGTCAGGTCAGGCCAGGCCCAAGATGGCATCCATACTGTCAGAAGTGGGCAGCACCCGTCTGCCCTATGCTAGCCTCTGCTCGGCTTCCCTTGAGGGAAGCGTGCTGAGAAGCAGGGCAGGGCTCAGCATAACAGATTTTAATCCACCGAGGACATCAAACCTCTTCAGGGAGCCCAGCACTTCCAAAGTCCCTCCGGGCACACCTCTGCATGCTGTGGCCCTCTCACTTCAGGCCAGAGAAGCTGGCTGATTAGCAGAGAGAGGACAACTCCTTTACCCCCTCGTTTTAGGGCTGGCCCACCCTATCAGTCAGAGCGTTATTATACTGGATATTTGTATGGCTGTCATGAATATCCAGAGTTATAATTATGACATATTCTGGCAGGGAACATCTCACTTCAAGGGTTAAGCCAATCTTTAACTACTAGAGACCAGGCTGAGACCTGCCGTGGGGATAGATTATCCCACAACTATTCCTGAGCACTTCTGACACCATCCTGGGAAGCATCTGGTGCTAGCCACTGCCAGAGAAAGAGGCAGAGCTAGATGGACCTTTATCTGATCCAGTCTGACAAAGCCTAAGTTGCTCTTATGAAAGTCTCAGCTGCACTAACCCGGTGCCCTTTCCACAGAGAAATCCCAGCTCCCATTAAAGATTCGGATACCTCATTAGGCGGGCTTCTGGGATTTGTGGATCTTCCTCTCAAGCCTCCACCTCCAACCAGAGACCATTCTTGAGCAAAGCTACAGCTCCAAGGCTGCTGCACCCCACAAACTCATCCCCGGGGGTCACCCACCTGCTAGAGATGACATTGCGCTGCAGTTCCTGACGGTCAAAAGTGGCCAGTGCACATAGGCCACCATACACAGCCACGTTGCTAGGCGATAACAGCTAGAGACACAGATGGAGACCAGAACTGAACTCTCACTGAATGAGGCACGGCTAAGCCCCCCGGCCCTCCCCTCCCACAGCAAGAACACAGGCTGGCCCTTGACAAATACCAAGTGAAAACATGGACAGTCCCATGCCAGGCTTGGCGCAGACCCAGAAAGCTGGAATAATGCCCCGCAGACTCCCACTCAATTCATTTATCTGAACTTCCCTAAACAGAGTTCCTTGCTCCACCCCAGACTTCCCGTGTGACCTTGGGCAGATTCCTCAGCAACTCAGCTCCCCATCCGTAAAACAGGGCTACTCAAGTTCACCTATTTCACAGGAGTGTTGTGAGGAGAAACACATTGCAGCTTGTGTGCTCAGATACTACTATGATGAGGGCCTATCAATAGCTAACACAGATGACACTGTACAGAGCTTCCCCTGAGCCCTGCACACAGCCCCTCTTGGCCCTCTTACCTCAGGGAAGTCACAGTGGTCAAACGAGGCCAACAAGAAGCACTTGGCTGCCTGCTTGTATTTCCGTGCTGCTAGTTCGGCTAAGCCTAGGAATCAGACTGAGTTAGTTCTTTGTCCACCACCACAACAGGACTAGTTAGGACACAAGTAAGAACTATGGAAGAGCAGCGTGGGCGCACCAGGGTCCCAAGGAGCTGCGAGAACCCCTACAATTTCAGGGAAGCAGAGGCTGTGTCAATTGAGCACGGGACATTCAGAGACTGAAATGAACTGCACTAGGGAGCCCTGCCTTGAGAGGCTAAGGGAGTGCCAATACCAGCCAGGATGGGAACTTCAGGATGGGTCTATGTTCAAAATTTGTATCCAGTCAACTGCTCTACATCTTCTGCTTCCTGCCACGAGAACTGCCGCACAGAGACCCGTGAGAACATGCCAAGCACTCCTTGGCTGGGCAGAGGCACGCGCAACATCAGCGAAGCACCAGGATTGGCAAACAGGCAAGAAGGCTGCCTGATAGCATCCAGGAAGCAGAGCAGCTCACTCACCTGCTGCACACTTCAGTTTGGTGAGAATTGCCTGCGTCTGGCTGTCCCGCTCTCCTCTTTGCTAGAGGAAGAAAGGAGCAGGAGTGAGTGACTAGCACAGATCCCTTCCTAGCTCTTTGCTTTAGCCCTACTGGGGGAAGCCTGTCTGCTCTGGGAGCTCCCTTTGACCTCAGCCACAGAAACCCCACCTCACACTAGGGAGTCATTTGGGAAGGTAGCCAGCCTTCTCAAGAGGGAGACCGTTTCACCCCACCCCTAGGGAAGGCCACAAGGACACCATTCACACAGGGCCCTTTCATGGCTAATGGCAAACAAAGGGCAGAGGACATGGCTCCTAACCTGTTCAAGGAGAGGTGAAATGTTCCAGGAGCTAAAAGGGGCGGTGGAACCCAGAGAGGTGAGTTCTCACTTAGCAGGCTGGGCCAGAGAGCTTGATTGGCTGTTGTCTTATGTGAATTTGGGCAAGGAGGGAAGGAAACATGCATGAAGCAAGTCCAACAGAACATGAGGGAAGGGAGAGGAGAGGCCTGGCCAACTGTGACAGGATAGGCAGAAAGCAGACAGAGGAACATCTGCAGAGGTAAGGGAAAGAAACCTCTTACCTCTGCAATTTCTGGGGTGGACTCTGCTTTGCTGACGTAGCTCAGAACATGGGACCAATTCTGCAGGTAAACGCTCACCTGCAAGAAGGCAACAAACGCAATGGCAGCAATCAGACCACAAGGAAATAGCGCTACCTGGTGGCTGACCAACGTCATTTCAGCGACAGACAGTATGAAGGACTCCTCTGTGGGTTATGTACGGTTCCCTCACTGCATGGCTCCCTACCTTGATGACATTGAGGCACATGTTAATAACATGCTTAGCACTGGTACAGTAATCACGGGCTCGTGAGTAACACTTGAGGGCATTGCTGAGGTCCCCACAGTCAAGGTAGTGATCGCCCAGGTCATCGTGACCCCTCCTGGGGAGGAGAAGAGCAGTGAGTTGCATCCTCGGGCAGAAAAATCTCAGAAAAGGGCAGGGCCCCACTGACTGTGGGAAGGAGCGGCACTAAGCTTGCTCATGCCACGCCAACAGGCACTGACCCCAGTCTTATCTAATGCAATCCAGGCCCAGAGCTGCATTCTGCCGGGGGAGCAGGATGGTCTTTCCCACCCCAGATGAGCCTTCCCCTCCTCACCTGATGCTCTCCTTGATCGAATTGCCTTTGTAGTTTTTCAGATCCGTATCCAGCTTTTCCAGTTTGAGGAGGGCTTTCTTCCGAGTGGCCTCCACCCATGCTGTATCCAGAGGAGGAGGCTCGATCCCACCATCAGGGACAGCATCAGGGGTGTTCTGCAGCTCTCTGAAAGTCAAGCCAAAGAGAGTAGGAACTGGGCTGCTAAATTATACTCTCTCCTAGGCTGGGACTTGCTCAGTATGTGGCACAGCTCTCAGGGCACTCAGCCCCAAGCATGACAAATGGAATCATCTCAATGATGAGGCAAAAGGAAAAGGAAAGCCCCCATCAGTAGTGAAAATGCATTCTAACAAGATTTTAAAAGTTGCCTTTTTTGTCACAGGTTTTTAACTGGCTCCCTCCTCCCAAAAGCGAAACTTTCACAGTCACGTTCTGAATAAGCATGTTCTGGCTAACTGAAAAAGAGAGTGAGCCTGGTCTATAAACCCAACCCTAGCAAGTCAGTAACAGTGCTGAGAGCCACTAGCCCACATCACCAGGACACCAGCACCAAGAATCACCCAACCTACCGCAAGCACCTGCACACCAGAGGCACAGCATGCACATTGCCTTACACTTTGCTCTCGCCCTAGCTGATCTCTACCAGTTGGACAGCAACAGGCAAATGGATTCAGGACTAGCTAATGAAAGGCCACAATAGCCCCAGTCTTTAAATGAAGTGCCCATAGTTCAGCCACTAATGGCAAAGTAGCTAGAGAGAGAGAATGGCCTAATTCCACTAACTTAGATCTGGGATTCCTGCTTGAATTGAATTCTCCTCTCGCAGGATTTAGGTCAGTTAAACCAGTATAAACCCCATTCTGGTCCACTGACATTTCCTCCCAAACCTACAAGAAATTAGGGATGTAAAATTTTGATTATTTCACTAATCGAATAGTTGATGCAATTTACACTGACTATTCGATTAGTCAATAAGGACACTTCCGCCTTTGAAATGTAGCAGCTACACTTCCAAAGGCAAAAGTGCTGTCGGGCGCACAGGGTCAGCTGGAGACTCGAGTCCCCAGTTGACCCAGGCTCCCTGTGGTGCTGCCACTTTGAAATGCCGCGGGAAGCCTGGCGTCAGACTTCACGTGGTGTTTCAAAGTGGCAGTGCCATGTGGAGCCCAGAGTCAGCGGGGAAATCATCTGTGGACCCCGGGCTCCACCACTTTGAAATGCCATGTGCAGTCCGGGCTCCCAGCTGTCCCTAGGCTGCACATGGTATTTCGAAATGGCAGTCTGGCCCAGGCTCCTGGGTCTGGCCCAGGCTCCATGAGGCGCTGCAGCTTTGAAGCACCCCCTCCTCTTCCCCACCCCTCGCTGCCTCTTTCTGACAGAGGCACCAAGGGAAGGGAGGCGACTAGTCGGTTGACTATCGGATAAACATTTGCTTATCGGATAGTTGACTAGTTGTTCATATCCCTACAAGAAATACATTGCCATGCAAGGCAGTAAGATTCTACACACGGTAAAAGGGTCCCATCCAACGCAGATCACAGCAGGGTAAAGATGAAGATGGGGACTGTGGATAAATAAGGGAAAGGAGCAAGGCTAATCGCTAACAACCAAAGCCTCATAAACAAGGTTGCAATCTGTGAAAGAATAAGTCAGAGAAGTGAACATTTAACAAGGAGTTTTGATCAGAGAATGCAGAACACCCAGTAGAAGCTGAATTTCCAAACCTCCCCGAGGCACAGACCTGTGTGCATAAGTTGTCTGAGAACAGCTACAAGGTCTAGCTTGTCCTCAATATCCATGTTTAATCTTTACTAATGTGAAAGAGCAGTGAGAGGACAAACCTTTCTGGGCATTTCATCTCCAAGAAAGCACTGAGCCCAGGGGCAGGGAAGGTCAGTTCACTGGAGTCAGATTCCCCATTAATCACCAGGAGGAGCCTTTGCTTTTGCACACAATCTCCCCTTTCACAGAGGTTTCCCTGTACTGCATTTCCCCCCAGATGATCAAAGCAGCACTCCAAGTCCCCATCACCCCCGGTACCTGGTGGCCTCAGACAGTTTTCGGTGGATTTCTTCATATACATCAACATTGAAAGTTCTTTGGACAAATGACAGTGCCATCTTGAGGGCCTCCACCCGCAGCTGCGGACAGTGGTCAGCGATGAATTGCAGCCGTTCAATCCGCATCAGTCCGCTGTAACTAGATGCATACTGCTCCAAATCCTGCAAAGAAACCCCAGCCCCAGTGACAACATCACTATCACAAATTCCTGAGTGGCCCACAAGCCTCACTCTGTCCTGCAGAATCTGTGCTGCAGCCTGATCCCACCAGAAAACATTAAACCACTCGGCAGGCCAGGACAATTGCTCCTTCTCCATTTCTGCCTCCCTCAGAGTTGAGACAAGGCAAGTTAGTTCACAGCTTTTATTGGACCAACTTCTGTTGGTGAGAAACAAGCTTACGAGCTTACACAGAGTTCTGCTTCTGGTCCCCCAAGTGGGAAAGGTCCCAATACCTGGGCTCTATTCCAAGCCTGAACATCACCACAATTAAATAGCCCCGCAAGAGCAAGCCAACTGACATGGGCCAGCCATGGGTCTTTAACTGCAGTGCGGACATCATGTACAAGACCCTGTTTCAGTTACTAATAACTTTGTCAATTGCAACCAATCAGCGTGAAAATTTCCAAGCCACATGTCTGCCTCATGCTTTATTATTATTATTTTATGTTTCAGCCATTTCTGAGAACAAAGGTAGGGGAAAATACATCGTGTAAGGGAAAATTCGGAGTGCTCTTCAATTGAGAGTCTCCTGCACCCCCTTGCTTTGGAGGAGGGAATGTATCTATGGCAGGAAGATGGATTTGCGCATCTGTGAAAAATCTGTAGAAACATTGCTAAGGTTTGAGCTGGGGGAAGGGCGTTGCAGTTTGCACATATGCAGACGACTTGCCAGAGCTTCGCAGCTTTTATCCCCAGAGACTCTCTCTGCACTGAGTGCGCTCAGGCCCATGGGTCTCCAACCTTTTCTAGCACACGGTCACTTTTTGAATTTAAACGCAATCTAGGATCTACCTCAAATCCAAATACCTTTGCCCCACCTCCCCAAGGCCCCGCCCCTTCTCCAAGGCCCAACCCTACTGCTCACTCCATTCCTCATCCTCACTCACGTTCCCCAGGCTGGGACAAGGAGTAGCAGCGCAGGAGGTGCAGGCTCTGGTATTGGGCCAATGGGTTCAGAGTGTGGGAGGGGATCTGGGTTGAGCCCAGGATGGGAGTTGGGGTGCAGGAGCAGGTTCAGAACTGAGGCAGGGGTTTCGATATGGGCTCCAGCTAGGCCCTGCTTATCCCAGATGGCTCCCAGGCAGTGGGGCTTAGGAAGGCTCACCCCACCCTAGCCCTGCACCACTCCCAGAAGTGACCAACATGTTCAGCAGTGGCTCCTGGGGCCGGGGCGGGAGGAGAGACAGGTGGCTCCACGCGCTGCTCCCCAACCACACAGGCACTGTCCTCTCAGCTCCGGCTGGCTGTGGTTCCCTGTTCCTGGCCAATGGGAGCTGCGGGGCCGATGCCTGCAGGCCAGTGTGGCATGGGGAAGACGCCCTGCACCACCTCTCCACGGGCTGTATCAAAGTGCTGGCCACTTCCAGGAGTGACGCAGAGCCAGGGGAGAGGGGAGCCTGCCTTAGTCTCCCTGCTACTGTACTGTTAGCAGCCAATCTTCATCTGATGCATTAACCAGGCAACCAAGTTTCCCCAGCACCCTCTCCCCCATGTAGGCACATGCCCTCCATGCCCTTATTTCCCACAGTTAAGACTCCTAGAGCAAAACACAAAACAGTGACTCCTCTGCAGTTCTAGACCAAAATATGTGTCACCTAGTATCAGCAGGGAAAGACAAGGAGCTCGCTTTTGGCCAGGCTGAGTTTGTTAACAAGTGCCCAGAGATGTTAGAAAGCCTGGACTAAAATTTAGTTTGAATGAAGACAGATACAGAGCAGAGAGGTAAAGAGGGCTGAAGGATTCTGCATTAGCAGATCTTAATGCAGGATCTGACTGCACCTGTATCAGTGTTTCTCCACTGTAAAGCATTTAGGCTGTTACTTTGATCTTTCTGTTGTGATAATTTTATGGATGAAGTACAGCAACCCAAGGTTTAAAAAAAATAGATCTGTGACTTTATTTTGATTGGTGTTGCTTTAAGCTACTTTCATGCTATTTACGCGGAGGCTTCATCTTCACTGTGAGATCTTCTGGCAGAAAATATGCTAATGAGGGACTCATTAGCATAAGTCACTATCTCATTAGCATATTTTCTGCCATTTCTTTTTGCTAAAGGGGTTTTTGCACAAAAAGAAGCAGTGGACTTTCTGCGCAAAAACCCCGTTTTGCGCAAGATCCTTATACCTCTCTGGGACAGGTATAAGGATCTTGCACAAAACGGGGTTTTTGCACAAAAAGTCCACACTGCTTCTTTTTGCGCAAAAACCCCTTGAGCAAAAAGAAATGGCAGAAAATATGCTAATGAGATAGTGACTTATGCTAATGAGTCCCTCATTAGCATATTTTCTGCCAGAAGATCTTGCAGTGAAGACGAAGCCTCAGATACTGATCCTGCAAACAGTCATTCAGGCTTTAGTGTGAATGAATACTGGAGCAAAAGGCATGTGTATAGGGCTAGCACGTGATATTTGCATGATTACATTTCAAACAAAGATTACATTGGTATTAATGGCTTAAGGTAAGAAAGAAAAGGGTTCTTTTTAACAAAAGTCTTTGAGTGTTGTAGATACAATTAATCAATGCATGGTAAATTGTTAAAACTGGAAGAACTTTAGCATGAATCCTGTTTATTTCCATTAAGTTCTAGAATCTATTTGGGGAGCAGTATTGGAAACCATTAAGGCCAGATCTTTGCTATCTAGTGTAGTTTTGGCACTTACGAGGCAATGGGAGTACGCTGTAGCAAGCACTAGGTGTGATGCTAGGTGTTTTGTAGCATGAAGACATTATTTGCAGAAGCTTTTTGAAGCAGGGATCTGTCTACAAACTCTGAAGCCATGTGTTAATGGGCTGTGGGGCTTCTACTCTGAGTTAGTGACACATACAATGTGAAAGTTTCAAACCAGGAGAACTTTTATTTGTTTCTATATTTTCTGTTTCAGTTGCATAGCTGAATGGATCCCAAACATTCATTTAAAATGCCCATAACTAACCACCTGATGTTTTACTTCCCTTTGTATTTTAGTGTTGTCAGTTGTCTGTGTGTGTCTGTTACTTAATTGTACTGTTCTGTGTGCAGTATCAATCCAATTAAGATTCTCAGAGGGGTAGCCATAACAAAAACCAATGGGCCTGTTGTGCCCACGAAAGCTCATGATACTATCTATCTATACACACACACACTTTTGGTTAGTCTCTAAGGTGCTACAGGAACATTATTGTTTGTTCAGTGTGTTTAATCAAATTAAAATTTGACATCCCAGAGAAACTGTCAAATAAGCCTTAGTGTCAGTAAATATTGTATTAATATTTGCAAGGAGAGCATGACTATTTCTAGTTGACTCAGATTTGGTTAACATCTTAAAGCTGAGCTGTGTGGGAATAACATGCATGCAAGAGGGATATTTTGTGAACTGCAAAAGTCTGTAACATGCTAATGCTTTGGCAGATGCTTCATTTTTTGGGAGCTGCTTTACTGGAGAGTCTGAAGATTTCATTGTCTATGGGAGAAGATTATTAAATTGGAGCTCTGGTGCATATTTTGTATGCTTTTACTTAATGGCTATGTCTAATTTAAATAGCTATTTTCAATACGCCCCATTTTCAACTCAAGCTAGTAAGGATAATAAAATACATGAACTCCAAGGGTAGTGTTAATTTTCTTTTTATTTGATGTCATATTAAACAAACATCTTAACATTGCTCCTTGTTAATTATCCTTTGTTTTAATATGTTTTCTTCCATACATATGAACTGTTTAAAAATCTATAGATATATATATAGATTTTTTGCTTGTACTGGTGATGGATGTCCAAAGAAGGAGCTCAGTATTGGTGCTGCACATAAGAAAATTCAACCCACACAATTAAAAAAATATTAAAAGGGAACACTGTTGGACACTCAAAGTTAGTGAACATATTTGACTTCATTTCTGTGTCTTTGGTCCTATCTATAAAGTGAAGATAATACCCCCTCATCTCAAAGAAGTATCAAAAAAAATGTTTGTGAAGGATTTAGGTACTATAGTGAGAATATCAAATTCATGACGAAATTAATAATTCCGTCTTCAGAGCAGGGTTTGAACAGTGTGCAGACAATAAGGGTTGGAGGAAGAAACAGAATACCAAATTGCTGTTCATTATGTGAGCACTATCTATTTTGTGCTTTGAATGAGGCGGGGGAGACGGCGGGAATGTCTGAGAGGAAAAAATGGGATGTGATCATTCCGACATGGCGAATGCAACCCTCCCAAACTCATCAGTTCGGACAATTCCAGGAGGGCTCAGCTGGGAGGCTTGAGATCCAAGAATAAAAACCCCATCATAATTATATCCTTAAAGCAGGGCTGGGGAACTCTTTTTGGGTTGGAGGCCACTGAGCTACAACAACAACAAAAAATTCACTCGGGGCCACACATGTGAGAAGCCAAAAAAAGCCTCCCAGAACCCTCACTATCCTGGCCCCAAGTGAGAAAAAGGAAAAAACCCTCAGATGTGCCCCACACACTGAGAAGCAGGAAGAAGAGACACTCCTTTAACTCGTCCCAAGCTCCAGTCCCACAGGGGAAGGCAGGTGCTGCTGGCAGCACCATTCCGCCTCCCGAACACCTACAGCAGGCGTTCTGGGGGCAAGCGTGGGCAAGGCCAGACTGGTGCTTTAGGAAGGCAGTGCCTTCCCCCACCTACCACACCAGCTGCCCATGAGTTGGCTCCTCCCAGCAAGGCTGTCCTGAGGTCACTCCTATGCAGGAGCATGGAAACTGGAATAAAGGATCTGATGGGCCAGATGTGGCCCGCCAGCTATAGTCTGACCTCCTCTGGCATCTCTCTGATACCATATAATTTCTGCACGCGATGTGGTCCTCAGGCCAAAAGGTTTGCCAAGCCCTGCACTAAACCATCTCAGAACAGAAGTTACATCAAGGCTAGCAAACAGTGCACCTACCCTCCTCCAGGAGATGTGAGATTAGCATAGAGATTATTAGCATGTGAGATTAGCATAGAGCTCATTGTTACTCTAAGGCAGGGATGAGAACCTAAGGCAAGGGGACCAGATGCAGCCCCTGAAGCTTGGGGCTCCCCACCAGCATTGGGGAGCCTGTGCTGGTGCTCCAGTCCCCCCCAACATCCTTCCGCGGGGCTGGAGCACACAAAATCTACTAGCCTGGGCTCCCCTAGGCTCTGGTGTGGGAAGGGAATGTGAGGAGTCTTTCTGCCTCTCAGTCAGGGCCATGTCAGTGATAGTTGGGGTTTTTTTGGTTTCTCACTTGTGTGTGCCCCTTTTCTCACTTGTGTGTGCCCCTTTTTCTATGGGTTGGGACCCCCAACCTAAAAAGGTTCCCCAGCCCTGCTCTAAAGCTGCCTGTACCACACAGCATTTAGCAACACAGCTCTATCTCTAAACACGCGCTCTCAGCACTTTTGCCAACAAAATATTTCCACCCCATGAGCGAGGTTCACACTGTGGACAAGACAGCTTACACTGCCACTCGCCCCCCAACTTTTGCCTTGAGGAGAGGGAGGTTTAAGCACCCGTGAACAACAAAAGTTGTGTCATTCAATCTGCAGCCCAGACACAGCCTAATTTACACATTCCATCCCTCTTGGGAGTTGCTGTCAGACTGCCATTTAAAGATTTGCTGGCAGGAAATGAGAGTGGGAGTTCTTCAAAGGGGAGAGGCCAAGCACAAACATCTCTCTGCCCCTCAGTTAGTACATACCAGAGTTGGGTTTTCCACCACATAGTTGATATCAGGTGCATTCTGCTGATCCTCTTGCGGCGGGTCTACGTCAATCTGCATAGGCTCCACTGCGCCCTACAACAGCAAATCCAGGCTCAAATATGGTTCATTCACATCACCACAGGAAACAGCTTGCTTAAAGATGGGCTCACAACCTAGCAGGCTCCACTGACACACACACGTAATGAACAAATGAAAACACTGCTCTGGAAAAATCTCTTTAGGATCCTGCCTCCATGCAGTCCTGCTGCTCGGGACTGAAGTCTCATCCAGAGTCAGAACTGCTCAGTGCCATTCACACACAACATGTCTCCTCTTTCAACAGCATTTCAAGCAAGGAAATAGGAGCACGTGAATCTTCTGAACATGTTACAGGGACGCACGGCCATTCCAAAACACCCTGCTGCTCTTTTCTGAGCTGGCTCCGGCAGGCCATCAGTTGCTGGAAATCTGCACCCACACATCCCAGCACCTCTCAGAAACTAATACCTTTCTCTTGGGATCTTACTTCATTTAAAAACAGTCTCTCAGCTCTGGGAAAAAGGGGTAAGAGGGGAGGGACATGCTGGTGGGAAGGGGCCTAGGATAGAGGCCTCTCAGGCTAGAAGTCAGCCAGCACCTAGGGCAAGAGGTCTCCAACTTTTTTAAGCACAAGATCACTTTTTGAATTTAAGTGCAATCCAAATTTGGAGTGTGAAAGTGCAATCCAGGATCTACCTCAGACCCAAATACCCTGGCTCCACCTCCTTCATGCCCCTTCTGAGGCCCTGCCCCATCTCACTTTGTCCTCCCTCCCTCTCCCATCCGCCCTTCCTATCACCAGGCAGGGGCAGAGGGTTGGGACACAGGCTCTGGTCTTGGACTAAGGGATTTGGAGTGTGAAAGGGGCTCTCAGCTGAGCCTGGGACAGGGAGTTGAGATGCAGGAGGGGGGTCAGGGTATAGGCTCTGTAAGGAATCCAAGGGCCTCAGGGTTAGGGCAGGGCTTTGGGGTACAGAGAGGGTTCATGGCTGGGGCAGGGGTCTGGGATTCTGGCTCCAGTTGGACACTGCTTACCTGAGGTGGTTCCTGGGTGGTGGTGCAGTGGGGCTAATGCAGGCTCACCCCTGCTCTGGCCCTGCAACACTCTCAAAACCAGCCAGCAAACTCCCGCCATCCCAAGCCCTGTGCCCCCTATCCTTTCCGTGGAGATAGAATGGGGAGGGGGAAGGGCAGCTCCAAAGCAAAATGCAGGAGATGTGTAGCAGTGGAGGAAGGGGCAGCTGAAGTGCTGTGCTTGATAGCCTCCTGGCCAAACCAGTCAGGATCACCTGTCAGAGGCTCCAAGATCTACCAGTAGATCCTGATCTACTGGTTGGTGACCACTGACCTATGGGGTCCACAGAAAACCTGGAACAGTAGCTCTGGGAGGTGTGAACTGCCCCACTCATCTCCATTAAGAATTAACATCTTTTTTATGTAGAGAAATGTACTGCTACATAGTTATAATGCCCTGTGTGCATACTTATTCAGGAATAAGTGTGCCTTTTTCAAGTATAGCTTCTGATGCTTTCAAAGTGACAAAGCTATAAGGGAAACAGCATGCTTATTCTGGAGCAGGTATGTCCAGCTGAGGTTTTATGCTGATGTAACTATACCGTGGTAGTGGTATACTTCTATACTTGTAAGTTTCCCTGGCCTGGAAAACATCAAAGAGGAGCAGGATGTATTGCAAGCAATGACCCTTCTTGATGCCATAAGTCAATAATACTTGGAAAATACCCACCATATTGCCCTGGCCCCACCCAAACAAGAAAGAGCAGACCCTATAGTCATATTCAAGCCTCATCTAGGACAGTGTTTGTCAACCAGTGGTATGAGTACCTTTACGGGTACTTGAGAGAAGTCCAGCAGATACGTCAACACAACTGAAAATTGGAGAAAACTGAATTTTTATTTTAAGTTTTACAGAACTTTATTATTTTTGTACTTTTTACACCCAAAAATTTCATTGCCTGCCCAGCGACGATTAAGTTGTTTAAACAAATGCGTTGCAATAGTAGAAAAAATTGTGTGTCTGAAAACTAGATAGTGGGGGTACTTTTTTTTTTTTTTTTTTTTTTTTTTAAAAAGGAGTACTTTTCTTCAAAAGATTGAGAAACACTGATCTAGGGGACCCAAGCTCAAGGCGGCCAGAAAAAACAAACAGAACTCAGAACAGTATTTTACATAAGAGCAGCCTCACTGAGTCAGACCAAAGGTCCATCTAGCCCAGGGCTACTCAACTTTGGAAGCTCCAGGGGCCACAATGATACTCACAGCACATGCTGAGGCCCACAACTTAAGTGTGGTTGCACACACACACACACACACACACAGCTTTTCACTCTGACAGCATGAATACAAAGATTAAGGCAAGACTACACAACACACAGACCTCACTTACGTCAGTTCTGTTGATAATAAAATACAATATTTACCCGATTTCCACCCATGAGACAGTACTTTTAATGACCAATGACAGTCCAGGAATGTAACTACTAAAACGCATATCAACAGAAGACCATTATATTGACTACTTTTTTGTTTTGGCTCCCATCCGGCGGCCACACGTTGAGCCACGCGTAAACCTAAACTGCACTGTGGGTCGCAAACAGACAGGCTGCAGGCCACATACAGCCCAGGGGCCGCATGTTGAGTAGCCCTGATCTACCCTGTCTTCCCACAGTGGCTAATGTCAAGTGCCCCAGAGGGAACGAACAGAACAGAGAATCATCAAGTGACCCCTCCCCCGTCACTCATTCCCAGCTTCTGATAAACAAATATAAATGTGTGCACAATCTACTGCAAACAAAGTCTCATTTTAATGATCCACATGGGCAGAGCTTAGCGTACCACCATCTTTTCTTCCCACTAATCTTACATGACTACAAAATTATCCCATATTTTCATAGAATCTTCTCTTCCCCAGGAATCAAGAGTAGAAAGTAAAAGTTTCTGAAAGGAGTTAGAGAAGTTTCAGAATTACTATAAGTATACAAAGGGGTGTTTTTCCAGTTGCCTTAGTTTATTATTCTCTCACTGAAGAATGATTATATACACCAGTGCTCAGGACAACAATAATGCACAAATCCAGATGGAAAAAGCCCGGGTGCAGAACAAAAACAGTCCTCTTCCATCGCTCTGCAACACAACCCCCAATAAGATTCCCCCCACCCCAGAGATGGGGGAAGTGCCTTCATGGCAGTAACTTTGAATTAGAGTTCTTAAAAAAAAAAAAAAACCCCACCACCACACCACATGATCAGGTGTTTCAGGGAGTCATAGGTTTTGTACAAACATTGACTGTCACAAAGCAATTAAAACCCAATTCACTCTCTCTCACTCACTCCAAGTTTTTCTGAAGCCACAAGTGCCCTCTCTCGTAAGGTACCTCGTAAAGCAGCGTACAAGCTGACAAGCTGGCACTCAAGCTGAAGTCTCCTGCTGTACTCGGAAGGAAGAGGTCTGACCTACTGCTGTGGGGGGTGCAGTATAGATCTGTCACTGATGAAGAAGCTGAGCTGGGAGCTGAGCTATCCCTCATCCTGTCCTGACTCTCCGCACCCCCTCTCCCTGACACAGAGCTTGCTGGCTGCTAAAGGGAAGAAAGACAATTAACTTGCAGACGGATCCGCTGGGCGGCCCCAGTCTTACGCTTAGCGCGCCCACCCCACGGGGGGGTTGGACAGCGGCTCCGGGCCCCTACCTCTCGGCTGAGCCTGCCCCTGCGCCCTGCCTGGCTCTCAGGCCGCTCCCCTCGCCAGCTCGCATGTAACTGGCCCGCGGGGAACGCTGCTCTGGAAACCGACAGACCCGAAAGCAGCCCGGCCCTGCCCGCGGCTCACAAGCCAGGCTGGATCTCCCGCCCACCAGCGGCCCGGCCCGGCCCCGCGGGGAGCTCGGCGCCCGGGGGCTGGGAGGAGACAAAGCAGCAGCGGCGACCAGGACGAGATGCCCGGCACCCGCCGTGGCGCTAAGCCCCGCAACGGGGGGGCGGCTCCTTTGCCATTAGCACCCCCCGCCAGCCAGGCTGGGGAAGGGCCCCTGGATGAGGCGGGGGGGCCTCAGGGTTTCTGCCGCGGGGCCAGGCTCCCGCCCGGCGGCGCACGGACACCGGGACCGAGCCCGTCCCGCCGGCCCGGCCCCAAGAGCGGAGGGTGCAGGCCCCGCCCGAGCCAGGCCAGGCCCCCGCGCACCACGAGCGGCGCCGTGACAACGTGGCGCCGGGCAGCGCGTGGCCCCGAGGCCCCCGGAGCGAAGGCTCCCGCCGCCACCGCCAGCCCCCCCCCCGGCAGGAGACTCTGCCCCGGCCCCGGAGCCTTTACCTGTAAATTAAAGACCTGGACGGGCAACGGCATCCTCCCCTCAGAGCCTTCACTTCCGGGTCATCACCCGCCCCTGCTTTCCGCTCGGCTTTCACTTCCGGGTCACGCCGCCCGGCCTGTGAGCTCCGGCAGGTGACGCTCTTAAAGGGCCCGCAGCCCCTCTGCCGCCGGGAGGTGCCGGGCTCCGAGCCGACCCACCGAGGAAGGGGGCCCCCGAGCGCGCCGGGAGGAGCCCCGGCCCGGCGTCACCATCGGGAGGTGGGTGGCTCCTGGGTACCCACGCGAGATCCCCGCGTGCCTCCCCCGGGACCCGTCCCCCCGCGCCGTGTCTCCCCCGGGACCGCCCCCGCGTCGTGTCTCCCAGGACCCGCCCCGCGTCGTGTCTCCCTCCCCCTCCGGGACCTGTCCTCGCGCGCCGTCTCTTCCCCCGGGACCCGCCCCGCGCGCCGTGTCTCCCCACCTGCCTCCACACACCGTGTGTCCCTCCCCCGGACTTCCCCAGGTGCTGTGTGTCACCCCCCGGGACCTGCCCCCCAGGACTGCCCACACATGGTGCCTCCAAGGACATCCCCAACACTACAAGAACCTCTCCCCAAGTTCAGTGCCCGCCCGGTAATCAGGACATCCCCGAGGTCCCATGCACCCTTCCCCAGATGCAATTTTTAGCAATCTAGTAAACATTTGCTAAATCTGGCTGTCTGATGCTGTAACTATAACTTTCCAGCAACTGATTAACAAACAAAAAATCTCCACTGAAATTCTACCTTTGCTGGTTTTCTCTCTCTCTTCCCTTCCTGTGTGTTTTGTCTTGAAGGAAACATGACTGGACTTCAACAACAAATTTAAGTGAAGATTAGCTGTCTTTCTATCTAAAGGATGTGCTATGCCTCCAATAAAAACTAGGAGTCTGAAGCAGAAATTAGTAGGTATGGTTCTTTTGCCTGTGTTTAAAATCTTGAATACCTCTTTAAAAGACTGTCAAACAATGGACTTCTCCCTTTTACACTATACAAAGAAAGAGAACAAGGGAAGTTCTTTAAACACAGATCTTAACTCATCTTTCAAATGCTTTAACTGTTTTTCCTTTTTCTGTGTGTTTCATAAGTTCTTAATGGTACCATTTACTTCCATGGTAACAACTGGATACAAAACCCCAAAACACCATTAACATGATTAAACCAATAAGGAATTTGAAGCCAGGTCAGAGGGCAACAGAGACACCACTCTCACAACAGCAATACTTATAACTGAGGCTATGCCTACATTGGGAAGGTTTGGCCACAAAAGTGTCAACATGTGAAAGACACCAAAAGTGAAAACCAGTGAAACCAGTTTTTCTGCCTCCCATTGTCAGTGTTTCATGGCCACATCACTAGCACCCAGAAGCATCCCACAGTGCTGTGTTGTGGGAAGGCCAAGCTGATCCCTGTGCTTCTTGAGATTCCCTGGTAACTCTGGGAGCTCTCCCTGCTGAGAAATATCAAAGCACCAAGCCTGTCTCTCCAGCCCTCCCCCTAAAGCAGCAGGCTGCCTGCTGCTGTGTTTTCAGTGGGGCAGAACAGAAGCATTCCAATGATTTGTTTTTAGTTCCCCAAAGCTTTAAAAGGGGAGGGGCACATGCCTAAGGCAGCAGAGATCACAAAATGCTGAGCACAGCCATCAGGGCAGGCATTGTGGGATACTAGCGGAAGCCAGTTCTCTGGACAAAACAAACAGCAGAATCTTTGTCCGCAATAAATGGAGGGGAAAAGACAAAAGGCTCTCACAAGGTTGGAAGTTTTTTGAGGGAAAAATTGTGTTTTCTTACCCTCACCCCTGCTAAAAGTCGCACTGCAGTGTGAACACCCTCATTGTTTTGTGGCCAAGAGGCAGGTTTTGGTGACAAAACATGCCGGTGTAGATAAGGCCTGCGAGTGGGTTTTGTTGTGGATATACCTGGGGGGTACTGAGGCCCTGGTTACAGGGACAGCAATGTGTGTGCATTGGGCAAAGTGTGGCTTGGGAAAAAGAAGTGTCTTGAGTTAGGATGTAAAAGTGGAAAGTGAGGTTTCATGGGGCAGGGCAAGGAGATGTTCCAGGCATAGAACACTCCTAGCGCTGCTAGTTCAGTAGTTTATAAACAAAATATAGCAAGACTGTGATGCAAGTCTGTCCCACAGAGCCCTCAACCTCTCCGCTTCTCTCCTGCAGAGCTGTGATCCATCCCATGCAAGGCAATATCCCAACTGTGCAAAATGGCAGGGGCCCTGGGGGCTGAAGAATGACACTTTCCTGCATTGGGCTCAGTAAAATTTGCTTCCTGCTGTCCGTGGCCTTCTGTGCTTTCCTTCTTTTGCTAATCCCCAAACTCCAGACGACCTGGAGACGGGGGGGCTATCCACAACCCCGTCCACCACCTCCTTTGAATGCTTCCTGCAGCGAGTTCTACCACCAGCAGGCAGAGCCCAGCTCAACAGACCGTTTGGACAGTGAGGGATCTGATACTGCACACAGTGTGAAAGATGAAACTGTAGAAAAATGGGGGGATTACAGCCTACATGCTGGGGGATCCCGCCCGAAACTTGAAGAGCAGGATGGGAGCCCCACCAGTCCTCTTCAAACTATGTTGAAGGACCACCATGGACCTGCAGATGATTCCATTAAGGAGAATTTGGAGCTGAAGGATATTTTTATTGCTGTGAAAACGACAAGAAAGTATCATAAAACTAGGCTGGATTTGCTCTTCCAAACCTGGATTTCGCAGGCCAAAAGACAGGTGAGAGATCTCCCTTAGCGGGATAGGACAGTAATAGAGTGGGAGTCTCTCTCTCTCTCTCTCTCTCTCTCTGTGACTGTAGATTCTGGATCTGCTATAACCCCTCGCCCTTCATGTTCATGCTGCAATGTTACTCTGTATTCCCCACCAGTTCATTAAACATGTTCTTCCCTCCAGGATTAGGAACTGAGGTCCTGCAAATAGACCTTCTGGTCAAAAGGTTAGATGAGCTGCTACTGGGTGGTAGAACGTTAGTCTCAATGCACAGTCTGTCTTCTAGTGGACCGAGACCTGCAACTTGTGCAGGAGTGTTCTTGGGATTTGATCTCTGATTGGATAATTATAACCTTGTGTGTGATTCTCATAAAACTTGAAAGACAGACTCTGCTGAGCTTGAAACTAGCATCCAGAGCTGAATCCACAATGGTTTAAGACAGCATCACTAAATTCACTTAAAATAAAAGGCCAGGCTACAGGTCCAGAGAGAAGCTGCAGCTGGAGAAAGTGGGCCAAGTTGGTATAATAGAAGAAGCCATTGCATAGTCCACAATTCTTGATGCTAGCATTGATGATTCTGAGCCCATACCATCAGCCGATATACTCTTTGGCACAGTGAGCGAGTCTTCGTATGAGATGTAGCACAGAATCTGTCCCTTAGTGGAGATGTTTCAGTGCATTTCTGGAGAGTAACGAAATCTTATCCAGGTCTTACGCATCTTCTCCAGCTGCCTGCTTAGGATACTGTTGCTACTAACTGAATCTTTTTACCTTTTACTCTCATTTTCCCCCAAGAGTTATGTTGCTTCCTCTAGGCCCATTGACTATCTGGAGCAATATCCAGCCAAGCAGATGGTGCTGTCTTTTGGGGTGAGGTGGAAGAACAGACGGCAATGAGAGAAACAGCTTATTCCTGAACTTGGGATGCTTCCACCCTGCCCTGCCCTAGGGGTAGGGATGGTGTCCCTAGCCTCTGTTTCTCTGGAGGGGGGTGACAAGGGAGGGATCACGTGAGGATTATCTGTTGTGTTCCCTTCCTCTGGGCATCTGGCATTGGCCACTGTTGACAGACACAACACTGGGCTGGATGGACTGTTGGTCTGACCCAATATGGCCGTTCTTATGTTCCCTGAGATAGGAGAGATGCTCCATCTTGGATTCTCTGCTGAAATGGCCAGTGAGGGAGTCAGTCAATCCTGAACGTGCTGGTGGTTTCTGTGATGTAGAAAGCTGTCCCACGGGCAGCAGACCAATACCAGTTCTTTTCACAGTGGCCATTGAAAAATAACTCGATAAATTACTAACAATTCTATTTGGGCAGGGGGTGATTTTTGGAAAGGGAAGCTCCTTTTTTCCTAATGTCTTTGTGTCTCCCACAGACATTCATATTCACAGACTGGGAGGACCCCGAGCTGCGCCTCCGAGCAGGTGAGCCAGGCAGTTCAAATGCCCACTTGCTTCTTTGACAGTGGATGCTGACTTGCTGTCTCCTTCCACGCTGTGCATGTGATTGGGGCAAGGAAGCTGGAAGCTCCGAGGGGAAATGCTGTTTCCCTCTTTCCTAATTTGAAGGAACTTCATCAGCATCCGTCACTGGGTTCGTCTTCCCGGGCACTTTCTTCCTTTCTGTTTGCAAGTTTCAGCGGAGCTGTTTGAGGGTTAATGTGCACGACCCGCTCTGTGCACTGTCCCTATGCACAACTCCCCTTCCCTGCAGGCCAGGTCCACAGTCCCATGCTCTTTACCTTGGGGGCAACATGTTCACACTGCAAGTGCCCCACGCCTCACACATGCAGTGTCTGTGCACCACGTCCCTGTTTCAGATGCATGCTCAAGAGGGGCACCTGCTCATTCTTCCAGATTATGCATTCATCCAGTCTTGACCCTTTCGACCTTCATTTCTTTAGGCGATCACATGATCAACACCAACTGCTCTGCTGTTCACACCCGCCAGGCGCTCTGCTGCAAGATGTCTGTGGAATACGATAAATTCCTCGAATCTGGACGGAAGTACGTGAGACTTATTGGTCCAAGTGTCGCTCTGTTCCCCTCTTCTCAGAATTGGAGTGAAGTCCCAACATGCTCCTTTCGAGTCCCAGTAGTGAGTGGGCACGACTCAGGCTGAGATCCCAGAGGGCAGTGGTGGTGAGCATAGAGAAGAGGGAGCATGGGAAAGAGGAGCACTGCTAAACAAGAGTCAGGTGGAAGGCGATAGCAAGAAAGTGCTCACATCATACACTGTGATGGGGGCTAATTTAGCTACAACTAATCAGGAAAGAGATCTTGGAATTATCGTGGATAGTTCTCTGAAAACGTCCATGCAGTGTGCAGCAGCAGTCAAAAAAGCAAATAGGATGCTAGGAATTATTAAAAAAGGGTTAGAAAATAAGATGAAGAATATCTTACTGCCCCTATATAAAACTATAGTACGCCTACATCTTGAATACTGCGTATAGATGTGGTCTCCTCATCTCAAAAAAGATATTTTGGCATTAGAAAAGTTTCAAAAAAGAGCAACTGAAATGACTAGGGGTTTGGAACGGGTCCCATATGAGGAGAGGCTAAAGAGACTGGGACTTTTCAGTTTAGAAAAGAGGAGACTGAGGGGGGATATGATAGAGGTCTATAAAATCATGAGTGGTGTGGAGAGGGTGAATAAAGAAAAGTTATGTACTTGTTCCCATAATATAAGAACTAGAGGACACCAAATTAAATTAATGGGTAGCAGGTTTAAAACTAATAAAAAAAAGTTCTTTTTCACACAGTGCACAGTCAACCTATGGAACTCCTTGCCAGAGGAGGCTGTGAAGGCTAGGACTATAACAGAGTTTAAAAAAGAGCTAGATAAATTCATGGAGGTTAGGTCCATTAAAGGCTAGTAGCCAGGGAGTAAGGAATGGTGTCTCTAGCTTCTGTTTGTCAAAGGCTGGAGAAGGATGGCAGGAGACAAATTTCTTGATCATTGTCTTCGATCCACCCCCCCGGAGCACCTGGCACTGGCCACTGTCGGCAGACAGGATGCTGGGCTGGATGGACCTTTGGTCTGACCCAGTATGGACATTGTTATGTTCTTAAGTGGGCTGTCGAGTTCAGCCTCTCTCCTCACGTTGGGAAGTGTAGGCAGTGTCGGCGTCTAGCCTCTGCATTTTCAGTCGGAGGCCCCTCTTTTTTCCAGTTGCTTTGCCCCAAATCTAAGGGACCTCCTTGGAGAGGAGCGAGTACAAGGAAACTTTACGTGGCCTTCTCAGGGATCGGCTGGTGACCGTCTGCCCTGCTTTGTCTGCAGATGGTTTTGCCACGTGGATGATGACAACTATGTGAATCCACAGACTCTCCTGCACCTCTTGTCTGCCTTCTCACACAGCCAGGATGTCTATGTGGGGAGGCCAAGCCTGGACCACCCCATTGAGGCAGCTGACCATGTCCGGAGCGATGGCTCGGTAAATGCGCTCTGCAGCTGTCCCTTCTCGCCCCGCCCCCAAGCTTCTCAGAAGGGCCCAGACCACCAGACCCCATGTACAAAACCTCGGAGTTACTTTGCATTTAGAAAGGGCCTGGTGAGCCAAGTGGGGATTCTCCTCTCGCTGGTGTCCCTACTGCAGTCTGTGGGTGTGAGGGAAGCTCCCTCAGCTGGGGAAGTTTCTGCTGGTAGCCCCACTAGTTCGGAGAGATGCCGTTTGGAGGCTCTTTTACTTCTTGTTAATGATGTTTTCACAGCACAGAACTGGGCCCTTGGGCTAGGCACTGTACAGGCATCGGTGTAGAGCCAGCCCCCAGACAGAGGGTGAGAGAAGGGGCAGAACAAACCGTGTGATGGCAGCAAATGGCATGTTAGTTCCGCGGCTCAGGAGGCAGGCAGGCATCTGGAAGATGAAAGGAGGGGGACACTTGGGACGGCAGACGAGGGTACGAGGGACAAGTGTAGCATTATAGGGTGACCATACGTCCCTTTTCAAAGTCCTGTCCCGGCCATCCTGACTCTTTTTCCCCCCAAAAGAGGCATTTGTCCCATTTGCTCTAACTGACTTGATCAGCTGGCAGAAGCAAACGGACAGAGGCCCACTTTTGTCAACAACAGAAAAAAAGGGGGGTGGAGTGCTGAGAGGGGGGCCAGCAGCAGGTGACAGGGCAGGGCAGGGCAAGTGCTCTGGATGTCCCGGTTTTCCACTTGGGAAGTACGGTCCCCCTAAGCCCGGAGCTTGTGTGAGGAAATGAAGGGGGGAGGGAAAGGGCTGGAGCAGACAGCCAATCAGCATAGGCAGGGAAAGCTGTAGACCCTTGGAACGTCCCAGGATCTCCTCAGCTGCCCTGAGTTCCCTTGGGGGTGATACTACAGCTCGGTGACTTCCAGCATTGAGCGGGTATTTCCCTGGAGCCCCAGCATGCCAGTCATAAGACACAGCAGCAGCGCTGGCCTAGCCAGTGGGTACCAAGTTGTCAGGCCAGGAGCTAAATTCACTGGCAGCACAGCCAGGTGGAGGCCTGGTAGGAGAAACCCTGCCTGATGAGTCACATGGCTCTCCTAGGGCTCCTTGGGTCTCCCTGGAGAGACTTGTCGCAGGCTGACCATGACTCTGGAGGGCCTCCCCTCAGTTCTCGCCTGCAACGCTGGTGTTCCCTTCCCTGGATGCTCCCTGTTTCCTGTCTCAGACTCCACTGGCCTGTGGTGGCAGCTGCAGGGTGAGAGGAGTTGGTCCAGCACGGCTTCCAGGAGTCCATGGAGGCAGGGGGGAGCCCAAGTCCACTACGTGCTCCGCTCATGCGTCCAGAGCAGAAGCTCCTTTCCCTTACCCGGCCAGATGGGAAACGCCCAGTAGCATTAACAAAACCCACCAGGAGTCCTGGGGTGCCTTAGAGACTAACATTTCCTTGGGCACGAGCTTCCAGGGGCTGCGTGTCCACTCCATGCAGCGTGGTTTTTGACCCAGGAACGCTGATGCCCAAATCAATTAGCCTCCAAGGTGCCACAGGCCTCCTAACCTGGTTCCCCCTCATTAACACGTGTCTCTTTGTGTCTTGTTGTGTTTGCTGCTCCCTAGACTACCGTGAAGTTCTGGTTTGCCACGGGCGGAGCAGGGTTCTGTATCAGCCGGGGCCTGGCCTTGAAGATGAGTCCCTGGGCCAGGTAAATGCACCTCACTAGCAGAGTCCCCGTGCCGCTGGCTTTGCCAGGCTTGAGGGGCATTTGGTCCTCCATCTCCATCCTCTCTCTCTCTCTCCAGCTTGGGTAACTTCATCAGCACTGCCGAGAGGGTGCGTCTTCCTGACGACTGCACCATCGGTTACATCATCGAGGGGCTGCTGGAAGTGAAAATGCTGCACAGCCCCCTGTTCCATTCCCATCTGGAGAACCTGCAGAGATTACGAGGCGAGTCGGTGCTGCAGCAGGTAAGGCCGAGCCTCAGGCCTTGCTCCGAGCAGGCCCTGGCCTGTGAGCCGCTCTCCGGCTGATCTGAAGAAATCACCTCTGCTACCTGCGTCCTGGCTTTCAGGAAAGGCAGATGGTATCAGGCCTGTAATCCCACCATTACTCCAAGTTGCTTATGTAGGTGGCCAGGCAGTCCCAGTCCGTATTTGTACAACAGGCACATTTCCATCCTGGCCAGCTGGGTCACCTTTAGTTTTCCCTTTTTCTGACTCCCTTCCGGTCCCAGCCAGGCCATTACCTTGCCACCTCTGTCTTCCTTCCTACTCCCCGAGGCCCATGACCACTTGAGCAAGTGGCAGAATTTACAGTACACTTGAGACACTAGGATTTGCATCTTTGCTTGGCAAAGCGATTCAGCTTTAATTCCTACCAATAACAGGGATACTGTTGAATAGTTGATCATATATGAAGTGATACGGCCTCTCTTGAGGGAGAGACGCAAGTGTTCAGTTGCTACAGAGGTTTCATCAGTATTGGTTGTGAGCATTCAAATACATAAACTTGTTTTAAAAACAATTACTTCTACAGCATCTTCCCAACGGACAATAGGTGTCACTGAAATTCCTCCACTACTTATCTGTGTACACCCTAAACAAGAACACAGCTGCTCCCCCACAGAATACTCATTTGAGTTGTTGTAACTGTTTTCTTGGCAATAAAAATGCACTTTCAGGGCCACATTCATGCCAGGTGTAATCACACCAGAAGTAGGCATTGGTGGATCTGGCTTTCCCTTTGTGATTGCTTTTTGCTAACTTCAATAGCTAATCAGAAAATCTTGTTGCTGAAGATTAATGGAGATTAACCTGATCTCTTGGGCTTTGGGGCTAGGAAGTCTCATGCAGACTTTCTATGGGAGCGCGCTTGTATTGGTAAGGCTCTGCACTCAGACTGAGAGCTGTTACCCGCACTGCCATTGAGCCAGTGAACTGTTCTGGGCCTCCATTTTCCCATTGTGTAAAATGAGGCTAATGTGACGGATGTAAGAGTGTCTGTGAGGATGGATTTTTTATTGTGGTTCTGGGCGTTGAGACGTTAGGGTGACGGTTCCCACTCAAAAGCTTACACATACAGTTGGTAACTTAGGGGGTATCTTCTCCTCCAGCTCCTCTTGTCTCCCTGTCTGGTTTCTTCTTCCAGTTCTCCTTTGGATAGTCAGCAGGTTCTCTCAAATGGCTTTCATCCTGTGAGAACCATTATGACAAAGCAAACTATCACCTTTTGCATGTAACTTCTGACACCCAGATCAGCTAGGATAGCACCTCTTTCCCTTTAGATCCTCCTCCTCTTCCACTCAGGCGCACTCTGCTCTGTTGCAGGTTCTGACTTTACATACTTGCTCTTTCAGGTCACCCTGAGTTACGGGGGCCCTGAGAACAAACACAATGTTGTGAGTGTGGCAGGAGTGTTTGGCCTGCAGCAAGATCCAACCCGGTGAGTACCTGCTTCCAAAACGAACTCTGCTTGCTCTGTCCATACCAATGGCTGCCGGAAAATCAAGCACACAGGCTGGGTCAGTATGTCTTGTATCGCCTCCGCATGGGTTCAGCCCAGTTTCCCTGCAGTTTTGAGATGCGTGCACATTCCAAGAGTTCTGGCCCAGGTGTTCCCAAACTGATGAGCTTATACCATGTCATCGTCTCATCTTTCTCTTTTCACAGCTTCAGATCTGTCCATTGTCTTCTCTACCCTCACACCACCTGGTGTCCCACTAAAAATCTACTGTGACCTCATCTCATCGTAAACTCATCATTTGGTATCTCCCCGCCACAAGGCTGTACAGGATGCTTTTCCTGGAGATAAACAAGAAAAATCTACAAAAGCAAGATTCCCCCGACCACGTCATTCGCATGGGAAGAGCGTGAGGCCTCATCAGCTGCTGTCTGAAATGGTCCAAGGAAACACTTCTGTGCTTTGCTCTCTGGTCTTCCTGCTCTTCATATAATGTCTCTAAGGTTGAGCACTGGCTCCCTTCTCTGGCCTGTGGTTTGATGCGAGCTTTCCTAGTTAATGGGTTTGTACCTAGAAAATGCAGAGTGGAATGTAGTGTCTGGAACCCTAGAACTGGATTGTTATGGATGGGGCTTGGAGATGCTCAGTCCCCGGGTTGCTAAGATGCCAGAGCGGAGCGCCCACGGTGGGAAGGAAGGGTTTGTAATTTGGCTCCCTCGGGGGCAGAATGGTTCAGGATCTTCCCCAGCCTGTCTTTTATCCTGTCCCAATGTCTGAGCTGTGTTGGGATCCAGCTGAAACAATGAAACCTCTGCCCCTGCAGGGCTCTACCAAGAACTGAACTCTGCCAGTCTGCCGCCGCATGACAGACTGAGGACATCAGAACCAGAGATTCATGTTCTCTACCTTGGCCCCCCAGTCTCGAGTCTGGCTTCCATGGAGGCTGGACAGCATGCACGGCCTTTCGGGTGGGAAGATGGTGGTTTTCCGTGGTGAGCAGGAAATCAAAAGGTGCTTGGTCTTGGCTTGTACTATTCCCTGGCGGTTTGATACGGAGATGTTTTGGGGAATACTGGTAGGTTCCTCCTTTTGCTGTAACCACGGCATAGTGCCCGGATGATCTCTGATCCTGGGTCACTAAATCAACCTGCAGCCTTCTTCCTGCTTCCTGTCTTCCTGGGTTAGCTGCAGGTGCTGGTACCCTGGGGTGCTGTCATTTGGAGCCTTTGGCTAGACTGGTGTGGTCACCCAGGCATTACATACATTGGACCTTGTGTTCTCTTTGCCTTTACATCTTGACCTTTGGACAAGCCTGCCAGGAAGAGGCCTGCCCACAGAAAGGGTTGTGCACAGCCTCCAAGGGAGGGACTCAGCCCCTTGCCTGCAGAGTTTCTGCTGTAGGACTTGCCAGTGCCTGCAAAGGAAAGAGAGTCTGGCTTTGGGGTGAGGAAAGAAGGGGCTCCCCAAGCTTGTTTGTTTTTCTCTTAGTCCACGTTGAGGTTTGCACTTGACATTGCTGGCCTGGTTAGGAAGAGCAGCGTCAAAAATCACTTTGCAAGACACCGCCCCCCCATTAGTGTCATGGGCCTTTCCCAAGATCTTCATTGGTTCCTCGTTCGAATGATTAAGGCTGACGGGGGGGAAGGCAGCAGCATTACGTTCGCTCATTGTCATTCCCAGAAGGTGCCCTGACTGTGAAGCTGGCAGGAGGAACGCTTGGGTTCTAATTCTGCCTGTGACCCCAATGCTCTGTGTGGCTGTGAGCAAGTCACATGACCTCTCCTGTTTGGAACGTGGACACACCTCTCCGGATCCTCCGGAGGTGGGTAACTCTTGTCCCATCTCTCCCTAACTAAGACCCTTTTAAGGTTTAGCCAGGCATGTTGTGCTGCTTTCCAGAGAGATTCATTCAGCTGAGGGATAAAGTCCAGGCCTCCATTTCACAATCCTGAGTCCGTCTCTGACTTCTCAACTGTTCTGACCTTTCTTTGCCTTCCTTCATGCTTCCTGGGGTGGCAAGAACACAGTTTACTGGCCAACAGGCCAGGCTGGGAACACTGGAAATGCCAGACTGCATCATATCAGTGGTCCAGCCTCCTTTCTCAGACAGCATCCAGAACCACACGCCACAGAAGATGCCATAAGAACCCTTCAGTGGGCATATGTGGAATAATCGGCCGACATTTTGGGTCTCCTGATCCCGTAAGCCTGAAGTTTAATATCCCTTCCAAAATGTTTGTCATTCATTACAAGTGGACATTCTTGATAGCTATCTAAGATTCAAGAAGGGTTGGATATTGTACTTGACCTCAATGCCTGTGTTACTGTGGCAAAGAATTCCACAGATTAACAGACCATTAATGGACTCTCTGTACCCCTGAGTGCTGATAAACTGCTTCATTCCTGCAGCGTCTGCCCCTCGTCCATGGGCTGCCCGGGAGATGCATCTTGCCAGCTGCACCACCTGACAGATCTGTTAAGACTAATGCCAGATCCTACTACTGCTCCAGTCTGTGGCAAAACTCACTGATTTAGTAGTACCAGGACGGAGCCCTAAGTGTTTGGCCCGATGCTGGCCCTAGTTCCCAGGGGGAGCTGTCTCTCTGGCATGCCCAGCACTGCAAAGCTTCGTGGGCTTGGAAAAGAAACACACACCCCTTCCTGGCAGTGCAGAGCACTGCCCTCCTCCAGGCTGTTATTGGGGCTCTACTAATGACTCTACCATGGGGGCCTCTGCGGCCATAAGATGGGCTGTTGCAGGCAATCTGGGATCGTTTATCAAAATGGTTTCATCTCACTAAATACATGTTTAGAGGTGGGCCTGGTTTTCAGTGGCCTCGGTTAAGTTCCCTGATGCCAGTAGCTCTGTGTGCAGTAAACCTCTAACACTGGCATCAACAAAGAACCTGCCCTGAGCATCACATGTCCTGCAACTATTGCCATGTGTCAAACTCACCCAGCATCCACTTGCCCTCACGCCTCCTGCCAGTGGCAGAACTGGGGACCTGGGGGGGGGAGGAATGGGGTGAGAAGCAGTGCTGCAAATGCTGTTGCCCAACCTGCACTCTCTACTACTAGAGAGAAAGGCAGACACTTGAGTGAGGCAGGGACTGAAAAAGACTGGAGCATCCTTTTGCCTTCCCATTTACTTTGTGCCATGTTGCCAAAGGCCTGTTTGGAAGTCTGACCAAAATGTAGAGCAGCTCTGATGCCCCTCAGGAGCCAAATTAAAAAACATAGTAGAAGAACTAAAAAAGAGCCACTGAGGCTTAACAACCATGTAAAAGAAGCAGTGAGCGATAAAAAGCCCTCTTTTAAAAAGTGGAAGTCAAATCCTAGTTATGTAAATAGAAAGGAACATAAACACTGCCAAATTAAGTGTAAAAATGTAATAAGACAAGCTAAAAAGGAGTTTGAAGAACAGCTAGCCAAAAACTCAAAAGGTAATAAAATGTTTTTTAAGCACATCAGAAGCAGGAAGCCTGCTAAACAACCAGTGGGGCCCCTGGACGATCGAGATACAAAAGGAGCACTTAAAGACAATAAAGTCATTGCAGAGAAACTAAATGAATTCTTTTCTTCAGTCTTCACGGCTGAGGACGTTGGGGAGATTCCCAAACCTGACCTGTCCTTTGTAGGTGACAAATCTGAGGACTTGTCACAGATTGAAGTGTCATTAGAGGAGGTTTTGGAATTAATTGATAAACTTAACAGTAACAAGTCACCCGGGACTGGATGGCATTCACATTTGAGTCCTAAAAGAACTCAAATGTGAAATTGCGGAACTATTAACTATGGTTTGTAACCTATCCTTTAAATCAGCTTCTGTACCCAATGACTGGAAGATAGCTAATCTAACGCCAATATTTAAAATGGGCTCTAGAGGCGATCCCCGGCAATTACAGACAGGTAAGTCTAACATCAGTACCGGGCAAATTAGTTGAAACAATAGTAAAGAATAAAATTGTCAGACACATAGACGTCAACATGGTTTCTGTAAAGGGAAATCATGTCTTACTAATATATTAGAGTTCTTTGAAGGGGTCAACAGACATGTGAACAAGGGGGATCCAGTAGATATAGTGTACTTAGATTTCCAGAAAGCCTTTGACAAGGTCCCTCACCAAAGGCTCTTACGTAAATTAAGTTGTCATGGGATAAGAGGGAAGCTCCTTTCATGGACTGAGAACTGGTTAAAAGACAGGAAACAAAGGATACATCTACAACGAAGGGAAGGGGCGGGCAGGAGCCTGGACTTGGACACGCGGAAAGCCCTGGGCAGGGAGCCGTACATGTAATAGCCCCAAAGATGGAAATGGGCCTCTTAGGCCAGTCCCAGGCTCCCACTCCTGACTGGGGGGGGCCTGTGAGGCCTGCTTCCTGCATTGCCCACAGGCAGGTTAGTGCCAGGCCAATGTGCCCCCACAGCCCTCTCGCTCCCAACACAGAACCCCTGGGAAAACCACCCCAGATAAGGGCCCAGGGCAGCTTTGCCTGCAGGTGGCCATGCCTGATCTGCTTCCCTGTCACTCCAGGCCGAGCTGCGCCAGCCTCTGTGGTCACCCCAGGCTTCCATACCCCTGCCATGGCTTAGCCCCTGGCTCAGCCTGCCCAGCCCCATGTCTGGCATCACCCCCTGCTCCTGTGCCGGGTACCGCCCGGGGCTGGATGTGCCCCTTTCCTGCACCCCCACCATGGCACAGTATTGCCGCTCACTCCACCCCACCTCAGCTCAGCTGTGCCCTCGCTCTGTGCCCCCCATGGCCCGGTACCGCCCAGCCCTGCTGCACCCCGCCCCATGGCCCAGTACTGCTCCAGCCCCGCTCTGCCCCCCCATGGCCCGGTACCGCCCCAGCCCCGCTCTGCCCCGGCCCGGTACCGCCCAGCCCGCTGTGCTCCCCATGGGCGGTACGTCCCAGCCCCGCTCTGGCCCCCCCGGCCCAGTACCGCCCAGCCCGCTGTGCTCCCCATGGGCGGTACCGCCCCAGCCCCGCTCTGCCCCATGGCTGGTACCGCCCAGCCCTGCTGTGCACCTCGCTCTGCCCCGGTACCGCCCCAGCCCGCTGCACCCCCGCCCCATGGCCCGGTACCGCTCCAGCCCCGCTCTGCCCCAGTACCGCCCCAGCCCCGCTGCAGCCCTGCCCCATGGCCCGGTACCGCTCCAGCCCCGCTCTGCCCCAGTACCGCTCCAGCCCCGCTGTGCCCCCATGGGCCGGTACCGCCCCAGCCCCGCTCTGCCCCCCCCGCGGTACCGCCCCAGCCCCGCTCTGCCCCCGGTACCGCCCAGCCCCGCTGCACCCCCCCCATGGCCCGGTACCGCTCCAGCCCCGCTCTGCCCCCGGTACCGCTCCAGCCCCGCTGTGCCCCCATGGGCCGGTACCGCCCCAGCCCCGCTGTGCCCCCGGCCGGTACCGCCCCAGCCCCGCTCTGCCCCCCCATGGGCCGGTACCGCCCCAGCCCCGCTCTGCCCCCCCATGGGCCGGTATCCCGGGGCGGGCTCTGGAGCTCCTGTCCCGAGGGCCGGACCGGGCGGGACTCCGCGCAGCTCCCCCTCCCCCAGCACGTGGCCCGGCAGCGGGACCCAGCGAGCCATGGAGCCGAGCCGGAGCCTCGCGGGCCGCCGGGCCCTGGTGACCGGGGCGGGCAAAGGTACGTGGGGCCCGTCGGGGGGACGCGGCCCGGCCCGGCCCGGCCCTGACCCGCCTCTCGCCCGCAGGGATCGGCCGGGCCGCGGCGCTGGCGCTGAGCGCGGCCGGGGCCCAGGTGATCGCGCTGAGCCGGACGCGAGCGGATCTGGAGAGCCTGGCGCAGGAGGTAACGGGCCGGGCCGCCGGCCCCGGGCCCCCAGTGCCCCCGGCCCCAGTGCCCCGCCCGGGCTGCCCCCCCGAACGCCGAGCGACACCCCGTGCCCCCAACGACTCCACCAGCGACCCCATCACCCCGGCTGACCCCAGCAGACCTCTCCCCAACGACCCGCCCCCAGGCGACCGTCCCCGTGTCCCCACCAGACCCCCAGTGACTCGCCCCCGACAGGCCAGGCTAGTCCTTCTCCAGCCTGGTCACCCCAGTCTCCCTCCCCGAACAACCCGGAAACCCCCCAGGCTCCACCCCCCATCTGTCCATGTCCCCCCTCCACAGGCACCATCCTCCAGTGTTTGGGACACCCCCATCGGGCCAGGTCAGCTGCCTACTGCCCCCCACCGGTCCTCTCCCCGTGCTCCACCCCGTGGTCCAAACACCCCTTTCCTCAGGGGGCCTCCAACCCCACATCTGGTCCCTGCCACCCACTATGCCTTCAGCCCCCACCCCACCCCTGTTCCTGGCAGCCCAGCCCCCCCTCAGTGGCAGGGCCCCCTCTCCCCGGAGCAGCCTCCTACCCTGCCTGGCGCACTCCTGTCTGGGTCCCCCGTGTCCGCAGTGTGCTGGGATCCAGGTGCTCTGCGTGGACCTGGCGGATTGGGAGGCCACCGAGGCAGCGCTGAGCAAGGTGGGCGATGTTGACCTGCTGGTGAATAACGCGGCGGTGGCCATGCTGCAGCCCTTCCTGGAGGTGACCAAGGAGGCCTTCGACAGGTGAGGCCTGGCACCGAGCTGGGGGCTGAGCCCAGGGAGTGGAGCGGGGCCGGGCCGTGCCAGGCCGTGCCACACAAAACACAAAGCCAAGGCTGCTGGAGGTAGACAGCCCTGCGGCTCCTGCTGCCTGGGACCAGCGTGGCCCAGGGCCATGGCACACAAGACTGCTGCCTGGTCAGTGCAAGGACTTGCCGAGCCATTGACCTTAGCTCGGGGGAGTGTCAGAGCAAGGGCATGCTCATGCCCCACTGGTCCGGCACAAGTGCAGGTCAAGGCAGCTCTGAGGGCAGTTTTACCCTGTGCTGGGGCAGAGCCTGCTCCTCTGGCTGAGAAATGGGGAGATGGCCTCCCCACTCTGCAGGCTGCTTTCTGGCCTCACCCCGCTATGTGTCTCGCTCTGGCACGCTGAGTGCATCTCCACTGGGAAATGCCTTGGCCACAGCCAGTACCAGTGTTCCCTGTGAGCTGTGCCCTTGGGCAGCTGCCCAGGAGATTCAAATGCCTCGTTTCTAGCGTGGTGCACATCCAGGCATGCCTCCGTGCACAGAACAGTATTTACATCACATATGGATGGCCAAGACTTAGAGCATTGGTCAGTACTGACACAGACGAAAAAGCAGCCTATTGAGTCACCCAGCCGGCCCCGAAACACTGGGGAGGCAGTCTACTTCAGCCACCGTGTTCCCTAGGTCCCCGGGTTCCCTCTAGGACTGCTCAGCCGTGAGCGGAGTTTTGTCTCGTGCACCCACATTGACATCGTGGGCGGTTGTTTGGATGTGCGCCGCTGTGGCACCCGCCTGCCTGTGTGTGTGTCACACAAATTTAAATTGCTATACAAGAAGAAATACTAGCCCAAAGGGTAATGCACAAGGTGGAATCCGGGCAGGAGGTGCAGGATTCAGGGCCAGGGGGAGCTCAGGATGGGGGCTGAGAGATCGGGGAGGTGGCAGCTCTTCGCTGGGGGAGGCTGGAGCTGGGCGGCCCATTGCTCCAGCAGTTCCTTGCAGGGGGTGGGTCCAGGAAGCTGCTTGCTGGGGGGAAAGCAGAGCTGAGCACTGCCTGACCCCAGGCCAGCTGGTCACTGTTTATGGGAGGAAGGGCTGGGATTCCTGGCTCCCTCGACTCATGAGCAAGGGGGGAGCTGGGGCTGCGCTGCCCTGCCCCGCCCCATGTGCACCTGGACTGTGCTGCCCCAACTCCCTGCCACATGGTGCCTCTGGCCCCAATGAGGGTCACCTGAATAGCCACCCCAGCCCCGTAGCTCCAGCCCAGCCGGGGCCACGGGAGCAGCTGCCCCCAGCTGGAGCTAACAGGGCAGGGCGGCCTGCCTGCCATCACATGGTCTCACCAGACCCCCACCACTCACTAGGGATGTTAAATATCGAGTAATTGACTAGTCGCGTGGGCAGTGGAATTTCCATCGACTAGTCGATAGGCACTTCCGCGTTCCTCCTTTGACATGTACAAAAGCCCCTCCAGGCCCCCGCTGGAGCGCCTGTACATTTCAAAGGAGGAACACAGAACTCCACGTGCAGCCCGGGGCCAGCAGGAAGTCCCACTGACTCGGGGCTGCATAAGGCCTGCCAGCTTTCAAATGTACAAGAGTCCTCAGAGGGGGCTCTTGTGAATTTCAAAGTGGAAGCGCCCTCATGGAGCCTGGGGTCAGCAGGGGAGTCAGAGTCCCCCGCTGACTCCCCGGGCTCCATGCTGTGCTGCTGCTTTGAAATGCCATGCAGAGCCTGGGGGTCATCCACATGGCATTTCCTCAGAACCCAGGATCAGCTGGGGTTCCCAGCTGACCCTGGGCTCTGCGCGCTGTACTGGAACCCGGGATCAGCAGGCTCCATGCAGATGCTGCGGCAGCATTTCAAAGGGGCAGTGCCGCTCAGCCGAGCCCTGGATCAGCTGTGTGGCACTGCCCCTTTGAAATGCCGCCATGACGTTTGAAAGCGACAGCGCTGCATGGAGCCTGGGTATGGGCTCTGGGTGGCACTTCCACTTTGAAGAATCCCTCCCCCGCTTGCTGCCTCTGTCTGATAGAGGCAGCAGGGGGGCGGAATCGACTAGTCAACTCAACTACCCAATCAGCATTTGCTTATCGGATAGTCGACTCATCCTTAACATCCCTAGCACTCACCTTCCGCTCCAGCAGGAAAGCGGGTGATGGTGAGTGCTGCTGTGTGGTTCTGCAGGCGAGTGACGTTTATTGTGAGCAGGGTGCAGCTTAGCGGGAACCCTAGTCTGGATTCACTTGCCTTAAACTGAGTCTCAGCTTAAGACTGCTCAGGTGTGGAGGGAGGGAAATTCAAGAGATCTTACCCTGGGGCGGTGGGGAGGGGAGAGGAATTGCAATTGCTTACTTGTCAGTCCATTCCGGGTCATCCGTCTTCCAAGCTGGCTGTGAGCTCTTGTGGGCACAGGAAGGTGCATTTCCTCCCTTCTTGTAGGAAACCCTTGTTCCCAAAGCGAAGAAGAAAAGACGGTGCAAATGGAGCACCCCCAGTGTTTCATGTATGGCTAGTAGTCAGCGTATGAAACAGCTGGCCACTTGCTAGTCCAGAGGGTGAAGTTCTGGACTGAGGGAGCAGCATCTGACTGCTGTTCTGAAGAGTTTTGTGGGAGGTTTCTTTGCTGGTTTGAAGCCTTGGAAGGGTTTGCAGGCCCAGTGGTGGGTGCCTACTCGGGAGGCTGGCGGGTCGCTTGAGCTCAGAGGCTCTGGGCTGTGGAGCCCTATTCCCGATCGGGTGTTCGGTGCCACTGACAGTCTGGCCAGCGGCTAAAATGAGCCCAACGTGCTGTGGTTGAGACTCTCTCTGGGAGGGCTGGTGGACCCATCCCACAAGGTCACAAAGTTAAGGATCACCTGGGTCAGGAGAGACCACTGGCTTGGGCCTAGGCCCTTGTATAATACAGGTGCTAGGTTAGAAGAGGGTCCCATCAGAAACAACTCAAGAGTGTCCTAGTAAGCTCTTGTCTCTGCTCCACGCTTGCTTCATCTCCTGTGAATGGTCATTGCTGGTGAGGTGGCACGCAGGACCTCCGCAATGCCACGCTGGTGTTCAGATAAGACCGGTTCCATGGAGTTTACACCAACTCCCTCCACACCCTCTCTCCCACACTGCGACTTTCTCCCTGATTTGGACCTTTTTTTTCAGGTCTTTCAGTGTGAACCTTCGGGCGGTGTTCCATGTTTCCCAGGTGAGAAGGGCCTGTCAGCTGCAGAGGGCTGGAGCCAGGGATTAAGAATGTTAAGTTGTGGTTAATTTACTAGTCGAGGAGTCGATGGAATTTCCGTTGACTACTCAACTAGTCAATAGGCACGTCCACATTCCTCCTTTGAGATGTACAAGAGCCACTGCTGGGGTCCCTACATTTCAAAGGAGGAATGCGGAACTCCACATGCAGCCTGGTGGCGTGCCAGCTTTGAAATGCACAGGAGTCCCCAGCAGGGGGTCTTGTGCATTTCAAAGCGACAGCGCACCATGGAGCCTGGGCTCCATGCTGCGCTGCCGTTTTGAAATGCCACGCGGAGCCGGGGGCAGCTGGGGACTCCCCAGTTGACTCCAGGCATCATGCAGCGCTGCCCCTTTGAAACGCTGCCTCGGCATTTGAAAGGGACAGCGTCACACAACCGATCCCAGGATCAGCTGTGCGGCGCTGCAGCGCATGGTGCCCAGGGTCAGCTGGGGAGTCTCCAGGTGACCCTGGGCTCCAGACCATGCCGCACAGCTGAGCTGGGGATCAGCTGTGCAGAGCTGCCCCTTTGAATGCCACCTCAGCATTTCAAAGGGGCAGCGCCTCACAGCTAATCCAGGGCTCAGCTGTGTGGCGCTGCTGCTTTGAAATATCCCCTCTTCCCCCCCTCCCCTTTGCTGCCTCTCTCTGAGAGAGGCAGCCAGGGGGGATTGACTAGTCGACTGACTATCCGATAAGCATTTATCCCTGCCAGGGATACACTGTTGAGTTTCGTCTTCCCTGAAGCCATGTGTATAATGGAAATACAAGTGAAGCTGGGCTAGCATCTCTGCTAGAACCAGCCCTCGTTAGTGTATGTTAGAGCAGCTGCTCCTGTCTGAGTTCAGCGCTGAGCAGAGTCTGGGATTACTGCTCGGGCAAGCTCTTCTAACCCCCCCAAGAAGGCACCAATAGGCTGGGTTGGATGAGTTCCCCCCACACACACACTTGTTCTTTTGTGCTGTTTCATAGAATCATAGAACACTAGAACAGGAAAGGACCGCGAGAGTCATCAAATCCAGTCTCCTGCCTTCACGGCAGGAGCAGTCACCATCTAGAGCAGAGCTACTCAACTTTGGAAGCCCCGGGGGCCACAATGATACTCACAGCACATGCCAAGGGTTGCAACTTAAATGTAGTTGCATATACATGCAAATATCTATGCAAATAGTTTCTTTCACACTGACAGGCAGGAATACAAAGATTAAGCCTTAAGCTGCGGCGCTGGACCCAAACGTGGCCAATGTGAGCCAGTCAGCACCTCACAGGCTCTGCCCACAAGGCTAAGCAGCCAGCACTTCCCACAATGCCCCGGCACTCCTGGCACCTCCTCCCTGGAGTCTAGAAAGGCCGACACCTGTACCCGTCTGTTCCAGCCAGTCCATCTGCTTGGGTCTTTCAATGCTCGCCCTGCCTGGGAGACACCTCCCCAGTGGAGGTCATGTTCAAAAGATCCCACCCACGGGCCGTGTGTTGAGCCCTGCGTAACCACACGGCGGACCACAAACAAACGGGCTGCGGGTCGCGTGTTGAGTAGCCCGATCCAGATCGTCCATGACAGGTGTCTGTCGAACCTGCTCTTAAATATCTCCAGAGATGGAGATTCCACAACCCCCCTAGGCAATTTATGCCAGTGTTTAACAACCCTGACAGCTAGGAAGTTTTTCCTAATGTCCAATCTAAACCTCCCTTGCTGCAATTTAAGACCATTGCTTCTTGTCCTATCCTCAGAGGCCAAGGAGAAAAATTTTTCTCCCTCACCCTTGTTGACACCCTTTTAGATACCTGAAAACCACTATCATGTCCCCTCACAGACTTCTCTTTTCTAAACAAAACAAGCCCAATTCTTTCAGTCTTCTTTCATAGCTCATGTTCTCTAGACCTCTAAACATTCTTCAAAAGCGGCGAGGAGTCCTGTGGCACCTTATAGACTAACCGAAGTGTTGGAGCATAAGCTTTCGTGGGCAAAGACCCACTTCGTTAGATGCATGCATCTGGCGAAGTGGGTCTTTCATGTAACACTCTCTTGATCTCCAACAGTCACACAAACACGGCTTCCTCTCTGATACTAAACATTCTTGTTGCTCTTCTCTGGACCTTCTCCAATTTCTCCACATCTTGGACACATTACGCCAATTGAGGCCTAATCGGCGCAGAGTAGAGCGGAAGAATGACTTCTTGTGTCTTGCTCACAACACTCCTGTTAATGCCTCCCAGAATCACGTTTGCTTTTTTTGCAAGTGTCACATTGTTGACTCATATTTAGCTTGTGGTCCACTCTGACCCCTAGATCCCTTTCTGCAGGACTCTTTCCTAGACAGGCGCTTCCCATTCAGTGTGTGTGAAACTGATTGTTCCTCCCTAAGTGGATTCCTTTGCATTGATCCTTATTAAACTACATCCTATTTACCTCAGACCATTTCTCTAATTTGTCCAGATTGTTTTGAATTTTGACCCTATCCTCCAAAGCACTTGCAGCTTGGTGTTATCTACAAACTTAATAATAGTATTATTGAACTGATCCCAAAACAGACCCCTGCAGAACTCCACTTGTTATGCCTTTCAGGCATGAATGTGAACCGTTAATAACTACTCTCTGAGAACGGTTATCCAGCCAGTTATGCACCCACCTTATAGTAGCCCCATCTAGGTTGTATTTGCCTAATGTATTGATAAGAAGATCATGAGAGACCATATCAAATGCCCTTCTAAAATCTAGCTATACCACGTCCACCACTTCTCCTTTATTGACAAGACTCGTTATCCTATCAAAGAAAGCTATCAGATTGGTTTGATGTGATTTGTTCTTTACAAATCCATGCTGGCTGTTTCCTATCACTTTATTTTCTTCCCAGATGTCAGCAGATGAATTCCTTAATTATTTGCTCCATTATCTTTCAGATCATTTCCCGGCAGATGATTGCACGGGGGGTGGCAGGAGCAATCGTCAACGTTTCGAGCCAGGCGTCTCAGCGGGCTCTGCAGGATCATGCAGTCTACTGTGAGTGTCTCCACTTCAGCCCCCTCCAGACATGCCCATTGATCTGTAAGGGAGGGCAGCTGGAGCCACAAGTGCAGGAACGTGGTTGTGGGATCAGTGAGTGTGTTGACCCAGCTCAGGGGCCGTGCACTCAGCTTCTTCCTTCGGTTGGGTTTTATTGAAGGTTGTACAAAAAGTGCCCTGGATATGCTGACCAAGGCGATGGCTCTGGAGCTGGGACCGCACAAGGTGAGCGGGGACGGGGCAGGCACGAGCGAGCAGAGGCAGTTCTGTTACCTAATGCCCTGCGGTTGGTGACAGATCCGGGTGAACAGCGTGAACCCCACGGTGGTTATGACTGACATGGGGCGAATTAACTGGAGTGAGCCTCAGAAAGCTGCGGGCATGATCCAGCGAATTCCTCTGGGGAAGTTTGCAGGTCAGTGGCAGGGATTTGCTACGGAGCCATTCCACATTCAGCTCCTCTGCACCGTGGTGCTTCCTTCTCCCAGGCTGCTCAGCCATGGCTGCCTGCCTCTGCGTGAGCCCGCCAGCTCAAGGAGCAGCAGTGGCACCGCTCTGCTCAGTCTTGCCGTGCCCAGGTTTCCACTTGGAGCCAGCAAGAACCAGTCAGGGCTCTTCATCCCGCCTCCCTAGTAGGGGTCTGGGCAGGGGGGCAATACCCCCCCACCACCAGGCAGGCGCACAGGAGAGTAACGCCACCCTGTGCTGTGCCCGCCAGCCAGCCATCCTGGGAACACAGCCTGGGCTGCTGAATGCCCAGGGACCAGCCGAAGGAGGGGGAATCCCCCCCCCCAACGTTAGATCTCCGTATTGGCCAAGAGGATGCACCACAAGGCAGAGGGAAGGCTGCTCCCGGAAGCAGGCAGGTTTCTTTTCCTGCTGCTAGTGCAGTTGAGGGGGTCTTTCTGTGTCCTGTTCCAGAGGTAGATGACGTGGTGAACAGCATCCTCTTCCTGCTGAGTGACGGGAGCGCGATGACAACCGGGGCCTCGCTGCCAGTGGATGGGGGGTTTCTCATCGCCTAAGCTGCTGCCTGGGCACTGGCCCCCCAGGGAGACGCCTGCTTTGGCTGGCACCGTTTTTACTCAAAGCTGGGCGGGGGGGGCCAGTGAGTGACACAGGCGCCAAGCAGTGAGCGGGAGGGCTCAGCGGATGCTGGCGCAGGGACGTGGGTCGTTCCCCTGGGGGAAGCGTGGCTGTTCTGCCTGGAACAAAGGCTCCACACTCCTTCATGGAGAATGTTTATTGTACCAAAATAAGAGGTGTTTGTCTTGTCACTCTACATGATGATCAGAACCAGGGCCTGTCTGTGCTCACCCCCTCTCCCCACCCTCCTGACGCACGCTGCCCCAGCCCAGCCCAGCACCTTCCCACCTCCTCACGGCCTCTTCCATAGCAATACCCTGGGCTGCATGGGGGTGGTGAGGCCCCTGTGCACCGTCCTTCTCCCGTGACTGCCGGGCCGGGCGCCACGCCCAAGGGATGCTGTGGTAAAAGGCACTGAGCACACGGGGCTGCTTCATGCACTGAGCTGCCCTTGTGATTAGTACCCAATAAAGCACCAAATCGTTAGTTCTTCAGCCTCTGGCTCCTGCTTACGTCACCCCTGCTGGAGTTTGTTCTCTGACTCCCAGTCGCTGGCACGTGAGTGCACCCGTTAGTTAGGTATCACCAGCAATAGGCTGGGGTGAGGAGGCCCACGACCCTTCCAGCTGGTCTGGTCATTCACAAACCAACTCCCAGTGGCCCTACCTCCCCCCCAGGGATTCCCCCCCTGTGCACTGCACACAGAGGGGCTTCTGTCACAGAACGGGTGGCTTAAGGAGAGCTACCCTGCCCCTGGCTCCTTCCTTGGGGGCTGCACAGCATCCACCTAACCTCCCGCTCCCACTGCCCCTTCACATCAACACTGACGTTAAATCAAAGAGACATTTAAAAAAACACTGACTTCATACATGATGAAGGGCCCCACAGACCACGGCCCCCTCCAGAAACACCCCGCGAACACGCAATCTGTTGGAGGGGGATGAACAGGACATGCTGAGTCAGCACCTTGCCAACACGCTCAGAACACGGTACACTTCTTGCCAGGCTTCTTCACAGGCGGGGGGCAGAGCACAGCCCGGATAGCTTCGTCAAACACCGTCTTCAGCCCCCGCTGGGTCAGGGCCGAGCACTCCAGGTACTTCACTGAGCCTGGGGGGAAGAGACATCTCGCACCAAACCGCCCACGGCCTGGCTGAGGCTGCAAACTCTGGAGAAGGGACTGGCCTTTTCTTCCTCATTTCTACAGGGCCTAGCGCAATAGCGTCCTAGGCCGCAGCGAGGGCTCCCGGGTGTTAGGATAACGCCCCCTTGGAAACCAAAAGCCAGGCCCAGAAAGGGGCTCCGGCTCTTGCTGCAGTAGGTGCCCAAGACTTACCAATCTCCCGTGCCATGGCCAGGCCCTGGGGGTAGGTGATGGGGGCCAGTTTCTTATCACGCAGCCTTTCAATGGTGTCCTTGTCATCCCTCAAGTCCAGCTTGGTGCCCACCAGGATGATGGGAGTATTTGGGCAGTGGTGCCGGACCTCTGGGTACCACTACAACAGAGATGTGCACTGAGCTCCGGCAGGGGCAGGCAGCCTCACTCACCAATTGCTCGTTTAGTAGGTACAGATAGTGCCCCAAGGCACCTAAAATACTAGTAAAAGTCCACGCGAAGGACCGTTTATGTGCAGCTACAAAAAGGAGTTAAAGCAAGTGGGGAAACTGAGGCATGGAGCAGGAAAGCTGCACAGCAAGTCTCATAGACTTTAAGGTGAGAAGGGACCATTATGATCATCTAGTCTGACCCCCTGCACAATGCAGGCCACAGAATCTCACCCACCGACTGCTAGAATAATCCTCTCACCTATATCTCAGATATTGAAGCCTTCAAATAGTTTAAAGACCCCAAGATGCAGAGAATCCTCCAGCTGTGATCCGTGCCCCATGCTACAGAGGAAGGCGAAAAACCTCCAGGGCCTCTGTCAATCTACCCTGGAGGAAAATTCCTTCCCAACCCCAGATATGGCGATAAGCTGAACCCTGAGCATGTGGGCAAGACTCACCAGCCAGATACCCAGGAAAAGTTCTCTAAAGCAACTCCTATCATCCCTCCATTGGCCTATTTACCACTAATAATGAAAGGTCAATTAGTTACCAAGATCATGTTATCTCATCAAACCATCCCCTTCATAAACCCATCTAGCTTAATCTTGAAGCCAGATAGGTCTTTTGCCCCCACTACTTCCCTTGGAAGGCTGTTCCAGAACTTCACTCCTCTAATGGTTAGAAACCTTTTAATTTCAAGTCTAAACTCCTACTAGCCAGCTTATATCCATTTGTTCTTGTGTCCACATTGGTATTAAGCTTAAATAATTCCTCTCCCTCCCTGGTATTTATCCTCTAATATATTTAAAGAGAGCAATCATGTCTCCCCTCAGCCTTCTTTTGGTTAAGGTAAACAAGCCAAGCTCCTGAGTCTCCTTTCATAAGACAGGTTTTCCATTCCTCGGATCATCCTAGTGGCCCTTCTTTGTACCTGTTCAGTTTGAATTCATCCTTCTTAAACATGGGAGACCAGAACTGCACACAGTATTCCAAATGGGGTCTCACCAATGCCTTGTATAATGGCACTAACACCTCCTTATCCCTACTGGAAATACCTCGCCTAATACATCCCAAGACCGTATTAGCCTTTTCACGGGCATGTCACAATGGCGGCTCATAGTCATCCTATAATCAACCAGGACTCGAGTCCTTCTCCTCCTCCGTTACTTCCAACTGATGTGTCCCCAGCTTATAACTAAAATTCTTGTTATTAATCCTAAATGCATAACCTTACACTTCTCACTATTAAATTTCATCCTATTGCTATCACTCCAATTTACAAGGTCATCCAGATCTTCCTGTATGATATCCCGATCCTTTTCTGAATTGGCAATACCTCCCAACTTTGTGTCATCCATAGATTTTATCAGGACACTTCCACTTTTGGTGCCAAGGTCAGCAATAAAAGATTAAATAAAATTGGCCCCAAAACTGATCCCTGAGGAACTCCGCTAGTAACCTTCCTCCAACCTGACAGTTCACCTTTCAGTATGACCTGCTGTAGTCTCCTTTAACCAGTTGCTTATCCACCTCTCAACTTTCATATTAATCCCTATCTTTTCCAATTTAACCAATAATTCCCCATGTGGTACTGTATCAAATGCCTTACTAAAGTCGAGGTAGATTAGATCGACTGCATTTCCTTTATCTAAAAATCTGTTACTTTCTCAAAAAGGAGATCAGGTTGGTTTGGCACGATCTACCTTTTGTAAAACCATGTTGTAATTTGTCCCAATTGCCATTAACCTCAATGTCTCTAACTACTTTCTCCTTCAAAATTTTTCCAAGATCTTGCATACTACAGATGTCAAACTAACAGGCCTATAGTTACCTGGATTGCTTTTTTTCCCTTTCTTAAAAATAGGAACTATATTAGCAATTCTCCAGTCAAATGGTACAACCCCTGAGTTTAGAGATTTATTAAAAAATTTTGCTAATGGACTTGCAATTTCATGTGCCAGTTCCTTTAATAGTCTTGGATTAAGATTATCTGGGCCCCCCGACTTACTCCCATTAAGCTGTTCAAGTTTGGCTTTTGCCTCGGATATGGTAATATCTACCTCCATATCCTTATTCCCATTTGTTATGTTACCCTTATCCCTAAGCTCTTCATTAGCCTCATTAAAGACTGAAGCAAAGTATTTGTTTAGATATTGGGCCATGCCTACATTATCGTTAACCTCCATTCCATCCTCAGTAATTAGCGGTCCCACTTCTTTTTTCCTATTTATATGGCTATAAAACCTTTTACTATTGGTTTTAATTCCCTTTGCAAGGTCCAACTCTACATGACTTTTAGCCTTTCTCACTTTGTCCCTACATGCTCTAACCTCAATAAGGTAGCTTTCTTTGCTGGTCCCTCCCATCTTCCACTCCTTCTATGCTTTCTGCTTTTTCTTAATCACCTCTCTGAGATGCTTGCTCATCCAGCTTGGTCTAAAACACCTGCCTATAATTTTTTTCCCCCTTTCTTGGGATACAGGCTTCTGACAGCTTCTGCAACTTTAACTTAAAATAATCCCAGGCCTCCTCTGCCTTTAAATCCATAAATTCTTTAGTCCAATCAACTTCCCTAACTAATTTCCTTAATTTATGAAAGTTAGCCCTTTTGAAATCAAAAACCCTAGTCTCCGATTTATTTTTGTTGGGGACACAGCTGGGGATACTATGCCTCCCTTTGCCCCATCTTTGCTTCTAGCCTTATCTAAAGCTCAGCTTCCAGAAGGCAGGGACGGCCAAAGGAAGAGCAGCCCTTCCTCCACGCTGCAGCTGCCTCCTCTCCTCTGCCTTTCATAGGAGGGTTGAGAGATTTCAGGCTCGTCTCCAAAGGGCAGCCACTGTGGCTTACACACAGCCAGCTCTGCTGGCCCTGGGCTCCCTACACTGTCCCAGTGCTGAGAGAGAGACGATGAGACTGTACAGCAGGGGTTGGTCTGTCCCTCATGGGGGGTAGGGACCGGGCCGTTCCTCCCCCTCCCCAAAAGGAAGAAAGCGAGTTACCTTGGCTCGGACATTCTCGAACGAGGCCGGACTCACCAGGGAGAAGCAGATCAAGAAGACGTCCTGTGAGAGGACAGGAGATCAGTCACTGGGAAAGGATCCAACAGCAATGGCCAAGGGTGGATGGGGGCATCAGGCAGGGCGGGTTGGGTGGGGGGGAATCCCTCCATTGAAAGACCAAATGCAAATGACAGTTGTGTGGGGGCAGGTCCTCAGCTACGCACATGAGCAGCCTCCAAGGCCCCCAAACAAACTGCAGGCTTTTGCCATTCAAACCAGCCCCCAAAAGCACTTGGAGGGGCTGCGGGGGGAGAGCCGCATCTGTTCTCACCCCACAGCACCTCCTGGGGCAGCTCCAGTGATGCAAACAAACTCCCAGCTTCAAAAACTGGGACCCTGTCAAAGAGAGGAAAAGGGCTGGACCCAGAGACCACCCTGCCCAGGTGCAGGGAGCAGAACGAGCCCAGCCTACTCACCGTCTGAGGGTAGGAGAGGGGCCGCAGCCGGTCATAGTCTTCTTGCCCTGCTGTATCCCAGAGACCCAGGTTCACTGGCTTTCCGTCCACCATGACGTTGGCCGAGTAATTATCAAACCTGCCACAAAAAGAATCCCTGTGAGTGACAAGAAGGGAACCCCAGGCCAGGCCAGGGCGAGGCAGAAGGGAACCACAACAGGGGCCCAGGGCGAGGCAGAAGGGCACCCCAGGCCAGGCCAGGGCGAGGCAGAAGGGAACCACAACAGGTCCAGGCCAGGGCGAGGCAGGAGGGAATTGTCCAGCATTATCTGTAATGAAAGAGGTGCTGGGACTCAAGCCATGTTTTTACATTTATAACTGATGCTGCCAGGCGCCGGGGTCAGTCCTGGCCAGATAAGCACTGGGATCGTCACCAGGGATGCTGGAGTTTAACCGATTCTGCAGTTAACCAATCAGTTAACCAGTTACCTGGTGCTTGTCGGTTACACTCTGCCCGGCTCTCGGAAGTGGGGCCAGCAGGGGCAGGTGGGTGCCCTCCCAGAGAGGCTTCACTGTGGGCTCTGCAGTTTCATAGAATCACAGAACAAGAACTGGAAGAGTCGAGTCCAGTCCAGCCCTCACGGCAGAACCAAGCACTGTCTAGATCACCCCCGACAGGTGTCTAGTAACCTGCTCTTAAATATCGCCACAGATGGGGATTCCACAACCTCTCTGGGCAATTTATCCCAGTGTCTGACCCCCCTGACAGGTAGGAAGTTTTTCCTAATGTCCAACCTAAACCTCCCTTGCTGCAGTTTAAGCCCATTGCTGCTTGTCCTGTCCTCAGAGGACAAGGAGGACAATTTTTCTCCCTCCTCCTTGTGACACCCTTTTAGATACCTGACAATCGCCATCATGTCCCTTCTCAGGCTTCTTTTTTCTAAACTAAACAATCCCAATTCCTTCAGCCTTCCTTCATAGGTCATGTTCTCTAGACCTTTAATCATTCTCGTTGCTCTTCTCTGGACCCTCTCCAATTTCTCCACATCTTTCTTGAAATGTGGTGCCCAGAACTGGACACAATACTCCTGTTGAGGCCTAATCAGCGCAGAGCAGAGTGGAAGAATGACTTCTCCTCTTGCTCACAACACTCCTGTTAATGCAGCCCTTACTTAAAGCTTCTTTAAAGCTTTACACTGCAGAGCCCACAGCATGTGACCGCTGAGATTTTAACCAACTTTTCACATCCCTAATTGTCACGTGATCACAATCTCCCCTCACCGCTGTGCCAGGAGCCCAGTGCCGATACTCACACGGTGGGGATATACTCTCCAGGGAAGGCATTCGTGGTGTAGCTGATCAGCAGGCAGGTCTTCCCCACAGCCCTGCAGAAGGGGAAAGGGCAGAGCATGACCTGGCAGGATGGGAGAAGCCACAGGAGAGAAAGATACAAGCAGCAAGCTGGAGGGCCAGTGAAGAGGCAGAGCTGTGCAGCGCACTCTCCAGCACGCTAGGAGGTGGGACCAGACCTGAACACACTCCATGTTGTGTCCAATGTTCCCACTAATCTTTTCCATCCGTGTGTGGAATGAATTTTTCTATGTACACCAAGGCATGTGCCTGTGTACCACACATGCTGCATGCTTGCAGGTGCTCTACTAATCAGCTGGGGGGCATTGGAGTCTCTCCTGAGCAGCCGCACAAGTGTGCAGCTCAGGGAACGCTGCCGTGTCCCAAGCACACATCTGACCATGCTCCAAGAGAGGGCCATTCCTGACTCGCGCTCCACTTTCAAAGGCTGCTCCCCCCTCAATGCGATAACTGGCATAACCAGCACCACAGGCCCTAACCAGGATGGGGCTTTCAGACACACGACAGCCTCTCTGCCCTCCCAGCCTTTGCACTAGCCAAGATGCAACTTGTCCTTGTTCCACCTCTATGGGAAGCGTTTCTGAGGAGTCGAGGCAGAGGTGCTGGCACAATGTATATACTGGGGTGCTGAGAGCCACTCAACCAAACAGGAAATCCTAACTACTACAGAGACCATGTCAAGCCAGGGGTGCGGCAGCACGCCCCACACTCAAGGCCTAAGCGTTGACGGAATCCCTTTCTCGTCCCTCTCAGTGATCTGACACTGAAGCAGAACGGTTCTCTCCATCGGAGGGATGAAATAACTGGCAGATAAGACCAAGCCTGGAACACAGTCAGGAGACCTGGTTGTCTTGGCTCTGCCTCTACCTGCTGTGGGCAAGTCATATCACCTCTCGGCCAGTTCCCTGCCTGCTCTCTGTGTATCTTGTCTATTTAGACTGTCGGCTCTCTAGGCACAGCTTCCCACCTCGTATACATTTGCACAGTGGTTGGGGCCCCTTGGGAGTCAATGTACTGCAAGTCCCAACAAAAAGAAGCCAGCCCCATCCATCTCCGCCAGTGACCAGTAGCAGCTGCTTCAAAGGAAGGTGCTACGTTTTTATCATCCTTAGAGCCCTGCATAGATACAAAATTGGTATCTGCATCCGTATCACCAAAAATGAGCCACAGACACAAAGCAGAGATCCGCAGATTTGCTGGGGTCTAGATACAACATTTGTATCCATATGAGGAGCCATGGATCTAAAGCAGAGATGTGCAGGGCTCTAGTTATCTTCACCACTGGCTGTAGGGACATGAAGTAAAGGACAGTCCCAAGAGCCCCTTTTTACAGCCCCTCAGATCCTCACCCCAGTGTCTAGAATCAGGTGCCCAGATGCTCTTTTTCAGGCCTGCCTAGCGTTTTGCCCACCCCAGGGGCTGGGTGGGTGTCCAATGGACAACGCAAAGGTAAGGTAGGGGGGATGGTAAGAGATATGGAGATGGCCCCAGGGTAAGCCAGGGTGGTGGGGAGAGAGCCCAACAGGATCTGTAGGCCCCAGGGTGAGCTATGGGTAGGGCAGGACAGGCTGGGTGGCTCCCGTGGGATGCCCTAGAGGAGGGAGATGTCTGCTGGAACGGGATAAGGAGATGGGACAGGTGGGTAGCAGAAGGGTCCCTGAATTTTCCTTTCATCTGCCACTGTGATTTAACCAGTTCCTAAGGCTGCATCAGAACGGGGGGGATGATCAGTCTCCGTAGCTGGGGAGACACCACAGCAAGGGGGAGACACAGAGCTGGGGGCAGTGCTGAGGGGAGATACATGGGGGCACAAGGGTGGAGGAAGACACCTGGCTCAGAGGGGGGCCAGGGGTTGCACTGCTACCGGGAAGACACACAGCTGGGGGCAGGGGAAGCGCGCACAGCCTGGGAGGGGAATCCCAGGGGCAGGGATGTGCTGCTGGGTAGAGTGACATGTGATTGGGGGGGGGGGTGCTGCAGGGGGGACAACATAGGGTGGGAGGCAGTGCTGCGTGGGCGACAAGTCTGGGTGTGTGTGAGAGGAGACAGAGAATGGTGGGGTGGGGGAAGGGAGACACAGGCCAGAGGCACTGTGGGGGGAACAGAGTCAGGGAGTGCTGTGGGGATGACACAGCCCAGGGCAGGGGGGGCACAGCAGGGGAAACATAAGGTGGGGGGCACAAGCCAAGGCCACTGTGCAGTGGGGGACACAGAGCAGGGAGCACATGGTGAGGTCACAGCACAGGATGGGGGGGCATGTGGTGGAGGGGATGCAGCAGGGACAGAGATTGAAAGGGGTGTGGCGGGGAGCAATACAGGGTGGGGGGGTCTGGGAGGACACAGATGGGGCAGGAAGTGGAGGGGGCACACGGGTGGGGAGAACATGGGGAGGCACAGAGCAGGGGGGCCACAGATAGGAAAGGATGCACTGGGGGCACAGAGCCGGGGCGGGGACACATATAGGAGAGGATGTGGGGACCTCTGGAGGACGCGGATAGGGGAGGACGCGGGGTGAATCGGGGGCACGGAGCGGGGACTAGGATGGGGAGGATGCAGGGGAGTCTGGGGTACGCGGAAAGGGGAGGATGCAGGGGAGAATCAGGGGGCACGGAGCGGGGACTAGGATGGGGAGGATGCAGGGAGTCTGGGGTACGCGGAAAGGGAGGATGCAGGGGAGAATCGAGGGGCACGGAGCGGGGAGGATGCAGAGAGAATCGGGGGGCGCGGAGCGGGGAAGGCGGATGGGGAGGATGCGGGGAGCACGGAACTGGGGGGAGGGGGACGCGAAGCGGAGATGCGGGGCCGCCCCGGTTGGGAGCAGGCGCCAGGGCGCGGCTCTGCCGGGGACCCTTCCCAGCCCGGCCCCCAGACTCGCTCTGCGGCCCCAGCGCCCCCCGGCCGGCCCGGCGCTCACCCGTCGCCCACCACCACACACTTGATCGCCTGCATCTGCCCGGGATGGCGGCGCCTTTGCGACGCGCCGCAGCAGCCAGCGAGCGAGCGGCGCCGGGCGGGGCCCACACGCCGAGCGCAGCCGCGCCCCGCGGGGGGAGCCGGGGCGGGCTGGCTGGCAGCTACAACCTCCGTCCCCTTCGCTCCCGCTCAGCCCCGCCGCCCCGGAGGAAGACGAAGGAACCCCCTCGCCCCATGCACAGAGGGCCCAGGGCGGAGACTCGCTCAGACCCTGAAATAAAAGCCCAGACTCCCCCGGCGGTCCTGTGGCGGTGAGTTCCACAGGCCACCTCTGCTTTGTGCCCACACAACAGCCGCACAACGCAGGGGCTTCAGCCCCAGCCTCCAAGCCAGAAACACCCCTCCTGGCGAGCGAGCACACGGGCTCACATCGAGCCTGGCAAACCACAAACCAAAGCACAGAAAGGAGGGGCAGGTGCTAGCCCCTATGGATGCTGGAGGGATAGGGAGGTGCAAGCAGCAAACTCCAGCCAGACTGGAGCTCAGGTGCTAACATTGAATCCAGAGCAAACTCCTGCCTTTCTGCTTTCCTGTGCCAAGTCCAGTGCAACCAGAATTCAGATATCACCATCCCCTTACATGCTCCATCCAGGTAAATACACCAGAACCTACCGCAGCATGATAGTCTCCTTCTACTGAATAGAGAGGTAGCCGTGTTAGTTTGATCTTGCTAAAACAAAAGGAAAAACTATGTAGCACTTTAAAGACTAACAAGATGATTTAATAGGTGATGAGCTTTTGTGGGCCAGACCCACTTCCTCAGATCATATTCTGGAAGAGAATTGGCATGGCCATATATACCAAAGGAATACAATGAAAAAAGTGAACACATTATTAAACTGACATATCAGATTTAGTACAGAAGATGGGGTGAGGGAGAGGGAGGAAGGGAATAGCTATTTATGAATCAATGAACGGCTAATCAGGGGTGATAAGTGGGGAAGCTATCTTTGTAATGGGTAAGGTAATTAGCATCTTTGTTAAGGCCCATTCGTAAAGCATCAAATTTAAGCATGAATAAAAGTTCTGAAGTTTCCCCTCTGTAATCTGGTGTTAAAGTCTCTTTGAAGTAAGATGCATGTAGTAAGGTTAAGACTATGTCCAGGTAGGTTGAAATGAAAAGCAACTGGTTTTTCCTTGTGAAGAGGTCTGATTTGTGGGCATTAATTCTTTGGCGAAGTGGACAGACTTCTCAGACACAGAATCACAGTGTACACACCCCTCAGTCCTTTCTTAACGACTGGGATAGGGTGTGATGGAAAAAGGCAAACAATGGCATTGACTCATCAATGGCAGTATGAGGAAAGATATGGGTTAACTAATGCATCACAGGGATATTGGCATCAGTAAAAAACTGTAGTTAAAGATGAACACAACTAAGTGATTCATCCTGACACCTCTCACGCCCCAGTGCTGCAGTTTCCATGAACAAGGTTTGAAACAAAATATCAGCTACTAGAAAAAGTTTAGTAACATGGGCCTTTTTAAGTCATCGCGAACCTCTAAATTACATTTTTCATCCACAAACTGCTATAGAAAAATCAAGTAAAGCATAAGCTAAAATGAACATGTAAGAATTACACTGTAACCTAAAAGGTCATTTCTGTAGACTGTTTTCACAGCTGTTGAAATGGAATCTGACCGTAGGCACTCCTACCCCCCCCTTACATTGTGGCGTATTAGGGTCAGGGGTAGGGATGTCAGCGTGTAGATGACTATACGATTAACCGATACCCCTAGGTTTATCGGCTAATCCTGTCAACTACTCACATTCCCCCCCTTTGCTGCCTTTGTATCAGAGGCAGTGGGGCCAGTGCCCATGAGGAGCTGGCTTTAAGCAGGCCCCCTTGCACCACTGCCTCAGAGAGAGGCAGCAGCACAGAGGGTGAGGGGGATAGGCTGGAGCCAATACCGTAAGTAGGCCGCTTTCAAGCAAGCTCCCCTCACATGCTGGCTCTGTGCACCCGCCTCCCCCCCCAACTGCCTCCTATCAGAGGCAGCAGCGGGGTTGGGGGGCAGGGGAGGCTGCCGCAGAAACAGCCTCTGTCCACAGTGGGCCTGAGGTCCCCATGGACAGAGGCTGCTCCGTATCCCCCGCAAACCTAGGCCCGCTGCAGATAGAGGCTGCTTTGTGGCAGCAGCCCATCCATGGAGGGGCGGGGGGTGTCTCAGACCCCTATGGACAGGGGCTGCTGCCACGCCATGCTGCCGCCTCTATCAGAGGCATCAGTGCAGGGTGGCAGGCAGCCAGTCCACAAGGGGGGCTGGTTTTTAAACTGGTTTCCCTGGCAGACGAGCTCTGTCTGCTACCCCATGCTGTTGCTTCTGATACAGAGGCAGCAGTGTGGGGTGTCAGGGGGCTCCTTGGGAGCGAGGCCGGGAGTGCACTGGCTGCCGGCCCAACCCCCGGGGACTATCAAATAGGGGTGTAACGGGTAAGATTTCATGCAGTTACACGACTATTCAATTACACACTCTCTTCCATCCCTAGCCGGGCAGAGCTAGTGGTGGAAGCTGGAGTCCTTTAGTCAAGTATATCCCCACAGATAGGAGAATCTGATTTGAATACAAAAGTGTTCTAATAGCCACAGGCACAGGGACATTGCATGGCTGAAGGGTAGGCCTCAACAGTGGATTTAGTCCCAGTTCTACAATACTCTGAGCTTGTTTAATTTTAAAATCCATATGCATAATGAAACTGCCTATATTTCCCCCACTCCTCATAGCGCAGCGAGCTGTGGCTAGCTGCTGCAAGCAGTCCCTGGACCAGCGAATACAGATTTCCCCCTCACACATAGTGGGCAACTGGGGTCTATGGAAGCAGGAAAGAACACAGTTCTGTAGGACAACACGAGAAATGCAGAGTAATTTCTCACATTATCGTATTATAGGTTACCCTTGGAGAATAGAGTTCCAGTGGCTCTTGCCCCTCCAGGGGCAAGGTGTAAGGGTATGGGGCCGGGCTGATATGTACCTTCATTGTGTTTCCAGTTTACTAGGATTTAGGTAAGATACAGTCAGTGTTTTGGAAGCCCAGAAAAGACTCAAGATGCTCTAGTCCTCTAAAGTGAATTTAAGTCACAGCTTTGGGGAAGAGGAGGAAGTCCCTATGATTGACTGCTTGCCCTGTCTGTCTCCTGCTGTGAAGCAACCAATCAGAGGTGCTATAGGTAGAGTTCTCTCTCTCCCCAACCCCCCATAGCAACCAAAGCCATTCTCACAGGAGGGGCAGGCAGCAAACACAACCCAGCAACCTCAGGGTGACTCGGCTCCCTCCTTCCCCTCATCTGAGCAATGACCCGTGAATGGTTTTATTCTTCCTGACAGCCCAAACTCTGGTCTGTCCTAGAAGGGCCAGGCCAGACCACCTGCTGTTAAAATCCACTTTGGATCTGGCACTTTTCCATTCACGGTGAAAAAAGTTTGAACTGAGCACAAAGAATTTACGCCTTGGGCAAAAGGGATGTAAAGGGGGGAGGGAGAGACAAAGAATAGGGGCAGTTGCCAGACACCAGGAGAGCCCTCCTTTTACCACCCAAGATGCCTACTGGAAACATCTAAGACTGAACAGATTTTCCATTTTGAGCAGCTGAGGTTCTGGCCTCTCAACTCAGTTACAGCTGCTGTTCACAGGCCTCTTCTGGCTCTCAAGAAGGGACTTGGAGCTAAGCAATCACCCTGAGGAGGTTCAATCCAGGCCCCTTCTGTTTTTAGCTGTGTTCAAAATCTCTGTAACCTCTAGATGCCCTTAGCTACTTCTCCATACAGCTGTCCCCCGCTCACTGGCCAGCCCCAGGTCTTCCCGCAGAAAGCACACCAGAGATCAACAAAACAGTTAAAAACAAACATTAGGGCCCTTACGTTTCAAGGCGTGCAGCCGATGACTGCTCAGTATTGTAACAAAATTCAAATGCTCTTTATTTAAAAATGAACCCAACAAAACAGACAGCCCCCTAGATCCAGAGAGAAGGGCACAGATTTCACTTTCATCTTAGGTTTTAAAATGTGCATTAAAATTAATATAAAACCATTCACCATGTCCTACACCTAATTTTCTGGCATTCTATAGCCAGGGAATGAGAACTCACAGCCTCTCCACCCGTTCAAAGTCAAGGCAATAGCACTGCTAAGCTGCCAGGGGCCTGGCAGAACCCGGCATCCATTCTTTGCAGCATGTCACTTCAGAAGGATCCAGTGGGATTTCCTACTCCCGCCCCCCCTCCCAAAAATGTGGAATGAAAAACTGTTTTCTGCCTCTCTCTTGTTAAAGAGGCTCCAGTTTAGGACAGTGGCTCGCACTGAGCAGACACAGGAGCTTCCCTACTTTTCAACATCATGTAAGCCATAGTCAATAATTCATTATCGAGCCTGGGACTGCAGCCACCTCCCAGCATGGCTGGTTTTATTTATTATGGTATGTCTGTGTCACCCATCACCATCGTATCTGGGTTCACTGTACCTTGCTGCAGTGACACAGATGGCTCCCAAGCATGGGAGCTGGTTTTAACAGTCTCCCTGTTGAGTGCTGACAAGACTTCCTTTGTGAAAAGCCATAGCACCCACAACAGGGCTGCAGGCTGCCCCTCTCCCAGGCTGCTATGACACCGTGAGCAGCAGTGTGCGGTGAGACAGTCAGACTTACGAAGTGTGACAGAACATGAAAACAGTTTCAAAGGCTCCAGTGTGGACAGGCCCTAGCATGGCGAAGAGAACTCAATCCCGGCTACTCCTACCCAAATCTTGGCTAGTTGTATTTTTCAGACCTCACTGCCGCCAGCAGCAGAGTTTCTCAATGGCCTGAGGGATTCTGTGTCTGTGGCCTTTGTGCTTCCGAGATGAGTAACACCACCTCGAGAAACCAGCCTACTCCGGAAGGTGCCACACACGGACCATCCCCCCACCACTCCTGACAGCAGGCACCTGGGATTCCTTAGGACACACGATCATTTCCTAGGGTTGAGGGCTCCCAGGGGGGAGCCCTGCACATAGGCCATGACGGCATTTTGCAGGAAACTAGCTCGTTGGGCCTCCTCTTCTCTCATCCTGCAGATCTCAGTCTCTTTCATCCTCAGCTTCTCCTGCAGAGTAGAGATTTCACTCTCTTTGTCCAGCAGGGCCTCCCGGTGGTTACTTGATAGCACTGTGCAAGAAGAACCACGTTAGCACGGGGCGTGAGCATGTTCTTTGCTTCAGCGGGAGCGTGCCTGCGGAGACAGGCACACACAGCCCAGACTGCTAGAGGCCTTCCCTGCTAGCTTTCTGAGTAAGCCCAACAGGGCTACGGATGGGGGATGCACATTTGTGTGCTGTGTGCCATGGTGCTCACAGGACTGAGGGTGCAGAGACCTGGGTTCTAGCTCTCCCTGCTGTGTGAACATGAGCAGGGCACTTCACTTCTGAGCCTCAGCCTCCCATCTGTGGCATGGGGCTAAGAAGCGTGAGGCTTTCCCAGGGGCTCTGTGCAGTTCCATTCATCACCACATGTAGAGCAACTGGGAGCAGGAAGGAAGAGGAGTGTTACTGTCAAGGGCAGCAGCAGGTACCATTCTGCCTGATGGACTAGACCATGAGGGCAGGACTAGCGATGACATGACACCCCATTCTGCCCCGTGCAGCCTGAATGGCAGCTGCTGCTGTTAATAGTCACCCAACGCATCCACCCATCACCTTTCAATTGCCTCTCCAGGGCTGCGATCTTCTCTCTCAGCCCCTCCTGTGCTGTCCTTTCCGCCTGCAGGTGTCCAAGCTGCTCCTGCAGCTCCACTCTCACCTTGTTCACCTCTGCCACTTTCTCCTGCTCCTTGCCACTCAGTTCCTAGCATACACAGAACAAGCCTATGAGAGGCCAGCAACCTCAGCAGGCAGTTCTGCATCAAGGCTGGCATCCTCCCCACCCCGGTACCTGCTGCAGCTCCTCCATGCGCCTCTTGAGCCCTTCGGCTTGCAGGGTCAGCTGGCCCGCCTTGGCTTGAGCCTCTCCCACGGCCTGCTTCTGCTGAAGGCAGAAGTTCTGAGCTTCATCACGTGACTGTGTCATCAGCCGGAGCTTCTCTTCCAAGTGATCCAGGCGCTGTTGCTGTAAAACACAAGCGGATTCTCCCCAGCCTGGGGTCACGAGCAGGGACTGGCCCAGCAAGTCTTTGGAAATGCTGTAAGGAGTGGAAACGCTGTAGGGAGTCACCCAGGGACAAGCCTCTCCTGCACTGAACACGGACTAGTGCCTCTTTCTGGTGAGGGAGGTAGTGTCCCAGTGGAAGGGCTGCCTTTGGAGGAGATGTAAAAACAAGACCCTAACCACCCACTAAAGATCCCAATGGGCATTTCACAGGGCTAGGACCATTAATGCCAGAGTCCTGGATGAGCCCCAGTTCTGGTATTTATAGCCTAGTGCCTGAGTTCATTTGAATGTGATGCAGCATCCCTCAATTCCGGTCCTAAATGCACCTGCTTATTCAGCTGCTACATCCCACGTCAGACACGCTGCACTCCTGCAGTAGCGAAGTGAGGGGGCGGGAGGGTTTAATAAGCTCAAAGCATTTTAGCTTGGGATGTAAGCTGCTAGAAAGGGTCTGGCTCTTGAGGGAGAATCCCAACTTTCCACACAAGGGGCACCCCCACCCTGTGAACTGGTTTCACTCCAGTTTTCACAGGGTAACACAAAATAATATTTCCTGTCCAACAGCAATAGCCAAACCAAGACTAGAGAACTACACAGCAGCTCATGAAGTTTGCTGATACAGAACAGCAGAGGGGTCCAATTATCTGCCAGCACCATGAGCACAAGCAGTTAGAACACCACCCCGTTCCACCAGAACCACTGTTTCTATGCTTAACAGGCTGGTAGGCACTGGGCTACTGGGGACAGGGGGATACTGATGAGACACCGAGGTGTGGAAAGCACAGATATCGCTTGTTACAGACATCTCAGGGTTACTGCCCCTCATTACTCAGGGTAACGTGGCCAAGAACAACGAGTTACTGACCAGGCACTGGAGAAAGGCACATGCTGGGCAGATCTGCTCCAATGCCACAGCCAGCCCCAGCAGCTGGGTCACAGTCTTACCTCTTCCAGCCTGACCTGGCCCCGGACTTTGATTAACTCCTCCTCAGCCTGCCCTCGCTCAGCCAACGCCGCTGCTTTGACTCGGCTCAGCTCCTGTCACAGACACAGAGGACACTCACATTCCAGCCACAGGATCACAGTGCAACCCGAGTCCAGGGACGAGATAGGGTGAAAAGTCCCCTCACGCAGCCCCTGCCCTCAGGAGATGTTCTCCCTGGGCCTTAGCTCACAGGCAAGTACATCACTGCTGCAGGCAACATTTAACTCCCCTGACTGCGTGTCGAACTCTTACCCCCTCTCTGATCCAGGACGGTGTTTGACCTCACTCTGCCACTACCCACAGGGAGAGTTTTTGTTTAAATGAGAAATCAAACGAACCTCTGCCTCAGTCCCCTCATCTGCACATCTCTGCTCCAGCCCTCACAGCACACACAGGAAGTCCCACAGGCCAGCAATGGCAAATTCTGAAGAAGCCCCTTGTTAAAATATTGCCACTGCAGCTCCACCACACCCAGTGACTCCCAGACACATGTGGACCCGGCTCACTCGCTCTTACCTCCTCCAGCCCGATCCGGACAGCTTCCAGCCTCTGGATTCTCTCCTGCATGGAGCGCTCACTTGCGTCCATGTGATGTGTCATGTGATCCACCTGCAGAGCAGCAGGAACCATTCCACTCGGTTTCTTGTTATTCCCAAGATACAGCAGTCACCCAGCTTTGGGAACAGCACACTCCTCTCTAGCCAGTGACTGGCAAGAGCAAGCAAAGCTTCCTTCTTCCCCACACCACTCTTCTGTGAGGCTCGGACACAACTGAGCAGCAATGCTCTTAAATGGGAAACCAAAGCTTTGCATACAAATTCCCCCATGTTTTTGGAGAAAGGGGGTTAGAGTCAACTCCTGGGAGCTCATCTCCTCCTCTCTCCTCCCACATACAGAGCTCAGCATTGGACTAGAGCCAAACATCAGTAAAGGCCAGGCCCCAGCTGGGATGTGGGATGAGGTCTTGGGTGGATCTGGAGCAGATACCTCATGAGATTTCCACACACATGCCCAAGAACAATTAGCGAGGTTTTGGTTCTGACAGCTTCAACAGACCCAAATCCAACCCAGATCTGATCACAGCCGCCTCCTCACTACCTGTGCCAGTGGAGAATCTGCCCCTGCTCCCCAAGGAGGAACTGCTAACAGAGCAGGGATTCAAAGCAACCTGTGTTAGCACCGGACACACCACTGCACCAATCTTTGTCCAAAACACACTTTGTGAGGCATCATGTGAAAATAACTTGCAGGTAAAATATACACAATTCACACAGCAACATTGTATCTGAAGTTATGACTCCCCCCGGAGGACCTGAGGTGTTCAAAGCCAGAGAGTCCTGCCCAGGCAAAGTTGTTAGACAGACCTATCCTAAGCAAAGGAATGTGTGCTTGCCTCAGTTTACATATAAGTACTAAAGAGAATCTTCAAGACAGTGGGGAAGGGAAATCAGAAAAAATGCAAATTGTTCCGTTTCATGCAAGATGAGCAGGGTTTTAAAAAACCCAACAGCAACAAAACACGGGGCTTCCTTCACCATCAGACTGCATGTTGCCTCCTCACCGCTTGAACACATTTTACTTTGAGGGGCAACCTTCAGAGGAATCCATATAAAAAGTTCACTGGACTATAAAAGAAAGGGGCAGAAAATTCAAGTTGTCTCTTTCTCTCAAGACATCAAAGAATCAGCATCTCTGGGCCTCTGGAATTGATTCTGACCGAGAAGCAGGTGGAGGTCAGCCACTATGGAAGACAGTGGGAAATAAGCAAGAAGAACTTGAAAAGCTAGTAAATAAACTATGACATAGGAAGAAGTCCTCCAGCTCAACATTATTTTGAAATAAAGGCTTGTAGTGTAGACATGCACTATGTTATTTTGGAATAACGTCAATTATTCTGAAATAACACTGACGTGTAGACAGCCTCTGAGACTAACCAAAAAATATTCTAAAATATTCCAACACTCCTGTCATCTGAAGAAGTTGGGTTGTGCCCACGAAAGCTCATGATACCATCTACATGTTTTGTAAGTCTTTAATGTGCTACTAGACTATTTGTTATTTTTTAAGTTTTTCCTGTTACAGACTAACTCGGCTACCCCTCTGAAGCAAAAAATATTCTGTGCCTCTTGCTCTACTCATCTGAAAACGTGGGTTGTGCCCATAAACGCTCATGACACTATATATATATTTTTATTAGTCTCTAAGGTGCTCCAGGACCACTCAATGTTTAAGGTTTTTTAAAAACTTGTTGAGAGTCTCTGGATAAGGTTAAAAAGGGTAAAGGCAAGGTTGATGTCATGCTAGGGGTCTATTACAGACTACCTAACCAGAAAGAAGAGGTGGATGAGGCTTTTTTAAACAACTAACAACATCATCCAAAGCACAGGACTTGGTGGTGATGAGGGACTTCAGCTGTCCAGACATCTGTTGGGAAAATAACCCAGCAGGGCACAGATTATCCAACAAGTTCTTGGAATCTAGTGAAGACAATTTTTTTATTTCAGAAGATAGAGAAAGCTACTAGGGGGAGGTTGTTCTGCAGTTGGTTTTGACAAATAGGGAAGAACTGATTGAGAATTCGAAAGTGGAAATGAGAGAGTCCATGATTCTAAGGAATGGTAAAAGGGAGAACAACAAAATAAAGACAATGGATTTCAGGCAGACTCTGAGAGCTAGTAGGTAAAGTCTCATGGGAAGCAAAACTAAGAGGAAAAGCAATTGAAGACAACTGGCAGTTTTTCAAAGGGAAATTATTAAGGGTGCAAGAGCATACCGTTCCACTGCATAGGAAAGACAGGAAGTCTGTCAAGTGACCACCCTGGCTTAACCAGGAGATCTTGGATGATCTAAAAATCAAAAAAGTTCCATAAAAAGTGGAAACTAGGTCAAAGTACAAAGGATAAATATAAACAAAACAAGTACATAGGGGCAAAATTAGAAAGGCAAAAGCACAAAAGGAGCTCAATCTAGCTAGAGACATGAAAGGTAATGAGAAAACACTCTGCAAATATACTAGAAGCAAGAGGAAGACCAAGGCTAGGATAGGCGCATTGCTCAATGAATAGGGAAAAACAATAGCAGAAAATGTGGAAATGGCAGAGGTGCTTAATGACTTGGGTCACTTTTCACTAAGAAGGTTGATGATGATTGGATGCCTGCAATAGTGAATGCTGGAGAAAAGGAAGTAGGTACAGTAGTAAAAGTAGAAAAAAAATTTAAAAAAATCACTTAGAGAAGTTAGATGTCTTCAAGTCACCAGGGCCTGATGAAATGCATCCTAGAATATTCAAGCAGCTGATAGAGGAGGTATCTGAGCCTTTAGCGATCATCTTTGAAAAGTCATGGAAGATGGGAAAGATTCCCGAAGACTGGAAAAGAACAAATATGGTTCCCATCTATAAAAAGGGAAATAAGGATAACCCAGGAACCTACAGACCAGTGACTTCTGTGCTTAACTATAGACTTAACTTCTGTGCCAGGAAAGATAATAGAGGCCAGTGAGGAGACCTGGCTGGGTTGCCGCTGCAGCCCCGTCCATACCTCTTTCAGCCGAAGGGATTCCATATCTTCCAGACCCTGTTTAAATCTCCTCTTCTCCATTTCCAGGCGTTCTGAAGGGTAAGAGAGAGCGGATTGCCAAACAAGGTCTCCTAGCACCTCACACCTTTCCCCTCGCACTACATATCTCACCATAAACCTTGATGCTCAGACTGCAGGGTCTGGCTCCCCAGTGCCCCAATTCACCCCTGTGCCTGGCTGCCCAGCTCCTCCACTCACCCTCTGCCTGCACGGCCCGCAGTTTCAGCTCTGCTGTTGTGTTTGTCAAGTCTTGCTTCACCTGGAACAGCTGGTCCTGCTGGGCTTTGCACCTTCTTTCTAGCTCATCCACCTGGACCGGAATCACCACCATGGAGTGGAAACAGACAGAGTTTCTGCTTCCACTAGCACGGGGCTAGGTGGCTGGCTGTGCATGGCACTAGCCACCAGTGGGAGCAAAGGAGACCTACACACACTCAGCATACTGACAATTCCCCAGGAACATCCCATGCTTCAGCCTAGGCTTGTTCTCCTACCTGGTTTCTTAGAAGCAGATTTTTCTCGTTGGCAGCAGATAGGTCCCGGAGAAGCTTTGTTTCCCGATCAGCAGCTTCCTGCCAACAGAGCCCAGGATTAGGAAAGCCCCTCCCAGACCTCCTGATGCCCCACACCCTACCCAGTACCACTTCAATATAACCCAAGTCCCCAACACTGGCTTTCTCCCACCCATGGTCCAAACTGTTCTCCACAGTCACTACTCTGTCCTCCACAGCACTTCACACAATCACCCAACGCCCCAAACCAGAGTCAAATACTGACCAGCCCTGTCCTGCCCCCCAGCCAGCCTACCTGTTTCTGCTGCCGGAGCTCCTTCAGCTGGCGCTCGCTCATGCTGCCTTGCTCCTGCTTTGTGGCAATCAGCAGTTCTCCCAGGTCATGCACTTTCTGCTCAGACAGAGCCAATGCAGCTTCAGTCATCTGCAGTCTACACAGAAGGCAGAGCTGAGATTTTACTCTTTGTCCCTCCCAGAAACACACAGCATCCCAATGAACGCTCTACACTGGACTGCACACCACAGCAACGTAGGAAGAGTCAGAGGATAAGCCCAACACCCTCCCAGCTCCAGCCTTGGACAATGGTCAGTACCAGCTGCTTCAGAGGAGGGTGCAAAACTCTGAATTTGCAATTAAAAAAAATATTTGCTCCTGGGGGCAGTTCCTTCCTACCTCTCATCAGAGAGCAGTTCGCTCAGATCTCAAAGCACAAGGGCTTGTATCCCCTAGTAAATCTGTATTACAGCTAATGTTACTGGGGGTGCACTCGTCATCCAGAGAAACACTGGATGCTTTCTGGAATCCTACCAAGCTGCTGGCTGCAGTGAAAGCTTATCACAGGGAGCTGAGCAGACTAATTTTACATTGTGTCACAAATATTTTCTATCAGTTATAAATGTGTTGCCTTTTAATTCTGCTCCTGTAAAAAAGGCTGAACAGAAGCATCCAATTATGATCGCTGAACTGTTCCCAGGACACACTGAGAACTTTTCCTTTGGTTGTTACCAATAAGGGGCCTGAGTAGCTCAGCTTATTCCTTCAGTGCCCTGCACCGTAGCTGCATTTCTCAACAGAGAATGTCATCCGCCCACTCACCTAGGCTGTTGGGCTCCTATTCACTGTCTGTGACAATCATACCCCTGCTCTGCAGTAAACACACACGGCTAATGGGCCAGTCCCTCCCCCTCTGGAAAGAGGCTACTTGTCACCAGCACCGGGACAGCCTATAGCCCACGCCCTCTCCTCCAGAAGTTTAACTTCTGTGCCAGGGAAGATAGTGGGGCAGGTAATTAAGGAATTCATCTGCAAACATCTGGAAGATAATAAGGTGATGGGTAACAGCCAGCATGGATTTGTAAAGGACAAATCATGTTAAACCACTCTGATAGCTTCCTTTGATAGGATAACGAGTCTTGTGGATAAGGGAGAAGTGGTGGATGTGCTATACCTAGACTTTAGTAAGGCATCTGATACGATCTCGCAAGATCTTATCAATAAATTAGGGAAATACAACCTAGATGGGGTTACTATAATGTGGGTGCATAACTGGTTGGATAACCATTCTCACAGAGTAGTTATTAATGGTTCATAATCATGCTGGAAGGGCATAACAAGTGGGGTTCCACAGGGGTCTGTTTTGGGACCAGTTCTGTTCAAAATCTTCATCAACAATTTAGATATTGGCATAGAGAGTACGCCTATTAAGTTTGCAGATGACACCAAACTGGGAGGGGTTGCAAGTGCTTTGGAGGATAGGGTCATAATTTAAAATGATCTGGGCAAACTTGAGAAATGGTCTGAGGTAAATAGGATGTAGTTTAATAAGGACAAATGCAAAGGAGTCCACTTAGGAAGGAACAATCCGTTTCACACATACCGAATGGGAAGCGACTGTCTAGGAAGGAGTACTGCAGAAAGGGATCTAGGGGTTATAGTGGACCACAAGCTAAATATGAGTCAACAGTGTGACACTGTTGCAAAAAAAGCAAACATGATTCTGGGATGCATTCAGAGGAGTGCACAGAATGCTCCATTGTATCAACCTGCGAGGCCCCAACCTGCCCTCTCTCAAAACCCCGAACCTGACCCACTGCCACAGGGAAATTGCCAATTGACAGCAGGAAGGTGACTGCCAGTGGCGTCACTGACATGCATGTTGGACTCTCCTGCTGTCATTTTAACAGCTGTGCAGTCACATGACAGGGACTGAGTCTGGGGGGTTGTGTGTTTTTATGGTTTCTCATGGGGGACATGAGTGTGCCCCCAGATTTGCAAACACTGTGGCACGTCTTGCACATGCAGTCGCTGTGGTGGGTAGGGCTTCAGGCTTGGGCCGCCTTGCTCCCGTCCCCTTCGACCCACTCCAAAGCCCACCCACTTGCCCATTACTTCACCCAGCACGTAAGGGCTTCAGGGCCGTCACTGCGTTCACTGCATTCAGGCAGCACCCAGCCCAATGGCCCTGATCCTGAGAAGGACCTCCAGGTGCTCACAAATACCCGCTGAAATAGCGAGCCAGCTACTCCCTCCTCTCCATAGCTCTGACCAGCACAGCCTACTTCTCGGACAATGGGAAGACTGGACAGATTCTCTCCTCCGTACTTGGCTTTCAGTGAGTTCATGACAGAGTGCCGCTCGGTCAGGGCTTCCTGTAGCTGGCCAACTCGTGCCGCAGAGGTTCTGAATTGGGGAAATAAAACATTAACATCCCACAATGAAGACTTCTCTGAGACTCCCTAGAAGGGGAGAGTCCAGAGAGTCACTGACCTGCTGGTCCTGGTTATTTCTTCTCTTTGCTTATCAATAGTGTCCATCAAATCCAGGAACTGAGAATGAGACAAAGACCATTGACACTGAACTGCACGAGTCTGCGGCATTTAGACCTGCCTTTCTCTACCCTTTCCCTTCAGGGCAGCCTAGGAGCAACACCAGCAGATCTCCTGGAAGAAGCCAAATGGGTGATGTGAGGGGTGTCACGACCTGGCTTGACTAGGGACATTGACCCTAGCTAGAGCTTGGCCGCAGAGACGCTGGGCCACAGGGAGGGAGAGGAGTGGAAATCACCTGTGCTAACAACCCCGTAAACTGGAAAGCACTGACCTGTCCCTGTAAGGGAAAGAACTGGATGAATGAAAATGGCAGACACTGAAATCCTATGGCTCCCAGGGACAAGTCTGTCAGCCAGGGGAAGTTTCCATTGCATCCAGTCCACCTGCTGCTTGACCTGCTCCCGAGGGCCACCTAGCTCCAATCTGCTGCATACCTACTGCAAGCACGGGCACACCAGGGGCAAGTGGCACCTCGGGCAGGGCTCCTGGTACTGCGCTACTGTGCAGAGACAATCGCAGGAAAGCCAGTGGTGGGGGCTGTCCAGTTCAAGCTGCTGAAGCATTAGGAGACCACTCACCTGCTTTGCCTTCTCCTCCTTCAGGTTCAACACCTCCTTACTGAGCACACGTGTCCGGCTGTGGTTCTCAGCAAGGATGGTCTGACGGTCCTGGTTGTGATCCATGGCTTGTTCTGACCCAGAAAGCACAAGCATAGATACGCACGTTGTCATAGCAAGAGAGCAGTGAAAAGTTCTGCAGAAGGCCGTTACCCAGAGTTGCAGTAAACTTCTCCATGGACCCCGTTAGAGACACTGTCCCCACAATACAGGTAGGGCGAAGGACAGACTGAAGGAAGTGCTCTGTGTTAAAGAAACAGGCTCCAAAATCCACACCACCACCACAGCTCATTGGGGGCTGTTCTGGGAACTTCCACACTGCACCACAGCCCCGACGGGCCAATACAGAGCCCCACTGAGGCGGGAGTCCATCCCTGTTTACATGACACGACTGCACTCACTCAATCCCAGCCATCTCCTGCCCTGGCTGGTCTCTGCAGGGAGGGACTAAGGAATTTACCCTTAGCACAGCTCCCTGCAGTGCCTGAGTTCCGCACAACCCCTCCCTTACTAGCAGGCAGGGCCCAAAATGGCTCCTGTCAGAGTGGGTGACATGGGGCTACTCTGAGGCAGCAGAATACCCATCCTAGACTCATAGAAGACAAAGGTTGGAAGCGACCTCAGGAGGCATTGAGTCCAACTTCTGTTCAAAGCAGGACCAGCCCCAGCTAAATCATCCCAGCCAGGACTTAAAAACCTCTAGGGATGGAGATTCCACCACCTCTCTAGGGAACCCATCCCAGTGCTTCACCTCCCTCCTAGCAAAACAGTTTTTCCTAATATCCAACCTAGACCCTTCCCCCCCCACTGCAACTTGAGCTCACTGCTCCTCATTCTGTCATCTGCTATCACTGAGAACAGCCTGGCCCCATCCTCTTTGGAACGCCCCCCTTCAGGTAGCTGCAGGCTGCTATCAAATCCCCCCTCACCCTTCTCTTCTGTAGACTAAATAAACTCAAATCCCTCAGCCTCTCCTCATAAGTCATGTGCTCCAGGCCCCTAATCATTTTTGCTGCCCTCCGCTGGACTCTCTCCAATGTGTCCACATCCTTTCTGCAGTGGGGGCCCAAAACTAGACAATACTGCAGCTGTTTAACAATATCCCAGGGCTGAGTAGAGAGGAATAATTGCTCCCCTAGATCTGCTGACAACACTCCTACTAATGAAGCCAATATGCCATTAGCCTTCTTGGCAACAAAGTCTTCACCATCCATGCCCCTGTGGTGAGAAGAATGAACATATCTTGCCAACCCAACACTGGCAACTTACCCACAGCCTTCAGGATGTCACTGGGGATGTTGTTCCCAGCCAGCTCCAGCCTCCGCAAGGTCTTGTTGCTGTGCAGACAGCTCAGTAAGGCTCGGCCTCCCAGAAGCCCAATGCTGTTCCATCGCAAATCTAGAGAAGCAACAAACCATCACACTGGCAACTTCACCAGCACTATCAGGCCACACTGAATATACTCCTCACGCATGCCAGTCCTGCACAGTGTGTCAGCCCCTCCCAGGAGCCACAGCACAAGCCACCAGCGGGTGCGGTTCACCCATCCGAGAGGGATGGAACGAGACAGGGAAGGGCATACAGCAAATGCAGCTTCATCTAGCCCAGAACTACTCAAACTGTGGGTTGGCACCTACTGCTCAAGCCAAAGCCACACTGCACAGGGCTGCAGCAGAAGCCTGAAGGCTGAGCCCTGGGTTGCACCCCCAGCCTGGGTGAAGGCGCTTGGGCGTGCTCCAGCATTGCAGTAACTTTTGCTGTCAGAAGGGGGTTGCAGTGCAGTGAAGTTTAAGACCCCCTGATCTACCCTCTCCAGAATCTGTGAAGGACCTGCAATAAATGCTGCACACACTGAAGAGTCTGAGCGGGGAGGCTGAGGGCTGTTCCCATCACACCATTACTCAATAAACTCTACTTCCTTAGAGAGACCCCCACAGCCCAGGAGTTTGCTTCTAATTGGAAAACAGCATGGCTGGTAGCAACCTGTGCCTAGTTAGGGAGGGAAGGGCAATTCTATCAAAGCTTCTAACTGGGGCTGCAAGGCATCTGCACAAAGAAACCCCAGGGCCTGGAACGAGATGCATGACTGTCAAATCAACAAGACAGCCATAAACGTGTGGGCCGGGGGGCTGCCCTTCCCATCAACAAAGTACCCACATTTAGAGACTGTGCTCCCGTTCCTGAGTTGCTGGTTAGCCCCTGCCTCTCTGAGTCATAGAATCCCTGGGCCACTGGCATAGAGCCTCTGCGCAGCTCTGGAATGACGGAAAGGGGGTGGCCGCGCCGCAGGGGGAACTGGGGAACTGGTCCTGGCAAGGGAGAGTTGCTCTTACCCAGCTCCTGGAGGCTGGAATTGCTTTTCAGGGCCATGGCCAGCTCTCCTGCCCCCTGGTGGTTAACCTGGTTATTGCGCAGATCCAGCCAGTGCAGGAAGCGGTTGGCTCCTAGTCCCTGGCAGAAGAGGGAAAAACCCTCCTCCCACATGCCCAGGCTGTTCCACTCCAAGGTGAGGCTGAGGGGAAAGTTAAACAGAAGCCACAGCTTAATCTAGGAACAAGGAACAGCAAGAAGCTGAAAGGGCTGCCTGAGGGCAGAGGCAGCTGAGCCCTTGTGGGACCCAATTATAGGCCTGCCCTAGCCAAAGAGAAGGGAGCTCTCCAGAGTCCACTCCAGCTGTGGCCCAGTGGAGAAGGAAGCTCCCACCCCTGCACCCACCCATGCAGTGATTTTACACCTCACCTTCTGATGGATTTGTTCTGCCTGAGGAGTTTCCCCAAAGCCTCAGCACCCACAGCTCGCAGGTTATTCCCCTGAAACAAACACTGCAGGTGAGTGGCTTTCCCTGTCCAGTTTCAGCCCACTTGATCCCCCAGGAGGTGCCAAGGCCAAGCTGTGGTTATGACTGATCAGTTAGCATGTGTGGATAGCACTGGTCTTATTAGCACTAGCCACTAAACCCTGACTCTCCAGCCCTCGTGAGGAAATGCACAGCTCCTGCTGCTGACAGTGTCAAATAGAAACATACTGCCTGGCCTTAGTGTGCTGGGAAACACATTCCACACAGTAGGGATGTTAAGTAGCGGCGAATAAGCTAATCGAGTAGTCGATGGAATTTCCATCAACTACTTGATTAGTCGATAAGGGGGTTAGCTCCAGGGAGTGGCACGAGCCGGGACTGAGCAGTCCTGGCTCGTGCGTGCCGGCTCTTGGACTGCTGCAGCTCTGCTTTCTAAATGCACTGCCAGGTCCCCGATGTGCCTCTGCCTCCCCTGCCACCCACCCCTCCCCACAGAGACAGTTTTGAGGGGAACGGCTTTTGAGCCAGCTCCCTCCAGCACCAGCTCCTGCTCCCCTCCACTTGCTGCCTCTGATACAGAGGCTCTTGAGATCTGGGGGCTGTTTGAACGTTTCACCTATAATGGCTCATCTGGCAGCAGAGCAAGATGTAATGGATGGGTTGGGAATTCACTCAATGACATCATCTCCTAGCAGAAGACTGTCTTTATTGGAGGGGGGTGTGTGTGATTTTTTTAACACACTCAGGCTAATGAAATTTTGGGTTGTACATATAAAGGAAACATATGACAGACCTGGGGCAGATAGTCCCTTTCACATGCAATTCTGGAGTAATAAGGTGTACAGTTCTGCAAACCCCTGATAAATTGGAGGGAATTCATAGAAGAGCAGAAATACTAAGAGACCTAATATGTCTAGTTTGACCAAACAGCAGCAAAGAAGGAGACACACTGTAATAATTGCCCATGAGTACACAAAGGATGGGCTGATCTATGAGAAAATTGAACCAATTGTAAGCAATGTCTACATGATGAGCTATAGTGCATACATTTCCTACACTGATGGAAGGGTTTCTTCACCAATGTAGCAGTCCTGGGGGAATTCTGCAATTTTACTATGGCTCCAAATGTAACTATTGCAGAATTCCCCCAGGACTAAATAGCTAAGCCATTTCCCAAGCAGCAGTTGCTAGGTCAAAGGAAGAATTCACATCTACACTGAGGATTAGGTGGATTTAGCTACAGCACTCAGGGGTGTGAATTTCCACCTCTCTGAGCAACATAACTAGGTGATCTCAATTTTACATATCGATCAGGGTGTAGTTAAGGGGGACTTCAAGAGATTGAGTTAAACTGCTGCAAAAGGCTTTGTGGACACATTTCAGATTAAAACAGTCTTAATTCACTGTAACTTAAGTCAAGTAGGAACAGTTTTAAACTGAACTGAATTAAGCCATTATTAAAATGAAATAAGTGTGTCTACATAGAAGTTTGCACTGGTTTAAATGAATCAGTTTAAAAATGCTATATTAAAAGCATGCAATTTCTGTATGTAGACAAGGCCTTATCAATGGATACCAAGGAAAACCTTCCTGCCAGCGAGTTCCACCAAGCAGTCTCCCTAAGAGAAGGGCTAGGAGCCCCGTGAAGGGAGGCAATTACAATGGGCAGGACACAGCATTAGGAAGTGAGAGACAAGGAACAATCATGCACTAGCCCCTCCATTGGTGATGGTCTTTCCATCCCCAATTCCCACGAGAGCTGCGCCTCTGTCACCTCCTCAGCTGCTCTCTTGGTGTTGAAGGCCAAGGCTTGTGCTCAGAGATGCTCAAATAAAGTCAAATACACTCACCTTCAAGTCCAAAGATTTTACTACGGTGTTGGAGCAAAGTCCATTCAGCAGATGTCTGACCCCTGTGAAAGAGAAAGTCATTTATATTTCACGCAGGACTTGCTACACTTTAAAGGTGAAAGCGGAGCCCGGGGTCAGCTGAGGACTCCCCGCTGTCCCTGGGCTCTGTGCACCACTGCCACTTTTAAATGTTGCGGGGAGCCTGACTCCTGGCTCCTGCAGCGTTTCAAAGTGGCAGCGCCACATGGAGCCCAGGATCAGATGACTCTAGGCTCCCGTGGGGGGTGTTTCAAAGCAGCAGTGCCACACGGAGCCTGGGATCAGCTGGGGACTCCCTGCTGACCCTGCGCTCTGTGCAGCGCTGCCATTTTGAAATGCTGCAGCGAGTCTGACACCAGGCTCCCGCGGCGGCGTTTCAAAGCGTCAGCGCAGTGTGGAGCCCCGGGTCTGGCCCCAGGCGCCACCCAGTGCTGCTGCTTTGAAATACCCCCTCTTTTTCTCCCCCGCCTTGTTGCCTCTTTCTAATAGGCAGCAAAGGGGTGGGGAGCGACTAGTTGGCAAACTCGTTGACTATCCGATAAGCAAATGCTTATCAGACAGTTGACCAGTCATTCACATCCCTAAAGTGGAGCACTTTGCATTTGTCCTTATTAAACTTCATCCTATTTACCTCAGACCATTTCTCCAGTTTGTCCAGATCATTTTGAATTATGACCCTATCCTCCAAAGCACTTACACCCCTCCCAGCTTAGTATCATCTGCAAACTTAATAAGCATACTCTCTCTGCCAGTTACAAACTCACACTGCTACCCCTCTAAACCTCGTCCCCCTGGCAGCCCCAGTCAAAGAGAGACAGCCACAGGCATAAACTATTTAATTGGCAAGTAACTAAAGTGCTGCTGGAAAGAGCAAACCTGACCTGGAGACTTCTCCTTACACACAGACCTGCTAGAGCTTCAGTAGAGGCTTCTCATGAGCTCTACCATGGTCACAGAATTGGTTTGGAGAACCTTCTAGGAGTTAGGGGGGACTTTAGACTCAATGACTTATTCAGCCTTTGGTCTCTGCTGCTCAGGTGGTTTGTGTGATGTGGACACTTCTCCTCCAGATTTGGGCAGAGACCTCCCACAACATTTAGCTGCTACTGACTTGGCCCACACTGAAACTAGTGATCCAGGGTAAAGGCTCCAAGTGTCATTTCCAGTCTCCTGAGCTGCCAAAAAGTAAATTCAGCAACTGCATCTGTCACCAACACCTCTTGCTGCTACAGGGCTAATTTCCAGATGATCAAGCTAACATACTAAAAATATTAGCAACACTTAGCAGTATTGGTGGCAGCTCAGGCTTGCTGCCCAAGTCCCATCCTGCCAGAACTTAGCTATGAATTAAGGAGGCTAGTCCAAACCACTACCTATTCCCCCCATTACTCTGCTAATTTTAGCATACAAGCTCAAGCAAAACTGCCTCATGTATGAGCTGGAAATTACACCACTAGCTGCAGTGTATACCTGGCGTATGAATGGAGATGAACAACAGACAAGCCCTCCCAGGCACAGGGAACGTGCTTGGCATATGCCGCAGGGCACTGAGGGAATCACCAAAGCTGATAATCAGTTTCAGACAACACTGTGGCCTCTTTTAGCTCAGCACAGCTAGACTCACACCTCATGTTCCAACTGCAGATAGCTCCCCTCCTTCCTCTTGCTAGTGAGGGCCCCAGAAGAGCTCTGACCATTTTATTTTTCTGAGGTAGCTGTACTCTGTCTACAGGGACAGTGCAGTGGCAGAAACCCAGTTGTAGACGGTTAGGTGGTTGAGGCACATGGTGAGTCCTCTTTCTAGAAACACGAGACTGTGCCCAAGCCTGACTAGATAGACCCTTATTTAAGACATACTTTTCTGATAAAGCCCGTGCCCAACATCAACACCCACAACAATAAAAAGCCCTGCACATGCATCCATAACCCTGGAATGAGGGGGTGGAGAGTAAAGATATTGGCCATTTGAGACTCTAAAGTTTAACCTTAATTGTGTTCAGTTAACCTCCACTAAGCATTTAAGCAGTGCAAGGAGTTTCCGCATCTCAGATTTCTTATTCTGCTCACAAAATAGTTTGTATGTGGTGGCAGTAAGGGTCTCAAGCCCCAGTCCTGAACAGAACAAGGTCCACCACCCACCATGATATCATTAATTGTCATTGAAACACATGAAGGAATTTTGCTTTTGAGATAAGATTAGTTAACTAAGAAAATATACCAGCTTTCAAAGCTCAAACAACTTGGTGAGGGAAAAAAGTAAAAACTGCAAACAGAGTATGTGGATTCATGGGGGCTCAGAGAAAACAGTTTATAGCAGTAATGCCAGTAAATGTGAAGCCAGGAGATTCAAACACACAAATTCTGATTAGCGAGAATCCTGGCTAATTCCCTGGGCATCGTGCTGCAGTGTGCCCCATGAGTGCACATTTATTCACTCTTCAAAGCAACTGCCTCAAGAATTTGATGTTCAGCTTGAGCCTGACTTCCAGTAGGGATGTTAAAAATCATTGAATACGTTAACCATCTATCTGCTAAAATTCTTAGTGGTTACATGATTACACATGCAGGCTTTGCTGCCCTGCTACAGTGAAACCAAAGCCACCTCCCTGTGAGCTGGCTGAGTGTAACCGATAAGCATCAGCATCAGGTTAAACAGTTAATCGATTAAACTCTAACATCCCTCACTCCCAGATCTCACGGTTCAGAGGCAGAGTACACATGCAAGTGTCTCCTCATGGGCAAAGAGCCCCACCTTCCTCGTTGAGCATGCAGTCACTCAGCGTGATCTCCGTAAACAGGGTCTCATCCTGTAAAAGCTTCCCTAAGACTCTGCATGTATCTACTGAAAGGCTCTGGGTGGCCAAATCCAAGCGGTTTTGTCCTGATACCTCCCGGAGCTCATGCAGCTGCTGCAGGACTGTCCCTTGTGGCTCAGCATGACTCTCCTTGCATAACTGGGCATAAGCCCTTCGGAACTCTTCCATTGCCACGGCAGGTGCTCATGCCAGTCCCGTCGTGTCCTCTGCATGAGCAAGGGCCACGCTGGCCTCCGAGAAGAACAGGGAACGCAGGGATACCTGTGGACAGTAAAGGCTTTACTGTGAAAAGCAAGAAACAATTATCCTTGGGCTGTAGAGCTTGGTCCTAAGGTCTCTCATAATCTGGACTGATACAAATAGTGCTAAGCTCTACCCCATGCACACCCCACCTGGAGCCCTGTAAGACACCGTCCTAGCGCCACCCTCCAAGGATAGGGAAAAACTACAGCCTCTTCTCATGTGCCCGTTGATTGTTACTGGGATACAGCCCCCACACATCCTGTAACTAGGAAGAGCAGAGCATGCTGGGGATTGTAGTTCTGCTCTTCCCCTCTCTTTCTCCCTCCTTCCCTCCCTCCCTGCACCAGTAATCTGAAGAGGAGGCATGCTGGGAGCTGTAGTACAGAGCCAAAGTTAGAAAACACAGTGCAGCCCCATCTCAGTGTGTGGCCAACCTCAAATCATCACCATGACACAGGCTAAAAAGTAAATCTGTTTTATTTTAATCTTTGGATTTGCTGACTCCCCCCAAGCCTCTCCAGAGCGTATTGGAGAATTCAAGTTGAAAAATCAATTTTTCATGCTCACAGAAATGCACACCCCTCCCTGTGGCTCTGACCACACGCCCTCTCAGCACCCCTAAAACTCAGTAACCCCCAGATCCCCATTGACTGTTACTCTTGACTCTTCAGCCTCATTTTCTACTTTCTCCTAAACTGCCCCTCTCACATTTTCCTGCCCTTCTGTAGTCACCTCACCTCTAAGATTCACCTCACCTCACACAAGGATTTGTTATGTTTTATGAGAATATATACTGTGCAAGGATTATAAAATGAAGCTGAACAAAGACCACCCAAGAAAAATAGAGCAGTCTCCCTATGGATTAAGTTTTCAAATTATCAGTTAAGATTTTTGTGGACTGTCTTTACCACATCAACCATCTTGCTAATTGCTGGAAAGCCATCACTCAAGCAGAGCTTTCCATATCTCAGTGCAATTTTACATTTTCAATTGTAAATATCATTTTTAAATAACCTATTCACTCATGGTTAAAGCATATAAAACAATTTTAAATAATTCTACTTTCTTTGTATAACTTTAACTACATAAATAAGTTTTCTGGTGATTACATTATTTACTTCTAAAACCTCATAAAATTGTCCAAATAGTTAAAATAGTATATTTGTATTACTCTTCCCTCTCACTGGTCCAGGACTTCCACTCTGCTGGGGACCAAGAAGCATTCCCCCCAACTATCCCCACCCTGTCTTCCTCCATCTGCCTCAGGATGTGCAGCTGCTGGTCCCAGGCAAAGCAGAACTGAAGGAGCAGAGGGAGGAGTCACAGAAAAGCTGTGCTTGGGCCAAGTAAAAGACCACTGCTCCAGAATTTCTACAGCAGGCTAGGGTAAGAATGTTAAATTGCAGTTACCAAACTAATCAGATAGTCGATACAATTTGTATCAACTATCTGATCAGTCAATAGGACCGCTCTGCAGAGCCACAGCATGAGTAGCTCTAGGAGCCGGCTCGAGCCGGAACTGAGCAGTCCCCGCTCATGTCAGCTTCTGGAGCCACCCTTGCTGCAGCTTTGCATTTTAAATGTAATAAGTAACCAATAAGAATTCATGAGGTTAATTGACTATTCAATTAACAGAGATTTAACATCCCTACTGCAGGCTCTAGGGCCCTCCTCAGGCCAGGCAGCAGCTGTGCCCCAGCTACTTCCTCTGAATGACTCCTGGACACGATCCTTTTCTGTAGAGTCAAGCCATAGAGGAAGGCACGGCTCTGGTGGCAAGGGCACATCTGAGTCTTCTTTCACAGAGCTCTGGCTGTGTGTCCAGGCAAGAAAATCAAGGAAAAGTAGGGTCATTTTGTTTCACCTGTACAGTTCCTCCTGCAGGCACTACAATCCCATGATTAACAATTTGCCAGTTAGCAATAGTGTAACTTCCATGTGGCAACCACAGCAATTGTTCATGTGGGGAATCTCCAGCAAAAAAATAATTTATGTATTAACAACCTTCGGTCACGATACATGTTTTGGTCTGTGGCAGGAAGTTAATTGCCTTGTCTCTTTTAGCTCTCATTTCACTTTTGCTTGCAGCTGTTTTAATTGCTTAGCTAAATGACCAGGAACCAAAGCCTAGGAACCTTTCATACTCAGGATTCATCAAAGTTCAGCCTGAAAACCTCACACAAGAGCAGCACAGCTACAAACCCCTTAGCAAAGCCTCAAAAAAGACAAACACAAAAGAAGTCTATCACCAGAGCACCACACATGCCCAATACATGCTTCTGTCCTCTTCAAGGCAGCTATTTCTCAGAAGCTAATTATCCCTGATACACAGAGATACATGGGGCTTGATCTGAGCCAACCTTATCCCAAGGTGCCATCTTTACTCTGCAGATTGTCAACTTTTATTGTTTTTTAAAAGTCTGTCATACATGAACTGAGTATAAACTGATTCAGCAACATCTACCTCAGGCCTGCCTGGTCAACACATAGAGCAGTGTTTCCCAAAAGGGGTTCCATGGAACCCCGGGGTTCCTCAAAGTGAAAATAAGGGTTCAGCGAGAAAATTCCATTACAATAACATTTTATGATTTAAAAAAAAGAATTAATATTATGTGATTTTTGTTTTTAAATGTGCCATTAAACTAAATGTTGATCTCATGACCTTGTTTAGCATTTGTTTATTATTATCCTTACTTATTTGTGGTCTACTTTTTCAGCTCCATATATTAGACTGTTATTAGGGGTTCCACAAAATTATTTCGAGTTTAAAAGGGTTCTGTGGCCAAATAAAATTGGGAAACACTGACATAGAGATTTAGTATCATTGTAACTATGTAAATAGGGGTGGGTTCCTTTACGAAATAGGTAGGCTGGTGAAATCCCTACTGTGGATTTAGTGTCAACATTATAAAGGTACTTTATGCTCTTGTAGTTTATTCCCCTTCCCATAGGGGAATAAAGTACATTAGCATAAACGCTTCCATACTACCGCCAACGCAGCTACACTGTATCAGTGGAACACCACTGGCATTCTTAAAGCAATGTAACCAGAGCGTGTGTAGACAAGGCCTGCCTATGTTTGCAGAGAGCCTGACACGAAAGCACTGCGAGGAGTTAACTGTCCCTGGTCACCTCCCTGCTGCTGACTCAGTTACCAACCCTGATGCTTATAATGCCAGTGCGGTGGGCACTGCTTTTCAGGGCACAGGAGGGCTCATCAAGGCAGCTGAACAGGAGCCACTTGCAGGCAGTGAGCGGGAGACACTGCCTCATGGCCAAGGAAAGCACAGGCCACAGACAGACTGCGGGCTGTATCCCCCTCATCCCCGCCCCCAGGAGCCCGGCCCGCGGGCCAGACCCCCCTCATCCCCGCCCCGGGGGAGCCCGGCCCGCGGGCCAGACCCCCGCCTAGGGAAAGTAGAAGGGGAGCCCGCGCCCTCCCTCAGGGCAGCCCCGATCTGTCACGTTACTGACCTCGAGCTCTCGCGTGGTGTCCGGTGGGCAAGACTAGGAGGCGCGCGCTGAAGCAGGCTCGCACCGGGAGCGCGCGCGTGGAAACAGCTCCCCCAACCGTCCCTCCACGTTCCCGCCTAGGGAGAGCAGCGCGAACTACAATTCCCAGCATGCACCGCCCCTACAGGCCCCGGGAACGTCCGTGACTCACTTCCGGGAGCGGGTACCTATGGAACTACAGCTCCCAGAGCGCCGCGCGCGAGTACAGGCCCCCCCCCCGCCGCCCCTGCCGAGGGGCTGACCTGGCGGGACCGCTGCAGGATGGAGCCGCGGGAAGAGCGCGCGAGCGGGTTCAGGAAGGTGCGGGGGGAGGGGCGCCTCAGGGCTGCGCGGGGCGTCACGCGCCGCCCGCCTGCGCCCAACGGCTCCGCGCGCTTCCCGCGCTGGGCGGCAGGGGGCGGGCGGCCCCGTCGGCTCGGCCCCGGGCAGCTGGACCTGCTCAGTCTGGGCCCGACCTCCCCGCCGCCTCAGCCTCGTGAGGGGCCAGCCGCGGCCTCGCCCTCCGGCCCGATCTGAGGTAGCCGGGGGCCCGCTGGTCCTGGGCGCGGCCGCCTTTCCCGCGCTCCCGTGCCGCCGCTGTTAGCCCCAGGCCGGGGCGCGGCCCCGCGCTGCCATAGCCCCGACTTACCTCAGCGCCGCGGGGCCCCTGGTGCTGCCCCCCGCGGCTCGGCGAAGCCTCTGCCCTGGCGCGGGTCAGCCGGCAGCGACCATCTGCCCCCGGCAGGCGAGGCAGCGGGGAGGCCAGTGCCGGGCTGTTCCCGTGCCGCAGCCGTGTGCCTAGGGGCCTCACCGGTAGACCCCGCCGCGTCGTGCCCTGCCCGCCGGGGGCAGCTGCGAGAGACACAAGCATCGTGTCCATTCAGGTCTTGCCGGCGGCTAGGGGTAGAAATGCTCGAAGGGTCGCGCGCAAGCAGATGCCGCCAACCGCCGGTTCTTGTGCACGGGTCAGACAAGGGAACTCCTCCTCTCCAAAAACATAACGGCCAGGGATCGGAGATGTAAAGAGCTGTTTGTGTTGTGGGAGAACGGAGAAGCCTGGCCAAGGCCTGGGTCCTAGTGCTTGACATTAGACAGATGCTTAGTAATAGACCGTCCCTGCCCCAAAGAGCTTACAGCCTAAGTAGTAGACAAGAGGAAAGGGTGGGAAGGAAAACAAAGGCACAGATAAGTGCTGCCTCAGAAGGATGGGGAAGGGACACAGGGGCATTTCCTCTAGCTGTGGGGCAGGGAGGACAGGACTGTTTATGGCCAGGAAAGGTAGGAGAAGGAGCTTAATTTTTCTCACTCACCAGTTCTGTATCATGTTCCCTTTTCATTCAGGAAACTGTGAACAAAATACTTCATCTCCACTTCAAAGATGACAAAACTAAAGGTAAGTGTTTCTGCTGTACTCCCTCCAGAGAGAGCTAGGTTTCTACTGCAGACTGTTTAGCTACCTCTAGCATGTAGTGTAGTTGTAGCTGTGTTGTTTCCAGGATATGAAACATGCAGGATGGGCAAGGTAGTATCTTTTATTAGCCTATCTTTTGTTGAAAAAAACAACAAATGGTCTGGTAGCACTTTATAGACTAACAAAACATGTAGATGGTATCATGAGCTTTCGTGGGCACAGCCCACTTCTTCAGATGACCAGAGTTATGAGTTGGGGATATGAAAACTCAAAATAAATAGAAGGGGGGGGGTGGAGAAAAATGCTTTTGTTGGTGAGAGAGAGAACATTTCGAGCCACACAGAGTTCTTCTGAAATTAAGCAATATCAGAGGAAAGCAGGAAGCCACACTGGCTCTGTGTTGGTTCTCCGTTTAAATGGGCATACGGTTCTTCCTTGGCACTTATCAGGCCTCCATTGCCATAGAACAGAGGTGGCCAAAAGGACTTCTGCGGGCCGGATCCGCTTCCAGCCCACCAAGCAGATTGATCCGGCCCACGGAGGTCCTGCTGTTCCCCCTCCCCAGACCAATCAGGGCCTAGGAATGGGGGACTCTGCAGTGCTTAGAGTCAACCTTGACTGGGGTGGGTAATAATTTTTGCCTGGGGGCCACTTCAAAATTTTTTGAAATAGCCCCAGGCCACCCCTGAAGGGGTGGGGCCTAAACAGGAAGGGGTGGGGCTACCCCACCCCCATACCATGTTTGGTCTGGGGCAGCCCCTTTGTCCCCCTCTTCGCATTAGGCATCCATGCCCTGGAAGAGGCTTGGCATGCTCCCCCACCTCCAGGCCAATCAGGGCCTGGGGCCGGGGGAGCACGGGAAGCCTCCTCTTGCCCCACGAGGACCACGTGGCACTTTGAAGTGCTGCGGGTTCCTTGCAGGGCTGGGACAGGGCAAAGGAAGCTTCACGCAGCTCCCCAGGCCCTAATTGGCCTGGGGGCACGCGTGAAGCCTCCTCTGCTCTCTCCCCGTGCGAACAGCGCTTCAAAGTGCCAAGAGCTCCTGGCAGGGCGGAAGGAGGCTTCGTGCGCTTCCCAGGCCCTTTTGCCCACCCCTCACCTTGACTCTAAGCGCCACGTGCCGGAGGGCAAGGAGTGAGAGATTTTGCATGCTCCCCTCACTCCCAGGTCCTGATGCGCATAGGGCAGTGGTCTCCAATCTTTTTGAGCACGAGATCACTTTTTGAATTTTAAGTGCAATCCAAGATCTATCTCAAATGTAAATACCCTTTCCCCGCCTCCTTCCCACCCATCCTCCCTCACTCTCATCAGGCTGGGGTAGAGGAGTGGGGTGCAGGCTCTGGTCTTGGATTAAGGGATCTGGAGTGTGAGGGGCTCTGAGCTGTTCTTGGGGTAGGCAGTTGAGATGTAGGAGGGGGTTCTAGGTGCAGGCTCTGACAGTGTTTGGATGCAGGTGTGCTCGGGGCTGGTGTAGGAGGAGGTTCATGACTGGGGTAGGAGTTCAGGATGTGGGCTCTAGCTAGGCACTGCTGGTGGCTCTTGGTTGGTGGTGCAGTGGGACTAAGGCAGGCTTACCCCTGCCCTGGCTCTGGACCACTCCCTAAAGCAGCCAGCAAACTTGCTCTGTACGTAGTCCTGTTGTGTCCCCTCTCTGGTCTGTGGAGAAAGGATACAGAGTGGGAGGGAGCACCTTGACATCAGCACTCCTCCTCTCCCTCCCTTGCCCAGCAAGCAGGAGGCTCCCCAAGGGGTTCAGCAGTTGGTGTCAACTGCCACCTGCTGCTCAGCTGGCAGATCACTCTAAGCTTGGCACTCCCTTGCAAAGTGGGGGCAGACTTCCAGTGCTCTCTCCACCTCCAGGCCCTGATTGACCTGGGGGCAGGGGAGAAGTGTGCAAAGTCTCTTCCCACTGCCAGGGGTACAGGTGCCTAGAGGGAACTGACAGCTGTTAAGAACTCTTCCCTCTCTGGGAAGGAGGAGGGGGCAAAGACTTCATGCGCTCACCCACAGACCTATCGGGGGCCAGTGGGTGCGGAAGCACATAATAGTCCTGCCCTCTTCCCCCCCTTCCACTTGAGGACCTGCTCCTTCTGGGGCAGCTCCAAAAATTTCTGAAGTGGCCCCCGGTCAAAAATTATTGCCCAACCTTGTCATAGAATCTGACAATCTTTAATGTATTTATCCTCAAGGCAGGGAAATGCTGTCTTTCCCCCCCCCCCCCCATTATGCAAATAAGGAATTAAGACCCAGAGAGAGACTAAGGTCTTGTTTACCTGGGAACACTTAAGAAAATTCAGAGTGACTAATTAAAAGTATACATTTAAAGTGAATTAGTTAAAGATATAGAATCATAGCTTTGGAAGGGACCTCAAAAATTATCTAGTCCAATCCCCTGAACTCATGGCAGGACTAATTATTATTTACACTATAATTTGTGTAATAATTACACATTTTTTTATAATTTGTGGGCAATAATTTGATGGGGGTCATTCCAAAATTTTGGTAAGTGGACAAGAGCTGCACTTTTCTATGGACGGGGAGCAGGGTCTGGGACAGAGATTGGGTGCAGAAGAGAGCTCGGTACAGGACTGGGGTGCAGGATAGAGTGTGGGGTCTGAGAGGGAGTTTGGATGGAGAGGGTTGTAACCTTGTCAGGGGATTGGGGTGCAGGGTCCTAGAGGGGGTATGGTTGCAGGAGAGGATTCTGACCTTGGTGATGGGTATAGGAGGAGGTGCAGGATCTGGGATGTAGTTGTGACCTGGGACAGGAGGGTACATGGGGTTTGGGTGGTGACCTAGGCCAGGGAGTTGGAGAGTGGGAGGGGGTGGGGTGGGGTGAAGGTGCTTACCTATGCAGCTCCTGGCTAGCCCCCTGGCTTGCCAGCAGCCCTAGACAATTCAAAGTAGCCAATGGGACCTGAGAGAGTGTGTTGGAGGCAGAGGCAGCATGCAAAGCCTCTCTCTCTCCTCCCCCACCTCCACTAGCACATTCTGCAGAGTGCCCCACGGAGCAGCCAGCTGCTTTGAGTGTGTGTTGGAGCTGCTCCATGCTTGAGGATCCTGGTGGCTCTGCCGCAGTCTGAATTAAAAAGCTGGGTGGCCATATCTTGCCCACCCCTGCTTTAGACCATTCTTGACATCTCTATCTTAAATACCTTGACAGGAATTTTTTCCTAACATCCAACCTAAACTGCCCTTGCTGCAATTTAAGATCATTGCTTTTTATCCAGTCGTCAGAAGTTAGAGAAGTTTTTCTCCCCCATCCTTATAACAACCTTTTACATACTTGAAAACTGCGGTGTCCCCTTTCAATCTGCTCTTCTCCAGACTAACCAAACCCAATTTTTTCAATCATCCCTCATAGATAGTATTTTCTATACTTTTTGATCAATGTGTTTGCTCTTTCCTGGACTTTGGCTACATCTTTCTTGAAATGTGGCACCCAGAACTGAACACAATACTCCAGGTGAGATTTAATTAACATGGATTAGAGCAGAAAAAAATCTTTTCATGTCTTGCTTACAACGCTCATGCTAATACAGCTCAGAATGTTTGCTTTTTTTGCAACAATGTTACACTCATATTTAGCTTGTGATCCACTATGACACCCAGATCCCTTTCTGTAGTAGTTCTTCCTTGCCACTCATTTCTCATTTTGTACATATGCAGCTGTTCCTTCTCAGGTGGAATAGTTTGCATTTTTCCTTATTGAATTTAATCCTATTTTCTTCAGATCATTTCTCCAGTTGTCCTGTTCATTTTGAATTTTAATCTTATCCTCCAAAGCACTTGCAACCCCTTCTGGCTTGGTATTGTCCACAAGCGTCATCAGTTTAGTTTATGCCATTATCTAAATAATTGACAAAGATATTTAATGGAACTGGACCCAGAACTAATCCCTGTGTGGCTCCACTTAATATGCCCATACAGCTTGACTGATCTACTGATAATTACTTTGGGAATGGTTTTCCAGCCAGTTATGCACCCAATTTATAATAGCTCCATCTGAGTTGTATTATTTCCCTAGTTTGAGGTCATGTGAGACAGCATCAAAGCCATAAGTATTAAAATAAAGATATACCACACCTACCATTTCCCCCCTAGCCACAAGGCTTGGTACTCTGTCAAAGAAAGCTATTTGACATGGTTTGCAAATCTGTGCTGATGCTTACCACTTTATTATCTTCTAGGTGTTTGCAAATTAATTGCTTAATGATTTGCTCCATTATCTTTCCAGATACTGAAATATTAAGATGACTGGTTTGTAATTCCCCAGGTTATCCATATTTCCCTTTTTATAAAACAGCATTATATTTGCCTTTTTCCAGACCTCTGGAATTTCTCCTGTCCATTGTCACTTGTAAAGATAATTGATAATCTAGGTAGATCCTAGAGAATACTCAAGGAGCTATTTCATCAGACCTTTGTAACAAAGACATCTAACTTGTCTAAATAATTTTTAACTCATTCTTTCCCTATTTTAGCCTTTGTCTCATTTTCACTGGCATTCACTATGTTAGCCATCCAATCTCTACTAACCTTTTTCGTGAAAACAAGCAAAGCCATTTAATGCTTCTGCCACTTCCACAGTCTGTTAAAGTTTCTTCACCACCATTAAGTAAAAGGCTTACCTATCCTTGATCTTCCTCTTCTAATGCAAAAATGAAGAATCCTGTGGCACCTTAAAGACTAACATTTATTTGGCATAAGCTTTCCTGAGTAAAAACCACTTCGTCAGCACTGTTATTACCCACGATAGATCATGCCCAAATAAATCTATTAGTCTTTAAGGTGCTACAGAACTACTCGTTTTTGCAGATACACACTAACACTGCTACATCTCTGAGATTAATGTAGTTATAGAATGTTTACTTGTTACCCTTTGTCTCTACACTTTGGGGATGAAGGTTGTTCGTAACTCCGAACAAAATACTGATTAAAGTTTCAAAACTGTAAACTTTTGAAAACAGAAGAAAGATGCTGCTTTTAATCATAATTTAAATGAAACAAGCAGCTTCCTTACCTTGTCAATTTTTTTTTTAAATCCTTTTTGGTAGATTACATTTAATGTATTTATTTTTTTCTTTGCTGCTGCCTGATTGCATATGGCCAGTTCCAAATGAAGTGTGTGGTTGTCAGTTTTGTAACAGTAGTGTTTGTAATTGAGTTTCTATTGTAGTGTAATCTTGTTTTGTATCTTGACCTTGCCCCTAGATACTTATTTGTTTACATAGAATGAATATAATTTGACCAGGTTTCCACTTTTTGTAGGAATCTTGAATTTCAGATAATTGAAAATCTCCTGGTTAAACCAGCATGGTCTCTTGTCATACTTTCTATCTTTCCTACACAGTGAGTGTTTACTTTTGTACCCTTAGGCTATGTCTACACTCGCGGCTTCTTGCGCAAGTATGGCCATTCTTGCGCAAGAATCTGCAGAGCGTCCACACTGCCCGCCTGCTCTTGTGCAAGGAAATTTACAGTACGGCGTGGTAAGAGAGGGCTCCTTGCGCAAGAGTTACTCTTTTTTATCAGGTGTAAGCCCTCTTGCGCAGGAGCTCTTGCACAAGAGGGAAGTGTGGACGCTCGGCAGGGATTTCTTGTGCCAGAGAGCCCTATGGCTAAAATGGCCATCAGAGCTTTCTTGCGCAAGAGAGCGTCCACACTGCCATGGGAGCTCTTACGCAAAAGCACAGAGCGCACAGGGCAGTGCGGACGTTTTCTTGCACAAGAACCCTTGCGCAAGATGTTCTTGTGCAAGAAGCCACCAGTGTAGACATAGCCCATATGTCTCCTTGAAAACTGCCAACTTTTAAGCTGTTTTTCCCCTTAAATTTGCTTTCCATGAGATCTTATGTACTAATTCCCTGAGTTTGCTAAAATCTGCCCTCTTGAAATTCATTCTTTATTGTGCTGTTCTCCCTACTACCATTCCTTAGAATCAGACTCTTTATCATTTCATGGTTACTTACACCCAAGATGCCTTCCATTTTAAAATTCTCAACCAGCTCCTCCCTATGGAAAAGCCTCTCCACTAGAAGGTTTCTCCATCTTCTGAACTAACAGACTGCCTCCCAATATATTATGAGAACTTGTTGGATAATCTGTGCCCTGCGCTTTGTTGTTTTCCCAACAGATGTCTGGGTAGCTGAAATCCCCTATCATCATGTCCTATGCTTTATATGATTTTGTTTAAAAGGGTCTACTACACATAATCCTTCTTTTTTACCCCCTTTATCCTTACCGAAAGACTTTCAATAAGTCTGTCTCCTTTTTCTATCTTACCCACTTGGACTGAGGTTACATTTTTTAATGTAAGGCAACACTTCCCATTTTTTCCTGTCTGTCCTTTGAGCAAGCTGTACCCTTCTATACCAACATTCCAGCCATGCATGTGATCCCACCAAGTCACTGTGGTGCCAACTGTCATAGCTCTATTAACTAGCATTTCAAATTCTTCCTGCTTTTCCCCCATACTACTTCTATTTAATATAGAGACATCTACAGTACTGATTTGATTACCCCCCTCTGTTCTCTCTTGTCTCTCCCTCATCCGGGCTCCAACAGTCCATGCTGACCCTTCTTCCAGGTAGGGATGTAAAATCCTGTTTGTTTGTTTAACCTGTTAACCGATTAAAGGGAAGGCAAGTGGGGGATGCCTGGCTTGCTGCGGACAGAAGCTGCTCTGGTTGGGACTCTAGTGGAGCCTGCACCTCCTGTGGGTCTCCCCACAAGGCTGGAGCAGCTCCCTACCCACAGCATGTGGGGAAGTGCTCCAGCCCCTTAACAAGTAGGCCTCATCAGTTAACTGGTTAAACCTTCACATCCCTATGCCCAAGTCTCCATGTTTTGGACTTCCCTGTGGGCTTTTATCACCTGTCCCCATCAAACCTAATTGACGCACTCCTCACTAGGTTAGATGCTTTTTCCCTTCCTCGTTAAGTGGACCCTTGCTTTGCTTAGCAGTCCTTCCCAGAACAGCATCCTGTAGTCAAGGAAGACAAAGTCCTCCTGGCAACACCATCTTTGCAGCCAGGCATTCATCTTGAGGCTCTGCCTAGGCCCCTACCCTTGACTGGAAGGATTGAACAACACACCGCCTGTGACCCCTGCTTCTTCACCATTACTCCATGAGCCCTGTAAGTCACTTCTGATCTGCTGAGGATCACATCTTGCAGTATCATGAGTGCCCACATGGATGAGTAGCATAAGGGAGTAGGTAGAGGGCCACATGATCCTCAACAGTTGCTCCATAATGTTTCAGATATGGGCTCCTGGCAGACAGCATGCCTCCTCCGATGTCATGTCTGGCCAACACGAGTGCTTCTGTCCACCTTCAAAAGAGTCATCAACCAACATTCCACTATATTTCTTCCTGGGAATGGTGGCTGCAGTCGTCCTAACCTTGAGGGTACATGGCTTCTCTTCCAGGACAGCATAACCTTTCATCACTAGAGTGGACAGGCTGGGAGTAGGGCAGTTGCTGCCTGCTGCCAGAAATAACTATGAATTCTTCATAGGCACAGATGCTTCTCAGCCTAGCCACCTCCTCCTGTAGCTCTCCCACCAATTTTCTAGAAGATTCCACCTGCAAATACCTTTCACATTGGACAGTCTCCAGCCTGGCTTTCTGAAAGGGGGAAATACAAGGCACAGTGTTAGCAAACTCTCACCATATGTGAATGTTCTCAGAATTAAACTAGCTTAGTTTAATTCACTCAAGGCATTTGCCCAGAGGCAGATGGGAAGTTTGTGGTAGAACAGAGACTGGAATCCAGGTGTTAAGTGCCAGACTAATGGTCTAAGTTTACATCCATCCTTCCTCCTTCTGTAGCACGTCTTCTAATAACGCCATTTTCCTTTTTTCTCTAGTCAGCAGTGATGCTTTGCTGCTAATGGCAGAAATGCTGAAAGTGTTTGTTCGTGGTAAGTGCTTAGAAGCTGCCCTTTTATTCTCAGGACTTGTGGCCATAGATTTGGGTTAGAAAAGTTGTGACAGATCCTGCAAGGCACTTTGTTTGCGTTTTGATGGAGCTTTTCCAAAACTTCCCTCCAGGAAAGGCAATCTTCCATAGAGTTGCTCCTTCTTGATGTAGCCTGATTAGCAAATCCAGGCTTCTGTGACAGGACAGTGTAAGGAAACCAGCCTATCAAGTTGTAGGAGCCCCAGTGCTAGGCTGTTACACCTATTTGGCCTGTGGAATTGCTTTATCATCTTGTTTGGAGCCACTCCCTAGTGCTACAGCACAAGCTAGTGTGAGTGGAGTGTCGTGACGGGAGAGGAGCCTGCAGTCTCCTCAGATGTGGTTGTATAATGCCATGAAAGACTCCATTTTACACAAGACTGGGATGCTAAAACCAAGAAGGATCTTGAGTGCTTCCCCCAACGAGCTGACCAATTTTACCCTGTGATGCTGTAATCACACCCCAAAATTCAGCCCTATTAGCTTAGTATCAGAGGGGTAGCAGTGTTAATTCGTATCTGCAAAAAGTAGTCCTGTGGCACTTTAACATTTATTTGGACATAAACTTTTGCATTTAATCAGACATGGCAAAGTGGATTTTTGTCCATGTGAGCCAATTCCCAAATAAATCTCTTACCTTTTTGTGATGCTTATCTTGTCTTGCATGTGTTGCAGAAGCTGCAGCACGTGGAGCAAGGCAGGCGCAGGCTGAAGACCTGGACAGGGTGGATATTGAGCATGTGGAGAAAGTGCTGCCACAGCTGGTATGTCAAGTGCAGTTCAGCTTCCCTTGCTAACAAAGATGTGGGCAGAGGCATTACTCCCCTTCCTTTAGGGAGATGTTTGGCTAATTAGTAATATCCTTACAGAGATGCTGGGAACCCCCAGATGTTAATGACTAGTTTGGAACTGCTTCTTACTGTTACAGGAGCTAAAATAACTGCTGTTCTCTCCTTACAGCTTCTGGATTTTTAGAGGCCTGATCAAGCAGAATGGGATGGATGTATCAGCTGCTAAGAGGAGCAAGTCCTGATCTGGGAGTTAATCTGATACTGAATGTCTGGAATGGCACCCTCTGTTTAGCCACTGGTAGGGGCACTATTGGGAATTCACTATCCCTTTGCCATTTTGCTGCAGTAGCTGCTGCTTTATCACTCCATGTCTGAGTGGGGCAAGCCCCCAAGAGCTGCGAAGAGCACGATGCCATTCTAAAAGGGATATTGCACACATTGATTGTTGTGGAGTAAATGCCTGTGGCAGGGCATCTTGCCCCTCATACTCCTGAAGAGCCATTTACAGTTCAGAATGAATAACATAGCCAAGGCACTGCTACTTACCAGTGTCAAAAACAGGTGCTGCTGTGTGTGGAAAGAGTGAGTGGCTGGAAACTTTCCTCTAGCTGTGGGCTCTCATCATCTCAGCAGGTTGCTATGGCAGGGGTTTAAAGTCCAATTCCATGGCTGTCTGAGCAGTTCATCAGGCACTCAGCTGAAGGACTGTGCCAACAGCAGGTACCTGATCTTTATTTTATAAATAAACAGTGCCTCCCCCCAATACTTTCCAGCATTCCTCCAGGGCTGTGACATCAAAGAGTGCTTAGAACCTTTTAACTGTTTGATATTCTTCTCAGAAGCTGCTTCTCTCTGCTATAAATTTGTTCTCACAAAGAAACATCAATAAATCAAAACTAAGTCTCCCTGGCTTAGGCTTTTCACTGCAATTAATCATAGAAAGTCAAGTTGCTTCAAAGACTTGCTCAGCTTCCCCCACCCTTTTCTTTAAATCTTCACAGGACGAAAGGAAAACTCTTAAAAAGGGACAGAATAACAAACAGCATGTGTGAGAATCCCACATCATGGGACAGCCTGTCCCCTTTGCCAGCAGGGGGGGAGGGGAAGCCATGAAATAAGAAACCTTACACATGTAGGCAGGACCTACACTGCTGAACCTGGCTTTGTTGCTGCTGCTGCAGAAGCAGCTGACACCAGCACATACAAGAACTTGCTTTCCATCTGCTTATTGTCTAGTTATAGGGTCCTTTGTAAAAGTGGTAGAGATTTCCTGACTGCCATGGATGGCAGGCAAGGAGTGGATAGGCCACTAGCTATGACCAGTTGTAATATGATGCAGGAAGCTTTAGTTGCCTTGTCTGTATGTTGAGCAGGGTCTGCAGATCAGTTCTACAAGTACCAGGCCCTTTGAGACTATGAGGTGATTACTAGTAGATATCAGATCATTATCTAATCATATACTTAAGTAAAAAACAGGACTATGGAGCACTTTAAAGACTAGTCTTTAATGTAGCACTTTAAAGACTAGTCTTTAAAGTGCTACATAGTCCTGTTTTTTGTTTCAGCTACACCAGACTAACACGGCTACATTTCTATCACTATACTTAAGTAACTGCATTGTGACTGCCCTGCAGGAAAGCTTGTGGTTGTCCATATGTAAGCCTTTGTCAGGCCCTAATTGTGCTTTTCCAGAGAGCGCTTGTCTTGCTTCTTCCATGGAAATAACATGTTAAAGATCCATCAAGGTTGCCTGCTAGCTTCCATAAGTCAACTTCCTTGTGTGAAAATTTAAAAAAAAAAAAAAAAAAAAAAAAAAAAAGTCCTGCAGTACCTTAGAGACTATAACAAAAAATGTGTAGAGGGTGTTTTTTGCTAGTCTCTAAGGTGCTGCAGGACTATTCATTGTTTTTTTAAATGTTTTCAGTTACAGACCAGCAGGCTACCCCTTTGATTCCTTGTGTGAAACAGGCAAAACTAGCTGCAGGGCAGAAGTGGTGGGTGGGTGGGCGGGTAACTGGTAGGGCCAATCTTTAATAGATTGAGGATTGGTTTGTTTACCAACTGTTGAAGCCTTTCACCATCCCACAGACTCAGCACAGTTTGCCCAGGATGTATCGTCTAGACAGACAAGCTTGGGCAGAGAAGAATTGGCTGAATGAGGTAATGTGCATAATTAGCAGTAAGAAGGCTGGTTCCTGTGACCCTGAGGCTGAATGCCACTTGCTTCCCAGTGGCACAGCCCATTAAACTGTGACTGGAGGAGCAAGAGCAATCTTGATTTTAAAATTATTAGAATTCACTGTGGGAATCTAGTTAAACCCACCAGTGCTGCCTTGGCTGTTGCTTACTTACAATTAACAGAAACAGTGCCAAGACTTTGGTGTCCCTGAACTTGGTTAAGCAGCAGTTAAATATCCTCTCTAAAGCACCTGAACCACACCCCACATTAGCCTAAACAGCTAGACTGCCACCACAGTCAGTTACTAACCCAGATGCTGCCCCACAACCAGCTTATTGCTGGCCGAAGGGACAATGGTGAAAATGCTTAAGATTTTAATAGCAATATATAGGACACTAATATAGAGCAAATGCCCTATCAGTGCACTTTCTAACTAGCAGTAAGGCATAGCTCAGGGAATTGCTGTTGCTTGTAAGCCAAACATTTGATCGCAGCTTTAGAAAGGAGAATCAATGAAATCAAAAGGGACCAGTGGTGATACACACTCCTATCAGCCAAGCTTTTATTATCCACTCTACTGGTGGATGGGTCAAGCAGCATCAGCTCATACATACTACCCATGCAGAAATAGCATCAGCTACCTCCCGTCCCACAGGTGAAGGTCTATCCATCAGCCTCTAAGAACCCACAGTATATTGATTAAGATGGACTCTTTAAAAGGGAGATGGGAAAGAGCAACCCCTTGCCCTCATTACAATCCCAGATAAAGCAGCAAAACAGAAATAGCTTTAGGATAGGACGCCATTGGAAGGAAACTCACCAAGTACCCGGACAGAAAGATAGATTCTTATTAAACTCTTCCATGCCAGGGTTAGTCGTAAAGTACCAATTTTAGAATTAAGATGATTGGTTGAATCCTTTTCATCTCTATGGAATCTTGCTGCAGTTTATCTCCTTTTTGCAACCCCTCGCATACCTGGCTGAGTGGTGGTTTTCTATGAGAACTTTTACTTTTTTTAAAAGCAGAAAATAAGCAGTTCCGCAGAGACTGCAGCATATATATCCCCTGTCTGTTCGGTAAGAAATCAGTCTTCTTCCTTAAAGCCTGTTTGCTGCTCCCCTCAGCTTTGAGTCTCCTTTTTCCTCTTCTACCTTTCTTTCATTGCTCCCTCTGATGTTCTTCAAAGCATTTGGGAGCATGTGGAAGTAATTAGACCTGAAGGGAACTGTTGGCCAGTCTGGGAGACAATGACAAGTGCCAGGAACTCTGGGTGCCCCTTTCAGCCACTTTGAAGTTCATTCAGATGGTACAAAACTCAATTTTGCTTTGTCGAGGGAAAAAAAAAAGGGGGGGGGGGAGGAGAGATTGTCAGGCCCAATGAATAGGGAGCAGGTTTCTGCAAATTGATAAAGAAACAGAACAGTGGGAAAGAAACACATTATCAAAGAGACCAACAAAAAAGGCCTCCTATGGCCACTCCGCTTTATTACATCTACAAATTGTGCAGACACACACATAGTTCAAGGAAAAAGCAGAAACCAAATGGTGAGAATTATTACCATCGCACAGTAACTGACCAACCGGAATATGAAAAATCTTCAAATAAAATTACAACAGCCTGGACATTATGGCACTACAGACCTCATCTCTATTGTAGGCACATTTCTAAACCTTAACTCACATCCCAACTCTGCAACCCCTCCTTACAGTCCTCAGCCCGCAAACACACAGCACTTCCACTGCAAGCAACATCAAAGCTAAAGAAATCAGCAGATGGAGTGACCTTTCATTAGAATTTTGTTCCCATTAGAGGAGTAATTGTTAATTATGTGTCACTGGAAATATAACATAATGCAGAGCTCAGTCCACAGGCATAGTCCTATTAATATGCCATTAATAGATACCTGCATTTTTCATGAACAAAACTCCACCAATGGAAAACAATTAGAATGAACCAGGACGTTCCCAACAAAAGCCACTCAGTAACTTGAGAATGACCTAAAAAGCTCATCCAGGATTGCCAGCAGCAGTAGCCACTGCTACTCTATGTAGTAGGGACCAGCCCAGCTGTCTGTGTAATTGTGCAGCTGATTCCAGCACCATGGTCTGTTCCAGGCAGCAGAGCAGCCACACTGCTTCAAGTAACCTCTGAAGATAGAAATCAGAAGGCTTGAGTGTCAAACACCTATTGAAGCAAAGTCAGCAGTCAAGGCTAAGAACTCTCTGCCTGTTCCTTTCAGATTACATGCATGCCGAATACCATTCGTTTCTCCTCCTGCCCCCGCTTCTATTGCCAGGCAGATGGCATTTACAACCCAGGGGGCTTTGCTCCCACCAAGGTTGAATTTGCAACATGAAACAGCTATTCTATTTTATTTTTCTAAGAAATAAATCATGTTATTCAGCTCTTCAGGATCACCAAAGGTTTATTATAACTGTAGCAGTTCAAATGGAAAGAAGTGCATCTGATTCCGCTGCTTCTCAGTCCAGCCAAGTCATCTTGTACGCCCAACACCTGGGATGTTTCATCTCTTCCCAGCTGCAAAAAGAACACACAAGGAGGGGCATTAGCACCTATCAGAATTCTGTTAGAGGGAGGGCAGTTTTTCCAAATCATGTTACCTCCTAGCTGAAGCCTTAAACATACTGGGTTCCCCTCCCCAACTGTACCCAGGTGCTATATTGAGAGCATTTTAGCTCAATGCTTGTTAAGAACGGAACAGTGGAGCCTACAGTGACTTCCAGGGCCATACTGCTCTCCACTCCTGCAGTGATGGGAAGGCCGTGAGCAGCCAAGCAGATCTCTAGCAGGCAGGACAGGTGGTTAGCATCTTTGCTTCTTGCACTATAGACTTTGACCACATAGTCCCTACAGGAAGCAAAAGGTTCTTTACCCAGCATGGGTATTCATCATGCACATTGCTCTGCAGATTCCCATGCTCCCTGCATCAGAATCTCAGAGCCATTCTAAAGCAGTTAAGCCACATGGGGCAAGTATACTAAACCAGCATGAGTGGGATATACAGGACCTCAGAGAAGAAGACAGGGCAAGGGCTGAATGGAGGGTTTGAGATCCCCAAAAATGTAAGTTAATGGGGGTCCTTGAGTTGCTGAAGTTTGAGAGATGCTGACTAAACCATGGATTTGATATTTCCAGTGTCACTTGATGCTGTACTTTAAGCTTCCTGGAGCACCTGCCAGAATCAACTGGTTTACATTATAATTTTAAAAGCTATCACCAGATCTCAGTCAGATTTTTAGCTCTGCTTTGGAATTTTCTTAAGTTTGTTTCTTGGAAGTGGGAGAAGGGAATGAGATTGTCTACAAAGTGACAAAAATGTTATATGTTTTTTCTGAATACCAATGGCCCATTCGGTGTCTGCATAATTCAAGAACCTCTCTTCCACTTCACATCCCAGATCTAACCTATCATTTTGAGACAAATTGATACTGTGATTTTTTGATAGAAACTCAGTTGTAATCTTAATTATGGAGCGATTGCCACTGCTCCACAGCAATACGCACTAACAATGAAGTATTAATGACTGAAATTTAGTAAGAGTACACAATCCAGGCAAAGGCAGTGGTTCTGAGATCGATGGCACCTAGATGGAAACAACCGCAATAGCTTTTGTCCAAGTCCAGGACCTTTCCTTATCACAACTGGGATATCAGATCCACATCATGTTTATCAATAAAACTGAATAGTTTTGAGATCACAAGTCACAGCCCTTGACTCTGCAGTGAAGCTCTGCAGAGGCAGCTTTCACAGAGCAGGGAGGGAAACTTTCCCTCATCCCAGATACCTGGCAGCTTCAGCCACTTTGGTATTTTTTCAGGGGGACGTCTCACTGGCTGTGAAGCTTCAGAGACTTTTGCAGGTTCTGGGTGCTCATCTGTCTGCTCTGGCCCAGCTGGGAGTGCAACAGCTGTTTCTGAAGGTGGGGGAGCAGAAGGGACTAGCAATTTGGACAAGACTCTGAAAAGAGAAACAAGAAAGCACAATGAAGGGAAGATTTTCACACTGGTCTTCACACCCCTCAGCATACAATCCCATCCCAGTAATTCCTCATGCCCAGGCAGTGGAAGATTAATCTTCACCCCAGAAGCAAAGGCTTCAGGACACATACCAATCTGTAAACAAAAGATCCTCCAGCTCCTGCTAAATTTAGCAACAGGCATGCACCCCCATTTCAATAGGGTTTACCAAGCTGCAAAGTCATAAATGAGCCTGTGGTACCTGTAGGTTCTGCCCCGTCCTCCGGGAGCTGTGCTAATTCTACCCTTCCCACACATGCCCGCTCACAGCGCTTACCTAGCTACTAGCAAATCAGCTGTGGAAGGGGACACTGTAGACTCCAGTAGTTCTGATCTCAAATAACAATCTGTAAAACAAACCCAAACACATTTGTTAGAGAGTAACATCAGGCAACCCACAAACACTGTTATTGCAGGACCTAAGAACCATGTAGCTCCAGCAAATCCCTCTTCATGTGTGTTTATAAATTTTACCCTTTTCCCAATATGAGAGCCAATATTGCTAGCTAGTGGGTGGTAGTGACCCTCAAGCCATGCTGATTCCTGCTGAACCTTAATGTTCTGATTATTCTTTGCCATTTCTAATCCATCCTTCAAACCGTGTGATTTTCAGGTACTTGATCTCTGCAGCTCAGAGGTTATAGTAGCTGGACTCCCTTTACACCTCTGTTAACAGCACCACAAATATGCCCAAAAATCAGAGACAGCCCATCTCCACAGGAAGCCACAATAGGTTGGTCTCTGTAGTGCAATTTCTAGTTTTTTCTTTTTTACTTTTAAAGCAATGGGATTTCCACCCTTCCCTTCAGAGACTACCACTCCAAGTTTGTCTAGTGTGCCTTTTCCATATCCTAATAAGTCACATAAGAAAGGCTTCTTGATTTACATGTACAATTACATTAGTTAACTTATATTAACTGGCAATCAATTTAAGATGAAACAGAACTAAGCTAGTCTAGATGAGGCCTTAGTGATTCACAGTGGAGGCAGAGGCAGCTACAATGCACAATTCACATAAACCTAATCCCTTCTCTTACCAATATCCCTTTCGGGAAGTTCTCTCTATGCTGAAACTGCTGACAAAGGAGCTAATGAATGCTAATTTTGTGGAACTGTTTGCTAGGAATAGCAGAGAGCCACCGCACCCCCACTCAATTTCACTCACCCATGGAGATTAATGATTTATACTAATTTTGACCTTAGATTGAACACAAATAGTACTACCAATACAAGGCTCCATATTCCACACACAAATCTCTGAGCCATCTAACTCTCCTGTCCTTCATTTCAGCTTCTCCACTCCTAGCTTTGCTTGGGTTCTCTTACTGGAGCAATTCTGGAGCCAGGGACACAGTTCATCTGGTAAAACACTGCAGCTGTGGAGCCAGCTGAAGAAGAAATGGAGATAACTCACCTCTGTGCTTCTCAGATCCAAAGTGAATGACAGAAGCTGGGAAGAGGTTAGCCTGCAGCAAAGGGAAAAGGGATGGATGAGAAGGGGACAGGGCAAGCTGCAGAGTTGTCTCAGCCAGCCAACCTCAGATATTACATATACCTCTTCAAGGCAGCTCAATCTCTTCTCCAATCCAGGGCAAAAGCAGCCATGAAAACAGGCATTTGCTCACCAACCGTCTCTACCCCCAAAGCACCAATCCCTAATGGGCAGCAAAACCCCTTAAAATAAAAGCAACCGTATGAGTAGCAGGAGGGCTGAAACGGAGCGTGACAGCAGCTTGGAAACTTCCTTGCCAGATATGTTTTGACTATCTTCTGGAGCCCAGTTTAAAGCAACAGCAAATGCAGGCAGGATAGGCAAGCCCATGTGCAGTGTATAGGCTATCATATTCTACACAGACATATTGGGAGAGCCTAGGTAGCGTTCTGCGATAGCCCCTGGAATCTGCTACTCTTCATTCTGAGAGTTCCTGACTCCCTGTGGGAACCAGTCTTGCCAAGAGCCATGCTGCATCCCAGGTTTGTACTGTCCCATTGGCACGGAGAGAATAACTTCCCTGTGGGCATCACACCCCACCATTTTCCTCCCACTCTGCATTACCAGGGCCAACACCACACTTCCTTCCCCTTCTGAAGAGCACTAGGACATCTCTGGCTTTAGACTCTAGTTTCACAGTTGCTAACAACTGCCCCTTTCTTCTTCTGGAAAAGGGCTCAAATGCTGTTCAGTTCCCTGCTTTGGGCAGGCTGTTCTGGTACTGCCTGCCAGAAGGGGCAGGGGATCAATGCTGCATTAATGCAAATCAAAGAAGTTGTCCTACAGTTTGCCCCAGAGATCAGCTCCTATGAAACTGAGGCACTGATCTGCCTTGGTGTTGGGAACAATGCTGTGACAGTTCCATCACAGTGCACCCCACTCCTAACAGTCACTTGCCCCTTGCTATTCTAGTCCTGCTCCACAAGCTAGGCCTACAACCCTCCACCTTGCTGTGCTGGGCTTGTATCTCATTTGGAGAAGCTGCCAATCATACCAGAAAATGCTCAGGGCATAGTGAATTTTACCTACAGGTGTTGTGTAAACATTGGCTTTTTTTTAAACAATAGTTGGGTGTGATGTGGAAACACTGCATCCAGGTCAAGTTGTGGGGAGCAAGTGATCACAGTACTATCCTATTACTAGCTACAAGACAGACAAGGAACAATGTTTTCAGATACATAGATACTAAGTCCAGAAGGTAACTTTGACTTATCTAGTCTGACATGCTGTATAACACAGGCCAGAGAATTTCACCCAGTTTCCACAATAGTGAACCAAATAATTTGTCTGACTAAAACGTATTGGCCAAAAAGTTATCCCATCTTCATCTGAAGACTGCAAGAGAAGGAAAATCCACCACTTCCCTTGGTAGTATGTTCCACTGGTTAATCATTCACTGTTGAAAGGCTATATCTTATTTCTAATTTTGTCTGGCTTCAGCTTCCAGCCCTTGTTCTATCTTTCTTCGGCACATGAAGGAAGAGCTCTTTAGTAACCAATATTTTCTCCCTAACAAGGTCTTACAGTAATCATGTCCCCTCTCAATCTTCTTTTTGATAAGCTAAACAGATTAAGCTCTTACTGGGAGAGAGTTGTAGGCTTTTTCTCCAGCCCTCAAATTATTTGTGGCTCTTTTTTGTACTTTCTCCAACATGTCTTGCTCCTTTTACAAACTGGACACAGTATTCCAGCATCAGTCTCACCAATGCCATAAACAGAGATAAAATCACCTTACTCTCACTGCCCCCCAGTTTACACATCCAAAGACTGCAGTAGCTCTTTTTGCCACACCTTTACATTGGGAGTTCATGTTCAGTCTTCAGTCTACTATGACCCTGAACTCCTTTTTAGATTCATTGCTTTTTAAGATACAACCCCTCTTACCCTAAATCTATTGCTTTCTAAGTCCATCCCTGTTTAATCAGTTAACCAGTTAAACTTAACATTTAACTGGTCAGCTAATTAAACAAGATTTTAAATTCCTACTTGAACCCAATGAAATGTTATTGCATGCCCCCTAATTTGTGTGTACTGTGAAGAGGAAAACACTTCCCTATTCACTTTCTTCACACCATTCATAATTTTATTAATTACTGACCTGTTAATACTTTACTCATCACCCACCTCTTCATTTATTTAAAAAAAATGGTGCTACCTGCAAAGTATGCATTCAGATAATATCTGCAACTTGTTCTTCCACTTTTGACAGTCTTTAAGGCTCAACTCTTGTGTCATGTCTTTTAGACAACACACTCTTTGGGCCAAGAATTATATTTACTTTACGTTCAACTGCGTGGTCAAATGTCACAGTAGGACAAACTAGAGAAACAATATCTTGACATTTCAAAAGAAAGCTTCTTGGAGGAGCTAGTTCTCAAGCACACAAGAGAAAAAGCTATTCTCAACTCAGGCCTAAAAAACATGCAGCATTTGGTTCAATTAAGAACAGAGGGCGAGGCTCTAACAGGCTACATGATATAATTAAACATTGTGGGGGCCGGGGGGGGGAGAAGAGAGAGATCAGGTACTAAAAATTAAAACAGTGACACAATTTCAAAAAAAAAAAGTTTTTAATAAAATGAGGCACTGATTTAAAAGCCATTAAAGTTAAAAGCAAAGGAAGTAAAATCCCTAGATTTGGCATGGATGTCACTTAAGAAAACAACAGTCTCAGAAGGCATACATACCGCTGAAGAAAAAGGGAAGCGGGAAGGCAAGAAGCCAGTCCGGTAAATGGTAAGAGGTTATTCAAGCCAGACACAGATCATTCAGAATTTGGTAAACTAATCTTAGTGAAGCCAATAATAAAAGGCATAAACTTCCAACAAGGGATATACGAGAAATAAATTTGAAGAACTAGGCTGGAATTAGAAGAGCAAATGGCTAACTGAACAAAAATAAAGAAATTACATGAAGTATATTAGAAGCAGGAAACTGGCAAAAGAAATGGTGGATCAATTAAGAGAGCAATTAAGAAAAATAAAGAGTGGCTGAGAAACAAAATGATTTATCTGCATCAGTCTTCATCACAAAAGATGCTGAGGAAGCATCTTATGCCTGGTTTCTTCTGGTAACTTAGCTGAGGTGCTGTCAGAGCCGAAGTGCCAGAAGATTAGGCTCTGGAGCAAACAAATTAAAAAGCAATCAATCAGTCTCCAGGCACAGGTAGTCCATCTCAGAACTCTCAAGGAAGTTTGAAAGTTCTCAATCTTAGGAATGAGCTAATATCAAAAATATTACCTGGCCTATGAAATACAGCTACTATTGCACTGTTGTACTTCTATTTTAAAAAGATTCTGGCATCATCTGGAGAATTACAGACCAATAAAGATTTACCCTTTGTTTCCAGCAAATTGGTCAAAATGCTCATTAAATAATAGAAACATAAAACACCTGGAAAAATCACAAGATACAGTCTAACAAGCATTGATTCTGCAAAAGAAAATTATGTCTTACTGTGGGAAGGAGGTAGGCAGCCCTCGGTGGAGAAAGAACAGGTTAAGAACTATTTAGAAAAGCTTGACATACACAAATCCATGGGTCCGGATTTAATGCATCCGAGGGTACTGACAGAGTTGACAAATGTCATTGCAGAGCCTTTGGCCATTATCTTTGAAAACTCGTCGAGATCGGGCGAGATCCCGGATGATTGGAAAAAGGCAAATGTAGTGCCCATCTTTAAAAAAGGGAAGGAGGATTATCCAGGGGACTACAGACCAGTCAGCCTTACCTCAGTCCCCAGAAAAATCATGGGAGGGGATCCTCAAGGTATCCATTTTGAAGCACTTGGAAGAGGGGAAAGTGATCAGGAATAGTCAACATGGATTCACCAAGGGCAAGTTATGCCTGACCAATCTGAATAGCTTCTATGATGAGGTAACTGGCTGTGTGGATATGGGGAAGTTGGTGGATGTGATATACCTTGACTTTAGCAAAGCTTTTGATACGGTCTCCCACAATAGTCTTGCCAGCAAGTTAAGGAAATATGGATTGGATAAATGGACTGTAAGGTGGATAGAAAGCTGGCTAGACTGTCAGATTCAAGCAGAGTGCCCCAAGGATCGGTTCTAGGACTGGCTTTGTTCAACATCTTTATTAATGACCTGGATGAGGGAATGGATTGCACCCTCAGCAAGTTTGCAGATGACACTAAGCTAGGGGGAGAGGTAGATACACTGGAGGGCAGGGATAGGGTCCAGAGTGACCTAGACAAATTAGAGGATCGGGCCAAAAGAAATCTCATGAGGTTCAACAATGACAAGTGCAGGACTCTCATGCATTGTTATAGGTTGGGGACCAACTGGCTAAGTAGAGGTTCAGCAGAAAAGGACCTGGGGATTACAGCAGATAAGAAGCTGGACAGGAGTCAACAGTGTGCCCTTGTAGCCAAGAAGGCTAATGGCATATTAGGGTACATTAGGAGAAGCATTTCCAGCAGATCTAGAGAAGTGATTATTCCCCTTTATTTGGCACTGGCGAGGCCACATCTGGAGTACTGCATTCAGTTCTGGGCCCCCCACTATTGAAAGGACGCACTGGAAAGGGTCCAGCGGAGGGCAACCAAAATGATTAGGGGGCTAGAGCACACAACCTATGAGGGGAGGCTGAGGGATTGGGGCTTATTTAGTCTGTAGAAGAGAAGAGTGATGGGGGATTTAATAGCAGCCTTCAACTTCCTGAAGGGAGGTTCCAAAGAGGATGGAGAAAGGCTGTTCTCAGTAGTGATGGATGGCAGAACAAGGAGCAATGGTCTCAAGGTCTTCCCCATTCAGTGGGGAAAGTCTAGGTTGGATATTAGGAAAAACTATTTCCCTAGGAGGGTAGTGAAGCACTGGAATGGGTTCCCTAGGGAGGTGGTTGAATCTCCATCCCTAGAGGTTTTTAAGTCCTGGCTTGACAAAGCCCTGTCTGGGATGCTTTAGCTGGGGTTGGTCTTGCTTTGGGCAGGGGGTTGGACTTGATGACCTCCTGAGGTCTGTTCCGGCCCTGGGATTCTATGATTCTATCCCTTTAGAATTCTTTGTTGTGAATAAAGGAAGAACCGATTATCATATGGTCAAACTTTCAAAAGACCTTTGGCAAAGTCCATCATAAAAAGCTAGAAAACCAAGTTTTTGTGGGGCCGGGAGGCGAGGTATTGTCATGGATCAAAAACTGGCTAAAAGGAAACAGAGTAAGATTAAACTGTCAATATCCACCATAGCAAAAGGAGAACAGGAGAAGCTGTAAAGATTCTTTACTAGGACTGATGGGGTTTAAAATATTTAGTAATAATTTGGAAAGAGAAGTGAGCAGGGCAGATTACCCACATCTGCTTGTTGTGGGATGTCTTGAACCTTCCTTTTAAGCCAGAAATGCTGGCCGCCATAAGAGATGAGACACAGGCAGATGGACGATGGGTCTAATCCATGATGGTGATTTCTGTGTTCCTCTCATGTACAGCACTGAGCACAAAGGGGCCCCAATCCTGAACAGGGCATCTGAATGCTACCCAGGATAAATATTAAATACAATTATTAACTTCTGGGGGAAATGAAATAGCATCACCTATTTTCCTGTCCAGAAACTTGAAATGTGAATGTGATTTTACAGCTTTCTGGACTGGGAGACATAAGCACAGCAAGGGACATAAAAACCCCTACATTGGTTAAACTATTTGTTTAACCAATTAACCATTGGCCCTGCTGGCCTGCCAGTTAATCGGTTACACAGAAAGCATGCTGGTAAGGTTAATGCTTACTGGGTAACCAATTAACTGTTTAACCTTATACATCCCTAGAGCACATGGTGATGCTACTGTTGCCAGCATGCAACACCCAGGAAAAAGAGACACCCATCCACTAAGTTTAAGCTCCTCCTAGCAGCCAGGAATTTGAACATGCTGAAATTGACATTTTTAGCAGCAGGAAACATTATTGATTAGACTTTTTAACATTTCTTTTGCCAATCAGTAAGACCGAAGCTTGCCTGCTCCAGTCACAAAGGCAACTCTCTGTAAACATTGTAATTAAAAAGTCCCAGACATGGTTAAGAAACTCCAGAGAAAACTCTTGCGAAAGCTTTGATGTCTCCACTGCATTCGTCTGAAGGGATCCCACTATTAGGAAGGGGTGGCTTAGAAAGAAGTTCCCCCCCAGCTCCTCCTCATACACAAGCCCCTTTACACACAACATCCTTTTCATGGCAGCTGCAACTTGGAAAATGAGGTTTTTGTAGCGTGTTAGTGTTGGAATTTTTTAATAACCTCCCCTCTCTCTTTTTCCCCTCCCGCCCAATTATCGTGGTGAATAATTAACATTCTGAAGGAGATAACTAAGCACAGCATCTCAGAGCTCAAAGCCCTTTTAGTTCAAAGCCCTACCCTTTTCTCTTCCTTTCCCTTTGCCACCACTAAAACTTCCTTGTCAATCAAGCTCTGGGCACACACATCAAAGCAGCATGTGGGAATGGCCCCAAGGGGTCAGAGAAAATTCATGGCAGGGCCTGTGAGTGAGGCACAAAGAGAGGGAGAAACAGACAGACACACTCAACCACACAGACAGAGACAGAGCATGCCCCAGTCGGAACCTCCACCCTATTTACTCACAAGCTGGTAAATAACCCCAGCTCTAGATTTCAGGCTCCACCTCCCCAACCACTTCCCACAACTGGCAAAACATCAGTCCAAGCCATTTTTATTGGAAGAGAAAAAGGAACTTGATAGCAGTTCACATGTGCAAAAAATGTTGCCTCCTCCCCATGGCTTATTTTACCCCACACACATCTTTTGGCTCAGCAACTACAGATTTCCCTCCCACATCTTGTCCCTAATATATCCCTTTCCCATCAATGTAGGTATAATATTATAGGTCTTTGATATTACCCTTTACTTCACTTCCTGTACAATTCTTAGGCATCAGACCAATTCAATTTGAATTAACAGGATTAGAAGCACGGGTTAGAAAAAGGCATCCCAACAGCACATGAATCCTCCAGTCAGCCACAGAGAGGGACCATGCTCTTTCAGTTATGTAAAAGTCTTTAAATCAGCATCAAATTCAACCACAGGAAAACTCTAGGTACTTTGATATTGGCCACGGAATGTCTTAGCATAAAGATGTGGTGATTTTAGTATTTGCTCAGTCTAGGAAATCACACAGACCCAAAGTCAGAGAACACTTGAGCAGGTCTCTCACACTGCTCAGTGTTGCACCAGTTAACAGTGTCAATACTTGGATTTCACTCTAATCCCATGGGGCAGAATGTTCACTGAACCCATTCTTGGGTCAACTCCTTTCTTCATTTAAAAAGATGCAACAGCTGTTTCCAGTGCTTAAATCAACGTCTCCATGACTGGATTAGGGATGTTACATTTCAATTAATCAGCTAATCGAGTAGCCAGTGGGGGGTGGGGCACTCGCTATCCCGGCTGTGCCTCTGCCTTTTAAATGTAGTAAGAGCCGCGGGCATTTAAAAGGCAGAGGTGCAGTAAGGAACCCGGGGCAAGCAGGGACTGAAGCAGTCCCTGCTCATGCCAGGTCCCAAATGCTGCACCTCTGCCTTTTAAATGTAGTAAGAGTTGAGGGCTTGAGTCCCTGCTGAACCACTACTGTTTAAATGGAGTAAGAGCACCACAAGGCTCTTACTACATTTAAAAGGCAGAGGCGTAGCTGTCAGGTCTTGGTGTGAGTGGGGACTGCTTGAGTCCCCACTTGCGCCATTTCCCCCACTGCGCTTCTGCCTCCCCTGTGGAGACAGTGCTGGGGGGGTACTGGTTTTTAAGCTGGCTTCCCCCAGCACTGGCTCCAGCTTCCCCCTGCTGCTACCTCTGATAGGCAGTGGGATGTTGGGGGCCGGGGGAAAGAGTGTGACTAGTCAAGTAGTGACTTGTCTCTTACATCCCTAGACCGGATCCCTTCAGTGAGAGCTTAGCTCAAACCTCTTCCTGAGAAATGCATGGAGAGAACAGTTCTCCTCCAGACCTACAGGAGATCACATTCTCCAGTAGATCAATAGGAATAGAGTCTCAATGTATCAGAAAAAGATTTAAAAAACTCAGCTCGTCACAGGCCAGGCTACATAGCAAGCAGAATCACAAACTATTCGAACCAAAAATTCAGAAACCTGCAATCAGTTGAATGCAGAGAGTTTTAAGTGAGTCATCTGCCATTTGCTGGCACTCCCTGGTCTGACATGATCTGAGTTAGCTGGATGTCCACTTATGTGTGTGTCCAAGTTTCCTGCAGTTTCAAAGTTGTTTTTTTTTATAGCCACCAGTCCCAGCTCTTGGTGCTGCTATTTAGCTCTAGTTTATTGCACCTAATGTAGCATGTACAGTGAACCCCTCATTTTTGGCCCTACCCCAAATCTACTAGCCCTGGACCCCCCAAAAAGTTAATCCAGACCTGGGGGTAAGCCCTGAGCCTCTGTACCCCCACAGGGAGCTGCAGTGGCAAAGGGCGTGAGGTGAGTGTCTTTTTCTGCTTTTCAGTTGGGGGCCACCTCTATGAGGATTTTATTTCCCGTTCTCACTTGAAGGGGCCAGGTCAGTGAGGCTTTTTTCCCCTCCCCCATTTGATTTTTCTCTGTGGGTCAAAAAACAACCCAAAAACATTCCCCATCTGTCTTAGTTCATCCAGGAAATCGCTGCTAACAGTATTCACATGCCCCCACTAGGGCAGGGGGGTTCCCAAGAGTCAATACTCTAAGCCAGTGGTCAACAATCAGTAGATCGGGATCTATTGGTAGATCTTGGAGCCTCTGACAGGCGATCCTGACAGGTTTGGCTAAGAGGCTATCAGGTGCCAGTACTTCAGCTGCCCTTCCCCCCCACTGCTGCGCACCTCCTGCCCTTTGCTTGGGAGCTTCCCCCCATCCCCTGGGAGCCTCCTGTTTGTGGTACACAGAAGAGGGGTGCTGATGTCAGGGTGCCCCTTCCTTCACCCTGTATTCTATCTCCACGGAACGGGGAGAGAGGGACAACAGGGCCTGGGATGGAAGGAGTTTGCTGGCTGCTTTTGAGCAAGGCCAGGGCAGGGGTGAGCCTGCCTTAGCCCCACTACACTACCACCCAGGAGCCCCCTGTGGTAAACAGTGTCCAGCTGGAGCCAGCTCCGAACCCATGCCCCAGTCATGTACCCCCCTCTACACTCCAAGCCCCTGCCCTAGCCCTGAGCCCCCCCAGACCCAAACTCCCTTAAAGAGCCTGCACCCTGAACCCCCTCCTACATCCCAACTCCCTGCCCCAGACTCAGCTCAGAGCCCCCTCATACTCCAAATCCCTTAGCACAAGGCCAGAGCCTGTGCCCCAACCCCCTCTCTGCCCCTGCCTGGTGAAAGGGAGGGAAAATGGGAGGACGAAGAGAGGGGGCAGGGCTTCGGAGAAGGGGCAGGAAGGAGGCAGGGCAAGGGTATTTGGGTTTGAAGTAGATCCTGGATTGCACTTAAATTCAAAAAGTGATCTTGTGCTTAAAAAGGTTGGAGACCCCTGCTCTAAGCATTACAAGTGTCTCCAAAAAGGACAGATCAATTCCCTTTGCGTTGTTTTTCCCCATAGCATTTAAGGCCAAGAGAGACCACCAGATCTCATGCATCACAGGCCACCCTCACTACCCAATACCCACGCAATAAACCCAACTACCACAATTAGATCAAAGCACTTCAGCCCACAGGGGACTAACTATTGTGAGCCACAGGCAGGGAAGACAATTCAGTGCCCTAAGCTTACATCTAGGAAAGCTTCAGATTTGGGGCCATCAGTCTAAGGATCCACCTATTACTGACAGAGCAGCCTTTGACTTTGAGTGACTAGTGATCTGAAATTCTATTTCACACGTTTAAATATGAAGTCACTCTGAAGGCACATGGTGGTGAGTGCAGTACACAACATCCAGAAAGCCTTGGAACAGGGCAGTCAGAGATCGCTGAGGCATTGGATATTATGGTATACACAGAGTGATTTTTCCCAGTGAGACCAGCAGCAATGACCCATGGGGACATTTATGACTTGGTTTTTGTTGCATATTCCAGTAGTTTGTGCTTTGGAGAACAGAGATGATCTCTTTCCAGCACCTCTTCTGCGCATCCCCACCCACACTCCCTGCATCACACACAAAGCAGGAAATGAATGAATGATGCAGAAATATGTCCATTGTAACTATATTGTTATTTTGTTTACTCAATGAATTCATAAGCTCTGGGATCAGTCAGAGACTCCTGTCTGAGGGGGAACTTGCAGCTGCTAGGATGAGAAGCATTCTTTCCGTTACATGATCTGAAATTATTAGAGTGCCATAGGTCTGCTGTTAGTCGGATGTTAAAAGATTAATAAGAAAATGAGCACTTCAAAGGGACTACCATACAGATGCAGAATCCCAAGCTACCAGCACGAAACACTGCACAGCCCAGCCCACCCCCAAACACAGAAAACCAGTGCTCGGGGAAGCCAACGGATCAAAAGCTTCTCAGACAAGAGAGCAAAGAGCATCTCCGGAACGGAAATAAACGGAGCCACAGCCAAAGGGACATTCTGCCTAAATGGCTCTTTCTTGTCTAATACCCAAGAACAAAGTTTCCCAGCTTGGAGGCCTCAGCGACAGAGATAGATACCCGGAGACAAATATCAGTGGGCAGAGGGCCTGAGGCCCATTGCACTCGATCAGAACAGGTTTGAAAGTGTCTTGACAAGGTTGATAACAAAAGACAATGGAAGGAGCACTCAGTGACCCTCTACACTGAGGTCAGAAGGACATGGCCCCTCAAAGTTAGCCTCAGAGCTGGAAAGAAAAATGTTAGCAGAATTTCTGTGCTAAATCATCTAGTCTGAGGAAGCCCTTAATGCTGCCACAAGACCTATATCCACATTCCACCTCCTGAGGGCTGTCATCAGCTCCTCAAAATCAGTGTAAGACACAGGCAGGCACACAGTTTAATGGGCATGATTTGCAGCACCCAACAGGACAAGTGGTAGGTAAAAAGTCAGATTACTACCCAAAATCCTGTCTGCCCAAAACATCCTAAACAGACTAGAAATGAGCTAAGACCCCAAACACGGAAGGTGTGTGCCAAGCTCCAAGCTGTCCCAAGAAGGCTGTATTCCAGTGTCTGCCTCGCCAGACCAGCCACTGGAAATGCCTCTGTGATGGCTGAACCTGAATGGGATCGTTTTTCTTCTGAGCTTATTTTCAAACACTTGCCAGAACTGCAAACTCAAAAGCAGAGGCTGCTAGACTCCTTCCCCAGGGTAAAGGCAGAGGGAGCCTTTCCCAACACTCAGAGAATTCTCAGCTGCCTTTACGCCTTGGCTTTTGCAAAGCCTAGGATTTGTACCTTCTGCTCACTTTTCCCAGCACTAGTTCACAGATCAGTGCTCTAGTCTCTGCTAAGCCCAAAGCCTGAGTCATGCCAATGTCTGTCCCTGGGATGAGAAGGAAGGGAGAGAAAGGAAAAAGAAGCTTTGAAAAGTTCAGCTAATCCAGAAAAACACAAACAAACAGCTGGAGCACTAAGGACCCCCTTGGCTGAGCACTACTGCAAAGATGACTGCAGATGATCCAGTTCTGCCCTTGAGAAGGCTCTGAAATAATGCAAGGGACATGGGGATAATGTAGCCAGAAAAACCAACAGTAACAAAATATCAAAGCAACGCCTTGAAGTTTTTATAGGTTCCAAAAACACCGTGTTGTTTCCAGTCTGTGTGCTCACCACACTGTAAATCAGGGGTGGGGAACCGTTTTTAGATCAGGGGCCGATGACCCACAGAAGAAAAAAAATCAGTCAGGGGCTGCACACAAGTGAGACGCAACAAAAAAACCTATCACTGACGTGGCCCCTTATTGAGAAGATGACAGACACTCCCCACATTCCCCTTGCACAGCAGAGCCTGGGGTCCTGGCTAGTAGATTTTGTGTGCTCCAGTCCCACAGTGGGACAGCAAGGAGGCTGGAGTGCCAGAACAGGCTCCCCAAATGCCCTGAGCCTCAGGGACCAGATCCAGAAAAGCCGAAAGCCACATCTGGGCCCCAGGCCTGAGGTTCCTCCCCTGCTGTAAATACACACACCTAAAGACAATCGCTTCAGATGCAATTCATTCTACCAGGCTTCTTGGCAAACAAGTTGACAACATTTGCTTTCCTGGTTTTGACTGCATGCTTTAAAAGGCTTCCTCTTTTCCTGTGGCTCTCAAATTTAATAAATGATTGATACACCAACAGCCTTATCAGCTTGGGTGGGTGAAAGAAGTGTTATCCACCCCTTGTACTGGCTTCCAAGTCAAACCCAAATCCATTGCAAGATTCTGGTTCATTTACACGTGCCCTTGCCTTACACGTGTGTCATTTTGGTAATATCAGTAGGAAAAAACTGGCAACCCTGCATGCCTTGGGCAACGTTAAACAAACTGTATTTGTGTACTACACACTGTTACCTACCAGCCCTGTGCTTTTAGGAGCCAGGGAGTGACATTCATGGAAAACCACCCTCCCCTCCCCCCAAGCCTTTGCTGGAATCAGACAAAGCAATGAAAAGGCCGGGGAAGACCCACCTAAACTGCTTCAGACAAGGGTGATACAATTAAGGAAACACCCCAGCCTCATTTGCATTAAAGATGGAACAGAGGGACATCTCATTAGCATACAGAATGGAGCAGCTCTTCCAAGGCAGGAACCGCAGTGAACTATGGGATACCGAAAGCAGAGAAGCACGGCCTGATGGGAAATCTCTACTCCAGATGCTAATGAACCCAGGCCTGCTCACACCCAAATTAGTCATTATCAGACCAATTCTAGTAACGATCCTATTGACATCTAAATTACTGAAACTGCCTAGTTGCATTGTGAGCTCGTTCAAGGAACATCACCCATAACCAGGGGTGATCAATCTCTATTGTCTCTCCTCTTTCTCTTTGAACTATCTCTATAAAACTCCTATCCTTGCCCCAAGAAAAACTGTTCTGATACCTGGATTTAAACTGCATCAGTTCCATTGAGACTTCTTCATCTCCTGTCTGATCGTGCTGGGGGCTCTGTTCTGCTTGTCTCCTGCCCTCTGGACCCCCGGCTACCATCATCATCTGGGACCCCCGATCAGTGCCAGCTCCATGGAGTGGTGAGGTCTCTCTCTCTCTCTCTCCCCTCCCCCTCCCATCAACTACCTCTCTAAGCATAGCCTCCTGACCCTGCCCTATGTAAACTGTTATATGGTTACCTAACTTTTGTAATCAGTTTCAATTTAGATTTAATATTGTAACTGTTAGATTTAATATTGTAACTTTTGATATCTATTCACTACTCAGAAATAAATAATTTTCATTATTAAGCTGGTTGCTTCTCTCTCTTTCGCTCACTCTTCCTTAAGGGGCGTTGTTTTGGCTTCCCCATTCACTCTGCAACAACGCTTCTTGTACCCAAGCTAAAGATCCCTGTAGTGCCCAAAATCCTGTGGGGTTTGCTCATTGTGTGGTTTACCAGTGAATGACTGTGGTATGAAAGTGGGGATAGGGGGTGCTGAACCTGGGGGCGTATGAGGATGGCAGCTTAAAGTGCTGTTTAATCCAGCCCACTGAGTTCAAAGGTACATGAGGGTGCAGTGTGGCCTTGCTGTTAAACCCAGCCAGCTGAGTCCAGGGACATATGAGGGGTCAGCTTGTGAGTGCTGATTACCCAGTCCTCCCAGACGTGCTCTGGTAGTGGGTGTGAGTATCTGTGTGTGTTATTAAGGTGGGAAGAACCCCATCCTGAGGAACCTAGTTCCTGCAGGAGAGCTCCAGTGGGAGGGAGAATTGGCAGCAGGGAGAATTCAGCTCCCTATGAGAGCACAAGTAAGCACAAACAGCACACTGATAGAATGGTTAACCTTTCCCCAGTCCCATAAGAGTAACCCTGATAAATGAGCATACCCCAGAGTATTGGGCAAATCTGGTAACAACACAGAACCCCGGTGGGCCACAGGCTGCCCACTACTGGGTTCAGTGACTAGGGCTCTAGCCCAGGATTTGGGGTCAAGTTCTCTGCTCAGCTTCAGATTTCTTGTGTGATCTTGGGCAAATTTCTTAGTCTCCCATTTTTCAGTTCCATATCTGTACAATGAGGATAACAGCCCTGCCCCATTGCAGAGGGATGCTACAAGGACAATATATTACCAAACATGAGGTGCCCAGACACTGTGGGAAGGGGGACCAGGCAGACAGCTGCTTTTGTCCAGAATACCATGTTTAAACCTTTGTTATGGTTGACCGGAGGCTCTAGAAACCCTTCTCCAAGATGGTCAGGAAGAGCCTCACTATTTTCAAGTCACACTGTCAAACTCCCATCTATAGCAGTGCATTTCCCAAAGAACAGGAGCTGAAGAAACTGAATCAAAAGAAGGGTGAGGACTAGCTGCTCTTCTGCATCCTCCTCCCTTGCTTTCCATTATCCACCTATAGAATGAAGACATGCTGGTACAAGGCGCTTTAGAAAGACAGAAAACAAAATATGAAGCTGGTTTGTACATGAGTCAACAAGCCGCAAATCAATCCCAGTGCTCTTCTATTTCTGGGCTTCTATCACGGTGTCCCTTTCCTCCCTCCCTATAGCTCAAGCAGCCTGACGGGGGAGCATGTGTCTAATCCCCAGGAGCGAAAGGAGAACACCACAACTAAAAAAACCCAAGGCTGACTGGCATTTATATGCAAGCTTAATCACAGGCTGAATGGATGGCCTCACACACACACACAGATATAGTCTCTAAGGATGGGAAGGCTCAAATTAAAGCGCTATGACCATATCTCAATGCACCCTTGCTAGCAAAATCAAAGGTACTTGTTAACAGTCATGTTACTCCTGAAGTGAACTTGCAAACGTCCCAAGCAAAATCCCTGGTTACTTTGAGATGTTGGTGGCTGCTGCTTTGATGAGATTTTTTTGTAAGAGTGAGCAAACAAGAGCTTGACGATACGGCAGTTCACTCTGCAAGACCCTGTACAATTCTGCTCATCCCAGTTCCAGAAAGCTGAAGTCAAATGAGCAGGCGCAGAGAAGGGCTGTGAGGAGGATCAGGGGAGAGCTGAGCGAACAGATTAACATAGTTTGGCTCAGCTCATTTAGCCCTGCAAAGAAAAGGCTGAGGAGATAGGACTGCTCTCTATAAATAGGTTAGGGTTAAACCCCAGAGAGGGAGAGGATCTACTGATGCTGATGGTTAATGCTGGGCCCAGAACAAGTGGGGATAAACTGTCCATGAATACGTTTATGCTGGAAACGAGAAGATGGTTTCTAATATCACAGGAGGGAGGCTCTAGACCAGCCTCCTAGGAACAGAGGGGGCAAACACCACAACACGATTTAAAATGAAGCTTGTTACGTTTATGAACGGGCTTATACAATGGAGTTGCCTAAGAGAGCAGGGGACTGGACTCCATTATCTAGGAGCGCCCTACCAGCCCTAGATGTTAATAAAGAAAGCCAGCATTACCAAGCATGAAGATACCACGGCACAGGATAGATTTTTCAAATTTGAGAAATGGCACAAGGACAGGTTCTCATCTGGCCCCTTTGTGAGCAAGTCACATTGGATACAAAGCACTCTAAACACTGTTACTAATCGCCTGGACACAGCGCACTGGGGACAAGGGCTGGACATTTGGGGGGACAAATATAAAGGACATTTGTATTCATCCTCCCCCACCAAAGAAACTATTCCTTTAGCCTACTGTCGGCAAATCAGGCTTGGCCCCTGGCTGTGGATAACAAACATTACCCATGTTGTGCTGCTGTTACTGGACAGAGAGAGAATTCTCACATTTGCAGCCCTTCCATTAGCTCACACACTGTGCTTCATGCCAGGACACAGCCTCCCTGCTGGGGGAAAGTGCTCCAAGGTCCCTTAAGTACAGCTCCCCACTTCTCCAGTACTGGAGACCAGAAGCTCTCTGCAGCTTATGCCACACAAGCCCTCCAAACCCAAGGAGCAGCCCTGTCCTCCCACTCCTGTATCTACTTCTAAGAACAGGAGCAGATTCCTGCAGCCCTCCTCTCCAACCTCACACACTGGATAGAGCAGTGGGCAGAAAGCCTCTGCCCTAAGGAAGGCAGAGGAAAAGGCCCCATAGAAACTTCCCTCGGGAGCCAAGCCCCATCAATTCTTCCCATCTGCAAGCAGCACAAATCTGCTCCCAGACTCAGAACCTGACTACTTAGCAAACAGCGTTCAAGCATGCCAGCAAGTGCGAGCGAATCCTCCTCCCCCACACTGCTCCCTGCGCTGGTGCCCAGACAGGTCCAATAACAAATACACAACCTCTCCTCCTGTTCTGGGCTGGTGTAATTTTACTGAGAGCAACAAGGCTTCGGCGAAGCAGCCTGATTAGTAACAGCAGCCCATAAAAAGGGCATCCAACAATAACAGAATTGCCAGGGACATGAAAGCCAGAGCAGCTTCCGCACCCATTTCTCTCCAGAGAAGAAAGCCCCCTTCAGCCCCTGCCAAGCACTCAGATCTCCGGCGGCAGGGAAAGTCTATCCAAGCAGAAGACATTACAGCATGGAGCCTCCGCTGACTCAAGGCAGAAATTACAGATGAAAGACGATTTATGCTGGTAGCGGGGAGCAAAGTGTCACCCAGAATCAGCCAACCTAAATTGGGACAAGGCAGCAGCCTAGGAAGTTAGAACACTGTGGTCTCCGGCAGGCAGGCGGGTAACTGGAAGGGTCTGAGGCACTCTGAGCAGGACTCACGCCTTCCTGTTAGGTGTCTCTTCCAAATAACGTTTTTATAACCACACAGACAGACTCATTTCTGTCCAGCCAGACCATGACACTCCAGAGCTGATGGGCCCAGGCCTGGGACACAGGCAACATGGCCACTGGCACCAAACTCAGCCCCTCAACCCTGCAAACCCACTTCGCACAGGAGGCAATAAACAGCTTCTAGGGTTTAGCGTTTGTTGCTGAAATGCCCCTCCCCCAGCTCTCCTTCCCAACAGGAGGAGGGCAGAGGGAAGAACACGCCACTTCACATAGCTTTAAAAACAGGATTCCAGGCCTCCTACCCTCCCTCTCTCTCCACCTCTAACCCAGTGACACTCAGACCTTGGTGATTTCGGAGCCGAATTAGTGATCAGCCCTCCCCAAAAGAGCCGCAATAGTGCAAATTCATTGTTTCATTTACACTCCCCAGACACACACACAAATAGTCTCATGGCAAAATGACTGACCAAGTATTAACAGCACAGTAAAAGCATTAATAATAAATACTTAATAATGAAATCAGTGTTTTAATAACGTGTGCTGCAAAGAGCCACGGGGGAGACATTAAAGAGCCATTTGCAGCTCAAGCCTCAGTTTGAAGGTATGTCCACACTGCCAAGTTGTGTCAACAAAAATCAACAGAACAAAATTTGCCAGAGGGGTTCACACTTACTCCATTGACAGACCATGCCCACACTGGGGCACCGTGATGGACAGTGTGAGCAGTGCACTAAGAGCCTGTATCCCACAGTGCTGTGTTGTGGGAAGGCACAGCTGATCCCTGCACTTCTTGGGGCTCCCTCCGACTTCTCCCACTGCCTCCTCAGCACTGGGAACAGCACCATGAGTGCTGAGGAATGTCAAAGCAGCACAGCAGCTAACCCTGTCCCCTACCTGCTGCTGTGCTCCTAGCAGGGCAGAACAGGAGCATTCCAATGATTTGCTCTTTGTTTGTTCCCCAAACGAATGGCTCAGCTCAGTCAGCTCTCAGACAGTTCCTGGAGCTTCGAGAGGGGAGAGGCACATGCGAGCAGGCAGCAGAGGTCAAACACTGAGCAGAGCCACCAGGGCAGGCATTGTGGGATATTGACGGAAGCCAGTTCTGTCAACAAAACAAACAGCAGTGTCTGCACTGGCTCCATGGACAATAAAGGGAGGGGAAAAGAGGGTTTTTCTCAAAAGTTGCAGTGTGAATGCTGTCACTGTTTTGTTGCCACAAGGAATTTTTTGGTGACAAAACTTGCCAGTGTAGACATACCCTGAGTGTCTGCTTTAATCCTCCATCCCACCATTGGCCTACATTTCCCTTTGTCTTCACCCCCTCCAAACCTGCACTAACTTCTCTGCCCATCAAACAAACCAGTCTTCCTCTTGCTTCCAGGCAAGCCACCTAAAACTCACAGATGTCTACACTGCGCAGCTTTTAGCAACAGCACCGTGTCGACTGACACAAGAAGAGTAAATACTGTTTGTCAGCACTAACTTCCACCCCCAGCACTGTTTACACTAGTACTTGCCCCGGCAAAGCGTCTGTAATTGTGTAGATAAAGCCTCACTCCTCTTCTCAGCTCTATACCTCAGATTCTCCTACCTCCATCTCATCACAGCAATGTCACCAGTCTCAATCCCTACAGTTCAGATTCTGACCTTTCTGTTCTATTTTCTTTTCAATCCTTTCCCTCCTCCCTGGAATTCACATTTTGGGATAGAAACTTCCTGGGAAGAATTTAGGAAATGCTTGGATAAAATCCTGTCAGTTCTTTTGGAGTTCATTTTATTTGTAATTTTCAATGTAAAAACATTCCAGCAACCTCCCTTAGCCCCAGCTTGGTTTTACTCTTATGAACCAGGCAGGGTTTATTACGTTTTGGAGAAAACAGGTTTTAAAACAATAATTATGAGCTTTTGGAAATGTTAGACTAAGTGCATATATCAGGAAATTCCATGAACCTGTGACCTGCATAGTTACATGCCCATGTCCCACTTCCTGGTGTTTCTACCCCAGCCAACACAGATAAAAATAAAGGTGATTATATTCTGCACTGGGAGAGAACAGGGCAGACACTTAATTCCAGGAGTTAATACATACATCTGCTGAAGCAGAGAGTGTACAATTAAGTGGCTTTAGAGTAGCTGGTCCTGAGATCTGTGAACACACCAAGGAGCATAAGTCATGTCTACACCAGAAATGGTTTGCCAATGACAGCTCTACTGGCAAACCTTCCTAGCGTAAACATCGTATGTAACAGCAAAAATAATCTTTTGCTAGTACATCTTATAACTGGATGCCTGAGCCAAATAAATTAATATGTCAAAATCACTTTTATGGCAGTAAAACTGACGACGCTGGGATTTTTCCTGGCATGTTAGTGTCACCCCCAGACTGACTATACCAGCTAAAGTTTCTATCGAGATCTGACAGACTAAGGCCGTGGTCACCAACCCGTCGATTGTGATCGACGGGTTGATTGCGAGGGTTTGACCAGTCGATAGCGAGGTGTTCAGGACCTCTCCCCCCCCCATTTCCCCTCACCCCCAAGAAGCCCCACTACCTACCTCCAGTGACAATGGAGGTAGTGCTGGCTTCCTGCGGGTTGGACAGAAGTCCTGCAGCTGTGCGCCACTTCTGGGGGTTCCAGAAGTGTGCTGACTGCTCCCCTCCCCCAGGTCTGTGGCGTGCTGGGAACTTGCGGGGTTGGGGGGAGTCCCTAGAGGAGGCGCACGCTGGGGCTTCCCTGCTCTGCGGGGGAGGAAGGGGGAGGCAGGTACGGGAGACTCCCTGTCCCCTGCCCCTAACAACACCCTGTCCCCTGCCCCCACTGGCACCCTGTCCCCTGCTGCAGAACCCTGCCCCCTCTGGCACCCTGCCCCTAGCCCACCACCCTGTCCCCACTGGCACCCTTCCCCAGTACCATGTCCCCTGCTCCCACCAGCACAGTTGGGGCCACATTAATGAGGCTTGGGGGGTTTTTGGAGGAGTTATTTTTTTTGCATCTCACTTGTGTGGCCCCCAACTGACTTTTCTGTGGGTCAGTGACCCCTGACTCAAAACAGGTTCCCTGCCCCTCTCATAAATAAAGACAATGCAGAAACTTTTTGTGTCTGACATAGTATTTTATTTAAAAATGAAGCCTGGCCAACACACCCCCAATTGAGGTCAAGCCCCCATCTGGCTGCAGCATCAGAACACTCCTGCACCCACCCACCCCCAGACTCTAGATCTGAGCCTATCATACACTGGACCCCCCTGCCCTGAGCCCCTCTCATACCGCAGCCCAAATTCCTGCACCCTCACATCCACAAGCCTGTGGTTTGCTTACTACCCCAACCCTCCATCTGACCCCAACACTCCCCAGCCTGGAGCCCCTTCCCCGAGCCAGCGTCCCCTTCTCTACCTCCTCCTGAATCCAAATTTCCTCCCAGAGCTTGCACCTCTCACCCCTTCCCACACCCAAATCCCTCATTCCCACCCCAGAGCCCACACATCCTGTCTCAACCCAGTGAGAGTACGGCTAGACTGCAGGAATTTTTCCAGGATTCCGGAGATATCCTGGAAAAAACTCTTCCACATCCAGGGACGCATTTGTTCTTCCGCTTTTTTTAGTGGAAGAGCAAACATGCTCTTTCGGTAACCCCTGTATTCTTCGTTCGACAAGGAATAAGGGGGCTTCCAAAAGAAGGGGTTTTTCTGACATTTGGTCCAGTCTAGACAGGCCAAATGTTGGAAAAACCTCTTCCTACAGAAGGATTGAAAAAAGCGGCAGTGTAGAGTGTATAAGGGCTGGGGATAGCAAGTGATGGAGAGGAGAAAAGAGAGGGTGGGGCTTCAAGGAAGGGGTGGGGTCTTGGGGGAAGGATCTTGGCTTGTTCTGACATTTAAAAAGTGATCTTGGGTGTAAAAAGTTTCGAGACCACTGGACTAAGGAGTTCACAGCATCTTTGCTGGACTATATCTTCACCAGGTTTGATTCCTGCTACCTTCCCCAGTCCTGTACAGAGTGGGCACAAAGCTCTCCCCAATGTATGTGCTGATTTCTGGTTGCTAGCGTTTTACACCCTGAAAAAGAGCTGGAGATTGTGGGGGACAGTCAGATGAACATGAGCTTCCAGTGCAATGCTGTGGCCAAAAAAGCTAATGCAATCCTGGGATGCATCAACAAGGGAATCTTAAGTAGGAATCGAGAGGTTATTTTACCTCTGAATTTGGCACTGGTGTGACCACTGCTGGAATCAGTTGTAAAATCTTGGTGCCCACAATTCAAGAATGATGTAGCTAAATTGGAAAGGATTCCCAAAAGAGTCACAAGAATGGCTGAAGAATTAGCATTTAAATACTTTAACTTTGCTAATCACTAAAAACTGTGAATTGAATAGAGACATTGGATTTAGGACGTATTACAACACTCTTAGTCAGGGTACTGTTAATTTAAACTCATGGACAGATCACAGGCAATAAACAAAAGTTCACAGGCCCATGACCTGTCCATGCCTTTTACTACAAAAACCCCCTGACCACATCTTACTGTTTCTGGAGGGAGCCCCGGGGCTGCTGCTCAGAGGGAAGAGCCCCACTGCTGCCCTCTCATTCCCCAGGGCAAGCCACATAAGGCCTCTACCTTATGCTTGGAGATCTGATGGGCAGAATCCCCTGGGATGCTAACATGAAGGGGAAAGGAGTCCAGGACAGCTGGCAGTATTTTAAAGAAGCCTTATTGAAGGCACAGAAAGAAACCATCCAGACGCGAAGCAAGAGAGGCAAACGTGGTAGGAGACCGGATTGGCTTACAGGGGAAATCCTTGGTGAACGTAAGCACAAAAAGGAAGCTTACAAAAAGTGGAAACTTGGACAAATGACCAGGGAGGGGTTTAAATGTATAGCTCGAGAATGCCGGGGGGTTATCAGGAAGGCGAAAGTGCAAATGGAATTGCGACTGGCTAAGGATGTGAAGGATAACAAGAAAGGTTTCTACAGGCATGTTAACAAGAAAAAGGTGATCAGAGAGGGTGTGGCCCCTACTGGATGAAGGAGGTAACCTAGTGACAGATGATGTGGGGAAAGCTGAAGTACTCAATGCTTTCTTTGCCTCTGTATTCACGGACAAGGTTGGCTCCTGGACTTCTGCGCTAAGTGACTCAAGATGGGATGAAGATGGACAGCCCGTGGTGGGTAAAGAACAGGTTAGGAACTATTTAGAAAAGCTAAACATACACAAATCCATGGGTCCGGACTTAATGCATCCGAGGGTACTGAGGGAGTTGGCAAATGTCATTGAGGAGCCTTTGGCCATTATCTTTGAAAAGTCGTGGAGATCGGGAGAAATCCCGGATGACTGGAAAAAGGCAAATGTAGTGCCCATCTTCAAAAAAGGGAAGAAGGACGATCCAAGGAACTATAGGCCGGTCAGTCTTACCTCAGTTCCTGGAAAAATCATGGAAGGGATCCTTAAGGAATCCATTTTGAGGCACTTGGAAGAGGAAAGTGATTAGGAATAGTCAGCATGGATTCACAAAGGGCAAGTCGTGCCTGACCAATCTGATCAGCTTCTATGATGAGGTAACTGGCTCTGTGGACATGGGAAAGTCAGTGGATGTGATATATCTTGACTTTAGCAAGGCTTTTGATACGGTCTCCTACAATATTCTTGCCAGCAAGTTAAGGGAATGCGGATTGGATAAATGGACAGTAAGAAAGATGGCTAGAAGGCCGGGCCCAGCGGGTAGTGATCAACGGCTCAATTTCAGGTTGGCGGTCGGTTTCTAGCGGAGTGCCCCAAGGTTCGGTTCTAGGACCGGTTTTGTTCAATATCTTTATTAATGACCTGGATGAGGGAATGGATTGCACCCTCAGCAAGTTTGCGGATGACACTAAGCTAGGGGGAGAGGTAGATTCGCTTGAGGGCAGAGATAGGGTCCAGAGTGACTTAGACAAATTGGAGGATTGGGCCACAAGAAATCTGATGATGTTCAACAAGGACAAGTGCAGAGTCCTGCACTTGGGACGGAAGAATCCCAAGCACAGTTACAAGCTGGGGACCAACCAGCTAAGTAGTAGTTCTGCAGAAAAGGACCTGGGGGTTACAGTGGATGAGAAGCTGGATATGAGTCAACAGTGTGCCCTTGTAGCCAAGAAGGCTAATGGCATATTAGGTTGCATTAAGAGGAGCATTGCCAGCAGATCCAGAGATGTCATTATTCCCCTTTATTCGGCTCTGGTGAGGCCACATCTGGAGTATTGTGTCCAGTTCTGGGCCCCCACTACAAAAGGATGTGGACACATTGGAGGGTCAGCGGAGGGCAACCAAAATGATTAGGGGCTGGAGCATATGACTTATGAGGAGAGGCTGAGGAGTTGGGTCTGTTTAGTCTGCAGAAGCGAAGAGTGAGGGGGGATTTGATAGCAGCCTTCAACTTCCTGAAGGGAGGTTCCAAAGAGGATGGAGAGAGGCTGTTCACAATAGTGAGGGATGGCAAAACAAGGAGCAATGGTCTCAAGTTACAGTGGGGGAGGTCTAGGTTGGATATTAAGAAAAACTATTTCACTAGGAGGGTAGTGAAGCACTGGAATGGGTTACCTAGGGAAGTAGTGGAATCTCCATCCCTGGAGGTGTTTAAGTCTCGGGCCAAGCCCTGGCAGGGTTGATTTAGTTGGGATTGGTCCTGCCTAGAGCAGGGGGCTGGACTTGATGACCTTCTGAGGTCTCTTCCAGCTCTATGGTTCTATGATTCTACCTGGGGCCTCCCCAGCAGTAGCCGGTACAAATGGCTCCAGGACCACCCAAACAGCTGCCCCAGGGCCAGCTGCTGCTGGGGATCCCTGAGCAATGCAAGAGACACAGACTTAAATGCCAGTGTAGACAGCGGAGAGCTGACAGGAGAGCTTCTTCCTCTCTGCTTGGAGCATCTTCCCCAGAAGTGCTGAAGCTGCATTTCTAGGCCATGTCTACACTAAAGGAGACCGTGAGCTGGTGCTCCTTAGGGCAGCACCATGGGAAGATACTCGCCGGCTGGGGGTAGGGCTCTGGACACTGCCAGCACCCTGGTTGAGCAGCCACAGTGCATCCAGGCTCCAGCCCTGAGGATCCGGTGGCTGGGCAGAGCAGTGGCCGCACTTCCCGTCCTGAGCTCCCTCAACACCATGGGAGGCTGCAGGAAGAGATATGGGATGCTGGCTCTGGAAGGGGGCTCAGGGCTGGGGATTCTGAAGGAGATGAGAGATGCAAGCTCTGGAAGGGAGTTTGGGTGCAGGAGGGGCAGAGTGTGGGGTTTAAGGTGCAGCCTTCCTTTGGGCAGCACTACTGCGGGTAGCTCCAGGCTGGCAGTGCAGTGAAGCTAAGGAAGGCTTCCTGTTTGCCCAGGCCACGCTCCACTCCTGGAAGTGGCCAATGCACCACTGTGGTCCAGGGCAGAGGGGGAGGAAGGGGGACCACATGGCTATGTGCACTGCTCCTCTCTGCTGGGTCCTCTCTCCCTCCACTCCCATTGGCCACAGTTCCTGACCAATCAGAGCTGCAGAGGCAGTGCTTTCAGGCAGGACCAGCTTGCCATGAACCCAGACTCCCCATCCCAGGGACGCACGGACCACCGCCAGGAGCGGCGTGGGGCTGGGGCAGGCAGGGAAATTACAGCTGACTGGGAAAGTCCCCAGAGAGCTGTAAGGGGACAGCCAAAGAGCCAAATGAAGTTTTAGGGCTGCATGCTGCTGCCTCCTGATCTACACCAAAGGGCGGGAGTCTCCTGTCAGTGCAGGTACCCCACCTTCCTGAAAGGCAGCAGCCGAGAGATGCAGCTCTGCCGATCTAGGTTCCCAATGAAGAGGCAGCTGGAATCTAGAGCAGGGATCAAGGGGAGTCAGAATGAAGAAGGGAAGGTGCTCCTTCCCTCCCCACCTACCAGCGCAGGGCTCACGCCAATCATGTCATTACAAATTGAATCCAAATATGGTTTCTCTTTCTGGAGCTTCCCAGAGCTCCAAACAGAAACTCTCCCTCCAGCCACAGCAGAGTGCGGAAATTTGAGACAGTGTTAGGTGGCAGCTGTAGGCGAGTGGCACCAACCAGGGAAAGCTGGGAGGAGTCATCGTTACAATGAGTGGGAAAATCTCCCAGTTCAAAGACAGGAGGAGCTTTCCATTGGCATTTCTGTTATTAATTAACATGCATGAAGTGGCTCTGAAGAAAGAGACACTAAGCCAGCGCAGCCTGTCCCATGCCTGCCTGGGCTGGGCTGCCAAGCACACCAGCCCATTTCTGCAAACGCCCAGTGGAGAGAGCAAGGGCAACACAGACACAGACACACCCAGGCAGCATTGCTGGGTCCAGCACTGAGCAGCCAAACCTGTCAAAAGGCCCAGGGACTCGAAGGCAGGCAAACACACCTGAAACATTCCTGAGCTGGGGATCCTGGGCAAAGGCACGTGACAAGGGAGGAGCTCAGCCAGTAGCAAATCTTGTAGCACCCAGGCTAATCGCAGCTTCTGATGAAGGGGATCAGCAGGCTCAAGGCCCAGGAAGGAGTAAGGCTGTAGGTGCTCATACTATTTGTCTCCACACGTTTTCAGTAGCCTGACAACAGCTGCACTTGTGTCTGCTCCACATGGCCTGGCCAGGAAGGTGTGGAATTTGGAAAGCTCTATTATAAACAACTTCAGAGGAGCTCTAATCCCTGCCTAACTCAATACGTCACCAGAAAGGCGCGCTCTCATATACACTCTGGAAGCAAAATCTCTTGTTACATCCTGCCTTACTCCTAACCTTACAACTGATCTTTGACATATCACTCTACAAACGACCATGCTCCAGTCCTGAAGGGAAACCAGCAAAGCTAATGGTAGAGCCATTTCACCTAGTGTCTCTGGTGGCTCTTAACTCCACAGGCAGCGCTGGACTGAGACTTAGTTAGACCATGTCACCTGGCAAGTGCAAAAGTCTCCCCGAATTCCAGCCTGCTGGAAAATTCACAACAAGGGAAGTGGATCCTCCACAACACTCAAGTCTGCCTAAATCAACCTTCGCTAGCTCCGAAATCAACACTAAACCAAGAGAGACCACCTCCAGCATCAGACCAGTAGTTCCTCTGTGTCTGGCCTTCTACCTATTATGGTGGCAGAAAAGAACAATCATTTATCCTATGTAGGTTCCCATCTGTCGTCTCAAAGGGTCAGACTACAAGTCTATCGGTCCCAGTAACTTGCCTCTTGCATTTCTTCAAAGGAAGGTTATCTAGAATCTCTGCCTCACACCCAACTAAAGAATCTAGGTCAGCAACGAACAATCTAGGCTAGCGAGTGGGCCACGAGTGGCCTCCATCTCAGTGGACTGCAAGATTGTTGTAACCAAGATGGTCCCCTGAGACGGAGTCGTTTTCTCCCTGCACTTGCGTACCTAGAATTTGCGGGGTGTGACAACTGAACTGCAGCAGCACTTTGATTGGATGCAGAGGGTCACATGGCTCTCATAGTCCCTGTTGTGTGCATTCTTCACACACCTCACTTCAAGTGCCCTTGCCTTACGTGCGTGTCACTTTCATAACACCGGTAGGAAAAAAACAACATGGATGGAAACCAGTGGAATCTGGCAGCCCTGTGCGTGGGTAACAAAATGTCTTGCTGCACACAGGACTGCTCAGTGAGGAGCTTATGCTTTGAAAACCTGAATCCACTGGCCATAGCTGAGCACAAATCTACACAGGTTATATCATCATCCAGCCTCCCTTTAAAATTAGTCCAGTGACTGACAAAATGGTGAAAAGGGAAGCAAGCTGGATGGAGAGAGAAGTCGTACTTACCTGGAAGAGGGTTTCAGTTTCATTACTCAGGATGGTTCTGGGAGGTGCAACAACTGAAGGTAAAGAACAAATTACAATCAGGAGAGCACATCATCCACAACACCATGCTGGTTAGGGGGAAGGGGACCTGGTCCCTCTCAAGGGACAGATGCACATTCACTGCCCACACAGGCTTGAACCCCGAGTCCAGGCAAGAGAACAACACAGCTACAAAAGTTAGTCTGGTTACAACCCCTTTGTAGTCCCAAGTCACATATCTGGGCCAAATACCAGCACATCACCCCAGGGGATGGAGAGGGGAGGAGGTCTCCCCCCCGGCATTGTACAAGGCCAACACTCCAGGGAAAGGGAATGGATACCTGAAGCCACTGATAAAATGGTACTCACACAGGTAAAATGGCAGCTCTGCATCTGCCAGGTGGCTTCTCACAAAGTCTCTCAAAACGCCAACTGTTAAGTGAAGGAGAAGAGATGGTTTGCAGGGTGAGGGACACAGTCCTTAGCTCACATGAGCCCCCATCGCAGCCCATGGGCTGGGCACAGGACACCGCCTGAGTAGCTCAGGGACACCTCTGGCTGGAAAGAGGGAGCCAACCCCTTGGTAGCAGGACAGGGTCCCAGAAAAGCATATAGGGGTAAATCAGTGCATCTGCCCTTGCTTCCAACCAAAATCCCCTTCCCCCGGTCCTTCTTTTAGGCCACTAAATCCCTTGGTTTTCCAAGTACAGCTAGTTCTGATGGAGAGTGTCATTTGCCTTGGTCTTGTGTAGCTCCTCTCTCCGTCAGATCCAAGCACTACCCATCAGCAGTTCCTCCATCGGCAGGGGCTCCCTGGCCCTCCATTTCAGTTCAGTGATGGAGGAGCGATCCGGGTTCTCTCACACAGCCAAAGAAAGAGCCTTTCCTTTACTGCCACAGGCTCACAGGAGGTAGGACCACTCATTTACATGGGAAAGACAGCTGTAGCTGTGATGGATTGACAATACCCTGATTAACTTGACTGAACTAACGTGAAACTTAATTGATGTGGGGTTACCACCTCTGGGATACATTTCACTGGAAATGTAATATGCAAATGTTTATGTACAACCGTGATACTGGACAAAACTTCGTTAGGAGGAAAACAAGATTAATGCAATCTCTGAGAGGTATGTGGAAGTTCAAAGGTCTTTTGGGATCCATGTGTGTGAAGTGGATTTCCTAGGAAATACCTTGAGGTGAAGGGAATGCAAATTCTCCCCTCCAAAGACAACCTTTTAAAGATATGCCCTGGGAAGTGAGATCCATTGTATACTAATTACCTCCTCCTGGAAACACTAGATCAAAGACCCCTGATCGGTATCAACTAATCCTGAGGATGCTTGTTCTGAGCTGAAGCAGTGATGAACTTGTAACCACAAGAGAACCCCTAAGGCAGGGTGTTGAAAGCCTGTTGTGGCCAGAGTGGATACTAGAGCTGGAATGAACTCTGGTAAGCTGTGAGCATGTGTGTAGGCTCTTTTACTGTATTTCATGTTGTCTCAGTAACCCGTTTTACCTCACAACAAAAGCAGTCTTGTTTAGAAGGAGCTGGGGTAACTTAGGTCTGCAGCAGTCACCCTATTGCCAGTCTCTGGTAAGAAGGGACATACCCTGGTAAGAAGGGACGTACCCTGGGTACGTAAGGGACCTTGGTCTCCACCCAAGAAAGGCAACAGCTGCGGAGCCGGAGGCCTCAGATTGGGTAACCTAGCTGGACCCCAGAATAACAATGTCTCGTGTGCTTACAGACCCCACTTGCTAAAGGAAACATCTTTAGCTGAACTAGGGATGTTCAATTGCGGGTAACTGACTAATTGAATAGTCAATGTATTTTGCATCGGCTATTCAATAGGACGTCTCCGCTTTTGAAGTATAGCAACAGCCCTAGGGAGTCCCCAGCTGATCCTGGGCTCCTTGCAGCACTGCCGCTTTGAAGTGCCACAGGAACCCAGCGTCAGGCTCCTCCCAGCGTTTCAAAGCAGCAGCGCCATGTCAAGCCCAGCTGATCCCAGGCTCCACACGGCGCTGCTGCTTTTCAGTGCCAGGAGGAGCCTGACGCCAGGCTACCGCAGCGGCTTTTCAAAGGGCAGTGCCGTGAGGTGCCCAGGGTCCGACCCCTAGGCTCCAAGCAGCGCTGCTGCTTTGAAGTACTCCCTTCTTCCTTCCCCACCCCCCAGCTCCCTCCTTCTGATAGGGGGAGCGACTAGTCGACAAGCTTGTCGACTATCTGATAAGCATTTGCTTATCGGATAGTCAACTAGTCCTTAACATCCCTGAGCTGGACACATGACTGAAGTTGCAGCTGCACCTACACCTAGATTGGGGCTCTCTGGAACCTTTACTTATTCCTTTGGTTATACTACATGGAATCAACTGGTTCCCAAGGTAACCCTTCCATTACTAACTCTTCCACCCATCCCATCCCCAATGCCTGGAAACAGGGTGGACACAGTCCACACAACACCTGACAAATGGGAGCTTTGCCAGATAGCCAGGAAACCTGGGTCTGTGGAGAGGAACAGAGACCAGCACGTGCCTAAGACTCTGGTCACCAATTCTCAGATCTAATGAGACAGCAGGTGTTTTCTGGGGAAACATCAAGTAGTCTAACTGGCAGTGTCATGTGACTCCTCCAAAGGTGAAGGAGGAGCTACCCTAACGAGCTCCCTGCAAGATGCTCTAACCTCCCCCTTCTGACTGAGCTGAAGACACCTGCTTTTTCGTTTTTGTCTGTGGAAGCTTTAGCCCTTCTTTATGCAACTCACTGAAGCAACACAACCAGACAGCACTAGCTCCTTTTAGAATCACAGGATCGCAAGACTGGAAGGGACCTCGAGATGCCATCTAGTCCAGTGGCTCTTGACAGGGGGTACGCATGGTTCTTCCAGGAGGGGCATCAACTCATCTAGCTAGTGGCGTAATTTAACAGGTACACGAAAAGCAGTAGCAAAGTCAGTTCAAATGGACATTTCATACAACGACTTGTATGTACTGGTCTATCCACTATACAATGAAATGTAAGTACAGTAAAACCTGTGCTATCCAGCACTTAACTAGCCAGAAAACTTTAGAAACCAGCAAATTTCTGAGCCGGGAAAAAACTTGTTAAAATTAAAAAAAAAAAAAATGGTGCTTTAAGCTGGGCCGCTCCTCAGACACTCCCCCACACCTCTGGCAAACGTGTGTGCAGCACAAACCTGGGGGAGGGGCAAACGGCTGCCTGATGCCAGGCCACATCCCGCCCACCCCCTGCAGCTCCTGGCAGCCCGGCACCCCCGCAGCTTATGGCCGCCTGCCCCCGTCCTCCGCCCCGCGCCTCCTGGCCTAGTCCCCGGCAGCCCGACCTCCTCCCAGGCAGCCCAGCCCTCCCCACCACCCCGTCTGCAGGTCAGCCCCTCATGACTCCCCACCCTGGCAGGTTCCCCGCCCAAGGCTCCTCCTAGCAGGCCATATCCCAGCCCTCACACGGCTCCCACAGGCTCCCGATACCGAATTTTTGAAAACCAGCACGACCTAATTCCTGGGCATGCCAGATAACAGGTTTTACTGCACAATATGTATATTCCAACTGATTGATAATCATATGGTAAAAAGGAGAAAGTGAGCATTTTTCACTAATGTGTGCTGTGACATTTTTGTATTTTTATGTTTAATTTTGGAAGCAAGTAGTTTAAGGTAAAACTTGGGGTACACAAGACAAATCAGACTCCTGAAAGGGGTGCAGTAGTTTGGAACGGCTGAGAGCCACTAATCTAGTCCAGTCCCCACACTCATCTAAGCCATCCCTGACAAATGTTTGTCTAACTGCTCTTAAATATCTCTCCGATGATGGAGATTCCATCGTCTCCCTGGACAATTTATTCCATTGCTTAACCACTGACAGGTAAACAATTTTCCCTAATGTCCAACCTAAACCTCCCTTGCTGCAATTTAAAGCCATTGCTTCTTATCCTATCCTCAGAGTTTTAATGAGAATAATTTTTCTCCCTCCTCCTTGTAACAACCTTTTACATAATCAAAAACTTATGTCCCCTCTCAGTCTTCTATTCTCCAAACTAAACAAACTCAATCTTTTCAATCTTGCCTCATAGGCCATGTTTTCAAGACCTTTAATCATTTTTGTTGCTCTTCTTTGAACTGTCTCCAATTTGTTCACATCTTTCCTGAAACGTGGCGCCCAGAATTGGACACAGTATTTCAGGAGAGGCCTAATTAGCATGTTGTAGCACGTCTAGCTTACAACATTCCTGCTAATACATCCCAGAGTGTTTGCTTTTTTTTTGCTGACTCACTGAGCTTGTGATCCACTATGCACCTCAGATCCCTGTAATTTCCAATTTTGTACATGTGCAAATGATCATTCCTTCCTCAAGTGAGTACTTTTTCCTTTCTGAACACCATCCTATTTTCTTCAGACCATTTCTCCAGTTTGTCCAGTTCATTTTGAATTTTAACCCTATCCGCAAAAGCACTTGCAACCCCTCCCAGTGTGGGATCCTCCACAAATGCATAAGCGTACGCTCTATGCTATTATCTCAGTCACAGACAAAGACATTCAACAGGACCGGACTCAGAACTTATCGCTGCAGGACCCCACTTGATATGCCTTTCCAACGTAGGCTGGAACTGAACTATCTCTGAGAGGTTTCCAATCAGTTCTGCACCCACTTTTTAAAGAATACTGCAAGGTGGGTGGAGATGTCACAGTGCAACTAAATACTGTGACTTCTTCAGAGCAGGGTCACTCTCCCAGCAGTGCAGAGATGCCCAGGCCTCCTCCTGTAACACTACTTCACAAATGTAAGTGGCACTGCAGATTCAGTGTCATCAGTGGCACAGAACCAGGGATGCTCTTACCAGTTTCAGTGGGGCGGAAGAACCCTTGCAGAACATGACGGTCTGGAAACTGGACTCTCAGCACGACCTAGTCAGAAATAAAGCGGCATCAGCTGAAACCTTCATTCTCTGAGAGTAAGAGCCCCATTCAGGTAGAGGCCAGGTTACCACATAGGAGGATCACCCGGGATTTACTCTCTTCCTGAGAGACGCACCCAATACAAGAACATCACTTACTTGTATTGTGGTGGCACCTTGAGACCCAAATAGGATGGAGACTGCACATGCACACAGAAAGTGACAGCCCCTCCCCAAAGATCTTGCCATTTAATTTGGAACAAGATGCTACAGGAGCGAGAGTCAGCAGAGAGATGTGCAGGGAACGGATGAGGAGAACAGAGGGACGCTCACATGGTCACACAGAAACGCATCACTTAAAATGAGGATTCTTCATTTTAAATAAAGAAAGGCCATAAAAACAGCCACAGTGGCACCTCATCATGTTCAAAGGATCCCACCCGCAGGCCGCGTGTTGAGCCCTGTAAACCCAAACCACCCGCGGGCCGCAAACAAATTGGCCGCAGGTTGCACGTAGCCCGTGTGCTGAGTAGCCCTGGTCTAGGAGGTCATCCAAAAAGGCTGGATCCAGGGCCTCTATAGGTGAGAGCCCCCTACCCTCTCAGAGCACGAAACGCTTCCACTGTTTCGGGTAAGAGGTCCTTGTAGAGCGTTCACGGCTTCCCAAGGGAACTGCCTGAGCTCAATCTGAGGACGGCCTCTCCAAGGCAGCCAGCAACCGAGCTTCCATGCCGTGAGGCGCCAAAGCCTGCCCGAGTCCTGAGAGATCAGGTCTGGGGCCAGAGGAAAGGCTAGGAGCTGCTCCACTGAGAGCTCGAGGAGGGCCAGGAACCAAGGCTGGCGAGGCTACACTGGGGCTATTAAGATCACGGAAGCCTTGAACTCCCTGACCCTGAGGATCACCCTGTAGACCAGGAGAACCGGGGGAAGGTGAACAAAAGGCCTGTGGCCAGGGGATCACAAGCACATCCCCCAATGACCCTGGGCTGTGGCTGAAGAGGGAGCAAAGCGGTAGCACTTCCTGTTGCCCTAAGTTGCAAACAGGTCCAGGCGGGGAAGCCACCGTTTGCGGAAGATGTGCCGAGCCACATCCGCCCTGGGGGACCACTTGTGCCCCTCGAAGGACCTGCTGAGGTGATCCACCAACGCATTCTGGGCCCCGGGGAGGTAGGAGACTACGGGGTGAATGCTGCGAGTAACACAGAACTCCCAGAGGAGAAGGGCTTCCCAGCAAAGGGTATAGGCGCGAGCAACACCCTGTCTGACGTAAAACATTGCTGCGGTGGTGTCCGTCAATAGCGAAACGCACCTGCTTTGGAGCTGTGGGAGGAAAACACCACGTGCGAGACGAACAGACCTCAGCTCCCTAATGTCGATGGGGAGGGAGAGGTCCGTGGGAGACCACATACCTCGAGCATGTAGCTTCCCCAGGTTGGCTCCCCAACCTGTGTCGGAGGCATCCGTTAGCAGCTGAATGGTCGGGGAAGGACTGTGGAATGGCATCCCCCCTCAGACCACCTGCTCGCAAAGCCACCTGCCAAGGAACCACAGTATGTCTGCGGGCACCGTCACCACCATATCAATCGGCTGGAAAGCCAGGTTGTGGACTCGTGCCAGCCAAAGCTGGGGCAGTCTCAGCTTGACCCTGGAGAGACGCACCACATAGGTAGGTGCATGCCGCCATGAACCCCAGCAGCCTCATACAGCACCATGCTGTGGTGGTGGGAAACGACTGCAGCCTCAGAATGGCCTCCCTTATTGCCCAAAAGCGGGCTATAGGCAAGGAGGCCCTGGCCAGAGTCACATCTAGGCAGGCCCCCACAAATCCTAGTCTCTGGGTGGGGGGGGTAGAGTGGATTTGGCCTTGTTTAAGATGAGACCCAGCCTGAGAAAGGTCTCCCTGATGAGGGGTATGTGTTCCAGGACCTGGGAAGAGTCATCCACGTACAGGGTGGCCTCGACCCTCGTTTTTCACAGGAACACGGCAACAACTGCCATACATTTTGTCAACACCCTGGGGACCGTAGAGAGATGAAAGGGAAGGGCCAAAAACTGATAACGGTCCTGGCCCACTGTGAATCGTAGGCAGCGCCTGTGAGGAGGTGCCATCGAAATATGGAAACAGGCGTCTTTGAGGTCGAGGGCAGCGTACCAGTCCCCTGCTGCGGCTAGGAATGGAATGATCGAGGCCAGCGTTACCATCTTGAACTTCGACTTCACCATGAAGGTGTTAAGGCCCCTCAGGTCCAGGATAGGGTGAAAGCCACCCTTGGCCTTCAGGACCAAAAAATAACGGGAGAACGACCCCCGTCCCCTGAGGTCCAACAGGACCTCCTCCACCGCCTCCAGCCTTAGGAGATGCTGCACCTCCAGTCTCAGGAGATGCTCGTGAGAGGGGTCCCGGAAGAGGGACAGGGTAGGGGAGAGGGAGGGAGGGGAGCGAGCAGAATGGGATATAGTATCCGCTTCACACCGTGCCGAGGACCCAATGTTCCATGATGATATGCAACCAGGCGTGCTGGAAAGGGGATAAACGGTTAGTGACGAGCCACTGACGTATGGCTGGTATGCTGTCCTCGCTCGAAGCTTCCAAGGCTCGGCCTGGGGCCCTGGAGCTTGTTCAAGGGACCTGCCCCTCGATTGGACGAGGAGCAGGACGGCCGCCTGCCCCTCCTGTTATTGTTACAGCCCCTGCGTCTCGAGAAGTTCAGCCTGTTCCCTTGCTGGAGCGGATGGGCGGGGGCCCTAGGGAGGGAGCGTCTTTGCAGGGCTGGGGCGTAAATACCGAGGGATTTGAGGGTCACTCTAGCATCCATCAGCCCATGGAGGCTGGTGTCAGTGCACTCCGAGGACAGGCTCACCCCCTCGCCTGGCAGGTCCCGGATGGTGTTCTGGACCTCCGGTGGCATACCAGAAACCTGTAGCCAGGCTCCCCTCCACAGGACTAGGCCTGTCACCATGGTCTGGGCCGCTGCGTCCTCGGCATGCAAAGCAGCCTGGAGTGCTGCCCGAGACACCACCTTGCCTTCTTCCGACAGGGCTTTGCCCTCCCATCTGGAGTCCTGGGGCAGCAGCTCCCTGAATTTCTCCACCACTGCCCTGGAGCTGAAGGTGTACCTGCTCAGGAGCACCTGTTGGTTGGAGATCCTGAGGAGGAGCCCCCAGGAGGCACAGGCCTTCCGGCCCAAGAGGTCCGAACGCCTGGACTCCCTATTCTTGGACGCGGGCATGGGTTGGCGCTGATGCTCATGGTCAGGGCTTGCCAAGCGGCGGTGAGCCCCACTCGCCAGCCGCGCGGTTCTGTGCTCTGCACTTGCGCAGCTCGCTCTGCGCCGGCTCTTCTGGGTTGTAATCTACTCGCCACGGGCGTAAATACCGAGGGACTTGAGGGTTGCCACGGGCGAGTAGATTACATTATTTTTCGAGCCCTGCTCCTGCTGGTTGGCGGCCTGCACCACAATGGAACCTGGTGGTGGGGGAGAAGACACACTCATTTTCTGCTTGTGGAACAAAGTCCCGCTGCTCCGCCCCCTTATCTGTGGGTGGAATATAGAGGCAGGCATTTGCCCACTGTCTTATTCAAGGGCTGGGCCACATGAGAAGGGGCCTCCCAGTTCAGAATGTCCACTGTGGGATCGGAGTCTTCCAATGCCTGCTCGAGTTGCGCCCCCAAGCTCTGTGCCAGCCTCTTGAGGAGATCCTGGTGGGCCCGAGAGTCCTTTGCTGGCATCGATGGGGCGGCCAGGCCCAGGACCTCATCCAAGGAGGAAAATGAGTACTCTCGCAGTCCAGTCCTCATGCTCCTGAGGCTGCTCCGAGGCCTGAGATGGAGCCGGGTGGATTGGGAGGCCCTACTCCCTAGCCCTGTCTGATGAGGGCCTAGGGGAGTCCCTCCGGGTTGATGCCGTCTGGCTCAGTGCCGACAATCAGGGCAATGGCATGGCTGAGGGCGACACCTGGTGCCCCGAGAGCAAGGAGCCCTCGATAGATGGGGCACTCCCCTATGCCTGGGGGTAGGCCCTTGGGGTCCAGAGCGTCCACTTCTCTGGGTGTTTCCACCAAGCGGCCTGAGGGACTACGATGGCATGAGTGGTGCCAAGAGGTGGAACGGTGTCGAGACCTGGAGCGGCGCCCAGACCGGGAGCAGGAGGCCGAGGCCCAAGACCATGCCAACTCCGCATCAGAGTCTGAGAAGTATTCGGACTCCGACCATGCCGGTGCCGAAGATGGACTTTGTAGGCAGTGCCGGGAGGAGCAGTGGACCATTGCCGCCGGTTTGCCCCAGTGCTGGTTAGGCTGTGGGGGCATCAGACGCTCCGGTGCCAGAGGCTGTGCCACTGGGATGGGAGCGCTGGAGGATGAACTCTCCTTCGACGCCCGGGAGAGCGCTGCAGTCAGTGACGCAGCCACAGCCGGTGCCGGGGTGGCCTTGAGCTGTGTGCCGGCAAATGCAGCACCGCACTTGCCCCTGGGCCTGAGGTCATTGTCAGGGACTCAGCCAGTGCCAACCTCGACGATTATCTGCCCGAATCCGGTGCCAACGCCTTGGCGTGGGCACGGCGATCCTGGTGCACCAAAGGGGGCGATGGCAGGCTCTAGGTCAGCTCCATTAAATCACAGGCCGCCTCAAAGGTGTCCGGCATGGAGAGCCAGTCAATAAGCACGAGCTCCTTCTCTGGGCTCTGCTCCCTGGCCACGCTCAACTGGCCACACACAGGTCCAGGAGCAGCAGGCCTGGAGGCCGGCACCGGTGCATCAGGATTGCCTGTGGTGCACCCCCAGTCAGGACATTTCCACCTTTTTCTTCTTCTTCGAGAGCGGTGCTGGGCAGAAGGGCGTCTCGAAGCAGTCAAGGCCCCGGAGGAACTCGATGCCTCCACACCAGTGCCGGTGCATTGCACGACTCCGCGTGGCACCAGTCATGGACGCGGCACCGAAGTGCTGACTCCATTGAGAGTATTCTCAAGTGTGAGTCTCTCCCCTGCTGGGTCCAGGGCTTGAAACTACGGCAAATCTTGCCATTTGCTGGGATGTGAGCCTCACCGAGACACTTAAGGCATGAATCGCACGGGTCCCCACTGAGCATAGGCTTTGTACAGCTCGCGCAGGGCTTAAAGCCGTGAGGCCCTGGCATGCCCTCGGGAGGGGGCGCAACGGGTGAACTCCAACCCAACAGCAACAGTAACTTATGACAACAACTGAAAAACAAATAGGGAAAGCAAACTGGAGAAACAATGAGACTCAACTAGGTGCTAACTGCGAATACTGCTGGGACCCAGCTTGCAAGCAAGCGAGATAAGAACTCCAACAACCCTCACAGATGGAAAGAAGGAACTGAGGGGGTGGAGGGCCAACATGGGGTATATATGTGCCGCTCTCTAGGGGGCTCCCCTGCTGGCCTGACACATACCACTAAGGGAAAACTCTCCTGCGGTATGTCTACACTAGCTCGTTAGTTCGAGCTAGGTAGGCAAATGAGGGCAACCGGAGTTGCAAATGAAGCCCGGGATTTAAATATCCCGGGCTTCATTTGCATGTTCCCGGGCGCCGCCATTTTTAAATCTCCCTTAGTCCGAACTCCGTGCCCGCGGCTACACGCGGCACTGAGTAGGTAGTTCGAATTAGAGATTCGTGGAATGAGGAGTAACGGTAGTTCGAATTAGGATCTCTAATTCAAACTACCTAGTCCGTGCGTGCAGCGGTAGCCGCGGCACGGAGTTCGGACTAAGGGGATTTAAAAATGGCGGCGCTGAACATGCAAATGAAGCCCGGGATATTTAAATCCCGGGCTTCATTTGCAACTCCAGTTGCCCTCATTTGCCTACCTAGCTCGAACTAATGAGCTAGTGTAGACATACTCCAACAGGCTGCGCATGCGGAATGGACATGAGCAAGCACTTGAACCACCCACTGCTTTGTATGTACAGTTGGGATGTTTTCCAGTGCGCATTACTTCACACAATTTCATACACCACTTTGTTGCTCAGTTACACTATTTTGTAACTCTTTGCAGTCAGCTTTGGACTTAACTATCTTGAGTAATTTTGTATTTAATGGACCCACTGTGGGTAAGCCAATTTCCCATGCACATCACCACAGATGTAAACCACATCAGACACTCAGGCCTTGACTCAACTAGAGAATGTTGTCGACGCGAGTTATCCTGACGTGTTGCCACTGCTGTAATTAAACCACAGTTGCACGTCCACACTATACTGTGTGTGTTGGTGAAACATATCCACAATAGTGGTTCTTGCATCAACACAGAAAGCAGTGCACTGTGGGTAGCTATCCCACTGTGCAACTGGCTGTAGGATGCTCTGTGAATAGTTTTTAATGGCTTGTGGGGTCAGTTATAGTATCACCTGATGAAGATTTTTCAATCCCATCGTTCATGGGCATCCTTCTGGATTGCCAGCTGCTCTTCAACTCCCCTGGTACCCTGCACTCCAGCCATCTTGGTCAGAAAACGGGGATCCTGCCTTGTGTTCAGTATTGTGCTGTGCGTTACGAACACAAAGCTAGAGGAGGAACCCAGTATATGGCTATTCAGGTCAGGGATACCTTGAAGAAGCATTTTAACAGTAAGCCACCATATTGTGTATTGCTGTAATGTGTGAGCCTATCACTTTTTGTTTGCGCCATGCTAGAAACCTCGCAACGATTGCTGCGTATGCCTGAAAAGTAAAACATTTAAATCCCTTGGTAACAGGATACTGCTGAAAATTAACACAAGCAGCAGCCCGAGGGCGTGTATGTGTTAGAGAGATGGGGAGGAGTGAGTGTGTCGTCATATTGCCTCTAAGTTCAGACAGCAGCTGGAAGCAACCAATTTTGAGGCAGAAGCTAGTGGGTATAGACAGGCAGTGCCCTCCTGTCCCCTCATCCCAGCTCAGCAAAGACCAACCAGTACATCGGGGAGTGTGGGGGCCTGTGGAGACACAGACATCTTCCCCCCACAACTTCCTGGCTCTGCACAGAACAAGTCTCCCCCTTCCCCCCATTTCCACAGCAGCCATCTGACATGTGCCCAGAAGAGGAGTTGTCCACATTTAAGTTTTGATTTGGTGATTCGTTCTGATATCTCTCTCACCTTCAGCTGCATCTGCTCACAGACCCAGGAGATCCACTCCCCTCCTCAGCTGCCCAGGCAGGAGTGTGTTTGCTGCTTGGAGCTGCATGCTCAGCTGGGAAGTAGCTATAAGCAGTTACTTCCAGGATGAGCAGTTTCAAAAAGTCTTGAGGCTCTGAAAGGGAAGGGTGCCTGCCTGGGTAGCTGGCTGCAGGGCAGTGGAGTTCAAAACAGCGAGCGCAGTGGTCAGGGTGGGCATTGTGTAATACCTCTCAGGGGCCAGGTATGGTGACAGAATGAACAGTGTCAATGGTGACATTTTGTCCACCTTTGCCGCAAAAATGTCCGTGCCTCTTGTCAAGGTGGTTTTATTTTGTGGGCAAAGCAGGGGAGTGGTGTCATCTGAAGGAGCACGGTGCTGTGCACATTTCCACTGTTTTGTGGACAAAAGCTGCCTTTTGCTGAGAAAACTATATAGTGTAGATTAGGCTTTAGAAACCTTCCCCTACAAATACCTGTAAGAGCTTAGGACCCCAGTTCAGGTCCTAAAGCTATTTAGCTACCAAATTTACACTCAGCCAGAGAGGAGAAGGAACAAAGTTTACCTTTGGGTAACGCTCTAACTTCTCCTTCATCTGAGTGTCCCTCAAAGATTTCGTCATCAGTGGAGCTTCTTCCAGACGTTTCCTGGAAGGTGAAAAGGAGACAATCTGTTAGTTCTATCAACGATACAGTTACCCTAACCAGATGAAAGGCCAAAACAGGACAATACAGCCAGCTGCTGGTCCATGTATGCCTCGCTCCCACCACCACCCTCCATGCCAGCTGTCCTCAGATCCCAGTCCCTTCAGCATACCACCTTCTCCACCTTCCGAACTGCACCAGCACAGCCATCCTAAAAGCCCACGACCAGATACGTCCACATTCTCTCCTTCCCCATAAGGCCCCACTTTCTGTCTATAGCCACCATCACTTGGCAACCCTGACAACACCTGAAGCTGCCCGTAAGATGGCCTTGGAAATCCTTTTTGCTTCCAGATTCATGAGATCCCCGAAAATTTTTAATATCTGTCCCTGAACAGGTTCCCTCTTAAGCTGTCTTCATGGATTCTCTACCCTTCCCCCTTTACGCAGAACAGGGCTCCAGAACCTCAACTTAATTTAAAAAAAAATCCATTTCCTTATTGTGAAGGAAACATTGAGAACACAACCCAGCTGGCACAGGCCAGCCGGCCTGCCTTTGCAGCAGCCTGACTCCATAACCCAGACGTCAGTGAAAGCGTCTCCCTTCATCCCAACGATGCGGGTAACAACACTGAAGCCTCCGAGTGGCAATTTCACTCCAGGCTATGAACTGTTCCACGCCAGAATAGAATCACCCTGTTAAGGTGCTTGTCCCACAGTTCCCAACTGCCACTCTCACATCCCCAGATGCAGAGAACACAAATGACCCCGTCCCAGGTCTCCCCCATACCGATGATGTAGTTAATTCCATAACAATACAAAAATGCAACATATTGAAACCTGGAGATAAGGGGGCAAGACAAAATGAGTTGATCATATGAAATCAATTCTACACTCATGCATTTATACCACCTGAACTCTGTCCAACAAGTCCCCTCAAGCAGATCAGCTTCTGCCAACCAACAGCAAGTACTTCCCAGATGGACTGACTGCCCAGAGCATGGGGAGGGTCTGTACGACTGTTTGCACTTTGCTTAGGAAGAGCTCATTGTATTTCCTAAGACGACAACATGAGATTTCTGGGAACTAAATTCTCCTATTCTGCAAGACACAAGGAGCACAGAGCCATGCTGAGCTCTTGCAATCTTAACCTCCTCAAACAACATTTTTTGCATGTTGGTTTTAGAGACAGTGGGGGAAAGCGAGGAGGCATGATTCAAAGACTCATGTGGCTAGAACAAAGTGCTGTGGAGAGTTTTCAAAGGCACTTTTCAGATATCAACCAGAATATAGGCCAGGCCTGGGGAAAACACGCTTGCCTCGCCCACCCGCACGCCACTCAGAAATGCGGTTGTGGGGCGGTTTTTCTTTAAAACCTGTGAGTCTGAAGAGGAGGGAGGAAGCTTTAGGAGCTGCTCCTGCCCCCAGCATAATCCCATTAGCCAGTTTCTGGCCAGAAACTGGCCAATGGGAGCTGCCTATTTCAATAACAGGCAGACATGAAGCACAAGAGGCTCCAGAGCACATGGCTGCAGCCTGGGCAGGGGTGGGGCAGGCAGGGAGGCTGATTCAGGAACTGTTGCTGGCTGGTAAATCTCCTGGCAGAGCCTACCTCTGGCATCCCAGCCCCTCCCTTCCCCGACCCTCTGCCTCGCACTTCTGCTCCCATTCCACATACCCAAATCCTCTGCCCCCCTCCTGTACCCATATCCCCTCCCAGACCAGCACTCTAATCCTCTGCCCCAGATCACAGTCCCCTCCTGCCTAGTTCACAACCCAAATCTCCTGCACTCCCTCCTGTACCCTTATTCCCTGCCCTAGGTCACAATCCAATCCCCTCCCCCCCAGTCTAGTCCTCTAAATCACAACTGCCCCTGAACCCCTTCCCTGCATGGGGCACCTTTTGGGAGGAAGGGGCGGCCACAGCAGGCCAGCTTCTCTTTCTCCCCTCTCCCCTGAATAGGCTGGCTACTGCAGGGACCAGTCTCTGGCAGACTGAAGCCACACGCTGCCAGCAATGCCTCCTTAACAGTTAAGGAGGCATGCGGGACCTGAGGGAAGAGGGGAATCCCTTGCAGGAGTGGGAGGGCAGAGAAGCCCTCCAGCCTCTTCCCTGCAAAAAGCAAACTCAGCATCACACTAAAATTCGAAATAAAAAAATAAAAACCAACATCAAAGCACATCAAGGCGTTCTGTGGCGATTTTGATTTTTTGGGTGTGCACGAGTGTGGGGTTTTTTTGCTTCTCACTTCTGTGTGGCCCCTGACTGATATCGCTGCAGGTGAATGGCCCGCGACCCAAAAAAGGTTCCTCACCCCTGCCTTATCACTACTCTGGCAGTGCCAAGGGGCCAGAAGATAACCCAGCCTGCATCACACAACTGGCCTTAGGGCTATGTTGGGGATTGGGCAGGGGCCATTATCATGTAGAATACCATGGAGAAGCCACTAGGCCATTCTAAAATATACCAAGGCCAGCACACAACCAGCTGTAGGATCAGAGAGTCTTCCTAGTTGGGAAAAGCAAAGACTCTGGACCAAGATTACAGAACAGAATCAAAATCGCCTCAATTCCAGTCTAGTCTCTGAACCCCAACTCCATCCCTCCCTCCATTAAATGGTTAAAGCAGTTACCAGTTAAGTGATAGCACTTCACCAATTAACAGTTAACTTAGGGCCTGCCGCCATGGCCATGAGGTTCCACCCCCTCTGCACCCAGGCCTCTCCAGCTCAGCACAGCTAGCCCCCGCCAGAGTTCAAGGGCAAGGGCCAAGTTAACCGGTAAGCAACTGGCAAGCCTCATACTTAATGGTTAACTCTTTGGCAACCCTACCCTCCATTACTCATTACTGGAGTCTTATCTGTTTCAGTCTGTTGACCAATTCTATTGTGTTGTTCAGTAGCCCAGCTCTGGATCTCATTCCTTTCTGAAAATTGCAAGCGCCCCAGGTCTGGAACCTGGCATGTTCTGTCCTGGACAGGTGCCAAACTCCCTGGTTAGGCCAAGTAATTAACAACAAGATTAAAGCCTGAGAGCTCTGAAAACCACCAAGGACAGGAGAAAACAAACCTCGGTGTCAACTCTGCCCTCATATCTACACCAGCGACACCATCACAGGACCTAACCAGATCAGCCACACCATCACTGGCTCATTCCCCTGCACATCTACCGATGTAATATACACCATCATGTGCCAGCAATGCCCCTCTGCTATACACATCGGCCAAACCGGACAGTCCCTACGCAAAAGAATAAATGGACACAAATCAGGTATTAGGAATGGCAATATACAAAAACCTGTAGGAGAACACTTCAATCTCCCTGGACACACAGTAGCAGATTTAAAGGTAGCCATCCTGCAGCAAAAAACTTCAGGACCAGACTTCAGAGAGAAACTGCTGAGCTGCAGTTCATCTGCATATTTGACACCATCAGCTCAGGATTAAACAAAGACTGTGAATGGCTAGCCAAGTATAAAAGCAGTTTCTCCTCTCTTGGTGTTCACACTTCCACGTCAGCTGCTAGAAGTGGGCCTCATCCTCCCTGACTGAATTAACCTCATTATCTCTAGCCTTATTCTGACCTGCATATTTATACCTGCCTCTGGAAATTTCCACTACATGCATCTGACGAAGTGGGTCTTTGCCCACGAAAGCTTATGCTCCAATACGTCTGTTAATCAATAAGGTGTCACAGGACTCTTTGTCGCTTTTGCAGATCCAGACTAACACGGCTACCCCTCTAATAAAGGGCAGGAGAGTATTTCATAAGACTGGGGAGCTAGAATTCCCAGGTACACGCAGCCCAAAGCAAAGCCAGCACCTTTTCCCTCAAAGCCATCCCAATCTGTGGAGCACCAAGACGGTACATTCAGAGTGACAAGAGCAGGAGGAGATGGAGGAACATCAATGCTAATGAAAACTTGCCTCTCACTCTGTAGCTGGGCCAAGCGTTTCCGCACATCGTCCACCGTAACTTCAAAGAATTCATCAGGAAGGTCCTGTGGGCCAGCAGACAGTGGCTCTTCCAGGTCTGGATGGCACACAATTGGCTCTCGATCCAAAAGCTGCAAAGCAGAGATGGAGCGCAGGTTAGACTTGAATGCTATGCCCCAGCTAAAGCCTCAGCACAGCACAATCAGACCTCAGCATTTGCAAAGGTCCATTCACAGGATGCATCTCTCCTAGGACAGACCTGCCCACGGGGATCTCTTCACCAATGTAATACAAAGACCTTATATCACAATTTAAATCAAGTTTCCCCCCATACTTCTTCACATATTGCATCAAACAATGGTGATCACTAAAACATGTTCACTTACAGCGCAGCATAGCATTTTACAACATGCAAGAGGGAATACTTTATTTAATTTTTTTAGATAACTTGATCTTTATTAATTTAGGAAATAGTGCATAATACTCATTACCTGTGTCAAGCTGCAGATGCAACATCGGTACATTAGGAATGGTAAGAACTAAATCACACACAAACACAATAGCACTTTCATTAAACTAAATATTAAATGTTACATAAATGTTTCACATTTGTAATTGCAGCAGTCTCCTGAGCTGTCTTTACACTCTATTTAATTTTAAAATGTTATTAACTGTAACAGACAAGTCCTCACAAAACAAAATGTACCATGTCCTTAAAACTTTTACAGCTAACTCTCATCTTCCCCACTCCCACTGTTATTTTGATGCAGATCGGATTCCAAGTTACCAGAAGTGCTTAGAGTGCACTTAATTTTGGAGTAACCTCCATTGAAAATGAGTACAGAATAGGATTCCTTTGGGAAAGCTGAGTTATGCTGAAGTAAAATAGGGAATAGACTTACAGCATCACCATTATGATCTGTGATCATGATGTTCCAAAATAAGAGGCATGTTTTATGTAATATAAGAAAATGACAGAGGCAACTGGCAACTTCTAGATTTCTCTTACTGCAGCTTGCTGTATTGTACACTTGCGTGATATATTCTAAACTAGTTAACTAAGGCCATGTCTATACTACATGGGAGATCACTGCTGCAGCAATCAATCTTCCAGAGTTCAATTTAACAAGCCTAAAGACTCGCTAAATCAAACTCCGAGGGTGCCATTGGCTCAGGATCAACAGGCTAAAATAAGAATTCTTAATCCTGCCAAGACCTCCCCCACCCCTTCTCTGGATACCACCACCATCCTTCCTACCAGTCAGGCCTGTAACTTAAGCTTCTTCTTTGTCCAGGACACCTGTCTAGGTCCTCACTTCCTGCCTACACATCGACCTTGCAGGTATTTTCTATATAAAATCTCTAGGATATGGAGTTTCCATCCACACAGCTAAAAAACTCTTGTCCAGGCTCTCGTTTCATCCTGATTATGGCAAGATCCTTTTTTTCCTGGCCATGACAAGAGCTGTCTTGCCCTGGTCTCATCCATTCAGAGTGCTTCTGCACTTTCTTAGCCCATCACTTTGACCAGGTCTTCCATCTCTTTGCATCCCTCCATTGGCTTCCCTTCTGAACTGCATCAAACTGCTTCTCTTCACTTTCACTTCCTCACCCTAGCTATCCACTTCTCATTCTCTACTGAGACGTCAACTCCCCCTGCCCCATCAGCCAATACCAGCTTCCATAGCTCACACATCCATCGCAGTCTTGTTAAATTTTCAAACAAGCAATATCCTGCTTCCTACCATACTGCCCCTCAGGCTTGGGTGGAGCTCCCTGTATCCATCTGCAAAGCCACCTCATTATCCTCCTTTGTAACCCTTCTTAAACCCTTCATCTCCATGCTGCCTCCAAACATAAGAACATAAGAATGGCCATACTGGGTCAGACTAAAGGTCCATCCAGCCCAGTACCCTGTCTGCCAACAGTGGCCAATGCCAGGTGTCCCAGAGGGAGTGAATCAAACAGGTAATGATCAAGCGATCTCTCTCCTGCCATCCATCTCCACCCTCTGACAAACAGAGGCTAGGGACACCATTCCTTACCCATACTGGCTAATAGCCATTTATGGACTTAACCTCCATGAATTTATCTAGTTCTCTTTTAAACCCTGTTACAGTCCTAGCCTTCACAACCTCCTCAGGCAAGGAGTTCCACAGATTGACTATGCGCGGTGTGAAGAACTTCCTTTTATTTGTTTTAAACCTGCTGCCCATTAGTTTCATTTGGTGGCCCCTAGTTCTTATATTATGGGAACAAGTAAATAGCTTTTCCTTATTCACTTTCTCCACACCACTCATGATTTTATATACCTCTATCATATCCACCCCTTAGTCTCCTCTTTTCCAAGCTGAAAAGTCCCAGTCTCTTTAATCTCTCCTCATATGGGACCCTTTCCAAGCCCCTAGTCATTTTAGTTGCTCTTCTCTGAACCTTTTCTAATGCCAGTATATCTTTTTCGAGATGAGGAGACCACATTTGTATGCAGTATTCAAGATGTGGTTGTACCATGAATTTATATAAGGGCACTAAGATATTCTCCGTCTTATTCTCTATCCCTTTTTTAATGATTCCTAACATCCTGTTTGCTTTTTGTGGCCGCTGCATGCGTGGGCGTCTTCAGAGAACTATCACGATGACTCCAAGATCTCTTTCCTGATTAGTTGTAGCTAAATTAGCCCCCATCATATTATATGTATAGTTGGGGTTATTTTTTCCAATGTGCATTACTTTACATTTATCCACATTAAATTTCATTTGCCATTTTGTTGCCCAGTCACTTAGTTTGGTGAGATCTTTCTGAAGTTCTTCACAGTCTGCTTTGGTCTTAACTACCTTGAGCAGTTTAGTGTCGTCTGCAAACTTTGCCACCTCACTGTTTACCCCTTTCTCCAGATCATTTATGAATAAGTTGAATAGGATTGGTCCTAGGACTGACCCTTGGGGAACACCACTAGTCACCCCTCTCCATTCTGAAAATTTACCATTTATTCCTACCCTTTGTTTCCTGTCTTTTAACCAGTTCTCAGTCCATGAAAGGATCTTCCCTCTTCTCCCATGACAACTTAATTTACGTAAGAGCCTTTGGTGAGGGACCTTGTCAAAGGCTTTCTGGAAATCTAAGTACACTATATCTACTGGCTCCCTCTTGTCCACGTTTGTTGACCCCTTCAGAGAACTCTAATAGATGAGTAAGACATGATTTCCCTTTACAGAAACCATGTTGACTTTTGCCCAACAAATTATGTTCTTCTATGTGTCTGACAATTTTATTCTTTACCATTGTTTCAACTACTTTGCCCAGTACTGACGTTAGACTTACCGGTCTGTAATTGCCGGGATTGCCTCTAGAGCCCTTTTTAAATATTGCCATTACATTAACTATCTTCCAGTCATTGGGTACAGAAGCTGATTTAAAGGATAGGTTACAAACCATAGTTGTTAGTTCCACAATTTCACATTTGAGTTCTTTCAGAACTCTTGGGTGAATGCCATCTGGTCCCGGTAACTTGTTACTGTTAAGTTTATCAATTAATTCCAAAACCTCCTCTAATGACGCTTCAATCTGTGACAAACTTTACAACTGTTACACCACTAGTCTGATGAGACCATTACCTAACAAAATTGTCCCCAATGTCTCACCATACCCTTGTGTTCCCGAACAGATCTGTCTACTGTCTCTTGGATTGTAAGCGGTCTGAAGTCCGGGCTTTCCCTCACACTCTGGGGTCCGAGTCGGGCTGCTAGGCATTACAAATGATCACACACATGCATTGCTACCTTCTAGGGAGGCAGGCAGGCAGGCACTGGACTGAAAGGTGAAGCACCTTTCACCACTTCTGAAGTGGAACCAACATCCCTGATCGTTTCAGTGCTGACTTTTCCCTGTGCCCGAACAAAGGCACTGCCAGCATGTGGATTTCTACTGCGCCAGGGTTGAGAGATGTGATGTGCAGCCTCAATTACCACCAGCCAATCAGATGAGTCAGTCCTGGAACAATTCTAATCTTTGAGAACCCAGTCCCAGGCAGATGAGAATCTGTATGAGACAGAGGAGAAAGTGCTGCAAGCACCAGAGTCAAGAGGCAGGCCAGTGGGAGAATGAGCTTTTATGAGTAATGTTCAGCCAGCTGCCTGCCTGACATGGTCCAAGACTCCACGATTTGGGATATTCCTAGTTGCACAAACATCTTGGCCCTCTTCTCTCGCTCACACAGACTCTCATACCCCCAACCAACCACCAGCACACCCTGCACATGGCCTCCCATGCCTCCTGTCCCAGCCATTTTCCCTTCCCCCACGTACAGGGCCCCCTGGGAACAGAGTTGCTCAACTGTCAGCAGAGAACACAAATTACAAGGCAAGGTTGCTCCATTTGTGGGCACCAAAGGGTAATTTGAGAAATTAAAAGAGCGGGGTTGCATGGGTGGGACCCTCAGCTACTTTTAGAAAGTCAAGTGGAGTCAGCTCTAACTAAAGGGTGAAGGAGCCTGATTGTAGCTTTCCCAGGGCTGGGGGGAAAGGAGTGCCCAGAGCTGTAGCACTCCCTGCACTGGGAGCATGAGGAGCCTTCCTGAGTTGCCCTCTTGGCAAGACACTCCCGCAGATCCACCTTGCAAAGCTAGCTGGTCAGCCAGTCAGGCTGCAGTGGTGTGTCTGGCGGGACACAGTGTACTGCCAGGAGAGCGCTCGGATGGTGGCAGGACCACTCCACCTCCGCAAGTGGCAGGAGAGCATCTCCTGCCGCCAGTGCCAGTACAGCTCTGCTTTGGCAGCTCTAACCTGCGGTGCTTGGGGGAGGGAGGACAAGGGTTTTTAATCACATCCCAGAGGAACATAACTTGACTCAACTCACGCAGCATTGTAGACCTGCCCTGGGTCTGCAAGCCAGCCTGAGGCGGCTACATCTCCTGCATCCCTCTGGGCTCCACATGAGCAGGACACTCTGCCATCCTCCCAGAGGGAGATTTGGTTTCACTTCACTGATCAGCTGTAAGAGCAATCTACAGCCTTGTATCCACACGCCCCAGGAGAAGCCTGGGGAAACAGGCCCTGCCACACACCCTGAAAGGTCTTGGGAATCCCCAGAGCCAGGGCACCTCAGAGGCTGCCTATATTAATGAGGCTACCAAGTCAAGCAACTTGACTAATCCCAACAGTGGCCAAGTCCCAGAAGGGCAGGGCTGGGGAAGAGCCACTTTTTTGGGTAAAGAGCCACTGACCCACAGAAAAATCAGCTGGGGGCCACACGCACGTGAGGAGAAAGAACCCACAACCCCTCACTGAGAAGCAGGGGAAAAAAACCACACTCCCTTCAAGCGCCAGCCCCACAGGCGAGGGGGTGGAGGAGGTGCCGAGGCTCGTGGCTTATAGGGCAGCGTTAACTCTTCCAGGATTTTGTGGGGCCCCTTAGGCTCAGTGAGCGGTTCAGCGTGCAGGAGGGGGCTCTTGGGCAACGGTCCCTCTATCTTTTCCATCATGTGCGGCATCCTTTTTCTATGTGCACCGAGGCATATGCAGATGTGCACCGCCAGTAGGAACAAAACCTCACTGTGGGAGCTCTGCTAATCAGCTGGGCAGCCTTGGAATCTCTCCTGAGCGGCCCCCAAGCGCCCCGCTTACGAGGAAGGGGGCATGAGCGGGGCGGTGGAGGAGGGGACAGAGGATGGGGACACCTACCTGGCGCAGCTCCCAGGGGAGCACAGGTGCTCATGCAGCTCTGCACACTGTGGGCACTGCCCCTTTGTCAAACCCACTGGCTCGGATTCCCAGCCAATGGGAGCAACAGGCTGGGGGTTCCTGCAGGGAGCACTTCCCGGCAGCGTGCAGAGCCCGCCAGCTGAATGCGCCAGTGCCTTGCCTTCAATCAGGCCCCAAGGCTCAGGGCTTGCCCCCCACATACTTCCTGCAGTGGCACGAGCAGCCACAGCGCCCCTGGAGCACCAGCGCCGACTCACACCACTGGGAGAGGAGGAGGGAGCCCCACACCTTGCAGGCCAGAGCAAGGCAAACCGCAGGCCAGTTCCCCACCACTGATTTAGGGCTTCATAGGTTAACGCCATCTGCTAGTGCATGTCAGAGCACAAGTGTTAACATGCACCTAGAGGAAAACTCCACTTCCTAGGCAGGCAGCTATATTCTGGTCCCCCTACTCACCACATTTCCTGCTTGGAGTTTAGCTCCTTTGGGCTCCAGTCTGCATAAGTGTCGCACAGGCACTGGTTTCCCAACACCTTCATTCCAACAGCAAGAGGCCCGGCTCCTTCTCAGAATCCCAGGGTTGGAAGAGACCTCAGGAAGTCATCGAGTCCAGCCCTCTGCCCAAAGCAGGACCAACCCCAACTCAATCATCCCAGCCAGGGCTTTGTCAAGCCAGGACTTAAAAACCTCTAGGGATGGAGATTCCACCCCCTCCCTAGGGAACCCGGCCCAGTGCTTCACCACCCTCCTAGGGAAATAGTTTTTCCTAATACCCACCCTAGACCTCCCCCACTGTAATTTAAGACCATTGCTCCTTGTTCTGTCATCTGTCACCCAAGAACAGCCTCTCTCCAGCCTCTGTGGAACCTCCCTTCAGGGAGTTGAAGGCTGCTCTCAAAACCCCCCTCACTCTTCTCTTCTGCAGACTAAACAAGCCCAAATCCTTCAGTCTCTCCTCATAGGTCATGTGCTCCAGCCCCCTCATCATTTTGGTCACCCTCTGCTGGACCCTCTCCAATGCATCCACATCCTCTCTGTAGTGGGGGTCCCAGAATTGGACGCAATACTCCAGATGTGGCCTCACCAGAGCTGAGTAAAGGGGGATAATCACCTCTTTAGATCTGCTGGCAATGCTCCTCCTAATGCACCCCAATATTCCATTCACCATCTTGGCTACAAGGGCACACAGTTGACTCATATCCTGCTTCTCATCCACTACAATCCCCAGGTTCTTTTCTGCGGAACTGCAGTTTAGCTATTCGGTCCCCAGCCTGTAACAATGCTTGGGATTCTTCCGTCCCAAGTGCAGGACTCTACACGTGTCCTTGTTGAACCTCATCAGATTTCTTTTGGCCCAATCCTCCAATTTGTCTAGGTCACTCTGGCCCCCATCCCTGCCCTCCAATGTATCTACCTCGCCCCCTAGCTTAGTCATTCTTCCCAATGTCATTCTCCGTCAGCTAGTCAGAATTACAGAGCGGTTGTACAACAAAACCTGTATCTTCCTAGACATAAATTCTCTTATCTCCATGCCCATGTGCTCTGTCACTGCTCCAATACCTGTCACACAGTAGTCCAGCTGCAAAACTGTGCACCTGGTGTGGTATGAAATATTCCCATCCTAGAACGTTATAGTTCTTTTTTGATAACACTGAATGCTGCAAATCTGAAACCAATTCCAAAACCACAAGTATAGAACAAGCCCTTGAGGCAGTGGCTGAAATAGCGTAACTTTCTCTACGGAATATTCCACTCACACGAGACACAGAAAATGTCCAGCACATACAAGGAGTTTGCAAACAAACACGCAAGCAATGCAAACAGAACAAGAACTCCCACCCACTTGCCCTCTAAAGCAGACCCCAGCAGGACACCAACACCTCTCGGCTTTAGAGAGCATTGCACTGGATAGCTCTGTGGGGCAGCAGCTTGTGCCCCTGTCGCGCTCTCACCATCCCCTACTTGCAGATTCTGATGACAAACCCATGGAGAGCAGCACATCTTGTACACACAGGCCAGCCCCCTGCACCAAAATGGTCACCTGAGATACCACTGCCTGCAGAGAGAATACTATTGAATAATCCTCCTTCAGTGAGGTATCTTAGTCATCTGGGCCTCCTGCCACCTTCACCACTACCACCCATCTGTGGGCTGCACAGCCAATCTGTTTATCACTTCACCCAGTGGGCGGCAGCTACCATTTGCTGCTGCCTGTCCCACTGGCATTCATCCTTGTATTCCCGGGGCCTTTTCCAGTACAGCTGCACACCCTTCTCCAGTTTGGGCCAGGAATTCTCCCAATTGGGAACAGATACCCTTAAGTGGAGACAGTCCGAGAGCTGCCTTCCAACCCCCTTTCCTGTCAGCAGCGGCACCCAGCAAGGGGACACAGGAAATAGCACACACCAGGGATGTGAAGGGTTAACTCGCTAACCAGTAAGCCTCACCCATAAAGGGGATTCTATTTAACCGGTTAGCCAATTCAAAGGGATTTTACATCTCTAGCACACATGTTCCTTAGGAGATCCGAAAGCCTTGATCTAAGAGCACCTGCTATGGATGAAGTCTCTGCACAAGACTCATGCTCCTTAGCTTCTCAGAGCCAGAACAGCTGTGTGTTCACAGCCAAAGCAGGAGGAACAAACTAAGGCTGCTCAGACAGAGAAGACTGTCGGCAACATCCTAATCTCAGCTGTGCCCACTCCTGCTGTCCTCGCCTCACCTTCACCTCCCAGCGTGGTCTAAATTCCTCGGAACAGGAAGTCATGGCACAAGGAAACAATCATTAGTGGGTCCAGGAAGTTCTGATCTCCACCTTCAATGCTTAATGGGAAGGGCACGTGCTATCTTTCCCAGGCAGCAGCTCCTCCTAGGAACCTTAGAGCAAAAGCACCGTAAATCAGGGAGATAAAAACCCTGCAAGTCCGGTTCCCTGCAAAGCTGGGCACCTGTGCAGCCACTCCGCAGAGATTCAAATGCCACCCAGCTGCTTAGCAGAGATAGGTTTTTTGTTTCTCCTGGTGGTGCCTCAGTGCACACAAAATTTATTCTGCACAGGATGGACAAGATTAGAGGTACTACTGCCTGCAACACCAGCTCTCGATCAGCATTTGCTAGCCAAAGCGGAGTTCTCAGGCACCACTGATCAGTAGGCTGGAGCCATCCATCAGGCTCTCACCATCCAGCTGACTGCCATCCACAGGAGGCGCCCAGTATCAGCAACGGTGCTTCTGTCGGGAGCCATCACTTCGGCACTGAAAAAGGGAGCCGTGGAGGAGGACTTGCGGAGTGGTAGGCAGACCCAGCTTCTCCTCCCACTGCAGTGAGCTCTGCTCTCCCAGAGCATTTGGAGTAAAGGTACCTTCAAATAATTAATGTTTTGACATTGAAGCCAACACACAACTGGGCTGTAAACCACCCTTAGCCCGCACTGATTTTATCCAGTCTCTGTCTTTCAATCCAAAAGCCACACACAGGCACGGCTGTAACGGGAAGATTCTTTTGCTAACATGGAATTTTGATGTTTAAAAATAATTGGTTTTGTTTTGGGTCTTTCCTCAGATCTGAAAAGGGACAAAAAGCAAATACCACGTGGCCAGCCCCTCTCTATCTTGAGGCCAGGAGTGAGGAGGGCAGAAAAGGGAGAGTGAAAACAGAAGCTCAATGTAATCAATCAGCAAAGGCACCCCAAATGAAAAGGGCACAAAAGGGATGTAAAATCCCAAAGGTGACGGATTAAACGTTATGTGTAACTGATTAGCCACTTAAGGAGGGTGGGCAGGGAGCGGGGAAGGGAGGAAGAGAGGAGAGGAGGCTGGCTCCGGCTGGGCTGGGCCGGGCCGCCAGTTAACCCAAACTGGTAAGCAACAGTCAGTGTCACACTGTTAATCATGAGGGCAGAAACCTCCAGCCGAGCCTGCTCCCACGGCAGCACTCTCAAACTGGGAGCAGAAAGCTGGCTCCTGGAGAAACCCAACTGGGTAGGCCACTACAATTCAGAGTTGGGGAGCCTGGAGCACAAAGCAGTGTCCTCTTCTGTGTGTGGTCAGAGCCCCTCGTCCTCCCACTGAGCTCTCCATGCCCATTTGAACGCCCGGCTGCAGAACAACATCCCACACAGCTCCAGGCAAGCCATGAAAGAAGAGCTAAGTTTGGCCCCACACCAGCGCATGGGGATGACGTGCGAGAACAGAGCTGCTGAAGGATGACACCAGCCTTACGGATTCTTCAGCCATATCCCTACAGAGGAAGGGGAGAGTCTGCGTCCCACTACAGACCACACCCCCACACCCCGGGAGAACAGCAGCCAGTGGGATACGCTCAGAGGCAGCTGGCACACTGTAGGGATGCAAAATCCTGTTTAATGGTTAACTAGTGAAATGTAACGTTTTACCAGTTAACCGATTAAATGGGGGGGGCCTGCTCCAGCCCAGGCAGGGTCTGCTTCGGAAGAGCTGGAGCAGCCCCAGCCTGCAGCAGGCCCAAGGGCCCAAAGCAGCCCCCTGCCCGTGGCAAGTGGGGAGCTGCTCCAGCCTCCACCAGTTAACCTTGCACATCCCTACTGTCACATTCCTCAGGCTCAAAGCCCTCTACCTGAGAGTTCGACTCCAAGGGTTAGAAGGGGCCTGCCAGTCTGGAACATACATGAATATTCATCATTTAACTGGAACGCACCTATCTGCAACTCAGGAATGCTTCCAGGCAGTGAAACCCCTACGAATGGAGAGCAGTCACAGGGAAACCTGCCCAGCGAAGGGGGGGATTATGCACCCTGCGGAGCTCCCACGAGGCCAGGCTTTCTCTGAACCTCACATTTTTCTTGCTTCTTCCAATACTTTACCTTCTTGTCTGGGTCAGGTCTGAGGGCAAAGGTAAGACTCAGACGACAAGGAGGCATTCAAAAGGAAAGAACAGAGGATGGGACTCTGAAAGATTAAAGCAAGCCAGTGCTGAGCACATTGAACTCGGCCCAAGCTCAGGTTACTGAATTGCATTCCAGCCAGCCACGCTCCACAAGAAAGGTCTGGACACTGAGGGAATCCCCCCCGCTCTGTATTCACACCCCACACACTGTTGTAATAATCTTTGTACATGCCTTGTACGGTATCATTTGAAAATTAATAACTTGCTGGTCAATAATATCCTGCTGAAATGTACGTAAGCAGCCTTGTGCCAAGATATGAAATCCCCCCCTTGACATTAAAGCCATGGTCGGCAACCAGCCACCCATGGGCCTCAAATGGCCCACTGGCGTTCCACGTGTGGCCCATGAGACATTGTGTTACCGCTGCCCACATGCAGGTTTGCCAGATTTCCTGGGTTTCCATCGGTGTCATTTTTTCCCCACCGGCAGTACTGAAGTGACACACACAAAGCAAGGGCACATGAAGTGAAGTGAGGTGCATGTTGATTCAAACACTGGCTTCTTCTGCAGCCCCTCAAAGCACTGCTCAGATTCAATTAGCACAGCCTTCAAATTCTAGGTACGCAAGCGCAGTTAGGAAACTACCCTATGCCTGGAGGCCAACTGGCTTACGACAGTCCACTAAGATGAAGGAGGCCACTCGCTAGCCTATGTTGCTGTGTTAAAGGCACATGTTCAAATTCATGTAGACCCGATCAGGAAGAACTGGTCAACCAGGTTTGTCTTAAGCAAAGGGAGTTTACCTCCATCTGCATGCAAGTGGTAAACAGAGCCCTCAGACAGAAAGGGGGTGAGAAAGACGACAAAGAAAAACTGCATTTCAGCATACTCGGGTGAGAGAAAAACAGCATGAAGCCTCCTCCTTCCACCAGGCTCTGTGTTTTCTTGCTCTCAGCTGGAAAGAAATTTATCTAGGGGTCACCGTGGCGGGGTGAGGCAACCCCATCACTATCCCCAACAGGGGGTTCCGAACGTGGTCAGGGGAGACGCGGACCTGCCGCAAGAGGTGGCGGGCCGAACACCGCCGGACGCTCCCGGGGCGGACCCGCGCGGCACCGTAGTGCCACAGCCGGGGTGATGTGCGTGCAGCCGCCCCGACCATTGACGTCGCCTGACGTCATCAGCGCGATGGGAGGGGGCGGGGCACGAGAACCGGCGGGGCAGCCAGGGCGGGGGACGTCACACGCGGAAGGCGGTGCGTATAAAAGCTGGAGGGGGAGCACAGACAGAGGAAGGAGCAGGGGCGGCAGGTAATCAGGGCTCGGGAGAAGTGGCGTCAGAGGAGGTTCCACTAGGGGAAGGCCGGAAGGAACTCCGGTGGCAGAGTTGAATGTGGCCCAGGGTGGGGTCGTGGAGCCCGTGAACAGGCGCGTTTAGGGGTAAGCCCCCACCTGTTATCACTGGGAGCTTTGCTCCTAGTGCTAGGGCCCTGGGCCGGGGTCTGGGAGCATGGCTGGGGCCGGACCCCTCTCTCTGCCACTGGGAAGCGCTTATAGTCCCGCAACCGGAGGCGGAGGTCTTGTTTTGCGGGGCCGCTTTATGGATAGGTCCGGGCCGGGAGGGTAGCCCGGAGCAATCAGGGCGTGATAGACGCATAACAACCTGGTGTAATACCCGAATAAAACAATGCACTCGTAACAGTCACGCTCGGGAACATGCATTTCGAAGGGGGACTGAACTAGACAAGTGAGGGGCAAAGCACCCCAAATTCTCTCCCCCCTCGGTCCATCTCTCTCTCTACCTATGAAGACAAAAGAAACAGTTGGAGCTTTGGACTAGATCCTGAACTGAAACTTGTCAGCAATGCTACTGAAAACCTGTGGTAAGAATTTCACCTTGAACCAAGTTTAGTTTAAGATTTGTAGGAGGAAGCATTTTATCTGTTTTTCTTGCAACCATTTCTGACTTCAGTGCCTTAATATTTCTTAAAAAAAAAAAAAAAAAGAGTCCTGTGGCATCTTGATTTATTAGAGCATAAGCTTTTGTGGGTAAAAACCACTTTGTCAGATGCATGGAGTGGAAATCACAGAGGCTGGGATATATATGTACGTACTAGCATAGCAAAGGAAGGGAATTACTTGTCAAGTGTAGAACCAGTATTAACCAGGTCATTCAGTCAGGGTGGATGTAGCTCGCTCCCAGCTTGATGGGGAGGTGTGAATACCAAGAGAGGAGAAAAGTGCCTTTGTAGTGTGATAAACAAGCTAAGTCCTTATTCAGTCCTAATATGATCCTGTTGAATTTGCTAATAAATTACAGCTCTGCTGTTTCTCTTTGTAGTCTGATTTTGAAGGTTTTTCCTAAAAGAATGGCTACTTTTAAATCTGTTTCTGAGTGTCCAGAGAGATTACAATGTTCTTCTACTGGTTTTTATATACCTAGACTTTAGTAAAGCATTTGACACGGCCTCACATGACCTTATCAATAAACTAGGGAAATACAACCTAGACAGGGCTACTATAAGGTGGGTGCATAATTGGCTGGATAATTGTTCTCAGAGAATTGTTATTAATGGTTCACAATCCTGCTGGAAGGGCATAACAAATGGGGTTCTGCAGGGGTCTGTTTTGGGATCAGTTCTGTTCAATATTTTTATCAACCATCTAGATGATGGCATAGAGAGTATGATTATTAAGTCTGCAGATGATACCAAGCTGGGAAGGGTTGCAAGTGCTTTGGAGGATAGGGTCATAATTCAAAATGATCTGGACAAACTGGAGAAATGGTTTGAGGTAAATACGATTAAGTTTAATAAGGACAAATGCAAAGGACTCCACTTAGGAAGGAACGAACCGTTTCACACACACACAATGGGAAGTGACTGTCTAGGAAGGAGTACTGCAGAAAGGGAGCTAGGGATCATGGTGGACCACAAGCTAAATATGAGTCAATGGTGTGACACTGTTTGCAAAAAAACAAACACGATTCTGGGATGTGTTAACAGCAGTGTTGTGAGCGAGACACAAGAAGTCATTCTTCCACTCTACTCTGTGCTGCTTGGGCCTCAGTTGGAGTATTGTGTCCAGTTCTGGGCACCACATTTCAAGAAAGAAGTGGAGAAATTGAAGAAGGTCCAGAGAAGAGCAACAAAATGATTTAAGGTCTAGAGAACATGAGTTATGAGAGAAGATTGAAAGAACTGGGCTTGTTTAGTTTAGAAAAGAGAAGACAGAGGAGACATGATAGCACTTTTCAAATATCTAAAAGGGTGTTACAAGGAGGAGGGAAAATTGTTCTCCTTGGCCTCTGAGGACAGTACAAGCAGCAATAGACTTAAACTGCAGCAAGGGAGGTTTAGGTTGGACATTAGGAACAACTTCCTACCTGTCAGGGTGGTTAAACACTGGAATAAATTGCCTAGGGGGGTTGTGGAATCTCCGTCACTGGAGATATTTAAGAGCAGGCTGGATAGACACCTGTCAGGGATGATCTAGATCAGCGGTGCTCAACCTTTTTTCATTCGCCATCCCCAGAGGCGGGAAAATTTGTTGAGCAAAAAAAGGCCAGGAAAATTTAAAAGTGCCAGTCCACACTCCTGCCACTGCCCCCACCCTGTCGCATGTACGTTGGGCTCCGAGCCACGAAAGAATGCCGGCCCGGATCAAAGTGCTGCGACCCCCCAGGAAGACGGTTGCGTACTGCTGATCTAGATGATGCTTGGTGTGAGGGCAGGGGACTGGACTTGATGACCTCTCGAGGTCCCTTCCGGATTCTAGTGTTCTGTGTTACTTTTCTTGCTGTCTGAGTTTTGTCCATTTATCCTCCAGCACAGAGACTGTCTGGTTTGGCCAATATACATGGCAGAGGGGCATTGCTGGCACTTGATGGCTTAGATCACGTTAGAAGATGTGCAGGTGGATAAGCCCCTGATGGTGTGGTTGATGCAGTTGGGTCCTGAGATGTGTTGCTTATATACAAGGCTCAACAGATCATGTAATCTACTCGCCTGTGGCGAGTAGATTACAAACCAGCAGAGCCGCCGCTTGGCGAGCCCTGCTTATATAGATAAGTGGACAGAGTTGTCAACAGAGTTGGTCACAGGGATAAGTTCCGGGCAGTGTTCCCTAAGAGTCAGAGGCTCAGGGCAGGGCTGATTAATCACCTGTGAAGCTGTGCTGCCATGCAGCTTAGAGGGAACACTGGTTCCAGGGTTAGTGTTTTTGTAGTGTAGCGTGTGGCTGTTGAGTAGTATTTGCTTCACATTGGGGACGGTCTGTAGGCGAGGGCTAGCCTGTTACCCAAGGTCTGTGAGAGTGAGGGATTGTTTTCCAGGAGAGGTTGTAATGTAGCTTGTCAATGATGCACTGGAGGGATATCTGGGAGCTGTAGGTGATGACCAGTGACGGTCTATTGTTTTCCTTGTTGGGCCTCTCCTGTAGTAGGTGACTTCTGGATACTCATTTGGCTCTGTCAATCTGTTTCTTCACTTCCCCAGGTGAGTATTTTAGTGGGTGCAAGCCACATCCATCCTGACTGACTTGGCCTCCTTACACTGGTCCTACACTTGACAAGTAACTCCCTCCTTTTGATATGCTAGTACATACACATCTCCCAAACTCTGTTGTTTCCATTCCATGCATCTGGTAAAGCTGTTTTTATCAACGAAAGCTTATGCCCTAATAAATGTTAGTTTTTAGGGTGCCACAAATCTCCTTCCTCTTTTTGTACATACAGATTAACACGACTACCCCCTCAGAGACTTATTACTACGCACTTAAAACCTCTCTGTAGAGAAATATCAAAACTAATCCAATGATGTGAACTGTGTGCGGAGCTCCATGTAAGGTGGCCAGCTGCTGTACCTCAAACCTTTTACAGAAGCAATGAACTCTGTCTATCTGGACTGCAGTGTTCCCGCTAAGATTTTTCCATCCATGAGCGGAGTAAGTTTTGTCTTGTGCACCAGTACTGAGGTCATTTGCTCTCGATCGGATGTGTGCCACCATGGCACCCAAGTTATTAACACACATCTTTTATGCATTTTTTGAAATGCTATGGAGAAAAGATACTAAAACAAGGGATAATTAACAAGGTGCATGATTTTAAATGTTTATTTAATATTAAGTCAAATAAAAAAATGAATATTGCAAAGTTGTCATAGCCAATTTCCTCTGTTTATAGCCCTCTATAGACCTTCCCGCAGCTGGGCTTCCTCCTCAGTTACATCGGTCTCTCCTTTCAGAGAACTATGTTAATCGGCCTTTCAGATTCACATTTCTGAGCTTGTGTAGGATACACTCCCCATCGCACAAAAGGGAACGAGACAAAACTGATTCCACTCCTGGATGGAAAACCTTAGAGGGAACTCTGTGCATGAGAGAGGGTTTTCTGCCAGTTCTGCTGTGATTAATACACGTTTGCATCCAGTAATAGCTACCAATGTAACCTGGAGTGTCCTATTTTTAGATATATTTTCTTCCCAATGGTGGGCCACGTAGGACCACCTGTCCTCTCCTACTGCTCTCATTAACATGACTGGCAGCACTCCACACACAGGGATGGCAAGGAGATGGTTCCATTTATGAAATTAGCTCCATTAGCCCAGAAACAATTATTTTGCCACTGAGGCCCAAATGGATGTGAGCGCCCTTCTGCTTGGCTGTTGTGAGCTGGGGAGGGTGCCACATTATTTGGAAAGCAATTTCCCCTAGATTTTGTACTCTCCTGCTCTGATGTTTGTGCCTGCAGTCAGCAGGGTAGCCTCTCTCAAGGGTTAGTACTCTAAACAAGAAAGTAAACTAAACTAACAAAACAAGAAAGTAATCAGAAGAAGGGTCTGATGCATGGAGACCAATCTTCCCAACAGCATTCTCCTCGTCTGTCTCCCAAGCAGCTGTTGAAGCTATTTGTACACCTCTTACCTGAAGCAATAGTGCATGGGGGGGGGGGCGCAGAGCATGTGTGCGCACTCAGCTGGAGTTGATCCTTTTTTTACTGATCAAATACTGCTGCTCCTCCCACTCCTGCTTACTCCTGGCCCTGGGACCAGTTCCAGCTGCTGCCACGCAGCCCCCAGCTCAGGGATGGCTCCAGCCACCGCCACAAAGCCTGAGATCCAGGGACCAGCCCCGTCTGCCACCATGTGTCCCCCAGTTCTGGACGCGGCTCCGGCCACAGTTCCAGCAGCCACCACGCGACCCTGACCTCCCACTCTCCCACCCTGCTTACTGCCACCAGCTTACCTCCCACTTCATGGAAGCAGAGTGCTGCTGCGCCGCTCTGCTGATGAGCTGGGTGGGATACAATGTTTTGTGCGCACCCATGCAAGCGCACACCTTGGAGGGAACCCTGCTGGACTGCCCAGAGAGGGCTAGATAGTGCAGACCACACATTTTCTGAGGGGGAAGGGCCCAACCACTGCCACATGCAAACAGGACTGGGTGGAAAGAGAAGGCAGGAAGGATTCTGACTTGCCTGAAACACTGAGAAACCACAAACTCACAGAAGGGGGTGAGATCAAACTTGGGAGGGGGCATCCCAAGACAGTTACTTTTCAAAGATCAGTAACTTGCTCGTTCTCAAGAGTAAAGTGACTGTGGTCAAGAAATCTCTGTACTAAGCCTGCGCTCCTTCCTCTCTTGCCATGATCCCCAAAGGAAAATCAGAAGCGAGAGTCCCATTCACTAGGTGAAAATCTGAGGCATACGTAAGCAACTAAACAGGTGGGGGGAAGAGGTCCCAGGCACTGGCTTTAAGGACTAGGGCAGCTGGACTGCAGTGTTCCAAGTCCCAGGGAAGACTCAGAAACTCTCTGATCCAGGGAAGCCCTCCCTAGGATCTCTGGATTAGAAACAGCAATTAGACTCGGCTCAAGCCCAGCTGGATTAGAAGCACATGCGACCTAGGGCCACTCGGTCAGGCAGGGACAGACTTGACAAGACTGGCCATTCTCCCAGGACTCCTTCCCAGGCTGCTGAGAGGTGACCTCAAGCTGCAAGTGGCGGCACCCTTCCATCTGCAGAGTGCTTGCTAAGTTTTAAGGAGCCCAAGAGCTCCCTACGTATCTTGCCGCAGGGGCCATTTCTAATCATGCAGAAGGCAACGAAGCCTCCGCAAGTAATGAGCATATTTGGGGAAGGGGAGGCAGTACAAGTCTGGCCAGTTAAATCCTCTATTTCCTTTCACAGAACTAGAGTGAGCAGTGGTAGGAAAGAGCCCTGGAGCCAAGATCAGCTTAGCCCTGCAGAGGCACTTGGTTAACTGGCACTAAAAGACCAGCCCCCTTTTACGCCTTTAACTCAGCTTTGTTGCCTCCATTTTTCCAGGATACAACATGTTCCAAAAGGTAGTCCAATTCCTCTGTCTATGGGACAGTGCGCGTTCCTAAATCCCCACCTCTCATCTACTGCTGGAACATCAGTCAAACAACCCAGAAGGCAAGAACTCCCCCGCAACACAATGTCCTCAGTGTTAGAGGCCACAAGCCCAGGGGCTCAGGCCTAGGATCACCGGGCAGAAAATACTAAAAACTGACAAGTTCTCTCTTCTCAGAAGCCTAATCTCAGGCAAGGCAGGATGAGGAAAGCCTCTCTACCCCCGACACCCAAAGCAAGCAAAGCTCCCTTACCTGCTCTTGCTCCTTTCTCTGCGCTTGGCTGGGCTTCGATTTCTTTGGCTTAGAAGGGCCACCAGGGCTGGACAGAGATGTTGGCAGCTTCGAAGATGGCATATCTGACACTGGAGCATCTGCAGCTATGGAGGCCCCCCCCAGACGCTGGCCATCTCCAAAGAAAGGGCCCACCAGGGCAGGCACAGGATCTGAGGAAGGGCACAACTCCCCCAAGCTGGCCTGGGATTCGTTAAGCAAGTCCTGCTTGTCCGTACAATTGTTTAAAGCAAGGGCCACATCGCTGTGGGCCAAGTCCTTTGAGAACATGGTTGTGTGAGGTAATGGCTTATCCACTGCTCCTTCAGCGGAGACTGGGCTCACTGGGAGCTTGCTGAATGCGGCCACCGTGTCCACAGCCTCCTCTTGGCCAGAAGAGCCACATTTCTTCATGACAACCCTTATAGGAGACACCACAGAAAGAAGTAAAAGCAAAAATCACTGACAATGGAAGAACTGTCCCCCCACTCCCAACAAGCCCTGGACACAGGGAAGACTCGTAGGCCCAAAAACTGTAAAACCCTACAAGGTCTGATGGCCACAGAAAGTAAGTTCTCTTTACTCAGAAGTCAGTTCTCAAGAACCTGAGAATGGCCCAATCCCCCCAGATAAAATCCCCTTCCAGGAAACAGCAATATTCATCTGTCCAGCCAGTAGTACATGGAGCAGGTGGACTAGCTAGTAGATACAGAATGAGAAATCCCACATTCCAGCCAGCAAGAGGTATGGCACGCCCTATGAATTTAGTATGCTTGAAATCCAAGGCAGGGAAGATGTGGTAGCAGGTTTTGTCCTTTCCTTAGAGGGACTTTAGCTTTCAAATGTTTGTTTCACTCAAGAGAAAAAACAGATCAGCAAAAGCCCCTTTAATCTGCTCAACTGGTCAGTGCCAGCATCTGCAGCTGTTTCCCAAAGCACATCTGGGCAGCAGTTTCAGATAAACAGGCAAATACAATAATTACTGAGTGCCACGACGTTTGTCTCTTTGAACTTTTTTAATGCATCTTTTGGTACTTGAAACAAAACAAATTTACCACGAAAGAGTGAAAAATTATGAGGGAAGAAGAGGAAAGTGCCCAAACAGGCAGCACACTTTGCTCCTCCCAACCTGATGATGGCATTGCCTCCAGTCAGACCAAGCGATTTCAGTGTTGTCCTCTCCAGGGCAGCTTTCCCTGCGATCTACAAGAACAGAGGCAACAACTTAGGTCATGTACTTACGACAGACACTTTGCCCAGAAACAAATGCATCCCAAGGCCAGCACTGTGCCAGCTAGAGACCAGCTCACAGGCACACCTTTCGCAGGTGCAGCCAAAGCTTCCCACCTCAACTCCATCTTCGTAGTTCTTACCAAACTTACTCAAATGCTTTGTATTATTTTTGTATTTTTTTTTAAGTATTCTAGCCGCAAAGTTAGCTAGACATACATGGTGATATATGAGGGAAACAAGTCCTATGGCACCTTAGGGTACGTCTACACTAGTCCCCTAGTTCGAACTAGGGAGGCTAATGAGGGAGGCTAATAATGGAATGAGGTTTAACTGGTAATTCAAAGTAAGGGGTTTATTTCGGAATCGCCCTTCTCTGCCGCGTGTAGACGCGGGCAGTTCTTCCAGGCTAGTCAATTTCCAAAATGGCGACCGCCCAGGAACACACTAATGAAGCACGGGATATTTAAATCCCGCACTTCATTTGCAATTTCGGTCGCCCTCATTAGCCTCCCTAGTTCGAACTAGGGGGCTAGTGTAGACATACCCTTAGAGACTAACAGATTTATTAGGGCATAAGCTTTCATGAGTAAAACCCACTTCATGTATCCCCCACCTCTGTTACTTCCACGTAGGTTCATCTGAGGAAGTAGTTTACAAAAGCTTATGCCCCCCCCTAATAAATCTGTTAGTCTTTAAGGTGCCATAGGACTCCTCATTGTTTTTGCATATTAACACAGCTGTCCCAACTTTTCATATCTGAGGAATTCTTTTCAGAGCCAGTTCCACCCCAGAGATGGGTTTAAAGGCAACACCTTTAGACTCTGAAAACTCAGATTCCATCCATGTCCCTCTCTTCTCTAACCCACTCCTGGAATAAGGAGGATCTGTCCACAGAGTTCAGAAGGAGATGAAGAGGACAACTGGGGAAGGAAGACTCCAAAATGTTCTCTCAAAATATTAAAACAAAAATGTTAATGCTGAAGAGATCAAGACATGGAGAAAAGAAAATATTTACTGAAGTGAAACCACTATTGTGACTTGAGCTTTAAGAGAAGTTGGAAAAAAAACCAAAAAACACAAACAGGTCACAAAGCATTTTCTGGGCTCAGAGGCCTGCCTGGCTCAGGGTTGTGTTCCAACAGCACTGTATTCCAGACACACATCAGGGTTTGAAAAGACCAAAGCTCTTCCACTGCCCCTTCAGAAAGCTGGGAGAGGGAACATGTTCTCGGCTGGAAAGTAGTGCTGGGTTTTCCTTATTTTCAGAAATAGGAAGGGGAGAGAGTTGAGAAGAATTTGCTGACTTACCTCATCTCGCATGTAAATACAGGTCGGGGAGAATTCACAGGGCTGCTCCACACACTCCCTGCAAGGAAAGGAAAAGGATGTGCAGCTGCCAGTACAAGAACCCAACTTCTCTGAAACTCATGGAGTGAGACGGCACTAGGTAAGATCGGGGGCCACTTTCTACTTTCACCTGCATCAACTCCACAAGGTCAGTAAGAGCAGAATTTCTTCAAATGAAGACCCATGGAGGGTTTACAAAACAGAGAAAAGCTAATTCCCTCATCTGGATTTTGAGAGAGAGAGAGAGAATGAGAATCAGACACACTGATTTCACTGTGTTACTTTGGACAAGTTACTCTCCGGTCCGCCAGCTCCCCATCTTCAAACTGGCAACAGTTATTCATTTTTGCCACCTTTTGTTTATCTTAATTTTGCTTATCTATTACAATTCAGATTGTATTCACTTTGGAGTGGGGCAGAAGGAAGTCACAAATAATAGACAAACTAAGGAGGAAGGTGATGCAATTGGGTCTTGGTACCAGACATACATGGACAACAGCATTATTTCATTCATTCTGGAGAGTAAGGACCTGCAGAGACCCTCAGAAGGCAGCTGCAATAACCCAGGTGTGAGGTGAAGACATGGCTAAGAATTTTAATGAGGCAGAGAATCTACCAGCAGTGCTGCTAAGCTGGTCACAGAGTTTGCAGGCAAAGGAGATGGGAGAAATAGGGACTTCAGTCACAAAAGGAGCACAAGCTATGGACAGCAAAGAAGCTGCCAGAGAAGATGCTGCCTTTCTTCTTTCCCAAAGAGAGAAGCATTCCTCTCTCAGGCCTGGTCTACACTTAAAATGTAGATCAACGTAACTACATCACTCAGGGGTGTGAAGCGTTCACCCCACTGAGCACTGTAACTATGCTGCCCTAACCCCCAAGGAATACACAGCTAGATTTGTGGCAAAATGTTTCCCTCATCCCCGCTGCCATCGTTCGGGGAAGCGGTGTTCCCACAGGGACAGGGTTACGAAAGCAATACATCTTGAACACCGCTCATGTTCAGTCTGTGTCGTGTGTGTGTGTGCGCGCGCATGCGTGCGTGCTCGCCACAAGCACCGGTGCCAGAAGTTTTCCCCTTACTGGAGGACACGGTAGAAGGGGTGCTTCTGGCTCCCCCCACTCCTGGTTCCTTCTTGCTGAAAACTCCAGCAATGGTGAAGGAGGGAAGATCAGGGAAGGGACATGAGAAACATCTCCAAGAGCACCAGCTACAATACAAGTAACTGTCTTTTCTCCAAGTGCTTGCTCACATCCATTCCATGTTAGGGGACTCCCAAGCATTATCAACGGAGGGGGTAGGAGCTGATGGACTCACTGCTCATAGCACTACTCGGATGAATCCAGAGTGCTCTCTGGCCTGCTCGGTGAGGGCATATTAAGCAGTGACCGTGTGCACTGAAGACCATGTTGCTGCTCTACACATGTCCTGGCTGGCACATGGGCCAGGAAGGCCACCCAAAAATGCCTGCACTCTCGCTAAGTGGGGGGACGTGCAAGCTCATAACAGGTCCTGCTGCAGGATGTAACAGATGGAAATGCTTTGAGAGGCGCCTAGGAGGCTTTTCATCAGATCCGCCATTGCAACGAAGAGCTGTGACAACTTGTGGAAAGGCTCGATCTGCGCCAGGTAGAACGCCAATGCCTGGCGCACACCCACAGCATGCAAACGCCTCTCCTCACTAGAGTTACGTGGCTTGGGGCACAACACTGGCAGGACGACATGGAAGGAAGAGACCACCTTCGGAAGAAAGACCACAGATCGCAGTTATACTTTGTCCTTATAAGAGACAGTGTAAGGAAGCTCTGAGGTCAGCATTTTAATTTCCAACACTAGCCTGGCCACTGAAGAAGCTATCAAGAAGGCAACCTACTAAGATAGGTGAGAGGGGGAGAAGGAGCCCAGAGGCTCAACTGGTGACTTGGTGAGCCCGGACAGGACCAGAATGAAGTTCCATTGATGGACAGGATCTTTTATGGCAGCGAACAAATGTGCAGGCCCCTCAGAAAAACACATAGACATCTTGTGCAAAAACACGGAAGAACCTTGGACTGGGAGATGAAAAGCTGAGCCAGTGGCTAGATGGAACTTCATGGACAAACTCTGCTCCTCCAGTGTGAGCAGATAATCCAGGATATCCTGTAGATCCCGTGGTGTCCAACAAGCTAGCCACTAGCCACTTGTGACTATTTGGTCAGTTGAGTGTGCCCAGTTCATTACAGTAGTAGCCACTACAGAGGCTACTGCTTCAGAACTGGTTGGACACCACGGCTGCAGATGAAACAGCTGGGGATATGTTATGCTCAGACGGTCACTGGGAGAACCTAGTCCACTTTGCCAAGTAAGTCAATCTAGTCGAAGGTTTTCATAGAATGAATAGAGCTGGAAAAGACCTCAGGAGGTCATCAAGTCCAGCCCCCTGTCCAAGGCAGGACCAATCCCAACTCAATCAGCCCAGCCAGGGCTTTGTCAAGCCAAGACTTAAAAACCTCTAGGGATGGAGATTCCACCACCTCCCTAGGGAACCCATTCCAGTTTTCTATTATCCAAGAGCACCGCTTACACTTCCCCAGAGCAGGCTTGCTCTTTGTGCTTTAACCATGCAGCATCCATGCCATGAGGTGGAGAGAAGCAAGACAGCTGCAGAAGGCAGCCATAGTGCTGAGACGGGAGGTTCTGGCAGCTGGCCAGTAGCCATCGGGATGCGGGGGGGACTAATGTTAGGTACAGCAGCATACTGAACAAATACCAGTGTGGCCACACTGGGGTGATTAAAATGACTCGAGCCTTGTTCCTCTTGATCTTTGGACAGGACCCTGGTGATCAATGGAAATGGTGGGAAAGCATAGAGCAGGTCCCCGGACCGTGACAGGAGAAATGCAGCAGAGCAAAACCAAGGTCACTTCCTGTTCTGCCTGGTGGTGAAAGCGTCTACTTGTAGTCAGTCCCCCACCACGGGAAAAGTGACTGTCACTTCAGGGTGAAGCAACCACTTAGGGGAGAGCAGAAGGATCTGCTCAGTCAATCCACCAGTGCATTCCTGACCCCAGGGAAGCGATGGGCCTCCAGGTGACCTGCATGTTGAATGCCAAACATCCAGAGGTTCCGTGTGTTTCAACAGGAACACCACCATGCTCCCCCCAGCTTTTGATATAAAACATGGAGACTGTGTTGTCTGTCAACATCTGAAGCACATGGCTCAAGAGGTGCTGCAGGAATACCCCCAATGCTAGGCAGACTGCTCCGAGTTCTTTGGTGTTTATGTACAGCTGCAGCTCCTGCACAGACCACATGCCTGGAGTCCACAACTTACTGAGGTCTGTCAGTGACACCAAAGGCAGCAGCTGTCAAACGGGACTCTGACAAGGACAGGCTCGGGAGCGGTCCACCACTGTAATGCTGTCAGCACTGCAGGGGGAACAGTGACCATGGTGTGCTCCATAGCTAGCCATTGTTGTAGAGGCTGCACAGAGACACAAGTCATATGAACATCCCAGCAGTCACAGGCATGTGCAAGCCGTCATAATGGGAAACTGAGAGGCCTGTGAGGAGATCTCTTATCATCTGGAACCTTTTGTAGGGGAGAACCACTCCGATAATCTCTACGGTCCCACAGGGATTAATGTTGATTTTTTTCCACGTTCACTATCAGGCCTAGACGTCGGCATGTGTCCAAGAGTACGACAGCTTCCTAGACCCGAGACCTGTCATTGCCCCGATCAGCCAGTCATTAAGATATGGGTAGATCAGGATACCTCAATAAATGAGTTAAGCCGGCACCACCAACATGCATTTTGTAAACATCAGTGCTGTTGCCAGGCCAAATTGGAGCACCATAAACTCGTATTCTTTGGAGCCCACCATAAACTGGAGGAAGCACCAGTTGCCTTTAAAGACTGCAATGTGAAAGTACACATTCTTCAAGTTGAGGGCAGCACACTAGTCACTCAGATCCAGGATGCAAATGATGGAGGCCAGAGAGACCATGCGGAACTTCAGCGTCCAAGGTAAATGTATAGAATACGGTGTAAGCCCCTTTGGCCTTCGGAATACAGAAGTACTTGGTATAGAACCCCTCCCCTCTAAAGTCTGGGGGAACTTCTTGCACCACTCCCAGCTGCAGTAGGGTTTGCACCTCCTGCCACAGCAGACTCGTCGGAAGGGTCCCTGAAGACTGATGGAGAAGGAGGGTTGGGGGAAGGGTTAGAAACAAACTGTAGAGTATAGCCCTGTGCCATGGCATTGATGGACCAGTAGCTCAATATTACGGACGCCCAGGCCTGGAAGAAGGAGGAAGGGCAGTTTTAGAAGCAAGTACATTACTAAATTCCATTACTGAGAATGCTCTGGCCCAAGGACCAAGTCGTTTAAATGTAAGTCTCTTCAGCAACTGTGCTCCCATGACACACAGCTGTTCTGGAGGTACGTGGAGGGTAAAAGACTCTGAGGTAGCTGTGCCACAGGCTGTTAAAGGCTTTGTATAGGAGGCTCGGAACCTTTAATTCAGTTCTCAAATGACAGCGAAGTAAGCGTAGAATAAGAACATAAGAACGGCCAGACTGGGTCAGACCAAAGGCCCATCCAGCCCAGCATCCTGTCTGCCAACTGTGGTAGGGATGTTAAGGACTAGTCGACTAGTGGCCAGGATAGTCAACTAGTCACTCCCCCCCCGCCCCCACACACACACTTGCTGCATCTAATCAGAGGCAGCAAGGGGGAAGACAGGGGTACTTCAAAGCGGCAGCATCACACAGCTGATCCCAGCTCCATGAAGCATTGCCACTTTGAAATGCCACAGTGGCATTTCAATGGGGCAGCACTCCAAAGCCCGGGTTCAGCTGTGCAGCACTGCCCCCTTTGAAACGTCGCTGCGAGTCCCCAGCTGATCCCAGGCTCCATGCAGTGCTGCCCCTCTGAAACGCCATGGCAACGTTTCAAAGCAGCAGCGCCGCCCAATTGACTAATTGAATAGTTGATGCAAAAATGCCTTTTATTCCTCCTGCCTCTCTTTAGGGATGTAAGCGACTAATCGACTAACCAATAAGCAAAAGCTTATTGGATAGTCGACATCCTGGTCGACTCGTTGCTTCCCCCCCTCCCCTTGTTGCCTCTATCAGAAAGAGGAAACAAGGGGAGGGAAGCGGTGGGGGTGCTGGCTTAAAAGCCAGTTCCCCAGCTCCAGCTCCGTGGGAGGGGATGGGCGCAGTGGCAGCAGTCCACCTTTGAAATGTACAAGAGTCCAAGCAAGGGCTCTTGTGCATTTCAAAGACTGAAACACTGCTGGAGTCCAGGGTCAGCGGGTGACTCCCCACTGGCCCTGGGCTCCATACGGCATTTCAAAGGTGGAACGCGGTGCTAGTCCTTAGCAAAATTCCATCTACTATTCGATTAGTTGATTAATCTAATTTTAACATCCCTACCTCCATTACCATACAGCCCATTACAAGTCCTGCCACTTCTCCCCTCCAGGATTCAGCCTCCTCTCTCTAGTCCCACAGTCAACTCTTTCATTCAGCCCCTCATTATAGATCTCCTTAATTACCACAATAGCCTCCTCTCTGGCCTCCCAAACATCCATTTCATTTCACCTTCAGTCCCTACTAACTCCTGCCACTAAACTTGTCTAGTCATGCTTCACGTTGTCCCTGTGTCCTCCACTTCACCAATGCTCTGTACTTCTTCCAGCCGTCTGATTTTCACACAATCTTCTGCACAGCCCCCCATGCATTGTACTGGCCTCCCATGCATAGTACAGGCATTTAAGTACAGCTTAAAGACGGTGTTGAGGCACTGGTAGCTGGGACACCAGTTATAACTCCTGGGCCCTTTAAGAGGTGGCATTCTGGGATTCTACACCACTGTTGTGCCTCATACAGAAGGAACCCTCTGACATCTCTGCTGTAAGGGGAAAAGACTACCAACCCTAGAGAGGCTGGGGAAAGGACTATCCCAGTCCCTAGGAAGCAAGCTGTAGACAACCTGCACCGAGGGGCCATAGGACTACCAAGGCCAGGGAGGAAAGCAGTGTACGATTTCTATTTTGAAACTTGTTTTATTTTGTTAACCCCCTAAAAGGGCAGACTAAAATGGAGAACTGGCCAGAAGCCTAATCATTCAAATTCCCTAACTACCAGGAGAGATGGCAGCCTACCAGCTGTAGGAGGGGGAAACTGAGGCAAGAAGGACCCCATCTAAAAGACCTCGTTTGTAGTGAACAATTGAGACCTATATATATTATCTATTGTTATTCCTCTTCCCCTGACCTCTGCCTACTTGTTTGTTCTTAGATTGTGAGCTCCTTAGATCAAAGCACATTCTTTTTCTAGTGGGTACTAGTGCAAACAAACAGCAGCACAGGGTCAGAGTGACAGAATGTTCTTCACAAACATCAGAACTACAAACACTGTTTAAGTGAAAATCTACAAAAACAGATGAAGCTGACAGATGGGCAGGAGTGGGAGACAGAACAGGGACAGCACCCCCTAACTCTGCTGTCAGAGGTGGGGGGTGCAGGACCACGTGCCCTAATCCAATCTCTATAGGACAGACACAAATCAAAAGATCCAAGAGATTTGTTTTTGTGTAGCTGCTGGAAGCCAGCAGGCTCCTCCTCCCACAGCTACTAATCCATTACGTGCATTCGCTGAAGCAAGCAGACACATCAAACACTGCTATTTCTTTGAAGTGCTGCTCTTCAGAAGGGGGACGCAAGCAGATTAGATTCCCTCATGTAGTAATCTGACAGGACCTGTAAACATCTTGTGCAAGGAGTGCAGCACATTGAGAGGAGCAGCAGCCTGCAATAGCTTCCAGACTTTCTTCAGACTCAATTAGCAGAGATGGACGCTGGAGACCGGAGGGAAATTCCAGTGGATGTAGAATACTTCCCCTCACGCACTGGAGGCAGCAGAGCTCTGCAGGAAAACATCTCCAAAGGGACGGTCCAAAGAAGATGCAGCAAAGCCAACAAATGGAGAACGGATTTATGGCTGTGAGGGTCCGAACAGAAATAGCCGTAAGTCAGTCAGTGACTTCAGCGAGGAGCCCCTCAGTCCAAACGCTACATGGCCCAGTCACATATGGCATCTTTGTCATGAAGAGTCCGTCCAAACAGCTGAGCTCACCTCCCAGAGGGCAGAAAGTCCCACTTGTCTGAGGGACTGACCTTAATCATTCTTAATGCTTCTGTAGCACTTTACATCTTCAAAAAGCTGTATGGACACTATTAAGTTGGTGTTACAGTAACCTACAGCAAATGAGACCACTCCATGAAACCGAGTCACACCATTTCTAGCTGAGAAAACACCAAGTGATGTTTGAGCCAGCTGTGGAGAGGTTGTTACTGCACACAGATGGCTCCCCCACGAGGCAGTAGCTATTTCCTCAGTTAATTGTGTTGTAAGGAAGTCCCCCTTTTAACAGCTTTGAGTCTCAGCTCCTTCGCCCACAGCTGCAATGTCCCCGACTCTACAGGGGTGGGTGGCAGTGAGAGGGCACGTGTACAAGCCCCCTCTTGTGTCTTATGATCCATTCCCTCCAATTATTTCAATCCGTTCTGACTGCACTGAGGCACAGTTAAAGACACAGGCAGTTCCCGCCATGATCAACACATGATCCAAAGAAACATTCCTTAAAAAACAAAGAAAAATCTCTCAAAAAGATAAACCTTCAGACTTTGATGGGAGGTGGGTAGAGCAATAGGAGCACTCCAAGCGCCCAGACACAAACAAGACCTTTCCTCTTCTCCAATGACATTAGAGGAACCAAACAGCACTCCTAGAAAGTGAACAGCGTGAGGCATGCCCAAAAAGACAAATGAGCAAATCTGTAACAAGTGACATTGCCAAGGACAATACCAACAGTATGAACAGAGGGGAGTTGAATGTTTTAGAGAAGAGGACTACAAATCCTCATGATAATTAGGCTCAACATTCAATTGTTAATTAGTCGTCAGGCTTAAGGAAAACATTTAAAATGTGACTAACTGAAAATGGGATATCCCAAAAGATAAACTTGCTTAGGGTTAAGAGAGTTTGGCTCCACCTACCCCCTGAACTATGAAAAAGCAGGATTCCCTCCAGCATGCCAAGCCAAGCAATGCTACTTTGGTAAGTGCATAGAGAGGAGACCATACCACAGCACTGCATATGTACGGGATGAAAACACATTTGAGGCAGGCAGGCACAATCCTCTTACTGACAGCACTGCCTAGCGAACTGATGTCAAAAAACAAGAAGTTGGTTTCATCTTTATTTGATACAAGCAGAACCCAACTATCTCTTACACCAAGCATGCGAGGAAGGGCCTCACGACAAGGGGCATCCACGGGCAGAAAGTATTTTGGCAAGAGATCAACTGGATGAGTACATGGCACCACCTTAGCTTTTCTTACATCAACTTTTAGAGTCTCAGTTACTACAGCCTGAAGCTGCAACCTGAAGTTGCCATGACCAGGACAGCCCCCTCCTTGTAGCAAACTTCAATGCACAGGAACTGAATAGCTCCAGCTGAGCTTTCATGAACTCCCTCAGAACCACATTCATTTCTCACAACACAGAGACGTTCCTAAAACATCATCAAAACCTGAAGGAATCTACCAATAGTCTAACTTCAGCCAATCCACAATATGTCAACAGAGCTGCAGTATGGCCAGACCCAGGCTGGTGACTTAAGCACTTTTGTGCACGGCTCCCCCTTGGGCCAGAGAACACCATGCTGCCAGACTTTTCTACTTAGAACTGGAGGCAACATTTTCAGACGCATCTAGGAGTCCAAATCCAACCAAAAGTCAATGGGACAAACCACCAAGACATTTTGGTGTTTTGGAAAAATTGTACCCATTGGTCCTTCTGCTGATTTCTCAAAGGTTAAGAGTATACAAGCCACCCACTGAAGTACCCGACACCTGCAGATCTTTATCCTGAGAGAGCAAGACACTCAGGGACATAGCTTCCAGGCTGCGAATAGAAAAAAGAAGTTATTCACCTTGTGCAGTAACGATGGTTCTTCGAGATGTTTCCCCATGGGTGCTCCACTCTAGGTGTCGGGCTTGTCCCACGCCTCAGACCGGAGATTTTTCAGCAGTGGTCCAGCTGGGCCACGCGTGCGCAGCAGGAGGCACGCGCCACTCGAGCCGACTGAGCGTGCGCAACCCGGCTCCCACCAGATCCTCCTAAGCGGAGAATATCTGAAAAACAGAAAAAGAGACTCTGAAGAGGGGAGGAGGGCGGGACATGGAGCACCCGCGGGGACACATCTCGAAGAACCATCGTTACTGCACAAGGTGAGTAACTACTTCTTCTTTCAGGGGTCCCCGTGGGTGCTCCACTCTAGGTGACTTCAGAGCAGTAGTCTGTTCTACGGAGGCAGGTATCGGAGTTACGACCTCTGTGCCATGGACTAGACTGCCGAGGCTACTGCCAAGTCATGAATCAAAGCGTTGATAGCATAGAGTTTCGCAAACGTGTAATCAGATGACCATGTAGCCGCTCTACAGATGTCTGGTAGGGAGACCCCTTTGATAAAGGCTGTCAAAGTTGCCATTGCTCTTGTTGAGTGCGCCCTCAGTGAATGAGGCATTGCAATGAGTAGCAATGCAAGATGCAGGAGACGACAATCTTAGAAATACGTTGCGCTGAGAGGGGATGACCCATGGAGCGCTGGGCCGTGGATAATAGCAAACGTTGCGATTTGCGAAAAGCTCGTGTCCTATCCAAGTAGATCTCAAGGGCACGTCGGACATCCAAGGTATGCAGCTGAGATTCCTGTGCAGATGAGTGCGGTTCAGGGTGAAAGACTGGGAGTATAATGGGTTCGTTAATGTGGAACTGCGAATTCACCTTGGGAAGGAAGCTGGGGTGAGGGCGCAGTACAAATCCTTGGTTAGTGAACAGCGTATACGGTGGTGTGGCTGAGAGAGCAGTGAGCTCCCCCACTCTCCGAGCAGAGGTGATAGCCAGCAGGAAAGTGACTTTCATGGTGAGCGTCGGCAGGTTGGACGTTATCATTGGTTCAAAGGGGGGACCCATTAGGGACTGTAAGACTAGCTGCAAGTCCCACACGTCTGCAGGTTCTCTGTGTGACGGATATAAGTTTGAGTGTCCCTTAAAAAAAATCTTTTAATCGTTGGATGAGAGAATAGTGAGCAAACCCTATATTAAGGGTCGAAGATCTGAGATTGCTGCAATGTGGACTTTGATTGAAGGAAGCAATAAACCTGATCTCTGTAATTGCAGGGCATAATCAAGGACATGCTGGAGAGGAAGGGAAGCGGGATCAGAGTTATTGGCGTGGCACCAGGATTGGAAACGGTGCCACTTATACAGGTAAGTGCGATGAGTCGAGTCCCTTCTACTATGCAGCAGTACGTGTTTGATATCTTGGGAGCATGCAATTTCTGTGTGTCAGAACCAGTTAGGAGCCATGCTGTGATGTAGATTGTGGATCTGTGGATGTAGAAGTCTCCCTTGCTGTTGTGTCAGAAGATTGTGTCGGTCCGGTAAATGGTATGGAGGACAGATGGACATCTGAAGGAGGATTGGAAGCCATGTTTGGCGAGGCCAGAAGGGGGCTACGAGAACGACCCTGGACTTTTCCCTGGCTATTTTCTGCAAGACCTTGGGAATCAGAGGAATTGGAGGGAACGCAAAGAACAACTGTCGGCTCCAGTCTATCAGGAAGGCATCCCCCAGAGAGTTCTGTCCGATGCCTGCTCGTGAACAGTAGAAGGGGCACTTCGCGTTGTGATATGTTGCGAATAAGTCTATGGTGGGATGTCTCCAACTTTGTAAGATTTTGTGTTATCTGAGGGTCCAATTGCCATTCGCGTTGGTGGATGAGGTGCCTGCTGAGAGTGTCGGCAATGATGTTGTCTCTGCTCGGTAGGTACATTGCAGTGATGGAAATATTGTGCCGGATGCACCAGTTCCATAAGCATATTGCTTTCGCGCAAAGGCATTGTGAACGAGCACCGCTCTGGCGGTTGATATAATATACTGCCATCATGTTGTCTGAAAGAACTTGAATGATGCGGCCTTGAATGCTGGACAGGAAAGCTTTGCAGGTGTTGAATACTGTTCTTAATTCCAGAAAATTGATGTGCTCGAGAGATTCGTGAGGAGACCAACGCCCTTGAATTTGAGAGTCCCCGAGGTGGGCTTCCCAGCCCAGTAATGATGCATCTGTTATTTGTATGGTGGGCTGTGGACGCTGGAAGCGGACACCAGTAAGCATATTTGTGGTGGCGTTCCACCATTTTAGGGATTCCCGTACCACAGGAGGGACGGAAACTAGTCTGTGAGGGTCGTGACTGCCCGGGCGGTAGATGAAAGTCAACCAATGTTGAAGACCTCTGAGACGTAATCTTGTGTGTTGTACCACATATGTGGTAGCGGCCATATGGCCTAGGCGCCTCAAGTAGGTAAGTACCAAAGTTTTGGGACTCAAGGAGAGTATTAGCACAAGTTCTTGGATTGCTTGGAATCTGGAGAGGGGCAAGTAAGCTCTGGCCAGGGTGGAATCTAGTCGAGCGCCAATGAACTCGAGAGATTGTTGCGGGGTCATGGACGACTTTGCAAGATTGATCACAAGACCGAGTGTGTGGAATAGATCTTGTGTGGTGTTGATGGCCTGTGATGCCTCTTCCATAGTAGGCGCCTTGATGAAGCAGTCGTCCAGGTAGGGAAAAATTACAATGCTGAGACGGCGGAGGCACGCTGAGACTACCGCTAGTGTTTTTGAGAAAACTTGCGGTGCTGACGAGAGGCTGAAGGGAAGAACTCTGTATTGGAAATGCTCCTCGCCTATCAGGAATCTTAGGAAACGTCTGTGGGCTGGCTGTATGGTCACATGAAAACATGCATCCTGCAAGTCGAGGGACGCGAACCAATTCCCTGTGTTGAGCGCTGGTATGATGGAAGCCAGAGTGACCATCTTGAACTGTTGTTTCCATAAGTATCGACTGAGTCCTCGAAGATCTAATATTGGTCTCCACCCTCCTGATTTCTTCTCGGTGAGGAAATAACGGGACTAGAATCCTCTGCCCTGGAATTCCTTGGGCACCCTCTCTATAGCCCCAATCTCGAGAAGATGGATGACCTCTGCCTTTAAGAAAGGCTTGTGAGATGGGTCCCTGGAAAGGAACGGGGAGGGGGGAGAGGGAGGGGGCGGCAAGGTGAAGGGGATTGCGTAGCCTGATGTAATTAGCTTCCGAAACCATCTGTCAGTGGTGATGGCAAACCAACCATGACGGTATGGTCTTAATCGATGATGGAATAGTTTGTTTGGTTCCTGTGGATGGTATTCTAAGGGGATGTTTTGCAGACCCTGGACGAAACCATCAAACAAGGCTGTCGGTTGTTTTGCTGGTTTGGTGTCTTGTTATTTTGTGGACGTCGTCTCTGTTGTTGCTGCTTAGGCCGTTGTTGGTCGTATTGCCTAAATCTAGCAGTTGCATATGAGAACAGTCATTGACGGTAGTAAGGTGTATACCGCTGGCGGGCGATACGGCGGGATATACATGCCGAGCGTCCTGAGGGTGGTCCTCGAGTCCTTGCCCAAGTGAAGCAGCTGGTCCGTTTTTTTTCAGGGAATAGGACTTGTCTATCGAAGGGCAAGTCCTCTACTTTGGACTGTAGATCTTTTGATACAGCCGCCAGCTGCAGCCAGGACACTCTTCACATGACTACCAATGTGGCAGTTGCTCGTGCTGCTGTATCGGCGACGTCCAGGGCTATCTGTAATGCCATCCTTGAGACAGTGTAACTTTCCTGTATGACCAGCTTTAAGATCTCGCGCTTAGAGTCCGAGAGATCGTCGAGTAAAGGAATCAGTTTAGTATAGTTATCAAAACTATGGTTCGAGAGATGGGCAGCATAGTTCGCCATTCTCAACATTAGGGTGGCCAATGAGTAGACCCTTCTTCCAAATAGGTCCAGGCGCTTACCCTCCTTGTCCCCTGGAGTGGTTTTATGTTGGGGAGCTTTTGACCTTTGCTGTGCTGCGTCCATTACCAGAGAATTGGGTTGCGGGTGGGTGAATAAGAACTTACTACCCTTAGCAGGGACGAAGTATTTTTTATCTGCCTTTTTGCTCGTTGGAAAAGCGAAGGCTGGTGTCTGCCATACTTCGTCGGCTATCTCCAGTATTGCGTCGTCCAGAGGTAAGGCAATTCTAAACTTCTGAGAAGGTTGCAAATTTTTAAGGAGCTTATGTTGTTTTTGCTGCACCTGTGTTAACTGTATTTCCTGAGACTCTGCCACACGCTTGAAGAGATCTTGGAATTGGCTTGCGTCATCGGTGGGTGAACTGTCAGCCTCATCGGGGGATGAGGAAGATTGGTCTGTTGGGGATTCCCCTTGTGGTTGGTCTGGCTCTGTCGCATGCACTGTGACTGGGTCAGACTGAGGTGTTGGGGGTACATTCCCTGTTAGAGTAGGCGGTCCTGTAAGTATTGATGCCGCCGGTGGGCTGACGGTGTCATGGCAAACATGAGTATGGCGATATTCAGGCGATCTTGAACATATAGGTCACGTTGAGTAAGGGCAGTGGTAGTCATAGCAATAGCGATGTGAATCGTAGCCCTTGTCCATTGAATATCTTGGGGTACGTCTACACTAGCCCCCCTAGTTCGAACTAGGGAGGCTAATGAGGGCGACCGAAATTGCTAATGAAGCGTGGGATTTAAATATCCCGCACTTGATTAGCATATTCCCGGCCGGTTAAACCTCATTCCATTTAATTCGAACTAAGGGTTTTATCTCGGAATCGCGCTTCTCTGCCGCGTGTAGACGCGGGCAGTTACTTCGGGCTAGTCAGTTTCCAAAACGGCGACCAGCCGGGAATATACTAATGAAGCACAGGATATTTAAATCCCGCGCTTCATTAGCAATTTTGGTCGCCCTCATTAGCCTCCCTAGTTCAAACTAGGAGGCTAGTGTAGACGTACCCTTGGGGAATATGCCCTTCTTGTCAAATAATGGTACTGGGAGTAGGATGAGCGGGCAGGTGACCTCAAACGGGATCTGGTCCTTCGTCGTCTTGGAGATGATGGAGATTCATGCCGGTGATAATGGTGAGGAGATGGTGAATAATGTGGCAAGTGGCATCATTGATGTATAGTTGGGCTATCGTGCCTCCGAGTGTATGAACGCACCGAGCGTGGTGAAGCATGAGAAGAAGGGCCAGGAGAAAAAAGCACTGGTTCTGGGCTAGGAGAAGGGGTAATGATCCTCCTAGATTTATGCACTGCCTTAGATGGTGCCCGAGAATGGTGTGATGGCAGCTCTGGACGTTGATGTGCTTGTATCGGGGATGTCGGTGCTGATGGAATCACTGTGACGCTCAGTGCCGAGACGCCCGGTGCAGAGTCGCTCGGTGCCGCTGAGCTCAGTGCCAAGACTGCCGGTGCAGTACTCGGTGCCAGCGGTGCCCCACGGCTCGGAGTGAATCTTCGGTGCCGAGGTAACTGTCGGCGCCGGCTTCGATGTTGGTGCCGGGGACGTCCTTAGTGCCGGCACAGTGGCGCTTCTGGAGGCAACTGCCAGTGACGACTCTGCTCTGGGAGCCGACGTTGGTATCTGCGCCTGAAGCCCTGAAGGAGCAGGGCCTGGCACTGAAACACCGCGAGCAGCTTTGTGTTTGCCGGCACGAGACACCAAGCCTTCTCTGGAGGTACTTGGCTCCTCCGTATCCTTAGCCCGCTCTGAGGTAGAATGGCAAGAGGGCGAGGATCTCCTGTCTGCCGGACTTAGAGCTGGCCTCTTGCGTGCTGCCGCTGTGTCCAGATGCCCCAAGTCGTCAGAGCCAGATGGTTGCAGAGCTCTATTAAAAAGGAGCATTTTTAGCTGCATTTCCCCTTTATTCGGCTCTGGTGAGGCCACATCTGGAGTATTGTGTCCAGTTCTGGGCCCCCCCAGTACAAAAAGGATGTGGACGCATTGGAGAGGGTCCAGCGGAGGGCAACCAAAATGATTAGGGGGCTGGAGCACATGACCTACAAGCAGAGGCTGAGGGAATTGGGCCTGTTTAGTCTGGAGAAGCGAAGAGTGAAGGGGGATTTGATAGCAGCCTTCAACTTCCTGAAGGGAGGTTCCAAAGAGGATGGAGAGAGGCTGTTCTCAGTAGTGACACATGGCAGAACAAGGAGCAATGGTCTCAAGTTGCGGTGGGAGAGGTCCAGGTTGGATATTAGGAAAAACTATTTCACTAGGAGGGTAGTGAAGCACTGGAATGGGTTACCTAGGGAAGTAGTGGAGTCTCCATCCCTAGAGGTGTTTAAGTCTCGGCTTGACAAGGCCCTGGCCAGGTTGATTTAGTTGGGATTGGTCCTGCCTAGAGCAGGGGGCTGGACTTGATGACCTTCTGAGGTCTCTTTCAGCTCTATGGTTCTATGATTCTATGATTCGCGGTCTCTCCCTGCTTGCGGTGTAAGTTTGGCGCAATGGTGGCATTTTGGGGGGATATGCTCCTCTCCTAAGCATTTGATGCACCTGGAGTGCCCGTCTGAGGCGGGCATTGTGTCGTGGCAAGACGCACATTTCTTGAAGCCAGTGGATCCTGGCATGTTGTGAGGAGAATTTTTTTTTTTTTTTTAAACGTGAACTATGAGCTAACAGAAGAACAAGAACTATAACTACTAACTACTATGTTTATAACTTTTCCTCTCAGAATTACAGGAGAGCAGTTAGACTGCGTCTGCAGCCGTAGACAGTTAGGAGGAACTGGCGGGATCCGGGCTGCGCATGCTCAGAGTCGGCTCGAGCAGCACGTGCCTCCTGCTGCGCATGCGCAGCCGGACCACTGCTGAAAAATCTCCGGTCTGCGGTGCGGGACGAACCCGACACCTAGAGTGGAGCACCCACAGGAACCACTCGAAGAAGAAGTGTCCTGGTTCTCAGTGATAATCAGAAGCCAGACTCCTATCCTGGTTGGGTCAGCACTGACCATTTTCTACAGTACTAAGGACCATATCAGTTCAGAAAACTGTTGTTTAAAATTCACAGAACCTCAGTCTCTCCTAAGATTGCCAAGACCTTGGCTACCAGAGAGACTAGTGGAAAGTCACAGAGCAGTTTCCTCCCACAGTGCTAGTATGGTCTTTGCTCCATGCCATTTGAAGAAGACTGGTAGCTCCTTGTTCGAGTAATAAAGAGATTTGCTTCTGGTGTCCATCACTGGAAGAAGTAGTGGTCTGCCACTTCTTGGTCCAGAAATCACTCATGAGCAGTTAACATGGATCAACTGCAGTGCACCTACATGATTATTCACTTCTCTGACACATACATGGAAATAAGGAATCTTTTGTGGGATAGAGGAGCCTTACACATCCATAGAGGTTCCAGTGACTCTTTGCTTGTTTATGTGGGAGACCTAATTATCTGTTTGAACTAGGACGAAACCTCTTAGGTCTCCAAAAATCCTTAATGCTGACAGGACCATCCTTGTCTCCAGAACACTTATGTGCCACCACCGTTCCTGGACGGATTGAATTCCCCTGGTGTGAAGTCCAGGGCCATGGATTCTTCCTTCTCCGTTATATACATCAATGGTCACCATATGAACAGGTGGTGTTTGGAAGTCTGCACCTAATACAGACAGTCCCTGGCCTGTGACAAGGGCAGAAAGTCACGCAGGTCACCAGTGTTCCTTTAAGCTGAGCATTCAGGCAGCCAAGCAGGAGAGATTTAGATGCCACCCAGCTGAATAGCAGAGTGCCCACAGCTGGCAGCATGTGTTTCTACTAGTGGTGTTCATCCCTCAGCGCACATACAATTTATTCTGCCCATGGATGGAAAGAAATTAGAGAGAGCAGTGGAGGTCATCAATTACGAAGATGATGAAAAAGTCTTGGACACTAGAATGTACAAAGGGGAAAATTTAAACTCAGGAAGGCTTGGTGTGTGACTATCCAAAGGCAATCGGCTCATGTTTTACTCAGGTACCCGCCCTTACAATTTAAGAAAATAAGCAAGCCAAGCCAAAAGAGCTACAGTTCTCCCAGTCTTACATGACAGAGCTAAGTGAGACTCCTACACATGTGTTATCTTTAGAATGGATGTTTTGGGATAGTGGAACCATTCAATTTGCTGGAGTCTAATCTTAACAATAACACCTCCCCAGCCACCAGCACCAGTCACCTTTCTTGTCTTGTGGGAAGGGTCCCCAGGCAGACGTTTTATCATCAAACATCTTTGTTTTCTTTTCTCCTTAGTCTGAACTGACTTAGAGGAACTGGTTTCTGATTGTGTATTTAGCCAATCCAAACAACTTTCTTCCCGTGTATCAAACAACAGCAGGACCTAAAAAGCAACGATTACTTCCCCTCAGAACCTGTGCCAAAGGCAAGCTTGTCAGGGATAGCGTGTGCTATGCAGTTCCTTGGGCCTTAGCAAAGATAGCATATTCCAATGGTAGAAGAGGAGAAATCACCAAGCTTGAGTTTTTCAGTAGCCCCCAGTCGCTGGCCCTATAACACTCCCAGACATGATGTACAATTCTGCTCTTAGAAGTAATGTTCCATTGAGTGCTGTCTCTCCAGCCCCAAGACCAGTCTGCCTGAGCCACAGCATGTTCTTGATCTCCGCTCACAGTCATATCTGCTTATAGGGAACACTTTATCCTCCATTTGCAGCATTACTAAATATCCTAATTCAGTCCATGTCAGGTACTGCCTCAACTTTCACACGCCTGAACTCCTGAATTGGTCCCACTATCAAAGGATCTTTAACAGCGATTGGGGGAAACCTAGACACAAGCTCCTTCAGCACCCAGCTCTGAAGAATGGAGCTTCTTTTCCCCTACCCCCCAACCACTTACAACACATTCCTGTAGAGACGTTATGCATCGTGTATCATACTAAATTAAATGTTAATCGCACACTGTTGACACGGACCGAGACATTCATCTGCATGCTATTACTCACAGGATTCTTCCAAGTGACCTTTCATTTCCTAGAAGTCCTAGTGTCAGAGCTCTGGGAGCCTTTGGAGGGTTTGGCATGATACTGAAGCACTTACTTTTTTTAGATGGGTATTTAAATTCTTTCAGTACTCAGATCAATGTCTAGTTACACAACACTGCAGCAGAGCATCTGCTTTATGGTACAATAGCTTCAAATTCTCCCTTAAAGTTAGAAAAAGCCCAGAGCACCAGGTGAAAAGTGGGAACTGAGGAAATGAAAGAATGTATTAAGCAAACAAGGCCAGGAGAGGAAGCATGATAGTAAACGGTAAATCCTGCTGAAAAACGGGAAACTGAAATCCTCCACATTGTTCCTGGCAGAATTTGCAGTACTCGCCTCAGCTTCACGAAGCTCAGCCTTCCAAAGCCACAAACAACAACAAGAACAAAATCAAAGAGCAGAATTGTCTTTGAGCAGCATTTATTAGTTTGACATTTTTTTAAAAATGCTGCTATTGTTCTTGAGTCAACTAAAGACAGAAGGAATCACTGAATGTAGATTGCAGAAAAGTGGAGGCAAACTATAGAAACTTTTTAATCCTTAGAAATACTTACAAAGTTCTTTCTAGATAGAGGCAGACAGCAAAAGTAGGCATGAAACCCTTTTTCTAAATAGGATCTAGTCAATGGGTCGAAAATGCCACTTTAGCCTGCACTTGAGAGCTCTAGTGGACTTCTGACAGTAGTAAGTACTTCAGGGTAAGTCCTCATAATGGGCACATACATAACATGTCCAGTCTCAGACAGTTAGTGATTGCTTTATATTGATCTAACTATGAATCAATGAAATTTAATTAGACATGAGCAGAATGGAAGGGATTAGGGAGCATAATAAAATACACACAATTTCTATAAATCTCCAAGTGACAATAGATAACAGTGGTAGCTGTCCATCCCTCTTTAGGCGACTGTTGGAAGTCCATGGAAACAAGCCCGCTCCGTTCTACATGCCTCATTGCTCACCTGGTTTGTGTAAAATGGCTGAGAAGTTCCCACAGTGTCTGGCCAGAGTGAAAGGTGTCCTGTAACCGGGAACCACTGTCCAACTGTAATGCAATCTGAACCTAAAGGGGAAAATCCACTGAATTAGATTAAGGACTGGGAGGAAATTCATTTCTTCACAATCTGTTGTGGTATTTCATCTCTAGGATCTCCTATCCAAGGCTGAACCAAGCACTTTACAAACATTAAGAAATTTCGCATCACAAACCTCAGGAGATACATACTGACATTCCCAATTTACAGTTAGAGAGAAAAAGGGGAGGGGGAGGCAAGATGACTTGCTCAAGACTGTACAGAGTATGTCAGTGGCAGAGCTGTGAATAAAACTTTGGAGTCCTGATTTCCAGTCCTGTGGTTGTTTTATGTTCCTGACTGGCAGCCATCAGGGTAGGGTCATTCTGAACTTCAAAGCCTGAAGCCAAAGAAGGGACTTGAGAATATAGTGATACCATCTCAAAGTCTCTTCTTGGTTCCAGGTCCTCTCCCCAGAAAGAAGGCAATAGCAGCTAGTTTGTAGCTCCTGCTCCATTTGTAATAGTTTTAGGCACCCTGCCCCCCACACAACAGCTATCCCTATGAGTTATGAATGACTCTGATTCTATGAAGGGGTGGTCACAAGGATGGAATATCTTGATATTTGCTACGCTCCCACAAGAGTGGCAGGAAGCAGTCTGAAGCTGCATGAAGGAAAGGCAGACTGAAGGGTTCTTTTAAAAGTGCATTTTAGAAACCATTGAATGAACAGAAATGTTTAACTTTTTTTAAATCCCAGGTAAACATCTTTTATTGGGGATTGTTGGGACTTAAACCTTTCCTGGCATTGCTGGAAACCTAATAAACCAAATGATTTTGGTTAAAAAAATCCACCGAGTGAAACTAACCACTCTGCTTTCAGTCCCTCAGCCAATAGAGCAGCTAGCACAGACTCCTCCCATGTGAAAGTCTCAGGTGACACTACCACTGGCATGACCTGTACAGTGTCCCCAGGCTGCACAGACACATCTGACAGCACCGTGCAGTTTCTGTTCAGGGGCATTCAAGCTCAATTTCTTCTCACACATGCATGGGCAGACACACAAAGTGAGGTATGGCCCAAACCTTCCTTTCCTGCAGTGAAAGCCTTAAGAGGAGATTATTTGCAAGGGAACTCCCCTAGAAAACCCCATCTCTTCCCACTGAGGAGCACAGTGTGCTTTCCTGGAAAAGCTGCCCCCAAACCCGGCTGATTCTAGAGCCCTTCATACAAAGAATCTGCTCTCCTGCAGCAAATCCGGCTCCCAGGAGCCCTCCAGGTTCCAGCCAATAGACGTCTAATAGCGCCATGCTGGGAGCAATTCCTTCTAGCCATGGCTTCCCCTGTCCCTTGGGTTGCATTAAATCTTTGTTTATAACCTCTGAGGTTCCCCCATGTCCCCTTAACCGTGCAATGTGCAAATGGGGGACTGCACAGGATCCAAGGAGAAGAAAGTATCACAGAGGCCCCCAAACCCCAATAATACAGAGGACTGAGATCTATCTGTGGAGAACCTTCAACAAGCAGATCTTAAGGAGATGATCTGGGCTAATGTCTCTGAGCCAGACCAAACAAAGATTTCCATGGCCAAAGACAGCATTCCTATAGTGCCGGGGCCAGTGGGGAAGAGCCGGGGCCAGAGGAGCACACCTGTCCCCGGTCACAGTGCCCAACCCAGCGTGGCCGCTGCTGGAGAAGAGGCACTCCTTCCCTGGCCCCCCCACTCAGGCTATACCAGACCTGCCCCAGTGGGAGGACAGGCACCCCTCTCCCAGCTGTGCCCAATGGAGCTGCAATGTCCATGAAGAGGCACTTCTCAGCTGGCCCCAAACTGCTGAAGTGAGGGGGGCTGTGGATAGTTCTCTCCCCAGAGCTGCTCCAGCCCCTACTGGGTAACCGTTCACTTGCCTACTTGATCCCAGGAGATTTACTCTGTATAGTCATCAGCCCCAAACCTATCTGGCACCAAGGACACAAGTCAAAGGCAGCCAGCTCTGTCCATTCACAAGATCAGAAGGCAGCTCCATTATCAGAACAAATAACTGGGCTCATACGGTCTCCTCAATGAGGGGCGTAGCGAGTTCAAATCACCTTCTGGTGCAGGCACAGACTGAGCATCAATATGGGAAATGGGTTTCCATCAAGCACAAACAGCCACTGAGCACATCCCCCTGTGGGCCCATGGAGGTATACAACACACATCACTTCAATCCACTCTTCTTACTCAAATCCTTGAAGGCCTGACCAGCCATGACCAAAGTGAAAGGAAGTCCTGAGTCCAGAAGAAAGACTGTGCACATGACAAGCTTCTACCTAAAGCTTCCCAAGTAGCTGACTACGCTACAAATTACGGGTGTTTGGGTCAAACCCTCAGAAATTGCTCTGGGCATAGAAATAAGGCTTTTAGCACCTGCAGGCAACTCCAGAAAGAAAGCAGCAGAGGCAATTGTGGCTGCACAGCCCTTTTATAATCCCTGGTCTGAACATTCAGTGCCATGAGGAGTGACCAAGCAGCCCCAACACCTATTGCTTTATAAAACTTTTCTCACCTATGTGAGCATTTCCAACCAATATGACTACGCAAAGGCTGACTTGAACCTCCTGATAATTCCAAGAGCAACAGGAAAAAAGTTTTTCCATTGCAAGATAGCCCAAGATATTTCCACTTTTAACTCTTCTTCCTACTGGACTCTGTGCACTAGATTTGCCCCCCAAACCCTGACCCCTTTATAGCCGTGTTCTATGGACTCACTCCTGCTGAGTTAAAGTACTTTATGATCACTGGTGCCAAACTTCCCTTTTGTTCCCAAGCAGATCCTCCTTATCAGTAGGCAGCAGACAGACAGGAGGAGGGGTGAGTTGCCTCTGCTTCTAGTCACCATTTTTGGACTGGCAAGTGCCCTTCTAACATAGATAGCTCATTGATGATGGCTCTCTGAGCAGAGGATCCCCCACAGGGCAGTATCCCACAATTTCTAGTGTTCACCAGCCCCAGAAAACCATCGTTACCAATGGATTCAGAGAAGGTGAGCAAGTTCAAAAGGACATGAGCACAGATCATCAACAAATGCTTTCTTCCCGTCTATCTAGGTTTTTATGCTGGACTTTCCATCATAGTGCCCAACAGGCTTGAGAGAAACAGAGGCAAGAGTCAAACCTAATATTTTAACATTTTCCTTTTCAAAGGACTTTTAAAGACAACCCTACAAAGTAGAGCAAGCTACAGTGAGTTCCTTTGTGAAGGGTGTTTGCTATCTACCTCAGATCCTGCTCTTGTAGTATGGTTAACAGACAGAAACCTTCCTGCACAGAAGAAACAGTGAGCTTTATCTGCCACTACAAGGAAGCCAAGTAGTTCTTCCCATCACTAACAGTCTCTTGTTTTCTTCTTTGCCAGAGACCAGCCTTTTATCCTCAGCTACAGATGTGTGCTGACAGCTGACATCACCATGCTACAAGAATCCTGCCCAGAAATTCAAACTGGCAATTACATCAGATTTTGGCAACAGTTCAAAGCCAAAAATGTCACGAAAGTCATATTCAGACAATTAAAAAGTCTTTTAAAAATCCCAGGCTGCATATAAAATATTACAGAGAACAGTGCCAATTAGTTGCTAAGTTTACAAATGTGCATAAAAGATGGATGGTTGTATCCCAAGGTTAGCTCTTTGTAATAGCGCCTTCCTCCCAATTCACATCACAAAGGAATCTGGTGGGCATTGCTCTGCGAATATGTTCTAGAGGGGTCAAGGGTCCTTACAAACAAATGCTGATGATAAATCCCATACCAATTACATTTCTACTTCCCAGGCATCCAATTTGCTGAACAAATCAGTGATTTATCAAAGCCAGGATCCAGTCTCTAGAGGTGACTACGCTGCTGCCAAACGTGTCAGAGGAAACCACATCTCTTCCCATTCACAAACCTCCACAATGGCCCCATCATCCATACCACAGCAGACAGAGTGAGAATTCATCCCCAAGCCTCTAGAAATCAGCACACACCAGTAAGCACAAGGTTGGACTGCCTTGATTGCAACAATTACTACTGTTGATTCTGCTCAGGAAGGTAGTATATCCAGAGATTTGAGAACCCAAGTACAGTATTTGACATTGACAGGGATTTCTTCTGGTGAACTACATACTGGACAATATATTTTCTCATACTGGTCTTATACCTTGTTGTTCTTAAGTTATGGGATAGCAACTCAGTTTACGTTCCACTCTTCAAGATCTTAAAAACGAGAGTCTTTAGAATAACAACAGTTGTTTTTCAATTACTTCTCTGTACAGTGCCTAGCCCCAGAAAGCCCTCTAGACTGTACTGTAATATAAATAAATATCTTAAAACTGCAGCAGCTCTCCCCCGCCCCCCCGGAGAAGTCCTAGGGTCATAACTTTTTTCACATGTAACCCCTTCCCCTTAAAACTTAATTGCCCTTCATTTTCAATCTCAACTTTTTCTTCAAGATGAAGCAACGTGAACAGGATATATACTCCAGGTGAGGTCCTCACTCCACAGGGCTGCCAGCTTCCCCACCCTTCCCCCCCAGAAAGAGCAAGTAGGTGCTTTTACAGCGGTTTGTGATTAAAACTTCCAGCATCTGGTGCCCACCTGGATCCATTAAATGGCAAGTCATATAAGGCCAGAGGACCACAAACCTCCTCCTTCCACAAATAAAAGTAAAGTCATGGAAGCAATACATAAAATGGGGAGTAAGGGAGTCATGCTGAGATGTGTGGATACATAACATCCAAATCCAACACAGCCTACTTGAGCCAAGGCTCACAAACTTTGTCACAATGTGGACCACAACCCTCTCTCATGGACACAAAGCCTTGCCTACCTTTATGTTTGAATCCTATAGAACAGTACTACTCTAACTTCAGCAAATGCCTATGCAGAACATTAAGAATAGAAGTCTTTCAACACAATTTAGCAAGTGAAAATAAGACACCAGCATCAGTTAGACAAAATATTCATAGGGATCACAGTGACAATTTAATATTTCCACTCTCCACTTAAGCAAGATCACACACTATCCAGTACTTAATGATACCACAGAATTCTCATCCACAACTATTTATTGTCTTTTTAAAATTACTGCAAATAAGCATTTAGCTGCTACAGCAATAAATACTCTGCAAATCTTTAAGAAATATAAACATTGTAAGGAGAATAAAAGTGGCCAAGGATATAGTGCAGCATTTTATAAATGACGTAAATAGGGACTATTTGACCTGCTGCTGAAATGCAGCCACCTTGGAGATAAAAAGTTCAGAAGTTGTCAGAGGGCATGGTAAACACTAGAAGCAATGCAGGACAAGAAGTGAAAGAGAATCCTGTAAATCTGAGATTGCAGGTGGAATTTAGGGAAGCAGAATATAATTCCTGAAACAAGAATTAGGTCAGGAAAATGGCCTCAATTTCTGGACAAATTAATCTGGACTTTTTATGAAAAAAGGCCCCTTCCAATAGCTTGTCCTGGTTTAACACGGATTGTAAAGGAGGAATGTCAGCACCTGAATGATCAACACTATCTCCTGCAGCACATAAGCATTCCCATCCCAGAACGGCCAACCCTGACGGTGCTCACTGGTTGTATGCAGTGGTACTGTATCCGCGCTGGTCTCAGGGTAATAGCAAGACAAGGTGGGTGAGGTGATCTCTTATATTGGACCAATTTCTGTTGGTAAGAGACCAGATTGATCTTACACCAGTGTTTCCCAAATGGGGTTCCGCGCAGAAATAAGGGTTCCGCAAGAAAATTCCATAACAACAACATTTTATTATTTTAAAAAAATAATTAACATTTAAGAATTTATGAATTGTACTGAAAACAATTTTCATTTGTGCCTGCCTTAATAAGTGTCCCTGTGTAATGCCAGCTTAGCCAGAGACTGGGGACGACGATGTCACTACTCAGCGCTGAGCACAGTCAGTGGTGCGATCGCCTGTTCTATACCACCATTAACTGTTTGTACACATTAAATGTGATTTGTGTTTTTTAATATGTGCAATTAAACTAAACGTTCATCTCATGACCTTGTTTAGCATGTGTTTATTATTACCCTTACTTATTTGTGGTCTACTTTTTCAGCTCCATATATTAGACTGTTATTAGGGGTTCTGCAAAATTCTTTGAGTTTAAAAGGGTTCCATGGCCAAATAAAATTGGGAAACACTGGCTTACACTGTACAACAGGGTTCAAGAAAGAAAAAGGCAACTACCTTTCCATAACTGGCATTCTTCAAGATGTGCTGCTCATGTTCATTCCACATTAGGTATGTGCACTCGACACATGCACTGCTGCCGGAAGATTTTCCCTTAGCAGTACCCACAGGGGAGCAGCCTAGAAACCCCTGGAGTAGTGCCTTCCTGGCGCAGCATAAGGGGTGCCGCGTGCTCCCCCTACCCTCAGTTCCTTCTTGTTGGACACTCCAACAGTAGGGAAGAAGGGTGGGATATGGAATGGACATTAGCAACACATCTCAAAGAGCACCAAGGCAGTTCTTGTCAGCTACTACGGAAAGGCAGTTGTCTCTTCTTTTTTGAACCTTTGAGTGTTTGCTCCCATCCATTCCACATCAGGTGACTCCAAGAGGTATTTGTGGAGGTGTGTAGGAGCTGTGAAGACTGAAGCACAGCTCTGCCAAACCCAGCATCATCTCTGGCTTACAGAGCTATGGTGTAGTGAGATGTGAATGTGTGGACCAAGGACCATGTTGCAAACCTACAAATGTCCTGGATCGATGCATGCGCCAGAAAAGCCATTGATAACTCTTGGTCCTTGGCCAAATGGGCTCTGATGATCGGCAGTGGGACCTTTGCCATTTCATAGCAGGAAGTGATACAGTTGGCATCTTATGAGGCTTAGGACAGTAAACAGGCAGGAAAACGTCCTGGTTCCATGGAAGGATGACACCACCTTGGGCAGAGAGGTCAGGTGGGGCTGTCAATGTACCTTGTCCTCGTGAAACACCACGTAGGATGGTTCTGCAGTCAGGGCTTTGCGCACCAATACACATCTCACGGACGTCACTGTCACTACCAAATCAACCTCTCAAGACAACTACAAGAGGGAGCAAGAGCCCAGAGGCTCAAAGGGCAGACTGATGAGCCTGGAGATGACCAGGTCTTTAAGGTCCCACTGAGGGATGGGATCATGCACAGGCAAATAAAACCTCTCTAGTCCCTTCAGGCACCTGACCATCTGACCTTGAATTGGCTGGTGGAGCACAGAGATGGCTGCAAGGTGCATCTTGATGGAAGAGTGTGCCAAACCCTGGGTCCTAAGCTGCAGCAAGTAGTCCAAGACCTATTACAGAGGCGAGCATGAGGGAGACATGCCACACACTGAAGCCCAGGAGGAAAACCACATACATTTGGCCAGATAGGGGAGCCTGGTTGAGGGCTTCCTGTTTCCCAGGAGAACCTGCTGGGCCTCCCCTGAGCAAGTACATTCTTCCGGGTTCAGCCATGGAGCAACCCCAGAGTGAGGTATAGACATTCCAGGTTGGACTATAAGAGCTTCATGCAATCTTGTGACAACAGGTCCAGGGTATTGGGGAGGGGGCAGGAGGTCCACTGCCATGTTCAGAAGGTCCCAGTGTCCCCTGTAAGCTATGCACTTGCGTGGCCGCTGAGGAGAAATTCAAATGCCACCCAGCTGATCAGCAGAGCACCCACAGCTAGGTTTTTTGTTTCTATTGGTGGTGCACATTCCCATATGTATCACTGCACATAAATTTATTCTGCATGTGCATGGAAAAAGATTAGAGGGAACACTGGTCCTGATCCATTACTGTCACAGCCATGCAGAAGTGACTAATATCACTTGAGCCTCGCCCTCTTGATCTTACAAGGACCTGGCTGAGGAGGGGAATCGGCAGGAACGCATCCATCAGACCCCCCACCTGTGACAGGAGGAAGGCATCAGAGAGGGAGCCCTTACTCCACCCCCTCAGGAGCAGCAGCAGTGACACTTCTTGTTCTGCCTGGTGGCAAACAGTCCAGTCTGAGAATTCCAAATTCCCCACCTTTGGAAGATTGCACGGGTCACCGCTGGATGGAGAAACAACTCGTGGTGAGAGGAAAAGTCCCGGATAAGGTGATCTGTGAGGGTATTCTTGACACTGGGGAGCTAAATGGCCAATGCCGAAAAGCCAGAGACAGAGGGCCTCCCTGCAGAGGGCTGAGGAGCAAGCTCCCCCCACCTGCTGATGTAAAACATCAAGGCAGTATTAGCTGTTAGGACTCTGACCACCCTGCTTGCAGCTGAAGCATGCCAAGCAGACCATTCTTTCACATTTATGTGAAGCTTCATCTCCTCTGGGGACCACACACCCTAGCTTAGAGACCTCAGAGGTGTGGCCCCCCCATGCCGAGGTCCAAGGCATCTGCCACCATCTCGACAGGGTGCAGGGTTGTTGAATGTGACTCCATCTAGGCCATTCCTGCTCCTCATCCACCACTGCAGTGAGGTCAGCACTGTTCATGGGATGGTGACTCTCTTTTCCAGGTGGTCCCTGGAGTGGAAGTAGATCAAGGCAAGCCACTGCCATAGGGGTTCTAAGCAGAGACTGGTGTGTCACACTATGTATGTGGATGCAGCCACATGACCCAGCAATTGCAGCCACATCCTGGCCACTGCAAAGGGGAACTTGGACACCTCCTCAATGAGGGCAAACAAGGCTTGGAATCTGTCCTGGGGCAGGAAGGCTCATGCATGAACTGAGTCTAGTGCTGTCCCTATGAATTGTATCCTTTGCACAGGGGTGAGCATGGATTTTTCAGTATACACAAGCAAGCCAAGGGATCTGGAAAAGGAGAGGAACGTCTCAACATCACTCTGGACCTGGAGCAGCCCCTGACAAGCCAATCCTCGAGGTAAGGGTGTATTTGCACCTCTCAGCACCTTAAGTAACCCATAATCATGGCCATGCACTCTTTGTGCTATCACCAAGCCGCACAGGAGGAACATGAACTAATAGTGGCCAAGGCCCCCCAAACAGCATAGAAAGTATCGGTGTCTCGGAAAAATCAGTATGTGGAAATAAGCATCCTTCAAATCAAGAACAATGTATCAGTCTCCCAGATTCAGGGAAGAGGTGATGGAGGCCAGGGAGACCATGCAAAATTTCAACTTATGTAGGTATTTGTTGAGGTTCCGCAGGTCCAGGATAAGGCGCAGCTCAACTTTGGAATAAAAAAACAACAGGAATAAAATCCCTTGGTCCCATACGTGGCGGATCTCTCTTCACCACATCCAGCCGCAGCAACCTTTCTACCGCCTGCAAGAAGAGGCTCTTGTCAGAGGGGTCCCTGAAGAGGAGACAGGTAAGACAGGTGGAATGGGGGGGTAGGTACAAATTTGTAGAGTGTATCCCTGGGCCACAGTCAGAACAGTCTAGGCAGGGAGGAACCAGGAAAGGCAGTTGGCAAAACAGCAAGGATGGATCCTGGGAGTAGGTTGGTATGCTGTCCTGGGACATGCCCTCAAAACAGGCACTTGGTCCTCGTCTTAGTGCGGGCCGAGCCCAACTGGCCCAAAAGTTGGGAAGGGTGGCTCAAGTGGCATTTGTAGTGCTTAGCCTCCTTGGCAGGGTGCTCTTGATGCCCCTTCGCTCCCTTGACCCTGTGTCAGTCAATGTTTAAACTGCTCATAGGTTGAGGCAGCAATGTACAGCCCTGAGGCCTTAAGGGAGTCTGTTAAGCCATGAAGCTCTGCAGACAAGGCCTATCCATCAAAGTAACAATCCTGCAGCGACTGCTGAGCTTTTGATGTCAGGCCAGAAAGGAGCAGCCGTGAACCACACACCATGGAAAAGGCTGAAGCCTTTGTACAGGCTGCTGAGCAGGTTGCATCCGAGGATGCCTGAAGGGCAGATCTCACCGCAGCCGTGCCTTCCTCCAGGATTCCCCAGTACTCCGTTCTGGAATCCTTAGGGAGGAATGACCCAAACTTGTCCATGGGCTGCTTCGTGTTACAGTCATAATGGCCAAGGAAGGCTTGGTGGCTGGCCACACTAGCCACCCTAACCTCTAGGGCATTCATGCTCCTCATCCACCACTGAAGCGAGGGAAGCCCATGCAAATCCATGCTCTGAAGTGTCTCTTGCCTCTGTTTGCCAGAAGCTAGCAATGGGCGACAGGGGAGGGATCACTTGATGATCACCTGTCCTGTTCATTCCCTGTGGGGCACCTGGCATTGACCACTGTCAAAAGACAAGATGCTGGGCTGGATGGACCTTTGACCTGACCCAGGATGGCCGTTCTTATGCTCGGTAAAAGATAGATATGACCTCACCCACCTTGTTTGTCTCTCATGCTAGTTGATCCAACATGATCAAACCCAGTATAGCTGCAAACTAAATAAACTTAGGCATGTTGGGAAACTGACATACTCTGCTTTCAGTTCCTCCTCTGTTACGAGAGATTGGCACCACCTCCAGTTTGGCATTGTTGGGCAGTTTGGCAAATCTCCACTGCAGAGAAGGATCTAGCACTGATCTCTGAAACCTGCAAAAGAAACAAGCACAAGAAGGAGACCAGGTAAAACCACACGCCACTCTCAGGTCACTAGGGAGATTTCTAGCAATACACTGTTTAGAGTAGGAAAAGAGCTCTGTACTTCTCCACAGGCTGACGAAGCACCATGCTAGTGTTGGATTCTACAGGGCAATTTCAGTAAGCAAACCCACCAAAAATAATTCAGCATGCTGAAAATGTGCAGTCTGGCTATGGTGGTCATAGACCTTGCAAAGACTCACGGTTCTTATCTCTTCTGCCAAGACTATAAGGAAGAGGCAAAATACAAGTGAATACTTTCAGGCACTGGAGCTTTCAGGCCAAGCATCACACGGAGCAAAAATAGGAATGGGGGAATTGCCACCTCTATGGAAAGCTGAAGGTGGGGGCGCCTGGCTGTTTTGGAACAAAGCAGGAGGTCAGCCTTATATGCATCCTGAAACACACTGTGTATGTGTACCCCTAAAACCAGCTTGAATAAACAAAACATAAGAGCACCCAGGGCAAGTTCGCCTGCTACCCCAGGCCCTCCTCCCGCCCAATGTCAAAGCTCAGCCACTGGCCTGCGCCCGCTGATGTTTGATCCAAGGCTGCAGCCCACACAGGGAAGGTTCTAGGCTTTCCCTGTGGAGCTGCCAACTCTCCCACACAAGCCGCACCTGTCTGGGCACATCCCCAGATAACTCTCGGTCACTCTCACTTGTATAATGACTGGAATCACTAGAGTCACACCCCCAGACTGGGGGGCATTTCAGCCAAACTGCCCAGCCGCAGCGCCCAGGTCTCCCATGGCCACACCGAGGAGGTGCCCTGGCAGCTGTGCGGCCCGCCCCGCCCAGACTCACTTCAGATCGTACTCGTTGGGGTTGCAGTTCTGCTTCCCACAAGCCTCTTCGAGAACCTGCGGAGAGAAGCGAAGGGGCGTTAGCGGCCCCGGGCCTGTGCGGAACGCTTTTTGTGACGTGCGCGCACCGAAGTGCACCAGCAGGAGAAAGACCCGCCGCTGAGCAACGCGGGCCCCGCCCGACCCACCTGCAGCAGCGTGGTGCCGGGCCCCACCCGCACCGAGACCCGCCGCCCGTTCGGGGCCAGCACCGACACCGCCGCGCCGCCCCCGCCGGCCGCCGCCATCTTCCCTCCGCCCGGCGCCAGCCCTGCTGGGCGGGGCCTAAGCACGCGCCGCCCGGCTCCGTGGCCCCGCCCTCGGCGCCCAGTGCGCAAGCGCGTCACCCCTCCCCTGCCGCTCCTCGGCGCTACAGGGATTTCTGCACTCCCCACACAGCTCCCTTCTCCCCTCCCCAGCCTCTCCTTCTCCCGCCCCTCCCCACACAGCTCCCCGTGCTCACACCCCCACACAGCTCCCTTCTTCCTGTGACCCCAGCCTCCCCCACAGCTCCCATGCTCACACCCCACACAGCTCCTTCTTCCTGTGACCCCAGCCTCCCCACACAGCTCCCCGTGCTCACACCCCACACAGCTCCCTTCTTCCTGTGACCCCAGCCTCTCCCCACACAGCTCCCCGTGCTCACCCCCACACAGCTCCCTTCTTCCTGTGACCCCAGCCTCTCCCCACACAGCTCCCTTCTTCCTGTGACCCCAGCCTCTCCCCACAGCTCCCCGTGCTCACCCCCACACAGCTCCCTTCTTCCTGTGACCCCAGCCTCTCCCCACACAGCTCCCCGTGCTCACACCCCCACACAGCTCCCTTCTTCCTGTGACCCCAGCCTCTCCCCCACACAGCTCCCCCCCCGTGCTCACACCCCCACACAGCTCCCTTCTTCCTGTGACCCCAGCCTCTCCCACACAGCTCCCCATGCTCACCCCCCACACAGCTCCCTTCTTCCTGTGACCCCAGCCTCTCCCCACACAGCTCCCCGTGCTCACACCCCACACAGCTCCCTTCTTCCTGTGACCCCAGCCTCTCCCACACAGCTCCCCGTGCTCACACCCCACACAGCTCCTTCTTCCTGTGACCCCAGCCTCTCCCCACACAGCTCCCCGTGCTCACACCCCACACAGCTCCCTTCTTCCTGTGACCCCAGCCTCTCCCCACACAGCTCCCCTCCCCTGTGCTCACACCCCACACAGCTCCCTTCTTCCTGTGACCCCAGCCTCTCCCACACAGCTCCCCATGCTCACACCCCACACAGCTCCCTTCTTCCTGTGACCCCAGCCTCTCCCACACAGCTCCCCGTGCTCACCCCCACACAGCTCCCTTCTTCCTGTGACCCCAGCCTCCCCACACAGCTCCCCGTGCTCACACCCCCACACAGCTCCCTTCTTCCTGTGACCCCAGCCTCTCCCCACACAGCTCCCCGTGCTCACACCCCCACACAGCTCCTTCTTCCTGTGACCCCAGCCTCTCCCCACACAGCTCCCCGTGCTCACCCCCACACAGCTCCCTTCTTCCTGTGACCCCAGCCTCTCCCCACACAGCTCCCCGTGCTCACACCCCCACACAGCTCCCTTCTTCCTGTGACCCCAGCCTCTCCCCACACAGCTCCCCGTGCTCACACCCCCACACAGCTCCCTTCTTCCTGTGACCGCAGCCTCTCCCCCACACAGCTCCCCTCCCCCTGGGCCCCATCCTCTCTCTTCCACCATCCTTGGGTGTGGCAGAACTGTGCTTCAGTCAGCATGGCCGTGAACTCTTGCCCACCTCCATGGGTACTGCCTGGAGTCACGTAACGCGGAATGGACATGAGCAAGCACTCCAAGAAGAAAGTTCCTGTTTCATAGCTTGTGTTCTTCAGGATGTGTTGCTCATGTCCATTCCATAACCCAGCCTCCTTCCCCACTCTGAGTAACCAACAAGAAGGAACTAAGGGTGGGGGGGACTGCCCAGCGTGCCTTATACCACCGTGGAAGCGCTACTCCACCGGTTACTGGGATCTATGGGCCGTGCTAAGGGAAAAACTTCCAGCCCTGGTGCATGTGGCAAGCACACGCCCCTAACGTGGAATGGACATGAGCAATCATTTGAAGAAGAAGAATTAGCTGTCCCTAATCTAGGCTGATTTCTTGAACATCGCAGGCCACAGAACCTTACCCACCCACTCCTATTATAGACCCTGAACCTTTGGTTGAGTTACTGAAGTCCTCAAGTATTGATGTAAAGACTACATGCTACAGAGACTCCACTATGTAGTTCAAACCACCAAGTCACCTGTGTCCCAGGCTGCAGAGGAAGATGAAAAAAATAAATGCTGGAGTCTGCCAATCTGACTTGAGGAAAAATCCTTTCCCAACCCTAAATCTGGCCATCAGATAGACCTTGAGGGTGTGGGTGAGGGCCACAGGCCAGGCACCTGGGAAAGAATCCTCTGTAATAACTTAGAGCCTTCCCCATCTAGTGTCCCATCTCCAGTTACTGGAGATTTTTCCTACTAACCCTCACAGATGGGTCAAAGGTCACTGTAGACTAGTGATTCTACTGGACCCCTTTCAGGAGTCTGACTTGTCTTGCATGCCCCCACGTTTCACCTCACTTCAAAACTATTGCAAAAGGAAACAACAAATCCAGAGTGTCACATTTACAGAAACATTTTTTACTTTCTCCATTTTGTCAATTACAAAATAAACACATTGGAATAGCAAGATTGCACTTACATTTCAGTGTATGGAGTATAGAGTAAACAAGTCACTGTATGAAACTGTAGTTTGTGGTGACTTTGTAGTGTATTTTATGTAGCTGGTCATAAAACTAGGCCAGGGTCCCCAAACTACAGCCTGGGTAGGACCTGCCCTCTATCCAGATCCCTGGATCCTTCTGTCCAGCCCAAGCTCCCACTAAGGAAGGCCAGCCCCCAGTCCCACCCCTTCTGTCTCCCTCCTGCGCAGCCTCAGCTCCCTGCATTGCCAGCCCTGAGGCTGTGGGTGATGCAGCTGCAGCTCTGGATGGACAGAACAGCTCTAGTACCGCCTGTCCTGGTGCTCTCAGCGGTATGGTCAGGAGGTGGGGAGCAAGGGAGGATGGATGAGGTAGGGGTCTCAGGGCATGTGGAGCAGAAGGGTTAGGGCAGGGGATTCCAGGGGGTAGGGACCAGAGGTTTGGATAGGGAACAGGCCTCCTACCTGACCCTCATACAATTTCTGAACCCCAATGTAGCCCTCGGGACAATACGTTTGGCCACCCCTGAAGAAGGCAAATATTTAGCTGAGTTGCTGTACCCTCTGAAAGACCTCTGCATGCCCCCCAGGTACACATACCCCCCTGTGAGAACCAAGGCTGTGGACAACTGCATCAGACCATCAGATCCTTACATTTATCAAGCTCAGTACTGAAACACGTCAGGGTTTCCCCCTGCACTCCCCCCCCACCGCCCCACTACCCCGCTCCTGTGGCAAGTCTGTTCCAGAACTTAATTCCTCTGGTTAGAAACCTTCATCTAATTTCAAACTTAAACTTTTGTTGATGGCCAGTTTATATCCATTTGTCCTTGTGCAAACATTGGCCCTTTACATAAATAATTCCTCTCCCTCCCTGGTGTTTATCCCTCTGATGTATTTATAGAGAGCAATCGTCTCTCCCCCACCCGCTGGCTGGCTAGGCTAAACAAGCCAAGCTCCTAAGGTCTCCATTCCTGTGATCCTCCGTGTAGCCCTTCTCTCTGCCTGTTCCAGTGTGAATTAATCTTTCTTAACCATGAAAGGCCAGGATTGCAGAATGGATTCCATAAGAGGTCTCCCCAGAGCCTCGCGCAGTGGCACTAACCCCCTAGCTCTGCCGACCATACCTAGGCTTTCATGCAGCTTATTGTCAGCCTGTGGTCAGTGCTCAGATCTCTGTCCTCCTGTCGCTTCCAACTGGTAAGTCCTCAGCTTACAGCAAAGTTCTCCTAGTGAGTGCAAAGTGCAATGGCTCCTCTCTCCGGGGATGGAGCACCCATAGGGAAATAATGGCTGCTCAGTCCCACCATTCAGCTCCTTCCCACCTGCCCCTTGCTAGTCAGCTGTTCAGCAGCCAGCCGGAGACACTGGAGGAAGGGAGGAGTGGGGGCAGGAAGAGGCAGAGACTCCTCCACAGAAAATCAGGAAGTTGGCAGGGCACCTGTGATTCCCCCTCTGCAGGGTTTGATTAACACAGTTCTGCCCCCTGGCCGGATCACTCTCAGCGTTCACTAGCCTTTGGGGGGGCGGGGGAATCAGGCCATAGGTACTGACTTCCCCTCTAGCTGTGGGGGTGCTTGACACCACACCCTCTTCACTCCAGGCCCCACCCCTATTCCACCCCTTCTCTGAAGCCCCCCATCCCTCCCCTACCTCCTGCCCCCACTCCATCCCCTCCCTCCCAGAGCTTCCTGAACCCCACCAGTCAGCTGTTCACAGCATTCCAGAAGCACTGGGAGGGAGGGGGAGGAGTTGGTCAGCAGGGCCACCAGAGGTGAGAGGTGTTGGGGGAAGGGATCAGAGGGGGAGGAGCATGGTGGCTGATGGGTGCTCTGCACCCACTAATTTTTCCCCTGTGGGTGCACCAACCCCAGAGCACCACAGAGTTGGCGCCTATGGGTCAAGCCCTGATCTTGCTTCATCCAGGTGGCCTCTTAGGCTACATCTACACTGCAGAGTTTTTGTGCAAAAACTCGCAGAGCATCCACACTACAAGCGCGCTTTTGCGCAAGAAAAAGTACAGTAGAACGTCAGAAGATAGGGCTTTTTGCACAAGCGTTATTCCTCTTTCTATAAGGAAAAAGCCTTTTTGTGCAAGAGCTCTTACACAAAAAGGCGTGTGTGGACGGACAACAGGGGTTTCCTGCGCAAGAAACCCCTATAGGAAAAAGCACAGGTGAATAGCCATCAAAGCTTTCTTGTGCAAGAGCGTCCATGGCCGTGTGAACGTGCTTGTGCGCAAAAAGCCTGCAGAAAAAGTTCTTGCGCAAGAAGCCTGCAGTGTCGACATAGAATCATAGAATACTAGGACTGGAAGGGATCTCGAGAGGTCATCGAGTCCAGTCCCCTGCCCTCATGGCAGGACCAAATACTGTCTAGACCATCCCTGATAGACATTTATCTAACCTACTCTTAAACCTACTAAGACATAGCCTTAGTCTCACCCAGCACCACCAGCACAGTCTTGTCAAGTTAAATAGAACCTCAAAATAAAAGTCCTCTTCAGCCAAACCTTTGCCTAGCACTGTCCCTAAGGAGGTGTGGGGCCTGGGACACCTCCTCTGCCCCAGGCTCCATCCTACCCTTCCCACCCCGCCCCCACTCCACCCCACCTCTCCATGCCCCTGCTCCACCCCTCCCCCGAACAATGTGTAGGGGACCTGGGGCCAGCAGCAGGGGCCAGGCCCTGTGGCACTCACCGCAGCAGCAAGAAGTGGTCACACAACAACCGGGACACCACCCACTGCACGCCCCCAGCCCTGGCTCCCAGGTGCGTCTGTCGGGGAAGCAGAGCGAGCTGAGGCAGGGGGCTGTTTCCAGCTGCTGCGGTGAAGCACAGCAGCCCAGCTAGGAGGCTGGAGCTGAGCAGGCTGCCAGGTCGCTCTGCTTTCGTGTCTCCCACCATCACTGGTGAGTGCAGGGTCAGCCTGGCACCTGTTGCCTGTGCCACCCCCGTCAGTGATCCACTGTGCCCCAAGCTGAATAGGGCCCTCTGCTGTGTGTGTCCAACACTGGCTCCAGCAGCCTCAATCTTCTAGCCCCTGCTCCCCCTCCCTTTTTTATATGTGTTCAAAAAAAGTGAACACATATAAAATTTTTTTGATTGTATCCCTTTGGTATATATGGCCATGCCAATTTTCTTCCACAATTTGATCTGAGGAAGTGGGTCTGGCCCACAAAAGCTCATCACCTAATAAACCATCTTGTTAGTCTTTAAAGTGCTGCATAGTCCTGTCTTTTGTTTCAGCAAGACCAGACTAACACGGCTGCATCTCTATTACTATTCCCTGAAGCCTGAATCTTGTTCCTGAAGACACTACAGGGTCTAGCTCCACCTGTAGCAACATCACCCTGACCCTTCCCCTTCCCCAGGCTAATTTTAGGCACATTTGTCCCATGACATCACTCACTGTTTCTCACCCTGTGGAGCTGAGTGAAGTTCGTCACAGGTGGACTGGGGCCCATCTCTCCTTAATGGGCCCAGCCATTGTAGGACAGGATGGATTTGGAACAAATATCCACAGTTTCCAATGATCCTTAATCTTAAAGGTGGAAAAGAGAAAAGGTGCTGTAAAAACCTCACACACCTTCTCTCAATACGCAGCCGGTACCCGGGACAAAGTGAGGACTTGCCTTCCTGTGGCCAATCCCTGGAGTGCAGCCTGGGCCTGTGGGACAGCAGTGCCCCCTTAACTCTCTCCTGCCTGGGCTGTCTCTCACAATGCCTTGCTGGTGACAAGCAGCAAGTGGGGAGGGGGGGAAGCGGAGGAGGAACTTCAAAGCGGCAGTGCCGCATGGAGCCTGGGGTGCTGCCTCTTTGAAACACTGCGTGCAGCCCAGGGCCGGCTGGGGTGTCCCCAGGCTGCATGTGGCGTTTCAAAACAGCAGTGCCATGTGGAGACCGGGATCAGCTGGGGACTCCCCCTCCGACCCCATGTGTGGAGCCTGACACCAAGCTCCCCGCATTTCAAAGCGGCTGCGCCGCATGGAGCCCGGGGTCAGAGAGTTCCCAGCTGATCCCGGGTTCCATGCGGCACTTTCACCTTTGAAGTGTAGCAACATCCCTAGAGCTGTTGCTACACTTCAAAGGCGGAGGTGCCCTATCAACTAATCGAATAGTCAATGCAAAGTGCATCAACTATTTGATTAGTCAATTCCTCGATATTTAACATCCCTATTTCCCACTTCACTGATAGAATGTGGGATACCCTGAACAATTTACCAGACACTTCAGACAAACTCACTGGTGAAGATAAACAGCAAAACAAGTGTACTGGCTGCAAAAGAGAGATTTAAGTGACTATAAGTGATAGGCAAGAAGCCAAAGTTAGTTACCAAAACTAACCTATAAGCATCGAAGCACGCAGTCTAAACACTCCGCCCTGTTAGACTGGGCAATATCTAGATTCAGCATTGTCCTTACCCCACGGCACAGGTTTGTCCCTTACACCTGGACCAGATGCCTCTGCTGCATCTTCAGTCTCCTCTTTGTCCCTCTTGCTTGCAGCATAGGTGGGGGCAGGAGAAAGGCAAAGCCTGGGCCTGCTAGTTTTGGTTTTATAACCTGAGTCCATGTGCTTGGAAAACACAAGGCCATGGAAGAGCAGAGCCCCCTTATCTCTGCAGCCCGGTGGGCCTTGCCCAGACCTCAGCTGCAAGGAGAGGCTGAGCCTCGGCAAACAGCCCGGTGAAGCCTGCCCGCACTCTCGAGGCTGCTTGCCTCCCAGTGCTTTGGGACCTGAGGGGCTGGGGCCATGCTGCCCAACTTCCCCGCTCTTCAGGGCTGGTGGGGGGGCTGGGGCCACAATGCCCAGTGTAACGGCAAAAGCAGCAGCCAGCAAATTGTCCTACCCCTGTGTTCCAGCCGTCTTGCTACCAGAGTGCCAGGACTAGGAACAAGTGCTGGATGCTGGTTTTGCTGTTACACCAGCGCTTTGGGCCTGGAAGGCTGGGGCCACACTGCCTGGCCTCCTGGTTCACAGGAGGAGGAGGGCACTAGCCTGGGGCAGGGCCCAGCTCTCACAATGGGGGCTGGGCTCTGGTGGGCACCAAAGGGGTGGGGGGCTGGGCTCCCCAGCCCAGAGTTCACCCACTGCCCATGGTCCCCAGGCAGGGCTGAGCAGTTCCCTGAGGGTGCGACCTCATGCAGGTGAGTCACTGCTTTGTAGCTCCCGTGCTGGACAATGGCTGGTGATTCTGCTCAGCACCACCCCGGTGAGGTTACCTCCCTCATTGTCTCTGAGGATGACTTCAGGCATCTGACAAGTGGGCTCCAGCCTCCTCCCAAAGAAACCTGTTAGGTGCCACAGGACTCCTCCTTGTGCAGAAACACAGCCACCCCCTGAAGCTTTTCTCTGGGGAGCTGCTATCTGGGGGCCTCCCAAACCCACAGAATATTTTAGTGACAACCATACAACACAGTCTCATCTACTATCTAGTGTAGAGAATTAGTCTGTTTGTGAGTGTGTCTGTCTGAGTGTCCAAGAACTCCTAAACAGTAAGAGCCAGGACCACCACATTCAGCACATACAGCTTCCTCTGAGCATAACTTAAAGCAAGGTCGGGGTTTGGTTGTGCCAGGACAACGGGATGTGCCTGGAGTGGGACTGGTTCTCAGAGCACCACACAGAAAAGAGACAGAATCACCAAGCAGGTGAAAGGGGTGGCTGGGGGTCCCCCTCCAGGGCTGCCCCAGCTCTGAGTCTGTCACCCCTGAATGGTGCCCGTTAGGGAAGGGGAGGGTGGGAGGCTGAAGCCCCCCCCCCATTTGTACAGGAATACTGCTAGCTGTTTCCCTTTGTCAGGGAGCAAGGCGCTTCTCATCTGGCCCCAAGCTGCTGTGGTGAAAGAGGGCTGGGGTTGTCCTCTCTCCCCAGGGCAGCCGGCACCCTAAGCCCCTCCTCCCCAGCCCCACCCCAGAGCCAGGATTCCACTGACGCACGGACCTTTTCATTTTATTTTCAAAAAAACAAAAATGGTTTGAGTTAAGGATCCGAGCAATGCTGGGTAAATCCACTAGTAATCCACAAATGAGGAATATGGGTGTTGAGGACACCCCCAAGGTAGAGAACATCACACATCCCATTAATTAATGCCTTGGTGGAAGATGGAGACTGACGAAACAGCTGCTTTTTGCAGTAAGTTGGCCCTGTGAACATGAGTGATTGTTCAGTTGCTGAAGTGGAGTAATAGCCCAGTTGGAAAGGCCGCCAGTCTTCCTTCTTACCAGCATGTGGAACTTGGGCTTGTTTCCTCATCCACTAACGATGTGGGATGGTCCCTATTGTTTGTCTGAAGCATGCAGCTGTTTCCTATTTTACATCTGAAAGTGGCATATCCCTTTAAGAAATGTTAGAAAGACACTCTTTGAAGTCATTTGAGCTGAACATTTCCAAGTTACAGGCTTGGAGAGATGCATCTAGTTTCCAAAGGCATGTGATAATCAGAACAGTTGCAAGGAGGTTAAAGGTTATGTTTCATATCCAGAGTCACTTCTATTTTCAAATACTTGTATGAAATTAGAAGCATCAGGGCAGAGGGAAGGGGGAAGGGATTACAACCTGGAGCTCATTAAAGCTCTACAGAAGAGGATGAATTAATCAAAGAACAGCTGAAAATACCCCAAACAATTCACATTTCTCCCACTAACAGGATCAATGTGATGCCTCCAAACATCCCCTTAAATTCTCACCAAAATGATGCAGCCTCTATCCCCCCAACACTATCCGCCAACCTCCCATTCCTAACCCTTCACCATTCTCAGGAGAGCGCAGGCAAGAAACTCGAGTGACCTGAGCTAGAAACACATTGAAGGCAGCTGTGAACGTTTCACATCCCACATGGATATGTACAGTAGGGGTGTGTGTGGGGGGGTGCACATGTTCAATAATAAGGGAAGCCCATACATTAACTGTTAGTTGGGGCATGGGAGGAGTTCTGTTTCATTAGAATGGACAGAAAATCTACTAGAAGAATCTGAAAATATACTCTAGCTGATTTCAAGTTTTTAAAAAATTGCCGCACAGGGAAACAGTTATTTACCCAAGAGTCCCTGTGATCCTTCAGAAAGTACTGCCTTCGGGTTATTTATCCTTGAGATACAGCCCCAGCCCTGCTGCAATTCAGGAACCTTCTGGACACAGGTGACTGGTTGGGGGAAGCCACCAGCCATGTGTCCCCTTCCCCCATCCCGGGGAAGGGTTGAGACAACCCAGGCCCCACATCTCCCCACACTTGCTCCACTCCCACCCCACCATCACCCTGCCCCCACCCCACCTCTTCTCCCAACCAAGGCAGCCCAGGGAATTACGGGGCCAGTGCCAGCAGCAGTGGTTCCCCCCAGCACTCACCAGCAGCGGACAGACCCCCCCCCTCTGCTAATCCCCCACCAGTTGCTGGCCACCCCTTCCTTCCCACAGTGTCTGGGGTACACGTGACCCCTTGTGCCCTGCCACGTGTGTCAGGGGCTGCTTGCAGCACTGACTGTTCAGAGCCAAAGTTATAAGAGGGACATGGAGCTCCAGTTGACATCACTCCATTCACTGCACCTCACAGTCAAGAAGGCTAGAACTGTGAAGAGGAGGAGTAAGCGGGCGAGTCATGGGGCTGTGTAGAGAAAAGATACAACAGGCGTGTGTGCTCACCACATGCATTGGTGCTGAAAGGTTTTCCTTCAATAGCCCTAGAGACCTTCCTGGTGAGGGATAAAGGGAGCTGTGAGCTCCCCCCTTTCTCAGTTCCTTCTTGCCAGCAACCCCACCAGTAGGGAAGGAGAGGGGTTGGGGAACGGACATGAGCCACACATCTTGAAGAACACCAGTTACGAACTGGCAACTGCCTCCTCTTCTTCCAGTGCTTGCTCACGTCCACTCCACAGTGGGTGACTCCAAGCAGGACCCTTGGGGGAGGGTAGGCGTTCAAGGCCGTGTTGACTGTAGCCCAGCTCTGCCAAACCCAGCATTGCCTCTGGCCTGCGGGGTAATGGCAGTGAGAGACATGAATGTGTAGCTCGATGACCATGATGCAGCCCTGCAGATCTCATGGATGGGCACATGCGCCAACGAGGCCTGGGCCCTGGTCAAGTGAGATCCGACTATGGCCTGCAGGAGAACCCTCGCAAGCTTGTAGCAGGTCCATATGCAGGAGGTGATCCACTTGGAAAGCCACTGAGCAGACACCGGCCGGCCTTTCATCCTATTAGTTGTGGCCACCAAGAGTTGTGTCAATTTGTGGGAATCTCGGTGCATTCCAAGCAGAACACCGACAGCCTCCTGACATCCAGGGCGTAGAATGGCCGCTCATCTGCTGACTCCCAGGGCTGGGGAAGAAGACTGGCAGGAAGATGTCCCAATTAATGTGAGAGCTGTACACTGTTTTTGGCAGAAAAGCCTGGTGCAGCCGTAGCTGGACCTTGCCTTTGTGGAAGACTGTGTATGGGGGTTCCAAGGTCGGGGCTCTGGTCTCCAACACTCCTCATGCCAAAGCAATTGCTGCCAGCAACGCCACCTTCCAGGATAGGTGGAACTGAGAGACTCCAAGGGAGGACAAGGAGAGGATGAGGCTGAGATCCCATTGTGGGATGGGGTCCCAAACCTATGGGTAGGGCCTCTCAAGGCCCCACAGGAACCTCACCATCAAGTCATGTGAGAAGGTGGCCTGCCCTTGGATCAGCTTGTGGAAAGCAGGTATGACAGCAAGGTGCACTCGGATGGAGGAGTGCGCCTGCCCTTGGTTCCAGAAGTGCAGCAATAGCCAAGGACAGCCTGGACCAGGACACAGGCCAGCAAGATACAGCATTCCACAGCCCACAGGGAAAACTTTGTCCACTTTGCCTGATACATCGGCTGTGTAGATGGCTTCCTGCTGCCTAGGAGGACCTGCTGCACTTCCTCCAAGCAGATGCCCCCATCCTCCTCTAACCATGAAGCATCCATGCCAAGTGGTGCAGGGACATGAGACTGGGATGCAGAAGTCGGCTGAGATCCTGTGACAGCAGGTCCAGGAGGTTTGGGAGGGGCCAGAGAGAGTAGGGCACCTTGCGCATGAGAATGCTGAACCAGACATGTTGTGGCCATACCAGCGTGACCAGGATCACTTATGCCCGTCTTCTGTGATCTGATCCAAGACCAGACCAATGAGGGTATCCAGCGTACAACAGGGCCCCCAACCACGGCATGAGAAATGTATCGGAAAGGGAGCCCAGTTCCACCCCACCCCAAGAGCAAAGCCGTAGGCAGTTTTTGTTTTGCTTGGTGACTAACAGTCCTCAAGGGAAGATCCCACTTTCGGAAGATCATGCCAGCCACATCTGGGTAGAGCAACCCCTTGAGGTAAGGGTAGATCTGTATTCCCTGACATTGGAGGTACGCTGCCACTGCTGCCATACACTTGGTAAAGACCCTTTGGCCAGGCCAAAGGGGAGGACCATAAACTGGCAGCGGGATGGTCCCACTGTAAACTGGAGGAAGCGTCTGTGGCCAGGGAAAATTCCCACATGGAAGTAGGCATCTTTCAGGTCAAGGGCAAATCACTGCCTAGGCTGGGCACCCGGTACCAGCAGAGTTAATGTGTCCCGCCCTGCCCCAAAGGCCTCTGGTGTAGACAGCTCTTCCACATACCAGAGGCTTTCGTCTCTATTTGGCACTGCCAGAGAGAGAAGGGAAGGGTTTGCCCACTCTACCTGAGTCGGCCCTTGGGTCCCTGAGGGGGTCAATGAGCTGCCCAGCATAAGTATGGGCTCTCTCCCACGTCTTCCCCTTACCCCGCGGACTGCTGGGAACCATCTCCTTCTTCTGGAGGGGGAACGGTGCTGGCCCAAAGCGCCCCATATTGAGACTCTGCTGCTTGGGGCTGAATCTAACCTGGTCTCCAGTGCTGGGGCTACCGCCCACTCCATTAACAGTGCCTTGAGGCCAATGTCTTTCTTTTTTAGTCTGAGACTTAAACTTGCAACATGCTATTCGCCCAAGCACCTCAGGCAGCCACTGACTGACATAGGGTGCTTGCATTCTAAACACGGTTTAAAACCTGTGGTCTGGGATATACCCCGTCCCTAGGCTGAGACCCATCTGGGACACTACCTAGAACTAACACTAAGAAACACTATGGCTATGTCTACACTGGCGGGTTATTGAGCAAGAAGGGCCGTTCATCTGCAGAGCGTCCACACTGCCCACTCGCTCTTGCGCAAGAAGATTTACAGTAAAGCGTGGTAAGAGAGGGCTTCTTGCGCAAGAGCTATGCTCTTTTCTAACAGGTGTAAGTCCTCTTGCTCAAGAGCTCTTGCGCAAGAGGGCAGTATGGATGCACGACAGGGGTTTCTTGCGCAAGAAAGCCCTATGGCTAAAATGGCCATCGGAGCTTTCTTGCGCAAGAGAGCGTCCACACTGCCATGGATGCTCTTGCGCAAAAGCACGTGGCACATGGCAGTGTGGACATGTTCTTGCACAAGAGTTCTTGCACAAGAACCCTTGCGCAAGATGTTCTTGCGCAAGAAGCCGCCAGCGTAGACATAGCCTATGAGAGAATTGCGTACAGGAAGACAGGAAAAGAAGCTGTCTGGAGCACAGCAGTTCCAATGCACTGTCACTGGTGGCAAGAGGGAACGGAAGGCGAGGTCTCCAGGGGTCGCTAGGGCTGCTCCTGACACACCTATTGTGGAATGGATATGAGCAAGCACTCGAGGAAGAGCAGTGCAGGATGAGTACATGATTTTAGGAAGGGCTTTGACAGCTTCTAAGATGGAAATCATAAATGGTGGGTATAATATGCCAGGAGGGGTTAAGACTCCCCTGGTGCAGCCACCTTGGCTATAGTGGACTCCACTTGCACACTTCTTGTGCTGAACTAAAAAGTCCAAATAAATCTGTGACTAATAAGCCATGTGTGCCTATCATCCACATGATCCCTGTGGCTGTAGACCGCATGCCTTTCACCAGTCCTTCATATGCTTGTGTCTTATCAGATCAGTCACTCTTTAGAGCAGATTCTGAGACTCTTAAGTATTTGGAAAATGCTGAACATGCCACGGGCATTACCACAATCTGAAGGAAAAAACAAACAGCAAACAGACATTAATACAATATTCCCAGACCCAAAGAAATCTATTTTAGGGTGACGTTAGGGTGGAGAGTACATGGGAGTAATTTACGGGTAAAACACATTACAGGGATGTTGTAATTTTCCCAAAACCAAGCATTACAAACCCAGGAAATTCAGAGTTACATGTACACTCACAGAGGAGTTTTTAAACTAAGGCCTGGAGAAAAGCCAACAGGTGAGGAACACCACACAATTCAGACAGACCTCCCTTAGGGGAGGAGTTATTGAAAGGGTTTTTCTATACCCTAGTAAAGAGAAGAGATCAGAAGCTGATAAAGTATAGTAGGAAGAGAAGCAAAACAGTCAAATGAAAACAAAATTCCACTGAATTACACATGATGGCAGACAATTAAATACTGATGGATTTCTATATAAAATGTAAGAAGCCTAAATAACAAGATGGGTGAACTCAAATGACTGGTATTAATTGAGCATATTGATATAACAGGTATCACAAAAACCTGGTGGATTGACAATAATCAATGAGACATGGTACTACTAGAATACAAAACATAGGAATGACAGAGTTGGTTGTGCTGGTGTGGGAGTGTCATTATACATGAAAGAAACAGAGTCAAATAGAGTAAAAATCTGAAATGAGGAGAGACTGAGGGATTTGGGTTTGTTTAGTCTGCAGAAGAGAAGAGTGAGGGGGGATTTGAGAGCAGCCTTCAACTTCCTGAAGGAAGGTTCCAAAGAGGATGGAGAGAGGCTGTTCACAGTAGTGATGGATGGCAGAACAAGGAGCAATGGTCTCAAGTTACACTGGGGGAGGTCTAGGTTGGATATTAGGAAAAACTATTTCACTAGGAGGGTGGTGAAGCACTGGAATGGGTTACCTAGGGAGGTGGTGGAATCTCCATCCCTAGAGATGTTTAAGTCTTGGCTTGACAAAGCCCTGGCTGGGTTGATATAGTTGGGATTGGTCCTGATTTGGGCAGGGGGCTGGACTTGATGACCTCCTGAGGTCTCTTCCAGCTCTATGATTCTATGATTCTAAACATAGTACAACAGAATCTCTCTGGATAGAAATTGCATGTTTGAACACGAGCAGTATAGCATCAGGAATATACTACTGACCACTTGAGCAGGATGATGAAATGCTCAGGAGATGAGAGAGGCTACAAAACCAGAAAACCCAATCGTAATGGGGGATTTCAACTATCCCCATGTTGACTTGGAACATGTCAACTGAGGCTAGAATGTAGAAATAACATTTCTAGACACTATTATGACTGATTCTTGGAGCAGCGAGTCCTAGTACAATCAAGGGGAAAGGTAATTCTTAATGTAGTCGTAAGTGGAACATAGGATCTTGTCCAAGAGATTAATATAGCTGAACTGCTCAGTAATAGCAAGCATAACGTAATTAAATTTAACACCTTTGTAGGGGGAAATACCAAAGAAACCCAGAAATCTCAGATATTAAATTGTAAAACTACTAACTGTAGTATGTAGCCTGTCACTTAAATTAGTTTCAAGACCAGATGACTGGCAAATATCTAATGCAACACTGATTTTTAAGCATCACTTCAGTAACAGGTACAGTACTTTGGTTTAAATTATAATAAAGAACAGAATTATTGAATACATAGATGAAAACGATTCATTGGAAAACAGTCAACACAGTTTTTCTTCTTCAAGGTGCATGCACAATTTGCTGAGGTGGCTCCTAACCTGGATTCATCACCAAATTTGGTCAGGGGGTTGGATCATTAGCTTCTTTGGCCTGGGCACTGATGAGGAGAGCAATGGCAACACTGATCCCTGGTTCCCAACACAGCTTTGGTAAAGGGAAATCCTGCCTCACTAATCAAGGACTCTTTGAGGAGATCAGCAAACATGTAGACAAGGGTGATCCAGTTCCAGCAGATAAAGTGCACTTAGACTTGCAGGATTCGCTCAGTGCAGCAAGGCCTGCGTGCAGGCATGGGACCCTGCAATTAGTACCTGGCCAAACGGGCTGGAGAGGGGCAGCAAGGAGTCTGGGGGGGCAAACAGCAGGAGGTTCAGTTCTGTACACCTGGGGGGGGAGGGCATTAGGGTAACTTCCACTAAGGCGCCATTCTGGGAGGTACTGACTATCCTTGGGGGGTGAGCCTGGGGAGTTGTTCCAGGCAGCAGTTGGTTTCCAAATCCCTAAAGCCCCTGCTCCACACACCTAAGCCCTGGGAGGGGAACAGGCCCTTAGCTCAGACAGAGGCGGCAGAGGAGAGCCGCAAAGCCGGTTCCTTCAGCCTCTGAAAACAGAAAGCACCTGTCCCGGGTCCCCTCCCGCCTTCACCGAGCTCCTTCGCCCCCTTCCATCTCCAGTGAGCGACGCCAGGCACAGAGCTTGGAGCCTCGGGGTCCCCTCCGCCCAGCACTCCGGACCGGCCAGCTCTAGCGCCAGAGCCGGGCCTGTGCCTCGCCCTCGCCCAGAGCCTGCGAGTCCTGCAGCCCCGCCAGGTGAGCCACGGCAGCGGGGCCGGCTCGCACGTGGTGAGCCCCGCGGCTCCCCAGGCAGCTCCTGGCGGGAAGAAAGGAGCGATGGGAGCGGCCCCGCACCCCTCCCGGGCCTTTGTTCCATCCCTGACCCAGGACCCGAGCCCGGCAGGAAGAAGGAGCCGTGGGGAGCGGCCCGTGGAAGTGTCCCAGGCTGCTGGCCAGCCGGCCGGGCGGGAGCCCCACTGGGCGAGCCCGGCGGGAGCGGACACTTCACGGGCCTGCCCGGGAGCCGCTGCCGCCCCCGCGGAGCAGTTGGGCGCCCGGGCTGGCCAGGCCCGGGGGCGGGAGCCGGCGGAGCAGAGGCCGGACCCCGCCCCCCGCCTGGTCCCAAGGGGCGGAGGGGAGGGCAGGGCGGGGGCTGGCCGGCTGCTGCCCCACGCGGCGCCGGCGGCCCCCGGCGGGCTCCCCGCGCCCCTGTCAGGCGCGCGGCTCGGGACGGGAAGGCGAGTCCGTGCGCCAAGAAAAGCCGAGCGCCCCCGAGCCCCGCCGCACAGCCCGGGCCCCAGCCCACCAGCTGCCCACGGGAGCGGCTCCGCCAGACCCTGCGCTGTTCGCGGAGCAGCAGGCCCGGGACCCCAGCTCCGGCCGGCACGGGGGGAGCAGCCCGCCAAGCGCTGCCCGCCCCCTGCGACTAGTCCCTCCGGGACCCGGAGCCCCGCCAGTCTGCAGCCGAGCGGAGCCGGGGCAGAGCCCCTCCGTGCGCCCAGCTGCTGCGCTCCTTCCCGCAGGCGGCGCCGGGGCGCCATGGGCGTGGGGACCGTGCAAGTGCTGCTGCTCCTGGGGCTGCTGCACGGGGGGCCCGGCGAGGGCAGGAAGAACTGGAGGCGGCGGGGGCAGCAGCCTGCCCGGGAGCGGAGCGAGGCGACCGGCCAGCCCGTGGAGAGCTTCCCGCTGGACTTCACCGCCGTGGAAGGCAACATGGACAGTTTCATGGCTCAGATCAAGAGCCTGGCGCAGTCGCTCTACCCCTGCTCGGCCCAGAACCTGCACCACGAGCTGCGCCTCCACCTCCTGCTCAACAGCTCGGTCACCTGCAACGACGGCAGCCCGGCCGGGTGAGTGCGGCGCCGGGTCCGCCCCTGCCCCTGCCCCTGCCCTCCCAAGATCTCTCGGCTGGCGTCAGACCCGAGCCTCTGCCCTCGCTGGGCCCTTTCACCTCCCGCAGCGGGCTGCGGTTTCGCCCCACGCCCGCCGAGGCCGCCTGCGGACTGGAAGGGATGCGGGCAGCTAGCCCGAGTTCTTGGGGAGGGAGCCACCCGCAGCCGCTGCCCGCGGACTGCCGGCCTTTCCTTCCATGCCCGTCGCCCACCCTCGCGGCCAGGCCTCTGGGCTCCGCTTTCCAGCCCTGAGGCTGGGGGGGGGGTGGCAAAGGGAGGGTCGGTGTCTTTCACTTGAACGGATCCCTCGGTCGGTTTCCAAAGTCCGCTGGAATCCGAAGCCTTGACGGGAGCATCCCCAGGCAGCTAAAGAGGTTCCCGGGCACAGGTGGAGAGGCTGCCACGGGGACGAGTCCTAAGAGAGAAATCTGACGGGGGCTCTTTTACTTGATGCTTGCGCCTTCTGCATCATCACTCACCCTTTTTATTTTTACCCTCCCCAGCCTGAGCTAGTTAATTCGGGGAGCCTGTATTCTCCCCTCTTCAGCTCCTTGTGTGAGCGGGGATAATAATGCTTACCCACCTTGTAAAGTGCCTTGAATCCTCTAAGGGGAGAAGCCAGATAAATTCCAATTATTATTTCCTATTATCATTATGATTGCTGGCCCTCTCCTATTCCGGCTTTATGTGGATTTAAAGAAAGTATTAGGACAGTTAGTCTAGTGCTCAAACTCTGCTCCCACCTTGTGGCCATTACTAAAACCACAAAAAGCAACAGGTGGAATAACTCTTTCCTGCCTGGAAAATCTTAGGAATTCTAGGAATTTGTTTAATGCATTTATTTTGGAGAGAGATAAAAGCCAATCTCCCTGGCTCAGGATCTCGGGAAGGCCCTTTGATCAGACTGACAGCCTTCCTGTTTCTTTCTCTTGTTCTTTAAGCAAATATTTTATGTAACCCTCTTGATATTATAATGAGTTGGTGTATCAAAGAGCTTGTGGTTAAGCTAGTCAGTCTGCCTAATGAATTTAATGCTTTCTGCTTTTTTTTTCTTCAGCTACTACCTCAAAGAATCAAAAGGCAGTAGAAGGTGGCTGCTATTCCTGGAAGGTGAGCCTGGGCCACTGTTTATTTAAGTACAGGTCAAGCTTTTTAACCTCTTTTGTAAATGAAGAGGTAGGGATGGGAGGAGAGCTATCCATCTACTTTCTTCAAAGGCTGTGCAGAGTGTGTGTGTGTGGGGAGGCGGGGCGGGCGGGCTGGCTGGCTGGCTGGCTGGCTGGCTGGCTTCCTTCTGCCTAACCAGTGACTCCATCCTTCCACCCACTTTCTTTCCTTATGCCAGGCTCTGCTGCCTGACAATTTAGTGGGTTTTTTTTTTTTTTTGGCAACCTAACTACACACCTGACACTAATTAAAACTGCTTAATCCAGCTATTACTTTCTGTCATCTCATCTTGGGAATCCCATATTCTATTGTACATCTTCATCTCTCTCTCTCTCTCTCTGTGCTAGTTTGCCAGTCCTTCCCTGAACAAAATGACAGCAAAGAATTGATTGATTATTTTTTTCTCTTGCCCTAGGGGGATGGTATTGCTTTAATAGAGAAAATTGTGACACCCGCTATGACACGATGAGGAGGCTGATGAGTTCCAAGGAGTGGCCCATTACCAAAACTGGTAAGTATTTTTGTGCAAGAGATGGAAACACCATTATGCATCACATCTACCCTCTACACTTAACACACACAAAAAAGGGGGACTCACAGATTTTGTAGAGCACTGTAGCAGAGTTCCTCACACTATACACTGTCACTTCCCCAGAATTGCTCCTGTTCAGATATTAACACAGTGTAGCAGTCACTTCCATGCGTTTGTGGGTACATGCAAACACACTTCCATGAATTAATATGCATATGCTCAAGCCCTTACAGAAACACACAAACATGTACATGTGCAGGGATGTCATCTTTCTCTGAACCCCCTCTAATTCTTCCATACCATTTTACTACTACACACATCCCAGATGAAGGAGTATCACTGATTTATATACCACCCTCCAGGACCACATAGGAGATGGGTCTTCCCAAATGTAGTCCAAGGTCTGCACTGGGTGGGTGGGTTATGGAATGCACCTCATCTCCCTCCTCCAGTCCTATGTAGATCAATCAAATATCTAGTAGTCTGGGGGTCCCTCCTCTACCCCTCCCGCTGAGGTCCCAGAGGGAGCTGTTGCACATGGCTCTAATCTGCCAAGGAGCTAGAGTCAGTGGCGAGAGACAGTGCCACCATGTGGCTGGCCCAGTGCCACGCAGATCCCCAAGGGTCAGTCAAGTTTAGGGAAAACCACTGCCTGACTTACCACCACCACTGGGATGAAGTGGGAGGGATCTCTGCAAGGAGATGCTCTCGCACATTTCCTCCCTAATGTTGAACAAACTGAGACTTAATCAGCAATTCTGCCCATCATGGCTGAGTCACTCAAAGCCAGCAGCAGCCTGTTTTGAAAATCCACATGCAATGGTACATATGCTGTTTTAGTGAAGCTAGGCTCAGTTTTCCTCTGTGCCCAAATTACTTTTAGTGGAGGATAGAGGCCAGTCCATCACTGGCTCTCTGTTTCTGCTCTAGTATTAGAGCAGGTGATGTGCTGCTTTACCCTGTGGCACTGGCATAAGGGAAAGGTATCCTCCATCTCCTAACCTGCTGCCGAAACCTGGGGCAGGCACTGCCTCTGCTGCTTTACGCCAACTGGACTTTCCCTCCACAAGGGGGAGTTCCTGCTAGCCATTTTCAACCAGAATCCATCTACTTTGTGCTGTTGGGTAGTGGGAAGTAAATCATCCCAGAAGATAATGGGTTTTTGTGCATGGCTCCCTATAGTACTGGAAACAATTACAGCAGCTTCCCTTTACATACTTTCCTATTCTTGCTTGGTGACTTCCCTGTAGCTTATTTTCATCCCTCCCACTCTGTAGAATGGGGTGAATGATTCTTGATAGTCAAAGAAGTGCCTAGATTACCGACCTTCCTTTCCCTATTTCCTTTTCCTGGCTGCTGAATTTTGCACCCTGCCTGCTCCCTGACTGGGGGCCAAATTCAGTGCTACCCCTTTCAGGAGGTGGGGAGCAAAGGTGAGCTATAGACCCCACATTTTTGCTTCTCTAGTGAGTGGCTTAACTCCCAGTGTAAGCAGGAGCAGTCGTAGGAGCCTGTCAGGTGCTTACATTTATGGCAGTTCTGCCCAGCTGACCTAACTGCAGGTGGAAATAACGGGAGTACTTAGCACTCTCGCCACTCCCCATCCAGCCTTCAATACACCAACTACAGCTCTCTCCTTGGCATGGCTTTACTTCGTCGGTGGCGGGGGGGAGAGATACAGGAGCATGATGAAGGGCTGCCCATATAAGCTCTGCACTGCTCTGGTCTTGGAGGAAATCCCATCGGCCACTGAGGTCCCATTACATCACTAGAATGGTATTAAAGGGTTGTAGTGGGAGCCAGAACCTGTCTCTCTCTCTCCTAATTCTTTAATCAGCCTCACTGGAACCTTTGGGCTCCAATATTTCATCTGCTCCTCTTAAAGGGGTAATATATCAAGCTGGTCTATAATTCTTGTATAATAGTCATGGCCTATCAAACTTCCAGAAGAAATTCATTTGTTTGGGGAAGAAGCCCTCAAACAGGGACACACATATGCCGATGAATGTATTTGCAAAGACACACACTCTCTCTCTCTATGTCCGCGTTTCTCAAACTGTGGGTCCTGACCTCCTGGGGGGGTCGCGAGCAACTTAGAGGGGGGTCGTGGTACCACAAAGTTTGAGAACCCCTGCTCTATGTAATTCACTTGCATTGGTTTATCCATCTGTGGTAAGGTTGGCCCTAAGACTTGGGAGGACCCAAACTGCTGCAGATGGGAAAATCACAGTCTCTGGGTCTCACCTGCCTTCCTATATGGCCTTGTGGAGGTCACATCTTTCTTCCCATTCATCACGGCCTAACACTTCTTTGGCCTGTGCAGTAGAACCTCCAAGTTATGAAAACCTCAGGAATTATGAAAATCCCTGCAATTAACATTATGGGTGTTCTTCTAAGTTTAGAACTGAACATTGATTTAATACTACTTTAAAACTTTACTATGCAGAAAAAAAAATGGTTTCTGCTTGTGACGTGGGGATTGTATTCGCTCTGTTCACTTTATGTTGTATGAGATTCCTACTCTCCTGTGCTGCTGTGTAGTAACTGTGTGTGTGTGTGTGTGTGTGTGTGTGTGTGTGTGTGCGCGCCTCAGTTTCCCTGGGCACTGCACTGGTGCCCAGCAGTGATGGGAGTTTTGGGTGTGACTCTCATTGAGGGAGGCTGCCAAGGCCAGCTCCTCAGAATGGCTCAGGCTGTCTTGTAACCTGAGCCTAGGTGGGAGATGCAATCAGGTGACATCAGGTAACACCCCCCCCCCCCCCCCCCCAGGACAAAGGAGGAGGCGGGGCAGCCTGCAGGGCTGGGACCTGTTGCTAAGTGTGTGAGTGTGTCACTCTGGCTTAGGATGCAGGGAGGGGGCCCAGGGCGCTGGCTCTGGGCCCCCCTCCCGCCAAGTTGGATTGTACTGACTACTACTGGTTCCTATGTTAACAAGTCTGTGCCACGCTGCGTCCCTGTGAACCAATAAACCTTCTGTTCTACTCGCTGGCTGAGAGTCCCATCTGACTGCAGATGGGGGTGCAGGGCTGGGGACTCCTCCACACTCTGCGACACCCCTTATTTATTTAGTAGTTTATCACTGTACCATATTTGCTTGTATTTTTTGTCTCTGCTGCTGCCAGACTGCAGACTTCTGGTTCCAGATGAGGATGACTGGTTAGTTTGTAACTCTCTTGCTCACAGCTGTGAGGTTCTACTGTACTGCAATTGTCTTTGCAAAGCTGTCAGATTAGGGAAGCATTTTGAATTTTTATTGTAATACTGCTTAGAAGTCTCGGGGTAGCCATGTTAGTCTGTATCTACAAAACCGAGGAGTCCTGTGGCAGCAGTAGTGGCAGTCCTTAAAGACTAACCGATGTATTTGGGCATAAGCTTTTGTGAGTAAAAACCATTTCATCGTTCCATGTGTGTGACAAAGTGGTTTTTGCCCATGAAAGCTTATGCCCAAATAAATCTGTTAAAGTGCCACAGGACTTCTTAGCAGGTGGAGGTAACACCATGGATCTCCACATGTCCGTGGACCACAGTAGGGATGTAAAATCGTGTTTAATCAGTTAACTGGTTAAACGTTATGTTTAACCAGTTGACCAATTCAATGGGATCGCCGGTCGGGCTGTAGCAGCTCCCCCGCCCGTGGCATGCCAAGAGCTGACTGAAAATGTAGGCCTCTTTCTCTCATTCACAGATCTTATAAGTGCTAGTATTGGAATTCACTTTCCAGAATTTAGGGATTGCAAGCCAGGCTTCCTCCGAGCTGCGCAGCTGCTTAATGAGCCCCGCCCAGCCAGGGGTTCAGGGCTCTGTGCACAGAGCTACCTGGCTGGGGAAGGGGCACTGCTTCCTGTTGAGGACAGAGCAGCGAGTTTCTCCCAGCCAGTAGGGAGGGGACTGTCCCTGCCAGCTGGGAGAGACTCCTGCCCCCTCTGCCAGCGAGGTGTGAGGAGTCACTGGACCCTGCACCCCCATCTGCAGCTAGATGTGGCTCTCTGCCAGCAGGTAGAGCAGAAGGTTTATTAGCTTAGAGGGATACAGCATAGAACAGACTTGTTAGCACAGGAACCAGGAGCAGTCAGTACAACCCATCTTGGGGAGAAGGGGGCCCAGAGGCCAGGCCCCTGCCCCCCAAGCCAGCGAGAATGACTTCCAACCTCTCCAGCTTATCCCTCTGAGTCTGCAGCCAGCCCCACTTCCAGCTTTTGTCCAGCTTCCCTGGGCAAAAAGTGTCACAACTCTCCTGGGCTCAGTGAGCCTGGGCCGTTGTGAACGTGCTGGCCTGGGCATCCTCCCTCAGTGAGTCACACCTGGAATTCTAGATGATGGTACAGTGCCCAGGCATGGGGTTATTACAGGACAGTAGAAATCACGTGCAACATAACAAAGCAGAGTGAATACAGTCCTGACTTCGTCACATCTCTCCCCTCTTTGAGACTGAACAGAGCTGCTCTGTCCTCAGTAGGGAGCTGCTGCTGTAGCTGAGGGAGAAGTGCCCCTCTCCCAGCCAGGTAGCTCCCTGCGCAGAGCCTTGAACCCCTGGTGGGGCTTGTTAAGCGGCTGCGGGGTTGCACTGCTGCAGAGGGAGCCTTGGTTGCAGGGAGAATGTACTTTGATGTAGGTATTACGGAGTCTCTTCATCATGAGACGTAATGAGACTTCTTGAAGTGCTGGGGTTCCCCTCTGATGTGAATCAGACTGAAAATCACATCCACCCAGACGCAAGCACAGATCCATTTCTCCTCTTCTCCTACTTCACCAATAGCTTTCCCAGAGTCGGTTCCCCTTCTGTACAGGCTGAGCCCCCACACGAGACTCGTTCCTATAGCTTTACAATCTGAGAACAGCGTTTGTATATTTCTTATTTCTTGTCATCCATCTGCAGGAACTGGGATCCTGTCGTCGCAGCCAGAAGAAAATCCACACTGGTGGAACGCAAACATGGTGTAAGGAGGGGCTCTGAGGGAACAAATTTCTATTCCAGAAATGATATAAGGGAAGTGGATTACACCCCAGAGACAGTAAGAATGGGAAGTCTACTGCTTCCTAGGACAACAAGGGAAGGGAGTTACAACAGCAGGCAGCATATTAATCCTTGGCAAAAAGGAAAACCCTACATAGTTCCCTCTGACTACCATTTCAGCTTTCTCAGGCCCGGTGTAGACAAGGTCCAGAGTTACCTGTGTCCAGTTCAGCTGAAGGCATATGTTGGTCTAATGATGAACCTCAAGCAAAACTGGGAAAATCTCAGAGGATCTTCCCCAAAGGAATAAACTGGAAAATACCATATCAGGCTTTGTGGCTGGTGATGTGCCTGACGGCTCTCAGTGAGCTTCAGAGGGTTCTGTTCAGGCAGGAGCCGTAGGATGGGGAGTTTGGCTTGCATGTGCTTATACATAGATCCTCTGGACTGCGGTGCTGTAAGAAAGAAAGAGAAGCAGAGATGGGTGAGCAGCTGGGGACAGAAAGCTAAGTGATGGGAAGATAATTCCATTACTAACAATACTTATTATACTAACTATACAGGGCAGGTGAGTTCTCCCCATTTTACAGAGGGAAACTGAAGCACAAAGACAGCTGGGATTCAAATTTAGATTTGTGCTTTGGTCACTGGAGCCCAATGCCTCATAATTAGAGCAATAAAAAGATTTCTGTATAAGGCTGACATCCAGAAGGGAAAACATGCAACTGTTAATCCTTCCTTTGAGTATTCCAGGGGACGGTATAAGCCCCTCACTGAGCAAAAATTGGTCCCTTCCCTTCTCTGCAGGATTTCCTTCCAATTCCTTGACTTCTGCCTCGCCACTCTGTATGTCATGGGAACATCAGTGCTCACAAACTTCTCATCTCTTGCAGCTTCATCCCCTATTGCTCAAGTGATGTTTGGAGTGGTGCCTCTTCCAAATCAGAGAAAAGTGAGTGCTTCTGCCAGACAATTGTCACACTTTAGCGAACACAGCCTGATTTCTCTGAAATTGTGAATGACAGACCAGCTTTTTCCTGCTGAGAAGCAGGAAGGAATAACAAGTAATCTCTGGATAAAACATCCCTCTCTCCTTATCACATCCTGCAGGGACATGGTTCAGAGCCCCACAGATACATATCTAATCCCTGCAGGCTGCACCTGGAGTTCCTGAAGCAGCCTTTCCTTTTAGATAAGCCTCTGCCACCCTGCTCACACTGCTAATTAAATGGAGCGACTGGGGCACCATAGCATATACTGTAGCTCCTCATATTGTTGACTCGAGTGATAAGTGTAATTAATTGTCTCATTCCTGTCCCAAATGGATGTGCACCCCACCCTTCTTGGGCAGGAGCTGCTTGCAATTTGGCCTACAAGACAAAACCCTATGGCTCATAATATGATGTTGCTGCCTGATGATACTTGTCACAGTGACATTGTGTTGATCCGAAACAACATTGTGATGTCTCTTTGGCACTCAAAAATCTTTAACATCCGGCTGATGACGTGTACCATCTGGGGATATTCTGAGTCTTAACACATAGCCAGGGTTAGTATTTAGATGTGAAACCACTACAGAAAAACCGAGGGGGCTCATTCGCTCAGATGGCTCGCCACTGACTTTAGCAGAGTTATTCCAGATACAGCCCGGGCTATGTCTACACTGGTGGGTTCTTGCACCAGAAATATGCAAATGAGGCTAAGCGTGGAATATTGCCGAGCCTCATTTGCATACCTAATGAGCCGCCATTTTTGCGGAAGAGGCTCTTGCGCCAGAAGGAGCATCTACACTGCCCCTTCTTGCGCAAAAAAACCCCTCTTGCGCAATGCTGTTATTCCTGAAAATAATCAGCGTTGCGGCATTGCGCAAGAGGGTTTTTCTTGTGCCAAAAGGGGCAGTGTAGACAGCTCCTTCTGGCGCAAGAGCCTCTTCCACAAAAATGGCAGCTCATTAGGTATGCAAATGAGGCTCGGTGATATTCCATGCTTAGCCTCATTTGCATATTTCTGGCGCAAGAACCCACCAGTGTAGACATAGCCCCGGTGTAACTAACAGGAGCATCTGTCCAAAGGTGCTGCATGAAATAGTACTAGTGACACATGCTTCCTTCTGAATCAGTGCTGTGAGCTTCACCAGGCTTTGTGGGGCTGGATATGTCATCTTTTCACTGATGTGTGAAATTGATGTTCTCAGAACTTGTGGGTGCCCAGGCCAGTTTTTGCAAGAAGAGTTTTAGCTCTGGTGTCCTGGCTAAATTCCAAGTTAGATATAATAATAAAGGGAGAGAGCTCTTCTCATAGAGCTGGAAGGGACCTTGAGAGGTCATTGAGTCCAGTCCCCTGCCCTCACGGCAGCACTCAGTACCATCCCTGACAGATTTGCCCCAGATCCCTAAATGGCCCCCTCAAGGATTGAACTCACAAGCCAGGGTTTAGCAGGCCAACGTTCAAACCACTGAGCTATCCCTCTCCCCTGTGGTGTCAATTGGATGTATTATTCTTTTACTTGTCTTACCCTACTGTTCAGCATAGCTGTGCAGCATTAAGCAGCTACTGTGTCTTGTTCCAGAGGCAGGTGCAATGCAGTGGTGCAGAGGGTGTAATTCCTTGTCTATGTAGTGTCTGACTTACTCTGGAATCCTATCTGCTTGATGTCAGGGCTGGAACTACCAAGGATCAAGCCAGGGAAAGCCTGTGATAGGGAAGGGCCTCAGCCCTGCCTGGCTCACTCTCACTTTCCTGTGGACTAACGTTTTCCAAGTTTACAGTTTGTAAATACCCTTGTAAAAAGGCTTCAAATGGTCGAACTTCTTCACTGCAAACAGCTTCTCTGCCTTCGGGGTCCTCACACATGGTGGGGTGGGGGTGTGTGAAGGAAGCCTACACCTTAGGCCTGTTGATGGTGAACGCTCTCTTTTCCAGGTGAATATGCCTTCATGGGAGCCCTCATCATACAGGAGGTCGTAAAAGAGCTGGTGGGGAAAGGCCTGAGTAATGCAAAGGTCCTGCTGCTGGCAGGAAGTAGGTAAGTTCTGTGGCAGACAGTCCTACAGTGAAGAAATACAGACAATGAGAGCAATTACAGTGAAGCACTCTCTTTACAGGTGCTCCTGGGTGATTAGTGCCCAGGCACCACCTGCAGGCGGTGCTATGAGGAATGAGGCAGAAGCACTGGTGGGGGAAAACTCCTACTCCTCTCGGCCTCTTCCCGTGAGATCTGCTGCAATAGGGAATGATGGAGAAATACTGGCTCTAGGAGAAGTTCGGCTTCTGATTCAGAGGAATTTATTTATGGGGAAAGAAAATTAGACAATAATAGAAACATGGAAAACTTTGTCTCCAAGTTTCAGGGTCTCTTTATTTGGAGCTGCCAGAGCTCTGGCTAATACCAGGAAAGAGCTATGCCAGAGAGAAGAAAATAAAATGGATGGTCTTTGGTTGTTAGCACTGTTTTTATTTCTGAGAATTTATGAAGAGAGGAAATAACTTGCTGGCTAGTGACTAATTATGCCCAAATTGCTCAGTGCATCAGAACTCTAAAAGCAGTCTGTTTCATAGCTAATAGTCTTGCAATTATGTCAGGTCTTTGACTGAACTCTTGATGTTGTCATTGCAGTGCTGGGGGAACTGGAGTGCTTCTGAATGTGGATCGAGTAGCAGAGCAACTGGAGGAGATGGGTTATCAAGGGATTCAGGTGCGAGGGCTGGCAGACTCTGGCTGGTTCCTGGATAATAAACAGTACCGCAGAACTGATTGTATTGATACCATAACCTGTGCCCCAACAGAAGCAATTAGGAGAGGAATCAGGTACAGTAAAATATTCTCAACTACCCTTCCCCAAGAGCTAAGGATGAAGAGAAATCCTGAGGCAGAGCTCTGCCACTCCTCCTGTTTCCTTGCACCCTTTTTGTATTTCTAAGATCCCTATCGCATGCCTCACCCTTTGTGGATGAGCTTCTACTTCTAAAGAAAAGAACCATCATTTCAAAGGCATGCTAATGAGATTGTGTGACATGGCAGACACCTTCCTGAGTACACATTGATGTGACCTGGCAGACACAGGGAAGAATGGTGTTACTAATAAATTGAAATTGCCATCTCTCTAATGCTCCCATCACCAAGGATCTGGTTGTGATGGGAAAAGTGCTATCTGAGCAGTCAGTCCACCTCCAAAACAGAGAGAATTGTTGTCTAATGAAATCGCATTGTTTAATAAATCCTTCTTGTTTATAAGTCATGTGTGATTAAAAAGTACTGTTCACACCTGCTTGCCTTCCAGCTGATTTAAGAAAGGCTTGCTCTGGTCTTCTGTGCAGGGTTTTGTGTGCTCATTGCTTCATTCGGGTACAGCGGACTCTCCAGCTGCAATCAGCAAATGCCCCAGTGTTCTGGTGAATCGGAGACAGTCCAAGCAGAATGAGACTGTGTGGCACTAACCCCACCATTGCTGTGTCTTTTAGATACTGGAATGGCGTTGTTCCTGAACGCTGCAAACTGCAGTTTAAAGAGGGAGAGGAATGGAATTGCTTTTTTGGCTATAAAATTTATCCCACTCTTCGATGTAAGTGCAAAAAGAAAAGCCTGCCTAAGCAGTTCCTTCATTACTGCTGCTAACCTGATGAAGACTCTCTCCAATTCCTTTTCCCTCCAGGTCCAGTATTTGTGGTGCAATGGCTTTTTGATGAGGCCCAGCTCACTGTAGATAATGTGCACCTAACTGGACAGCCCGTCCAGGAGGGGCAATGGCTCTACATCCAGAATCTGGGCCGGGAGCTCAGAAATACCCTGAAGGATGTGACGTGAGTATTGCAGTAGGAAAAGCTGGGGTGTGTTTATTCTAAGAGAAGTCCTGCATAAGCTGGTCTGGAGGAGTTTCACATCACAGTGGCCTTCTTGATACCAATCTGATTTATTTGCCTTCTGTACCTAATCTGCATCAGGAAACATGCTCTTAATATTTTGAAACAAAATGAGGTGTTTTAAGAGACCCCGATCGTAGAATACTCTGGCAAAAGATGAAAGGATGACGTGAAACATCCTGTTTGTCTCAGAAGCTTTATGTTAGGTCAGCTATCCATGGGAGTCACTGTAGCACGTATGAACCCCTTTAAACGCACCCAACCAATAAGCTATGGAAACGTGCAACTTTCTAAAACTTCCACCCTCTTCTAGTCTATTCAGATTCTTATATCCTGCTTAGCACTGTGGTATCCTGGCATGATGCCAGCGACAGAACTTCTAGCCAGTTTCAGGACTGGGGGGAGGAAACTATGTGTGAGAAGAGTCACTTTTTTGCCTTCCCACCATATCTGTATTTCTTTCCTTTCAGTGCTAGCTTTGCTCCAGCTTGTTTATCTCATGAGATCATTACACGCAAGTAAGTGTCTCTCTTCAGAGTCCACGAAATGTCATGAGTTAGCAAGACAGGGAATATGGTACTACGCATACCCTAACCCTACTGATACAATTTGTATGGCTTGATTTTGCAGTCACTGGACAGACATCCAGGTGAAAGGAACGTCATTACCCCGTGCCCTGCACTGCTGGGACCGCAGCCTGCATGAGAGCAACAAAAATGGGAAAGCCCCTTTGAAGGGATGCCCAATCCATCTGATTGACAGCTGTCCCTGGCCCCACTGTAATCCCTCATGCCCTACCATCCGGGACCAGTTCACAGGGCAGGAGATGAATGTGATCCAGTTCCTCATGCACATGGGTTTTGATGTTCAGAAGATGGCACAGCAACAGGGTCTGGAGCCCAGTAAACTTCTGGGGATGCTGAGCAGTGGTAGCTAGAAAGGGTTCTCCACAGAGGGGCAGAATGATCAGATAAGGAGGGGGGAGCCTCCACGCTTCTCTCCCAGACTCTTTAACCGTCTCCATTCTCATGCAGATGTGCACACGCACATGTGCACTCTGGCTCTCACGCACACATGTGCACACTTAGCGTGTGTCAAGAAAACAAGTGAACAGATTCTTGCTTACACCATTGGACTGAAACTCATTACCTCTAAACTTCAGGGCTCAATCTTGGGCCATTCAGAATCTCTTTGTGCTATACAAGGTGGCCTGAAGTGGGGAGCAGCATTGAAAACCCTTCCCAAGAGCTAAAAGGCCTCTAACCCTTGCTGAGAATGTTTCACATCACAGACTTACAACATACGATGAAAAAAGCACTGGATTTTTTTTGTCCAATTAGAAGTGAAGGATTACATGACTTCCTGGAGGTCAGCAACTCTTGATGTATTATAATGTACAAACCAGGGACATGTGCTAGGAACGGACACTCTTATACTCAATTTACTTTTGTATTATTTTATAAAATGACTTTTTTATTGTTTTTAAAAAATTAAGTAAGAAATATAAAATTAATGATATTGTTTTGTAACATATTTTTTTAAATAATGAAAAAACCTTCTGCTACTATGGCAATGTGGGCATATTTATTTTAATATGTAAATGCTATTTATAAGGGCTTACCAGAGAACTGCTCACATGTCTTTGTAAAGTTGTAAATACTGCTCCTGGGGACAGGGTTTTCTTCTGATCACGTGTATGTGGTAGAGGGCAGTATTGGCTGATTATAATTATTCTTAGATTCCAATGTTTCCCTTGTAGTATGTTTGTTATTTCTGGAATGAAAAGGATGTAATGCACAGTCTAGCTACAGAATTCAGTATTCAAAATCCACAAGCCCATGGCAATGGTTAATATGGAGTCTCAATTCCAGACCATGTGCAGAAGAGAAACTCAAGTAAATAGTTTCAATATTACGTGTTTAAAAACGTGTACATTTATAGATTTTGAAGCCAGAAGGGAGCACTCTGATCATGTAGTCTGTCGTCCCGTAGAATACAGACCACAGAACTTATACAACATCATTCCTAGAGCAGACCTTTTAAAAAAAAGTTCAATCCTTATTTTAAAATGGTCAGTGATGGAGAATCCACCTTGACACTGGTGAGTTGTTCCAAGGATGTTAACTATTCTCACTCTTAAAATGTTACACCTTATTTCACTCTGTATTTGTGTAGCTTCAACTTCCAGTCACTGGATGGCGTTACACCTTTCCCTGGTCGACTATTTATTGACTGTAATCAAGCCATCTCTCAACTGTCTCGCTGTTAAGATAACTCAAGCTATGTCTACACTATAGAGTTTTTCCAGGATACCAGAGATATTCCAGAAAAACTCCACTGCGTCCAGGGAACACATCAGCTCTTCTGACATTTTTTTGTGGAAGAGCAGACATGCTCTTTCGGAAGCCCTATAAACCTTGTTTCATGAGGAAGAAGGGCTCTGCTGAAAGAGGTTTTTCTAAAATTTGGCCCAGTGTAAACATGCCAAATTTCAGAAAAGCCTCTTCCAAAAAAAAACAATTGGAAAAAGGTACGCAAATTGCGGAGCACAATCTCTGTACCTTTTTCCGAAAATGAAGTGTAGTGTAGGCATAGCCTCATGTCGTGGGCCTTGAGTTTATAGCTAGAAGGCACGTCGTCTTCTAATCCTTTAAACATTCTTGTGGCTCTTCTCTCAATCCAGTCCAATTTACCAACATGCTCCTGAAACAGTAGGCGCCAGAACTGGACACGGTATGCCAGGAGTGGTCACAGTAGTGCCAAATACAGAGGTAAAATATTCTGTCTACTCATACTCCTGTTTGTATAGAGCCATGCCTATCATTTGACTCAATGAGAACGTGCCTAAGGTCAAGGGACAATTCTGGGCCCCCATATGCTGCTCTGGTAGCACAGAAGCAATATAAAGAAATCACAAAAGGTGAGGATGAACTCCACTGGCACAAAAACAGCATCTGGCCACCCTACTCTTGATGCCATAGCAGTGTAGGGAGAGATGTTCTGGGTAGCAGGTCTCCAGGGTGCTGAGTGCTACAACGAGTCCGGGCTTCAGTGCAGACCGCACGGGGCTGCCATACATTTGAACAGCTAGGGAGACTGCACGTCTCTCCAACTAAACCACTGAAAATATGGCTCAAAGTCACCGTTCCTTCTGCTGGCCCTAAGTGGTCTCCCCTGTGACAAATGGGTGTCCCCTGATCTTCAAAAGGAGAGTAGCCTCTGTCTCTACTTTCTCTGACCTGGCATTTAGTGTGACAGCTGAAGCCAAAAATACAGACAACATAATTAGAAATATAACAAATGAATTGAGAGGTGATCTGAATAGTTACAAAAAAATCCCATTCAGGGAGACACAAGCCCATTATAATGTCAGAAATGTGATACAGAATAACAATGACACACAACATGCCTGGCTGGAGCCAGGGTAAATTTATAGAACTGGCTTTAGCAGCCGCCCTATTCGATGAATAACATCAAGAACTCTTGAAAACAAGAAGAAATGGAACAGAGTGCTTTCTCTGAACACACGCCAGACAAAACTTGAGTAACCACTCAATGGCACCAGCATACAAGACAAGTGACTAACCAGTACTGGCAAGGGGAATGATTTCAGTATTGGGCTCCTCCCCCCATGGATAGAACTTAGAGACCTATTAGCCATGAGACTAATCAAGCAAAGCCGAGTTCAATGGGCTGAAAAGAACAAAAATCCATAAAATAAACAGCCAGGCAGAATGACAATCTGCTCCAGTGACATTTCTAAAAAAAAGTTGTGATCAATAGTATAAAAATACCTGAATTATCTGACAACAGACTGGAATCCAAAGAAAGAAATTAAGGAGCCCATTGAGGAAAAGAATTCATTATTTATACTGCTTTATGTCTAAATTGGCTCTGCACAGACACCTAGTATAAGACGATCTTAGTATCTCTCACCTTTCTCTCTGACTGTCAGATGGTAGTTTAGGATACATTCCAAGAAGTCAAGCATTTCATCTCTTACTTACACAAAACAATGTTTTCTCTGTGGCTGGAGTGGTAACTTTTATTGAACTTTGTAATGTTTTCTGTCTGATTCTACCTATGCATCACCGTATAATGGTGCTAAATAACACAGTGTGTTATCTGACACCCAGTCAGCTGTGTGTGCCTCCCATACCTTTTATTTTACTTGCAAATTTTCTTTTGCAGCTCACAAACTCTGGCCTGGAATGCTGCAACTTCTTCCAGGGCCTATTAGCAAAGGGCTGTCCAGTGCTGTGCCTCAGGGATCGAAAAAAGGAATCTGCCAGAGTTTAGGAGACAGAGTCCCAAAGGAGGGACTGGAGACTGCCATCTCAGAATACTACAGCTGCCATTTGCTGTCATCTTCTATCTTCTAAATGCAACAACCAAACTGTTCTTTGGACTCCTGTGTGAGGCAGGGAAACCAGACATTTGGGATGATTTAGTAATATCCCGAGCAGGGCCAAGGCTCCACCAAAGGCCAGGGAATCCAACTTTCAACCCAAATACTCTTAAGCAGCAAGTTGAAACCTTCAGTGTTTCTTTCCAGTGCATCTAGCCTCTTGTTCCTGAATTGTCCAATGAAGCATACCACTGCCCTCTGCTGGCAAAACCTATCACCGACTTCTCTGTTGGAGAATTGTTTTATTCAGTACATCTAAGGCGCACGTGAGAACATAATGTAAGGACAGCCATATTGGGTCAGACCAAAGGTCCATCCAGCCCACAGTCCAGTCTGCTGACAGTGGCCAATGCCAGGTGCTCCAGAGGGAATGAACAGCACAGGGAATCGTTAAGTGATCCATCCCCTGTCACCCATTTCCAGCTTCTGACAGAGGCCAGGGACACCATCCCTGCCCATCCTCCATGAACGTATTTAGTTCTTTTTTGAACCCTGTTAAATTCTTGGCCTTCACACATCCTTTGTCAAGGAGTTCCATAGGTTGACTGTGCATTGGGTGAAGAAGTATTTCCTTTTGTTTTAAACCTGCTACCTATTAATTTCATTTGATGGCCCCTAATCCTTGTGTTATGGGATGAAATAAATAACTCTTCTTTTATTCACTTTCTCCACATCAGTTATGATTTTATAAACTTCTATCATATTTCCCCCCTTAGTCATCTCTTTTTCCAGCTGAAAACTCCCAGTCTTTTAACTCTCTCCTCATATAGCAGTCATTCCATACCACTAATAATTTTTGGGTACCCTTTTCTGAACCTTTTCCAATGCCAGTTGACATAAGGTGATATCTGCACACAATAGTCAATATGGAGGCATACCATGAATTGATACAGAGGCAATAAGGTATTCTCTTAGACCACATCTGCATTAAGAGATAAGGCCAAATCTATTAAGGCCAATATCTGGTTACCCAGTTTTGCAAAGTTGAAGGTCTGTGTCCCCACTGTGCACAAGAATTCAATGTAGTTCAAAGTAGCGCAACCCCATTAGGGAGACTGCCATTGACTTTGAGAGCGATATACTGAAAGTAGCAATCGCACAGTGCCTGCGCTGCTCTGCAGTCTGCGTTATGTTCCCCTTGCATCTGGGACCAAAACTGTGGAGCAGGTGGATATGGGTTCATGTAGTCAGCGTCTCATAATGTGCTTGTCTACTCTCTGTTCCCTGGCTTGAGATCAACAGGAAATAGTCTTTTCATGCCCTTTTTGACCCTGGTTGTCCGCGCATATGCCACAACAGCATGAGCATGACCCCCCTCACGGATACCATTTTGCATCAAACTATTGTGATGTTTCTGTGTACCTTGGTGTGCCTAATGGTACAGTATTTTGAGAGTTGCAAGCATGGCCCACCAGGAAGAGAACAAGGAGGAGGAATCTCCTCTGTCTTGGGATGCCATGGGTACAATGTACAGGCAAGATCTTATGTCCTCCTGACCCTCTTATCTTCCTCAGCTTGTCGATGGGCAAATTCAGAATGCAGGGGGCCATCATGCAGGACTTCTCTCCATTTTGAATATTCCTGGGCGAGTGTCTCCCAAGTGTCAATGTCAATCATAGAACACTAGAATTGGAAGGGAGCTCGAGAGGTCATCAAGACCAGTCCCCTGCCCTCACAGCAGGACCCAGTACCATCTAGACCTTCCCTGGCAGGTGTCTGTCTAATCTGCTCTTAAATATCTCAAGTGATGGAGATACCACAACCCCCCTAGGCAATTTATTCCAGTGTTTCACCACCCTGACAGACAGGAAGTTTTTCCTAGTGTCCAGCCTAACCCTCCCCTGCTGCAGTTTAAGATAATTGCTTCTTATCCTGTTCTCAGAGGCCCAGGAGAACAATTTTCTCCCTCCTCCTTGTGACACCCTTTTAGATCCCTAATATTGCACTTCTTTAAGTTATGCTTTAACAAGTCCATATAACGCTTCCTGGAAGCTGCCATCATGGACCTGCAGCCCCTGTGGGGCTGTCTCTGTGTGTTGCTCCTGTCAGCAGACACCGTCCCTGCAGCTCCCATTCGCAGGGAATAGGGAACTGCAGCCAATGGGAGCAGTGGGGTGGTGCCTGCAGGCAGGAGCAGCACGCAGCGCCACATGCCTCCCTAGGGTCTGTAGGGATGTGCTAGCCCCTCCTAGGAGCGGCACCGGGCGGGGGCAGGCAGGTAGCCTGCCTTAGCCCTGCAGTACTGAAGACCAGGAGCTGCATGAAGTAAGTGTCACCCAGCAGGAACCTGCACCACTCTGCAACCCCCTACCCCAACCCCCTCCCAAAGCCAGCACCCCAGCCCCAGGGCTGGATTACCCAATAGGCAGACTAAGCACATGCTTAGGGCACCAGCAAAGCAGGGGCACTAAAAAAAAGAGATTTTACGGTATAGTATTGTTTTTATTGTGAATTACATATGGGGGGGCACCATAATCTTTTCAGTGTTTAGGGCCTCTAAAGGTCTTAATCCAGCCCTGCCCAACCCCTGCCCACACCTGAACTCTGCCCCAGCCCAGTGAAAATGAGTGAGGGTGGGGAAGAGCAAGTGATGGAGGGAGGGAGAAAAGCGTGAGGGGGTGGGGTAGATCCTGGGTTACACTTTCATTAAAAAAGGGATCTTGTACTTAAAAAGTCTGGAGAGCGCTGCTGTCGGGTTAACCCTTTCTGCTTCTCTGAGCAAAGCCTGCAAATGCAGCTTCTTATCACCACCCCGCTTCACTTTAAGGCAGAAAATAAAAGGCATATTCCTCCGCTCCCCTACGTCTAATGCACAAAGAAAACTTCAGTGAGACAAGAACTGGTCATGAAATTCCACAGATCAAAACACCTCCATCCCAAGCCAAGAGGGCGCACTAGGTTCAGCATCCTGTAGATCGGTGAACTCCATCCTAGGGGTCAGAGACCTGCATGGGATGGTAGGAGCCATTGAATATAATGTTCCAGAGATCAGAGAGCAGCTGGAGCAAAGCACAAAACAGAATCAGATCATAATAGTGATGGAACATTTTATATAAATATTTATCTCAGCCCCTGGAAGCTGCCCCTCAGGACCCTGGTGTACAACTAACGACACTGCTACCCAATATCAAATGAAGCAAAATTAATCAGTCTCTGTTGTGCTATTGGGTTCACACCCTCCCTCCCAGCAGCTTCTGTGATATCATATACCCATTTGGTGCCACTGAATCTGCAACACCAAACTCCAGCTTCTGTGGTGTAGTGGGATCTGAGCCCCTTCCCCAGAAAGACCCTTTGCAGGGTTTGGGAATACTGACCAAAAGTCAGTGCTTAAACGACAAAACAGGCGGTAGAGGAAATGAGACTGTTAATCAGAATCCCCTGGTGTAACTCACACCAGCTCTTCATAGTTTCAGGGGACAGAGTTCATTCCATTCCAGGACTATTAATATAGCCACCTATTTATACTGCTGCATTCCTGCATCACCAAAGCAGAAAGCTACAGCTGCAGAGCTAAAATGGAATAAAATGTCAGCTCCCAAGGAGAAAGTGATCATGCTAGCAATTGAAAGAAGAGACAGTGAAGAGACAGACTAAAAGACAATCTTCACAGATCCTGCTTGGTACCACAGGGTTAGCTGATCTTCACCCAGCTCTCTGACTCCTGCAGCCTGCAGACAGAAACAGTCAAGAGAGAAAATGAAAAACTACAGAGAATGAAATGATCCGAGAAGCCACCATAAAGGCATTCTCAGGGAAGATGCTGGCAGAGGGATAGAGAACAGATTCAGGCCATTGTTCCATCACAGGAACAGGAACAGAAAATCAGAAGCTAACCTGAAAGGAAGCTGTGAGGTCTTAAACTGTTTTATTACCAGCTCTGCTGAGATGATGGAGACCTCAGGGGGGCCGTATCTGAACACAGCAGCAGTGGCATCCCCGGTGGGAGTAGCCCGTTTGCTGCAGGTGGCATTTGGATGTACTACGTTCAGCCTGGTGGCCCATCATGGGGGATTCAGTGCAGCCTATGGCGCCTTCTGCATGTTCGTCTGGTGCTTTTGTTTTGCTGTCACCATCTTTATAACAACCTGTGAATTCACTCGTCTCCACAGCTGCATGAGCATCTCCTGGGGAAATTTCACAGCTGCTTTTGCCATGCTGGCCACTCTCATGTCCATCACGGCAGCTGTGATCTACCCTCTCTATTTTGTCCAGTTTGACTGTCATCCCATCAGCTGCAAGGTGAGAGATTTCCGCATAGCAGCTAGTGTCTTCGCAGGGCTCCTGTTCATTGCTTATGTTGTGGAAGTGTTTCTAACCCGAGCCAAGCCAGGACAGGTAGCCAACTACATGGCCACAGTATCTGGCCTACTGAAAATTGTCCAGGCCTTCGTGGCCTGCATCATCTTTGGGGCACTGGTAAATGACAGTCAGTACAGCAATTACGTGGCTACCCAATGGTGTGTAGCTGTCTATAGCTTCTGCTTTGTGATGACAGTGGGAGTAGTGGCCTTCAGTGTCACAGGAAGAACTGCAATGCTGCGGTGCCCCTTTGAGCGTGTTGTGGTCATTTACACATTCATGGCCATCCTCATGTATGTGAGTGCAGCAGTGATCTGGCCTGTGTTCTGCTTTGATAGTAAATATGGGTCCCCATGGCGCCCCTACCAGTGCTCCCAGGGCAAATGCCCTTGGGACAGCCAACTGGTGATTGCTATATTTACCTATGTGAACCTAGTGCTTTATATTGTGGACTTGGCATACTCTCAGCGCATCCGCTTTGTCTCACACCCTTAAGATTCAATGCTGCTCCCACAAAGCTATCAGGGCTCAAGCAACAACACAGCACTGGGAATCAGTTGGAGACAGGGGTCATAGAAAGTAGCTGCTGGTCTAGACATACCAATAAATGAAACAGGAACCAAACTTCAAAGTTAAGTCTGGACCAGTAAATGAACAATATGTAAGGTGGTGGACAACAGATGAGTCTAAAAAGAAGAAAGGCAACAACAATCTTTCTTACCCCTCAACGTTTGCTTTGTCCCTTCTTTTTTAAGGCAGGGAATAGCATAGTATGCTGAGGATAGTACCTTTGCATCACCACCAAACATGAGTGTCTGCTGCAAGAGGGGCTTTATAGGCCACTGGATTACCAAGCCAAATAAAAAGCATGGATCGGTGAGGTCATGGGACTGCTACCAATACTGGACTCTAATGAAGAAGAGACTGTATCCGGGAAGACTGGGGAGTCAGAGACAGTAGCAGCAGCTATAGAACTAAACAAGGATTCTTCAAAATCCCAGACATTTGATATTATTAACACCATGGTGTGAAATTCATTGCTTGTAAATGTGGGAGATTCTAGCTAGACTGGGTCTGAGGGAAAAGGAAATTATGCTGATTTGAAGACAACCCCCCCCCCCCCAATTAATTACAGTGTGGAATAAGCAAGGCCTCATGCATGTGCCTGGTTGGAAAGGTTAGGGAATACTCCTAAATACCCTCTGAGCCATTATAGAAGTGAAAGTTGCTGAGTCACAGCTCTATTGCCCAGAAGTGGAGAGGGGGATGGATCCAAGGCCTTCCATCCAAATAATCACCTCCAGTTTCAGCTCCTCACTATTCACTCAAGAAGGATCTGGAGACAGCTCCATGATCATGTAAAATTTGCTCTGTAGGCCATGATATATCTGAACTGATGGCAAGAACTTACCCACCTGTAGGAAATTAAAGGAATGTTCTGTGCAAAAAGAATGGGGGCAGAGATGGACTGGTCCCACCTGACTGCTCCAAACCCATGCAGGTTACAGATGAGCTGGTTATATAGAACCAGCCTCAGTGGGGAAAAATGCTGACATCGTTAACGGAGCCAGACAACATCCTCAGGCCAGATCGCATTCCCGGGTCTCCTGACTCTGCTCCCACCTACCTCTGTCCTTTGCTTTGCCTGCCAGCTGCACAGACACCTCCCCAAACCTCCTTCCCCGTCTCTAACAGCACAGCTCAGGATTTCAGGTGTATTGCCAATGGAAACTGTTCTTCATTGAAGGGAATTCCCAGTCCAGCAAGATAGAAACCAAAGAGGTTGTTTATTCTGATACTTGTGCAGAATGTGTGCCAATATAGTAGGAAGTTGGATTAAATAAAAACTATACTTTGTCAAAAGTAACTGTGTTTTATTTCACTAATAATGTGAAATAAAGCTACCTGGTAACCTTACAATGTACACACCCACACAGACCCATACACTTTCACCTTCCCCTCCCCAGCTACAGCCTCCCCACCTTTCCCAACAAAAATACACCATCAGATACACATCTTCCACCCCCATTACTCCACCTCACCTCCCCAGATTTCCCCATATATGTCTACTCCTCCCCCAAACACAGACTTCCACGCACGCTTCCCCTCCTCCCAGGAAAGCAAAGCTATTGGCTTATTTGCAATGTATAAAGTGTGCCCTATCTAACATGGATCAGGATGGGTGTACAAAACCTAATAGAGTCAAGTCCCCTCAGCACCATGGTCTGCACCCAGGGCTCTAACAATCCCAGCTGTTCTCCCTCAGGAGAAGGTGCAATACAGAAGGAAGGAACCATTTCCCAATGTCTCAATATAAATCATGCCGGTTGGGCAGCTGAGGAAAATTGCGCAGGAGATAGAGCAACAGTGTCACAGAGTTTCTCTCTCCAGGTTAGAAGCAACCATTTTGGCAAGGAACCTCAGGAACACTTCTTAAGCCCAAGACACAGAGCTGCTCCCACAGGGACACAAGGAAATGCATGAAAGACTTTTCTCAAGAGGGTTTCACCAGATATGGGAGCAAGAGACAAATGCTTTCCAGGTCTTTTCTTCCTGCCCAGAGTCCCAGCTTGGACAGGAACTCTAGGAAGGCATCCAGGTACAGGAAGATAGACAGTTCAAAGGATGATAGTAGCATAAAGAGACCAAATGTATGTAGCATGGGGCTAGATGACTAGGGGTGTTTCATGGATTGCATTAATAGAAGACTGAATTTTGAAGTGCATTTATCTCAATTAAACATGGACAAATGTAGTCATAGCACAAAACAGCTCAAAGAAATATTCAATTGATATTATTTATTTGTTACCTCTAATCTCCACCCACATAAAAAAGTGATCTACACCCCATCTACTGTGGTTTCTACCAAAAGTAAGTATGTTTCTTTTGTTATTATATAGTGAAAAAAGTGCAAATGAAAAACGGACTGTCTCTTTAAGACAACATGTCTTTGAGGAATCTGTAGTGGATATAAATGGCCTGGCAGGAGCCCAGGGAATTGGTCACCAGTGACAGGTGTCGAGCAAACAGGAGCGGTTTATTGCTAGAGATGACACTGCTAAGTTCTGTGAGCAGTGGAGTCTGATTGCAAAGGTGCAGACTTCCCCAGTTCCTGGGAGGTGCCCCCCTGCTCCACCTCAGGCCCTGCCCCCCACTCCACTCTTCCCCCAAGTTCCCCCCCATCTCTGCTCCTCTGTCCCCCCAGTGCCTCCTGAATGCTTCTGAACAGCTGATCAGTAGCAGGCAGGAGGCACTGGGAGTGGAGGGGGCGGAGCTGGTTACCAGGGCCCACCAGCAGGCAGTACGGCTGTGGGGAAAGGGGGAGAAGCTGATCTATGGGGCTGCCAGTGGATGCTGAGCACCCACCCTGGTTAAATCTCGCTGCTTGCCTGTATTTTTGTTGGTTGCCTTTTTTGCTTTGAGGGTTCTGTAGCATTCTGAACTAGCTACCTGGGACGTGGGAAAAATCTGCCAAGGATACAAAATGACTTGCGTTATGTGAGATGAGGTCTTGTCTACCCTACAAGAGTTTTGCCAGTAGAGCTCTATTAGCAGAGCCCCTTCCTGTAAACATAGGCTTTGTCTACACTTCTAAAATTAAGCACGGCTACAGCAGAAGTGCTGGAGGGAGCTCTCACAGCACTCTATGTAGACAACCTCCAGGAGCAGCTAACAGCACTGAGAGCCTGTTTACACTAACATATTACAGCCCTGGAACTTGCTGTGCTGGGGGAAGGATGTTTTTTCACATCCTTAAGACAGAAAGGTGCAGTGCAGTAGAGTGGGAGTATAGACTTAGCCATAGCATATCCTGGCAAGTAGGGATGTTAGTGTGCAGCTGTTTACACGATTAACAGATCAGCCTGGGCTCATCAGTTAATCCTAGTGGTTATACACACTCCCCCCTTGCTGTCTCTGTATCAGAGGCAACAAGCGGGGGAGGCGGAAGCCAGTGCCTGGGGAATCAGCTTCTAAGCCGGCTCCCTGTGCATAACAGCTCCCACCGAGCCGCCTGCCTCCCCTGCTGCCTCCCACAGAGGCAGCAGGAAAAGGGGGCAGGCGGGAGCCAGCACACACAGGGAGCTGGCTTCAAGCTGGTTCCCCGCATGTACCAACTCTCGCTGAGCCGCCTGCCCCCTGTGCACTGCTGCCTCTGTATCAGAGGCAGCAACCAGAGAGGGGCAGGCAGGAGCCGGTATGCATGGGGAGCCAGCATCCGTGGAGCCGCCTGCCTCCCCCTGCTGACCCACACAGAGGCAGCAGCATGGAGGGGCAGGCAGAAGCTGGAACTCAGAGGGAGCCTCCCCACAAGCACTGGCTCCTGTAGAGCCGCCTTCCCCTCCCCACACACACACTAAGGATGTTAAAATGTGGTTAATTGGCTAGTCGACTAGTCGATAGGCACGTCAGCATTCCTCCTTTGAAATCCCGCTGGAGCTCTTGTACATTTCAAAGGAGGAATGCGGAACTCCGTGTACAGCCCAGGGCCAGCGGGAAGTGCCTGCTTTGAAATGCATGAGAGTCCCCAGTGGGTACCAGTCCCTACGCTGGTAGGGTCAGGAAAATCAGATAGAAATGAATGTCCCAATGCATCCGTGTGTGGGGATAGCTGGGGTGAGAAAACCCCGCGCTCCTCATCGTTATCAGCTGATAACTCAGTAGCTGAAGACGTGTTTTTGGATCATGATGAATAAGATGGTTTGTCAGTGCTTAAGAATGGAGAGTTAAAAGTTGAAGAGACCGCTAGGTCTCTCTGATGCCGGTAGGTAATGGTAGGAGTGAAAGGGGCCGAGGCTACTGTTGTTACAAGCGTGCCAGTGCCTGTGATAAGCTAGAAGCAGAGCACGAAGTGTGAGAAGTTGCTGTGGTCAGCAAAGGCGGGCTGGTGCCAATCGGCTGCCCTGTCAGCTGTTGCGGTGCCATGGTAACCGCTTTCAACGCCCTTATCTCAGTCGCAGTGATGGTCGGCGCCGTGCTTGATGCCGAGTTCTGTGAGGCAGGCACTGTGTGACCTCTAGCCTCCGGATGGGCGCCGTGTGAGGCGTGTCTGTGGTGAGCTTAGTCAGCACCAGAGGTGCCCGGCTTATCATATGTGCTGAGGCGTGACCTGTCAGTTTTTGCTGTCTGCCATTTAGGCGAGGGCGTATCTTGTGGGAGTGAAGTGGCCTGTTTCTTTGGGGATTCGAATGGTTTGTCCCCTTTGTTCTGCTGACAGCCCGGGTCTGAGGAAGGGTGTTTGCCCTTCTCTGTCATAATCATTTTTAAGCAGAGGTCTCTGTCTCTCCACAACCGCACCTTAAGTTGAGCATGGGAGTCCCCGAGGCAGTTGACACATTTATCGTGGCCGTCTGACACCGGCGTTGAGTGGTTGCACTTGTGCAGCATTTAAACCTGGGTGAGCCCATTGCTCCGGGTGATGTTAAAGTGGCAAGAGAAGCCAACTGAGGTGAACAGAGGGGTTGTTTGTTTGTGGGTTTTTTGTTTGTTTAAGAACCTAAAAACAACTAGGGAGAAGAACTTGGAGTTAACGAATCTGTCTATGTCTAAGAACCAATGAGGATCGAAGAGCACTGCGGAGGTCCGTCTGGAGCTGGGGACGGTGTAAAGGAACCGAAGGGAGGTGGCTGTGCATGCACGATGGGGCTGGGGGGAGCCACGCATGTGTCGCCCCAATGCACTACTATGAAGAATCCGCTCGGCGGCGCTGGGACGCACCTACACCTACTGTGGAGCACCCCCAGGGATGTGTCTCTCTCAAAGAAGGGATTTTCCTGAAAGAGAGGAACAGACGGAGGACACACATAAGCCAGGTCTACACTAGACCTGGAAGGTTGGCTTAAGGTATGCAACTCCAGTAGCTGGCATCAGCTTACCTTAAGCCGAGCTTGGCAGGATCCACCCAGCGGGAGGCCAATGGGAAAAAATGCTGCTGTCAGCTTCCCTTACTCCTTGTAACCATGGGAGCTGATACGTTATAGACACCAAACAGAGCTGTCCTCAGTGTTCAATTTAGCAGGTCTATACTAGACCCGCTAAATCAAATGCCAGAACATTGACCTCTGGCACAGCAAGTGAAGACTTGCCCATAGAGAATCTCCATTAAAAGCTACTCCCCTGAGAGAGGTCTCTGTCCAATCCATGTGCTCCTCCACATAGTGCTCTATGACCTTTTTAATTACAAGTGCCAAGCAATCGGGTTCCATTTTGGCTTAGGTGGAGCCCATCCTTCCTGCATAGGCTCCCCCTTCACCAAAAGTTTCCCCAGTTCCTAATAAATCTACGATTAGACAAGATATCCAGTTATAATTTTGGCAGAGATATGAAATTTCACCCTTCAGAGTTTGAAACACTCTCTAAATATAATTGTAAGGTCTCTGTTTAATCAGGGGTGTAGTTCTGATTTTAAGTGCAGATACTGTGCCCACACTAATGTGACCTCTCCCTTTCAGCCCCTTACAGCATATTTCTGTATAAAATGGCCTTGTATTGGAGGAGACAGAGTATTCCACATCTGCCAAATGTGAAGTTCTTACACCTTCCTCTAGTGCAGAGATTCTCAAACTGAGGCAGGCCGCCGTCGAGGGAGTGGGGTGCAGAATACATTCTGTGAAGGAGTGAGATGCTTTACAAGGAAAAACACTTTACTGGGCACATTTTACCCACACCAGCGAATAACTAGCAAAGCTGATTCCTCTAGACATCTCAGACCCTCACATGATGCTGAGCGTTTGACTCTAGATCAGCATTTCCCAAACTATGGGCCACGGCAAAAATATACCAGGCCTCAGTGGGGCTGCCGGGGTGTTCCAGGCTCCAAGCATGCCCATGCGCGCCGCGTCCCCAAGTCCCGGCCCGGGCTGGATGGAGGATGCAGCCGGGAGTTCCGGCCTCCCAGCGTGCCCGTGCACGCCACGTCCCCAAGCCCTGGCCTGGGCTGGATGGAGGATGCAGCCGGGAGTTCCGGCCTCCCAGCGTGCCCCTGCACGCCACGTCCCCAAGTCCCGGCCCGGGCTGGATGGAGGATGCAGCCGGGAGTTCCAGCCTCCCAGCGTGCCCGTGCACGCCACGTCCCCAAGCCCCGGCCCGGGCTGGATGGAGGATGCGGCAGAGAGTTCCAGCCTCCCAGCGTGCCCGTGCACGCCGCATCCCCAAGCCCTGGCCCGGGCTGGATGAAGGATACAGCCGGGAGTTCCGGCCTCCCAGCGTGCCCGTGCACGCCGCGTCCCCAAGCCCTGGCCCGGGCTGGATGGAGGATGCGGCAGGGAGTTCCAGCCTCCCAGCGTGCCCGTGCACGCCACGTCCCCAAGCCCTGGCCCGGGCTGGATGAAGGATACAGCCGGGAGTTCCGGCCTCCCAGCGTGCCCGTGTGCGCCGCGTCCCCAAGCCCTGGCCCGGGCTGGACGGAGGATGCAGCCAGGGTTGCTGGACGGCGGTGGTCTCCATGGGTGAGTGGTGGACTACTTCTTATGGGAATTCAGTGGCTCCTCCAGGGGGCGGGCTCTCTGTAGGGGCAGCACAGTGCTTTGGCAGTGCCGGGGAGCGCAGGCCACCTGGCAAGGGCAGCAGGAAAGGGCTTCATCTCCCCGGAAGCACGTGTATTTTCATGCAGCCAAGCCTGTGTCATTGGTTTTCCTGTCACGTGATACAGCAGCCTCAGCTTGTTTCTGCACAGTGGGACAACATGCATGTCCTCTTAGGTTAACTGCTTAAGTTTTCTTTATTTATTTTCAATAACATACCCTCTCATTTTCATCTTCAATATGGATAAATGGCTGAAGAATGTGACTGGAAATACAACTAAAAAATGTTTGAATGATGTGCAGCCTAGTACCAGTGTGCAGCCTAGTACAAGTGAGAATAAGAAGATAAAAACTCCTTGGACCTGAAATTATTCTGATGAGTATTTGAAATTTGGTTTTGTAAGTGTTGGTAGTGATAATCACTTGCCATCATGCCTATAATCTGTCACACAGAACTATCCAACGAGTGCATGAAACCATCAAAACTGAAACGCCATTTGGAATGCAAACACCCAGAATACGCAAGTAAGCCCATAGATTTTTTCATAAATAAGAGAAATGAATTAGCTTTTGCTAAAAAAAGCATGAAAAGTGCACTTTCCATGGGCTCTTCAAATTAAAACTTTGTGTTGGCTTCATATGAAGTTTCAAAACTAATAGCCGAGACAGGTTACCCGCATACTGTTGGTGAAAGGTTAATACTTCCTGCATTGCATATTATTACATCCCGTATTTATGGAGGAAAAAAGGGAAATCAGTTGGGTTCTCTGTCTTTATCCAACAATACAGTCAAACGTAGAATTGAAGAAATGGCGAAAAATATTGAAGAAACGCTCATTCATCGAATACAGAATAGTCAGTTTTTTGCATTACAAGTGGATGAAAGCACTGATATAGCTGATGCTGCCAATTTGATGTGTTTTGTTAGATATGATTATGAAAGCTCCATTCAAGAAGATCTCTTATTTTGTAAACCACTTCCAACAAGAACAACGGCTGCCGAAATTTTTAAGCTAATCAATGATTTTATTATTTAAAGCGACATTGACTGGAAAAAGTGTGTTGGACTGAGCAGTGATGGGGCTCGAGCAATGGCAGGGTCTTGCACTGGGCTTGTCCCGTGGATTCGAGCTGTAGTGCCTGACTGTGTATGGGTGCACTGTACATAAGAACATAAGAACATAAGAACGGCCGTACCGGGTCAGACCAAAGGTCCATCTAGCCCAGTATCCTGTCTGCCGACAGTGGCCAGCACCAGGTGCCCCAGAGGGTGGACCAAGACAATGATCAAGCGATTTGTCTCCTGCCATCCCTCTCCAGCCTCTGTCAAACAGAGGCCAAGGACACCATTTTATCCCCTGGCTAATAGCCTTTTATAGACCTAACCTCCATGAAATTATCTAGCTTATCTTTAAACTCTGTTATATTCCTAGACTTCACAGCCACCTCTGGCAAGGAGTTCCACATGCTGACTACACGCTGTGTGAAGAAGAACTTTCTTTTATTAGTTTTAAACCTGCTACCCATTAATTTCATTTGGTGTCCTCTAGTTCTTCTATTTAGGGAACTAATAAATAACTTTTCTTTATCGGCCCTCTCCACACCACTCATGATTTTATACACCTCTATCATATCCCCTCAGTCTCCTCTTTTCTAAACTGAAAAGTCCCAGTCGCTTTAACCTCTCCTCATACGGGACCCGTTCCAAACCCCTAATCATTTTAGTTGCCCTTTCTGAACCCTTTCCAAGGCCAAAATATCTTTTTGAGGTGAGGAGACCACATCTGTACACAGTATTCAAGATGTGGGCGTACCATAGTTTTATACAGGGGCAGTAAGATATTCTGGGTCTTATTTTCTATCCCTTTCTTAATAATACCTAGCATCCTATTTGCCTTTTTGACCGCCACACACTGTGTGGAAGTTTTCAGAGAACTGTCCACGATAACTCCAAGATCTCTTTCCTGATTTGTCGTAGCTAAATTAGCCCCATCATACTGTACGTATAGTTGGGGTTATTTTTCCCGATGTGCATTACTTTACACTTATCCACATTAAATTTCATTTGCCATTTTGTTGCCCAATCACTCAGTTTGGTGAGATCTTCTTGGAGTCCCTTACAGTCTGCTTCTGTCTTGACTATCCTAAACAGTTTGGTATCATCCGCAAAACTTTACTACCTCACTGCTTACCCCTTTCTCCAGATCATTTATGAATAAGTTGAACAGGATTGGTCCTAGGACTGACCCTTGGGGACACCACTAGTTACCCCTCTCCATTCTGAAAATTTACCATTTATTCCTACCCTTTGTTTCCTGTCTTTTAACCAGTTCTCAGTCCAAGAAAGGACCTTCCCTCTTATCCCATGGCCATGTAATTTACACAAGAGCCTTTGGTGAGGGACCTTGTCAAAGGCTTTCTGGAAATCTAAGTATACTATATCTACTGGATCCCCCTTGTCCGCATGTTTGTTAACCCCTTCAAAGAACTCTAATAGATTAGTAAGACAGGATTTCCCTTTACAGAACCCAAGTTGACTTTTGTCCAACAAATTATGTTCTTCTACATGCTTCACAATTTTATTCTTTACTATTGTTTCGACTAATTTGCCCGGTACTGAAGTTAGACTTACCGGTCTGTAATTGCCCGGATCGCCTCTAGAGCCCTTTTTAAATATTGGTGTCACGTTGGCTACCTTCCAGTCATTAGGTACGGAAGCCGATTTAAGGGATAGGTTACAAACTATCCTGTAGTATTCACAGAGAGGCACTAGCTGTGAAAACTATGACATCACTTTTGAGTTCCACTCTTCAACAATGTGTGAAGTTTATAAATTATATAAAATCTCGTCCTTTGAATTCCAGAATCTTTACTGCTTTGTGCAACGAATTAGGAAGTGAACATGAGCATCTCTTACTACACTGTGAGATTCGATGGCTGTCGAAAGGAAACATTTTGAAAAGATGTTATATTTACATTTAAAGACAGGTTTCATGAATTTGATTGGTTAACAATGGTGGCTTACTTATGTGACATATTTTGTCTTTTAAATGATTTAAGTTTGAATTTACAAGGCACTAAAATTAATATTTTCAAAGTTCACGACGAAAAGGTTGAGGCAACAATTAAAAAAACTTCGTTTATGGGCACAGTGAGTTAACAAGAGAAACTTTAAGTCTTTTTGTACTTTAATTGAATTACAAGAAAAATATGCTGAAACTAATATCTCAGATGCAATTTCTGCAGCAATCCAAGAACACCTCTTGGGGCTAACATCAAGTTTAAATGAATATTTTCCTCCAATTGACGCCAGTAAAATGTGGATTAAGAACCCGTTTACTGTTGACACCGAAAATGAAGAAATACTACAATTGAGTGCATCAGAAGTGGATTCATTAACTGAACTTTCCTATGACTCTGCCTTAAAAGAGAACTTTGATAAACTCTCCTTGATTGATTTTTGGTTGAGCTGTAGAAATGAATATTCACATTTATCTGAGAAAGCAGTCAAATTCGTAATGCCTTTCGTCACGACATAGAAGTGTGAAACTAGTTTCTCATCTTTGGTTTTCTTCAAAAATAAATATAGAAATAGATTGAATGTTGAACCAGATTTGAGGATAAAACTTTCTTCTTTTGCTTCTGACATAAAGTTGCTATGTGATGCAAAACGACATCACCCTTCCCATTAGTTCTCTTTTTAGTTATTTAAAAGCTATAAAGTGCACACACATGACTTATATTCAACTAATTCAATTATAAATAAACAAACTTTACAACTGTTAAAATTCTGCTGGTTAAATTGTAATTAAGATTTATGTTATGTACTGTTATTATTGTGAATAAATAATACACAGTGAAAATGTATTCATTTTTCATTCTTTTTTTTAATATGCATTTATATTTTTGGGCTGCAAAAAACAGTACTAAAAAAAATGGGTTCCAACTAAAGTAAAAAGTTTGGAAAACCCTGGTCTAGCCAGCTTTCTATCCATCTTACAGTCCACTTATCCAATCCATATTCCCTTAACTTTCTGGCAAGAATATTGTGGGTGACCGTATCAAAAGTTTTGCTAAAGCTGGCACTGATGGCTTTGGGAGGACCAGAAACTTATTTGCATGTTCATCATTTGCTTAATGAATATGCAAATATGCAAATAAATGTTACCGGTCCTCCAAAAGCTTCTTAATGGATTTACTGGTCCCCGTGTCAAAAAGTTTGGGAATCCCTGCTCTAGATGGTGCAGTGTATTTGGACAGATACCTGTTACGCTTGCACGGCATTATACAAAATTGTTGATATGTTCATGTTAATCCAAAACAGTGCACATATTTCAGTCTACGCATCAACCACAAGAGCAGATTTGCTTTTGCTCTCATTACAATGGAGTGCTGGCTCTGTTTGAATTAATGCCAGGCAGGTGAAAAAGGCTGGCTGGGGGCATGTCCCTACCCAGGATTTTCCCAGCCCTGAGCCTCCTGGCCCTCAGACACTCTTTAGTGACAGTGGGGGAGCTGAAGCTCTCCCCCATTTGTACGTCCCAGGGACATGCACCGCTCTCCCAGCTGTGCCTGCTGGAGCTGCAACAGCCATGGAAAAGTGCTTCTTGCCTGGCCCCTATGCTGCGGTGGTGAGAGAAGGCTGAGACAATCCTCTCGCCCTGGGGCAGCCGGCACCCTGAGCACTTCATCCCCAGCCCCATCTCAGAGCAATGATTTAAATGAAGCATGGATATTTTCATTTTCCAAAAAACAAAAATTAAGGATCCAAGCAATGCTGGGTAAATCTTCTTGTATTTTCTATTGGACCAAATTCTGAAGAAGAGCTCTGGGTAAGCTCGAAAGCTTCTCTTACCAACAGAGGTGGTTCAATAAAAGATATTACCTCACCCACCTTGTCTTCGTGATAATCTCTCTCTATATATAAAAAATCTTTTCCTGAGGGATGATAGTGTGACCCGTCACCCCTTGCCCCTCAGCTGCCCAGCCTCCTCCTTCCCTCTCTTTCTCCCTTCCGGGTGCTGGGGGACACAGGAGCTGCACAGCCTCCTCCTTCCCCCCTCCCTGGTGCTCTGAGGGAGGGGCTGGGGTCGCACGGCCTCCTCCCTCCCCAGTGTTGAGGGGAGGTGGCCAAAAGCCCCACAGCCTCCCCCTTCCCTGGTGCTGGGGGGGGGGGAACTCCTTGGCTTCCTTCTCCCCAGTGCTCTTGGGAGGCAGGAGGGGAGTTGGAGAGAATAGCAAGCAAGGGGTGCAGCCCCTTAGTAACTCCAGAAAGGAAATGAGTAAAGAAATACAAATGGGAATTAACACAATCCTTCACACCTGCTGTGCCTCTTAAATCCTTTTCCCCCTTTGAAAGGCAGGTTGCTTGATCCCGGAGAGATGCCACATTCCTTTCAATCTTGTTGCAGCAGATAAAATGGAATGTTTGGATTCAATAGCTAGAAAAAGGCCACTTCAGTGTCAGGTCTACCTCAAGGTCACAACTCTGTTGCAGAGAGACAAGGACAGAATCCATCCGCTTTTGTTTATTATGTCCCAGTTGTTAATGAATTACAGTCCTATAGCTTAAGGACCATGCTGTCTGGAGCAAAGATAATGTTTGTTCAGTTCTTGGTTTCTCCCACTCCAACTGCATAGAGAGAAAACATTCAGGGCTTGTCTCCACTATACGGTGGATCGGGAGGGGGGGGGAGGGGAGGTACAGCAAAGGTGGGGGTAGCAAAGACTAAGCCTCTTTCTCCTGCTCATGCAAGGGAAGAACGCCACCAAGCTAGGGCCTGGATCAGAACTCCACTGAAGAGATAGGTTTTTCTCTTTTTCGCCTACCTTGGTCTTTGTGCAGAGCCTCTGTGGTGGAAATCATTTCCTTATTATGTTTAAGGTTTACCATGACTCAGTTTCCACACAAGAATTTATTTATTAGTCCAAAGGCCACTTGATGTTGGTTCTGTCAAAAATACCAATACAAGCAAACACACATGTATTCAATATCCTAACAACAATCAAGCTCAAGAAATATACCTTCCCTTCAAGGCAGGATTCTGGAGGGTAAGAAAAAGCTCTGACAAAGAACACCTCTAAAACAATTTGCCTTTATATACACTATAATAAACAAGTGGTGGTTATCAGACCCTAGCTCAGGGTTGGGGAACCTATTTTCTATCTAGGACCATTGACCTAAAGAAAAAAAAACAGTCGAGGGCCACAAACAGCCCCGTGAGGGTGGGATGGTGGGACCAGAAATGCGGGCTTCAGGATGTGGGAGGGAGCTGGGGCAGAGGATTGGGGTATGGGATAGGGATGTAATAGTATACTCAATTAACCAATAAGCAAAAGCTTATCAGTTCATGCTATAGACTACACACATTTCTCCCCTTCCCCCCTTGCCAGTTAATTTTTTAGCAGACTGGCCAGCAGCCTGGCTCAGTCCCAGCTTGTGCCAGATCTGGGACCTACCCCCTCCGTGGCTCTGCATTTGAAGTATATTAGGAGCCAGGCGGGCAGGCAGCCCAGTTCACTTCTGGCTCATGCTGTGTCCGGGAGCTCAGACACCGCCCCACAGACAGGGATTGCTTCCACTCTGCACTGCTGCCTCTGTTTCAGAGTCAGTAGCGTGGGGCGACAGGTAGCCAGTCCGCAAGGGGAGCTGGTTTTTAAACTGGCTCCCCTCCTGGACCAGCTCCTGTCTGGCACCCCGCGTTAGCTCAGAGTGGTAGGGGGCTTCTTGGGAATGGGGCTGGAGTGCACTGGCTACTGGCCCGACCCCCGGGGACTATAGAATAGTCAAGTAAACAATAAGAATTAATTAGATTAATTGACTATTCAATTAACTGATATTTAACATCCCTAGTATGGGAGGGGATGAGGGCTCCAGCTGGGGATGTGGGCTTGGGATAAGGGATTTGGGTGCAAGAAGGGATTTTGGGCTAAGGCCAAGTGGTCTCAGGGATGCCTACTGTGTACGATAGTGACAGAGATGCAGCCGTGTTAGTCTGGTCTAGCTGAAACAAAAGACAGAACTATGTAGCACTTAAAGACTAACAAGTTGGTTTATTAGGTGATGAGCTTTCATGGGCCAGACCCACTTCCTCAGATCAATTTGTGGAAGAAAATTGGCACAACCATATATACCAAAGTGATACAATCAAAAAAATGAACACATATGAAACTGACAAATCAAATTTTAGAACAGAGTGGGGGGTGCTTAAATTTGACACTTTATGTATGGGTCTCAACAAAGATTCTAATTATCTCACCCATTACAAAGATAGCTTCCCCTAATATCACCCCTAATGTCATTACCTCACAGACACTAACCCTCCCCCCTCACCCCCACTCTGTTCTAAAATTTGATTTGTCAATTTCATGTGTGTTCCTTTTTTTGATTGTATCTCTTTGGTAAATATGGTTGTGCCAATTTTCTTCCACAAATTGATCTGAGGAAGTGGGTCTGGCCCACGAAAGCTCATCACCTAATAAACCATCTTGTTAGTCTTTAAAGTGCTACATAGTTCTGTCTTTGGTTTCTACTGTGTACCATGTCCCTTTTGCCCAAGCCAGATAATATTAATAGCAGGCCCCATTTTCAAGCTTTTTCTTTTCTAATTTTACCATCTATTTCCTTCCCAATCACTGAACTAAGCATCTCTTTGTAAACAAACCATATATAAGCAATTATTTACCGCACTTCCTGGTGCCCAATTAACCATGTTTTCTTTATTCTCATTAGCTTAACCTAAACATTAAATAACACATGAACTATTCTATTTCATTATTTCATTCTATTTATTCACATGCTGTAGATCTAACCCTCGTGCTAATACAGGCTAGGCCTATAGTCCTACACTTTGCCTTCTCAAATGAATGTGAAATTAGTGCCACTGATTTCCAGGGATGGCCTCAATTGTGCTAAGCAGCTGTCACTTGTCACAGCCCCCAGTTTCAATGGTGAAGTTGCCCAGCTGAGCCTATTAGGAAGGATGGGCTTCATCGGCACAGGCAGCATTGACAGAGTCCAAATCTCTATGGTCTTGGCTGACTCGAGAGCTCCCCCTCCCCTTCCCCCTGCCAAAGCAGTCCATGGCAGATCTGTGCCAGACTTAAAGGAGTTGACTACAGGTGCCCCAAGCAGGGCTTGAAGGCAATCCCCATCTTTCTCCAGTGCTCAGATGAAAACTGCTGATGTATCTGCCTCCTCTATGCATTACACTTGACTTGAAGGTATATGACAAAGTAAATGTGGTCCATCTATGTCAGCTGCACTGAGTTCAGAGCTGTTAAGTAGCCTTCCTTCTCTTTTCTATGCTACATACATACCGAGGTAAGAGAAGAAAAACTGATCGGTTGAGAGAAGAGTTGGAGCAATAGAGAACAAAGCATCAAAAGAGGCATTGAGGGACACTACTAAGTCATCTGGCACTGAAATGATGGAGTAGGCACCAATGTGCTGAGTAGTGTTAGAGCTGCCTAATAACATCTGTGGTACCAAAAGAGCCTGTCTCAGGCACTGGTGTGCTGAGAACAATGCTGGGGCCTGAGCACCACTGAACTGTCCTACAGAAGCACCAACATGCAGAGGAAAGCATCAATTCATGAAAAAAGAACAGACATCAAAGTGTGAAAACAGTGCAGAGCACCACAATAGTGACATCAGAAACACCATACACTGAATCAAGGCATTTTCCAAATTAACTACAAACATCACCCAAACATTTCATATTGAGAGGAGTAACCCAGCATTAATGCAACAAAGATTAATTTATAATTAATGTATAAATAGCAGATTAACTAAAAGATGGATAATAGAGGCTTTTACAGCTACATACAGCCAGTGTTCCCTCTAATATTTTCCATCCCTGTGTAGAATAAATGTTATGTGCACCACCAGTAGAAACACGTTACCAGCTGTGGGTGCTCTGCTAATTAGCTAGGCAGCATCTGAATCTCTCATAGGTGGTTATCCGCGCTCTCAGCTTCCAGAGAAGCTGGCAAGCAGCACATCTTTTACAGACTTTTGTCCCTAGATAGTCAGTGAACTAGACAAAGTAGATTTTTCCAACATTGTCAGTAAAGAAGAATCCAAAATGTCCATTACTGTCTAAAATACACTTTACACCTTTTAAATATTCAACTCATATTAAAAGTCCATCTCCATGTTTAATCTAAAATTAAATTAAAAATTTGTTGTTAATTTCCAGGAGGTCCCCAACATGATTTGTGGATAGTCAGTTCCAGCAGATCCAGCCCTGAGGTACAGTTATTCCTTTTAGTACATTGCAAAATCTCCACAGTATAGCTCTGACATATCAGTATCAAGGATTTGATGTATTTAAGGCTCTGAGATCAGATCTGGTTCACATCTGATCTGTCATGGGGAGAATTTTGTAAATAGATAAGTCAAATTAAGGTTAAAACATGATTTTCTCTCCAAATTGTTTTGTGAAATCTGGGCTGGAGGAAATGTGCTTCATATGACTGGAAGACAGGACAGTGTGTAGAAAGAATTAACAGGTTTTCTAACACATACAATTTCTTCATCTGTTTCCTTTACAAAGGTCTCACCTTTCATCGTGTAGTCACATTCTAAAAAACTGACAGCTGAGTAAAAAGATTCCACTAGATTAAAATATTCCTGGAATGTGGAGCATGAACACATGGAGCTGACTCCTAAATTGCCTCTGCTCAATCCAGAAAACCACCACAATGTGCTGGAACATTCCTAGCTGTTTTCAGCCCTCTGCTGACTAACTGCAAATCTCCACAGCCAATTTCTACTCATCCTGGAGAAACTCCCAGAGATAGGGCAAATTTAGTGGGAGACTTTCAAAAGAGCTCATTTCCTCTGGATGCCTAGAGGAGTGCTGAGTTCTTCTGAAAATCTGACTCTGTTTCTGTGAAATAACATCCAGATTCCAACCCTACACTTCTCTCCTATTTCAACATATGCACAGTCCCCCGCAACACAAAAGCCACAGGCCAGGAAGTGAGAAAGTCCTAGACCAAGAGATAGTCATGTAGTTTTATAAGATGCTGTAATTAACAGGACTTGATGTACACAATCAAGCCACTATTTGGAGCAAACACAAAAACAGCTTAATCACAATGGTTCCCTTCATCCATGTGAGTCCAACGTGATGTTATGGACTAGGGCAGAGGTGGGGAATCTTTTTTGAGTCAGGAGCCGCTGACCTACAAAATAATCAGTCGAGGGCTGCACACAAGTGAGAAGCCCCTGACCGAGAAGGAAAAAGACACTCCTCACATTCCCTTCGCACACCAGAGCCTAGGGGGGCCCAGGCTAGTAGATTTTGTGTGCTCCAGCCCTGTGGGTGGGTGGCAGGGGGTGCTGGAATACCAGTGCAGGCTCCTTAAGGAGGGGGATCCTAAGCCTCGGGGGCCAGATCCAGGCAAGCTGGGGGCTGCATCCGGCCCCCAGGCCTGAGGTTCCCCACCCCTGGACTAGGGGTTCTCAACCTTTTCCTTTTTGAGGTCCTCCGAACATGCCATAAAAACTCCATGGCTCACCTGCGCCATAACTGCCTGTGTATAAAAGCCAAGGCCTGCATTAGACGGTAGCAAGTAGGGCAACTGTCTGGGCCCCACACCACAAGGGGCCCTGCAAAGGCTATGTTGCTCAGCCCGGTGCGCCTGGGCTTGGGGCCCTGGGCTGCAGTTCTACATAGAGAGGCTTTGGCTTCTGCGCTAGGTCCCATGCTTGGAGGACCCCCAAACCTGCCCACAGGGGTCCCAACCACTGGCTGAGAATCGCTGTCATGGACCAAACACTCTTCCATTTCAGAGACTATATTTAGTCCATTTTCACTTCTCAACTGGAAGCGTCACCCTGCTCACCTCCAGGCCAATACACACTCCCCTCCCCTTCCCACGCTGTCCCCTGAGGAACCGGCAGCAGGCGTCTGCTCTGCTGCTCTGACAGTTTGTCTGACCCCATATTTACACTCACCTGATCAAACGCCCCTGCGTGGGCAGGTGAAAAGGCAAATGGACGCTGTAGTCAGCTGCGCTTTAGGAGGGGTAATTAGTTCAAAATGCAAAAATCGTCATGTTTTAAAGAATCCATATAGCTCACTCTGATTAAGGCCACTGATGGGAGGGACAAAAGGGGGCAGCTGCCTCAGGGACTGGCAATTTAAAAGGGCCCAGGGCTCCCAGCCACCATGCTTGCAATCTCAGTAGCGGCGGCAGCCAGAGCCTCGGGGTCTTGACGTTGCTGTCAGAGCCCCAGCAGTGGTACAGGAGGGCTGGCTGGCAGAGGCTAGCCTGCAGCCCCCACCCCTTCTGCCTGAGGTCCTGCCCCTTTTGGGGGCCCAGAGTTGCCTCCTTCTTTCCCCCTTTCCCAGCGAAGTCTGTCCTCAGCCTTGCTTCTGACAGTGGCCAACGCTGAATCCTTCAGAAAGGGCATGAGCCCCTCACGATGACCCAAATATAAATACTATCCTTTCTATGAGGAGGAGGGCGCATATGTGGGGAGGTTCCTCACTTGACTCTGACAAAGTTGGTGATGAGCTCATTCCCTGGTGCACAGGGTTGGAAAGCCACTGTATTGATGTCCTCAGTTGAGAGACCCTTATGCCTCCTGAGACTGATCCATAAGGACACAACCCCTTACTTCTTCAACTCCCAAGACCCACCCATGCTGCAAGACCAGGCCTCTTCCCGTATGCTAGCAGAGCACCCAGCGCAACGGGACTACCATCTTGACTGAGGCCTGCTAGCTCTGCTGCAACACGTTACAAGTAATACTGTGCTTTCCTAAAGGGGCGCAATGCAGATGTTACTCTTAGCTGCATACGCGTGTAATGGTATTTGGTAAACTTACCCAGCTCTTGCCTTGTCGATGCTGTGGGCTACATTCTCTGATCTGGAGCCTCGTCAGATTTGCCCCATACCGCTCTTCTCCTGGTAAATAGAAGTCAGACAAATGTTCATGTCAGCACTGCAACTTCGATTTTACACAGGCACAGAGAAGGTGTCTTGAGCATCCAGAGGTGTTAAGGGTAAAATCCCTACGTAGTTAAATGCTTGGTTTGTAAAGTCTGATATTATAGGGTATCTCTGCTAAAATCAAATGGAGGAACTGTCATCCATTTTGTAAAACAAAACGAAAGACAAGCCACACGCCCTGGGTCTGTCAGATCATGATTTTCCCGTCTTTGGCGGAAAACAGGTAAACAAGTTCCAGTTTAAACTGGATTTACCTCAGAAGTACATCACACAGGGTCTGGGGCGGACGCTGCGGGGTCTCCCTAGAGGGGTGGATGCTGCGGGGTCTCTCTAGGGGGCGGACGCTGCGGGGTCTCCCTAGAGGGGCGGACGCTGCGGGGTCTCCCTAGAGGGGCGGACACTGCGGGGTCTCCCTAGAGGGCGGATGCTGCAGGGTCTCTCTAGGGGGCGGATGCTGCGGGGTCTCTCTAGAGGGGCGGACACTGCGGGGTCTCCCTAGAGGGGCGGATGCTGCGGGGTCTCTCTAGGGGGCGGATGCTGCGGGGTCTCTCTAGAGGGGCGGACACTGCGGGGTTTCCCTAGAGGGGCGGATGCTGCGGGGTCTCCCTAGAGGGGTGGACGCTGCGGGGTCTCTCTAGGGGGCGGATGCTGCGGGGTCTCCCTAGAGGGGCGGACACTGCGGGGTCTCTCTAGGGGGCGGACGCTGCGGGGTCTCCCTAGAGGGGTGGACACTGCGGGGTCTCTCTAGGGGGCGGACACTGCGGGGTCTCCCTAGAGGGGCGGATGCTGCGGGGTCTCTCTAGGGGGCGGACACTGCGGGGTCTCCCTAAAGGGGTGGACACTGCGGGGTCTCTCTAGAGGGGCGGACGCTGCGGGGTCTCCCTAGAGGGGTGGACGCTGCGGGGTCTCTCTAGGGGGCGGACGCTGCAGGGTCTCTCTAGGGGGCGGACACTGCGGGGTCTCCCTAGCAGGGGTGGACGCTGCGGGGTCTCTCTAGGGGGCGGACGCTGTGGGGTCTCCCTAGCAGGGGTGGACGCTGCGGGGTCTCTCTAGGGGGCGGACGCTGTGGGGTCTCCCTAGAGGGGTGGACGCTGCGGGGTCTCTCTAGGGGGCAGATGCTGCGGGGTCTCCTAGAGGGGCGGACGCTGCGGGGTCTCCCTAGCAGGGGTGGACGCTGCGGGGTCTCTCTAGAGGGGCGGACGCTGCAGGGTCTCTCTAGGGGGCGGACGCTGCGGGGTCTCCCTAGAGGGGTGGACGCTGCGGGGTCTCTCTAGGGGGCGGACGCTGCGGGGTCTCCCTAGCAGGGGCGGACGCTGCGGGGTCTCTCTAGGGGGCGGATGCTGCGGGGTCTCCCTAGAGGGGTGGACGCTGCGGGGTCTCCCTAGCAGGGGCGGACGCTGCGGGGTCTCTCTAGGGGGTGGACGCTGCAGGGTCTCCCTAGAGGGGCGGACGCTGCGGGGTCTCTCTAGAGGGGCGGACGCTGCGGGGTCTCCCTAGGGGGCGGATGCTGCGGGGTCTCTCTAGAGGGGCGGACGCTGCGGGGTCTCCCTAGCAGGGGCGGACGCTGCGGGGGTCTCTCTAGGGGCGGATGCTGCGGGTCTCTCTAGAGGCGGGCGCTGCGGGTCTCCCTAGCAGGGGCGGGCGCTGCGGGTCTCCCTAGAGGTGGACGCTGCAGGAGTCTCTCTAGGGGCGGGCGCTGCGGGGTCTCCCTAGAGGGTGGGCGCTGCGGGGTCTCTCTAGGGGCGGGCGCTGCGGGGTCTCCCTAGCAGGGGCGGGCGCTGCGGGTCTCTCTAGGGGCGGGCGCTGCGGGGTCTCCTAGAGGGTGGACGCTGCGGGTCTCTCTAGGGGCGGGCGCTGCGGGTCTCCCTAGCAGGGGTGGACGCTGCGGGTCTCTACCGGGGCGGATGCTGCGGGTCTCCCTAGAGGCGGGCGCTGCGGGGTCTCTCTAGAGGGGCGGACGCTGAGGGGTCTCCCTAGCAGGGGCGGACGCTGCGGGGTCTCCCTAGAGGGGCGGACGCTGCGGGGTCTCTCTAGGGGGTGGACGCTGCAGGGTCTCCCTAGAGGGGCGGATGCTGCGGGGTCTCCCTAGAGGGGCGGACGCTGCGGGGTCTCTCTAGAGGGGCGGACGCTGCAGGGTCTCCCTAGAGGGGTGGACGCTGCGGGGTCTCTCTAGGGGGCGGACGCTGCAGGGTCTCTCTAGGGGGCGGACACTGCGGGGTCTCCCTAGCAGGGGTGGACGCTGCGGGGTCTCCCTACCAGGGGCGGATGCTGCGGGGTCTCCCTAGAGGGGCGGACGCTGCGGGGTCTCTCTAGAGGGGCGGACGCTGCAGGGTCTCCCTAGAGGGGCGGATGCTGCGGGGTCTCCCTAGCAGGGGTGGACGCTGCGGGGTCTCCCTAGCAGGGGCGGATGCTGCAGGGTCTCTCTAGAGGGGCGGACGCTGCGGGGTCTCCCTAGCAGGGGTGGACGCTGCGGGGTCTCCCTAGAGGGGCGGATGCTGCGGGGTCTCCCTAGAGGGGCGGACGCTGCGGGGTCTCCCTAGCAGGGGTGGACGCTGCGGGGTCTCCCTAGAGGGGCGGACACTGCGGGGTCTCCCTAGCAGGGGCGGACACTGCGGGGTCTCCCTAACAGGGGTCTCCCACCTGAGAGGGCATAAAAGTCCAATAGCCAGACAGTTCAGGGCTGCCCATCCTAGCGGCAGGGTGCGCCGGGTTTTCCTTACAGATCATCGGACTCCAGAACAAGACAGCTGCTGCAGCCATACGGAATGTTGCTTTTCCTTGTGGGTTTTGGTCAATTGATTACTGTACAATTTATTGTTTTTTTTTTAATTACTATTACCCCCCCGCCCCAAAATCCCCTATTTTGTAAATTTACCCTTCATAAATTGGTTATTGTTTGGTTCACCTAAACTGGGTCCTTTGATTAATTAAAACATGCCACCAGACAATAGATGCTGGCTGTCACAGGACTCAAACAGAAGGTCCAGTATTGTTAGGGGACCTCTCTGCAGCCTTATCATTTCTCCCACTTAACAAGGGCACTGTATATAAGTGGCAGGATCTGGGTGAATGACTAGCAGGTTCTTCCTCCTCTACTGGTCTGGTCAGACCAACTTCCATGTTCATGGAAAAGCCACCATATTGGTATGGTAAATCCCTGTGTCTCAGCAAGTGATAGGGGTGAACACATTGAGGATCCTTCTGGCACTAGCTCCCTGCCAAGCAAAGTTGCCAAAGCGCTCCCAAGAAAAATAATGTCCAAACAGGGTGTCAACAATCTCCTTTCAAAACTGCTAATCACAATGAATTCCCGAGTGTCCAAATATGAGAAGACATGAGTCTTGGTGTGGGCCCTTGCCCTCATCACAGTAAGAGTCTGGTCTGCTGCTCTGACCAAGTGTAGCCATCCCATATTTACACTCACCTGATCCTGGGTCTGCCTAACGGTTGACCTTTTCTCTGGCACATATTACAACATCACCCCGATAGCTGTGTCCCTCTCGGTCTGAGGTGCCCTGAGCCAGGCCCTCCCTGCATCCATCTGTCTAGACCCACAGTGGCCTGAGCAAGGCACTCCCTGCATCCGTCCATCCATCTAGACCAGAGGTGCCCTCAGTCAACTGTCCTTGTGTTCATCTGTATGTCTAGACCTGAGGTGCCCTAAGCAAGCCCCTCCCTTCACCCGTCTGTAGGGTTGCCAGGTGTCCGGTATTGTACCGGACATTCCAGTATTTGCGCGCTCTGTCCGGTAAAACAAATCACAAAATACCGGACATGTGCAATGTCCGGTATTTTCTGATTTTTCCGGCTGCGCACCGTATGGAAGCCTGGCGTGGGCGGGGGAGCGGCTGGGAGTCCCAGCTGGGAGGTGGGGCTGCGATTGCTGCCGGGAGCCCGCAATTGGTTGAGTGGGAGGAGAAGGGGAAGCCTCCTTCTCGCTCGTGAGTCGCCGGGAGCCTGCGCGGGACAGGCAGCAAGTGCCCAGGTCAGTCCCACTCCCCGCTGGCCAATTTGCTCACCCCCCCCGCTTCCCGGCCGGCCGGTTCTCCCCTACTTCCCCTCCTGATCTTCCCTGGCCAGCCCCCCTGCACTGCCCCCAGCTCTGCTTCCCGCCGGCCCGTTCCTCTTCCTTGTCTCTCCCGGCCAGCGCCGCTGCACCTCTCCCCACCCCGCCAGCTCTGCTTCCCGCCCCCCTTCCTCCCGGCCCCCGCTCACCACCCCTCGCCAGCTGTGCTTCCTGCTCCCCTTCCTCCCAGCCCCCTTCCTCCCAGCCAGCGCCGCTGCACTTCCCCTGCCCCACGCCAGCTCTGCTTCCCGCCTCCCCCTTCCTCCCGTCCTACCCTCGCGGCCTGCGATCCCCTAGCTGTGCTTCCCGCCCTTACTCCCGGCCAGCCCGCCGCCCCATTCCGGCTGGTCCCCCTCCCCGATATCCCGCGCCAGCCCCGTACCACCCGACCAGCCCTGCTTCCTGTTGGCCCCCATTTCCCGGCCAGCCCCATTGCCGCCCCGTTAGCTGTTTCCAGGCCCCCTTTCCGGCCAGCACCGCTCCCTTCCTGGACGCGCCCCCCCCCCCCCCCCCCCAAATGAAGCATGTTCATGGTTGTTGGTTTTTTTTAAATGATTACCTGGTAACCGCTAGCAGTGATCCAGGTTCTCGGAGGTTGTTGGGTTTTTTTTGCTCAACAACTTTGGTTCCCTCCCCCCCCGGTGGGTTGGTTTTTTTGGGGGAGGGTGTTTGGTATTTTTCTTTCAGCCATCTGGCAACCCTACCCGTCTGTCCATCTAGACCCAAGGCACACTGAGGCAGGCCCTCCCTGCGCCTGTCTGTCCATCTAGATTTGAGGTGCTCTAACCCAGGCCCTCCCTGCACCCGTCTGTCTATCTAGACCAGTGTTTCCCAAAGTGATCCATAAAATTACTTTGAGAAACCTGCTAACTGGCCGCTCCGGTGCGTTTACTTACTGACACTGCAGCCACGTTTTGCCATTTGTGGCCAAGGGGAACCACAGGAAGCAGTGGCCCAGCTCATGTCGCTCCCCGTGGCTCCCCTTGGCCACAAATGGCAAAATGGAGCCAATGGGAGCCACCAGGCTCTGTGGCTACGGAGTCAGTAAGTAAACGCACCGGAGCGGCCAGTTAGCAGGTTTCTCAAAGTGGTTTCGTGGACCACTTTGGGAAACACTGGTCTAGACATAAGGTGCCCTGAGCCACCTGTCCCTGTGTCTGTCTGTCCATCTAGACTTGAGGTGGCCTGAGCCAGGCACTTCCTGTGTCTGCCTGTCCATCCAGACCTGAGGTGGCCTGAGCCAGGCTCTCCCTGTGTCCATCTGTCCAGAGCTACTGAAGCCCCCTCGCGCCTCTGTGTGGAGGCGGATCCCCATGACGCACCCTGTGCGCGCTGGCCGAAGGCGGGAACACTATTGGAACGTTCCAGAGCCTGTTGGTGCTGTTATCCCAGGGGTGGGCAAGAGGCTACCAGCGGGCTGGATCCAGCCCGCCAAGCCACTGGATCTTGCCAACACTCCTAGGCAAAGAACAGCTCACACTTTAAAAAGCCAGCTGTTCTCCATTCTGGACGGCTGGGGAGGGAGGAGGGAGACTTCTCATGCTGTTCCCAACCCCAGCAAAATCTCTTAGCTCCCAATCTCTCAGTTTCCATCCAATAGGAGCTGAAAATTTTTGCAAGGAGCAGGGGGCAGCGTAGGAAGCCTTCTCCCTCCCTCCTCAACCCATCTCCCTTCCTCGCATGCCCGGAGCAGAGCCATGTGGAGCAGCCTGCAGCAGACAGTCTGCCTCAGGTTTCTGCTGGTAAGTGCCTCCCAGCCAGAGCCTGCCTCTGGCACCCCAGCTCCTCCCTTTCCCAAGCCTCTGCCCCCCTCTTGCACCCATACTCCCTCCCATTTCTGGCACCCCAATCTCCTGTCCCAGATCACAATTCCTTCCTGCCCTAGGTCACATCCAAGAATCCTGCAGCCCAGTTCCCTGCCCTAGGTCACAACCGCCTCTTTCCCCCAAACTGCCCCCCGACCCTATACTTCTTCCTGCACCCCAATTCCTTCGCCCAAGCTCCCTTCTGCACCCACCCTGCAACCCGGAATTCCTCCATTAATGTGCTGGCCCTCCACCACTTTCCAAAACCGTGGCGAGTATTCCCTCCCCGCCCCCCGAATTTATTGCCCACCCCTGCGTTAACCCTCGGCCACCGAGCCCTCCCCCGACACTACACTTCCCAGAAGGCAGCGTGTGCCCGGGCTGCGCCTCATAGGCCGCTCAGGCCCTACGTCAGTAAAGCTAGAGCATTGCATGCCGGGACACAATGACCCCTCGCGGCCCTCGTAGGAAGCGAATGATGCAATTGCAAACAGAAGTTGCCCCAATGGCTGGCGCGGGCTGAGCGGTGACTCCGCCTCTTCCTTCCGATTGGTCAAGTTGCAGGAGAGGCTCCACCCCCCTCACGCATGGATTGGCCTGCCTCAGTCGCGTCGTCCCTGTGCCACGCGGGTTGGGGGACTGTCCCTCTGCCTTCGCCGGAGCAGCCACGTGGGCGCCTGGTTGGGGCCGCCGGCGGGTGCACCATGAGCGTGGGGTTCATCGGAGCCGGGCAGCTCGCCTTCGCCCTGGCCCGGGGCTTCACCGCGGCAGGTGGGTCCGGCCCGGGGGCGAGGACAGTAGGGCCCCCCCCGTCCTGGGGTAACAGCAGGAGTTGGGGCAGCAGAGTTAGGGGCCAGGGAAATCCCTGTCTGGTACGTGGAGTCTGCGGAGTGGTAGGAGGAAAGTTCGTTCTCCCAGGTCTGGGGAGACCCCACTGGCCGATGGAGGCGGAATGTGAGCCCTCCAGGCAGGGTAAAGACAATGTTTTCAAAAGCTGTAAGCAAAACTGAAATAGGACCCGTTAGTGTCAAAGTATCCGTCCATGCATGGATTTGCACTGCAATAACAAAGAGGTGTGAATTTAAACTGCCTTCTTTATTTAATGCAAATGAGTGTATTTCAGCTGCAGGTACAGGGTTCTTGAGAATGCAGATGGTTTATTAGTAGAGAGCCATTGGGATCAGTCAGTGCTTTTTTTTGTTTTCCAAAAAAAAAAAAAAAGGTGCTGGTACTCCAGGGGAAAAGTTGAGCAAAAAGAAAAAAGCCAGGGTGGGGCTGGCATTGCCCTTTTAAGAGACACGGCCCAGCCAACTCTCGGACATTTGCATACAGAGGTACCAGTATGCTCCAGATAAGCTCTGACTGGAGGTACCGGTACTGTGTACCGGACAGTACTGTCACAAAAAAAACAGTGGAGCATGATCACATTCAGAATAACCTGGATAAATAACAGTGATGAAGCTGTGGGGTAAGCAGGATGCATGGAACCCAAACTGAAGTTATCCCCTTTCCTAGGGATCTTGGCTGCTCATAAGATCACAGCAAGTTCCCCAGACACGGATCTCCCAACTGTATCTGGACTGAGGGTAAGTTTTAGGGTTTGTAAAATCCAAATGCCTACCCACAGAAATCCCATAAAGATCCCAACATGTTTGTAGTGGCCATGAGTAGGAGTACAGCGTTCAATATTGCATGTCTTTTTCTCTGCTTTGCTCAATCAGGCTCTTTCAGGGTCTGATTCTTCTTGCCTCTGAACTTCCTGCCACTGGCAGTTGAGTTCAGTTATTGCCAGCAGTGGACACAGAGCCAGGAAAGGTGAGTGGTTCCCATCTTTGTGGCAAAGTTTTTTTGCCCAAAGAAGCCAATGGAGAACCACTCTGGGCATCTAAAGGTACAAATAGAGTCAAGAGCTGCATATTCCAGGTGTGAGACTGCACTACAGTGAAAGTGCCATGTGGAACTGATCAGAGCCAAAGGCTGGGGATGTAACTTTGTTTCTTTCCCCTTTGGTAACTAAAAAACCAAACTGTCGTGTTCTTACTGGGCTACTGCTGTGCTCTCTCCTGAGCTAGTCTGGCCCTGTGACTCCTAGTAAACAAGACCATTCTCTGCTGGTGGCTGGCCTCGCTTGGCAGAATCCTGATCCCAAATGCCATTTCTAAGAGCCGAGAATGCAAGGCAGTTCTCGGAATGAAGTGTTGCTGCTGTGTAACTTTCAAATCTTTCCAGAAAATAGGTGTAAACTTCACTATAAGTAACAAGGAAACAGTTAAAAACAGCGACGTTCTGTTCCTGGCTGTGAAACCTCCCATCATCCCCTTCATTCTGGACGAAATTGGCTCAGACATAGAGAATCGTCATATCGTGGTCTCATGTGCTGCTGGTGTCACTATCAGCTCCATTGAGAAGGTGAGAAGTAGTGTGCTTACCAGCAGTGGTGGTGTCAAAGGGCGGGAAGTTAGGACTACAGGCTACTCATGTGTTGTGATTGATGTGCACCTGAAGCTTCTTGAAGTCAAGGTACTTCAACTCTAGAAAGCTTTCCCCAGAGAGAGAGCTGGGGCCTCTGGGTGTCTGGCATTGAGACTGGCTTGTTGAGTACAGTTTTTATTTCTGGCACTGAGAGCGCTACAGCTCCCACGAAACTCCGGCCCATTTCTGGCCTGTAGCCGTTTTTTGGAGGAACAAAGGTTGCACTCGGCCACGTTTCTCTCTCCTGATCATACCCAGGATAAGCTAAAACAATCTCTGACTTTTGCCCCGGCTGCAGTGAGCTGGAAGGAGCAGTCTGGATAGCCATAGTCATAGCCAGAGTGCTATGGATTCCAGCTACACCGATTGAATGTCCCTTTCCTGCAGAGGGGTGTAGGTCTGTCCGGGCCTATGACCACCAAAGAATCCCCCTTACTCCAGTAAGGAGGCCCATCTGTTTTCCAGTCCCTCTTCTGCCAGACTGTCCTACAATGCCCGGGAAACATCCCAAAATCCAGGCCTATGTCAATAGGACCTTGGCATCGTCCCTGACCATTCCCATAATCATATGAAACCTGAATGGGTCTTTTATTCCCCTGCTGAAAGCTGACAGCCCCTCTGTATTCAGGGAGGCTCATTATACTATAGGCCTGCAGGGAGCTGCCCCATGGAAACCACAGGGGCTGGACTGTGTGGATGATGATGCTGCTAGCAAGGGATGGGCAGGCTGTGCCCAGCGGTCTAGGGGACATTGCATTAAGGGTTTGTCCCCTTGGCAAAGGCTCAGCAGGGAATCCTGATGTGCATCCTGCAGGAGTGCCTGGGGGTGGGGTGAGGACGTGGTACCTCTGGGTTCTCCAGATGTAGAGGTGCTGACTCTGGGTCTCTCTCTCTCCCTCCCTTTCTGTCCCCCAACCCTTTCCCATCCGAAGAAACTCTCTGCCTTCTGCCCCACCCCAAAAGTGATCAGGTGCATGACTAACACACCTGTGATCGTGCGAGAAGGTGCCACCGTCTATGCCACAGGGACTCATGCAGATGTGGAAGATGGGAAGCTTCTGGAACAGCTGATGGCCAGCGTGGGCTTCTGCACTGAGGTGGAAGAGGACCTAATAGATGCTGTGACGGGGCTCAGTGGCAGTGGCCCTGCTTACGTAGGTGCTGCTTCCTTGAGTCAGGCCAGTTGAGTGGAGAACACTGGGGCTGGGAACTTGCCTACAGCTTCCATTGGGATCGGTTTAGGCTGCAGACTTGACTGAGGGCGCAGATTTGAATGTCTGATCACCTGGATTGCCAGTAACTTGCAGGTGTCTCATTCAAAGCCAGGCCAGCTCAGCAATGAGACTAACAGCCAGACTGGGCTTAGCCTCCGAGTATCGAGTGTGAGTTCTGTCCAGTTCCTAGTGGGCATGTCACCAGAGCAGGGTGCCGGGTGGGCCGCTTGTCAGCAGGTTTCCCCTGAGGTTAAGGGTGGAATAGCTAGGCCCTCTAGGCTGAGGCCCTCTTGGGGGATTTGCAGCATGTGCTGGGGAGCCTGTGAGTTCCCCGCTGTCCAGTCTGGCGTCTTCATTTGCTCAAGAGCTTGTCCTGAATGAGCAGAGATTTGTAGCAGTCCCAAGTGGCCCCAGGGCCTCGAGCACTCCCCCCCTGCCTGGGAGTGCCGCAGCCTGGCAGACACACACCAGAGCCAAACCTCACAATCACTGTCAGGCTGTTTCTCCTCTCAGGCATTCACGGCCCTGGATGCTCTGGCAGATGGTGGGGTGAAGATGGGGCTTCCCCGCAGGCTGGCTGTCCGACTTGGAGCCCAGGCCTTACTGGTCAGTATCTTCTCTTCCAGACTTCGTTCAGTTCACATCTGGCCCAGCCAGAGCAGCCGGCAAACACCGAGCTCAGATCAGACCCATGCTGGCAGCTGATTGACGTGACGCTCTCCCTGGGTGGAATTGCCCTCAGATTATTGGTGGGGCCGATGACTCGGGGGGAAGGGAAGGGAAGGGAAGGGCAAGGCCTTTACTCCTCTGAGCTGGGTTTCTGGCAGCCCCGCAAATGTGAGAGGGCCCATTGCCCATGGCTACCAAGCAGCAACGGGGCCGGGAACTTGGCTCGGGGGGAAGCTTCCAGCTCCTATTTCTGACACGCTTTCCCTCCCTCCCTGTGGCAGGGCGCTGCCAAAATGCTGCTGGACTCTGAGCAGCACCCTGGACAGCTGAAGGACAATGTCTGCTCCCCAGGCGGAGCCACCATCTATGCTCTGCACTTCCTGGAGAGTGGAGGCTTCCGCTCCCTGCTCATCAACGCCGTGGAGGCCTCCTGCATCCGCACCAGGTGAGCCGTGTAAGGCCTCGCTGGCGTGGGGTGGCTGGGAGGGCTGCAGGGCTCTGCTGCTCCTTGCTGTCCCGATGTTGCCACTGCCTCTGCGGTTCTGCTGTGCCACTGACCACCAGGCTCTTCCTGCAGGGAGCTGCAGCACCTGGCGGACCAGGAGAAGGTCTCCCCGGCGGCCATCAAGAAGACCCTTCTGGATAAGGTGAAACTGGAGTCTCCCTCCGTTTCCATGACCTCTGCCAGCAAAGTCAGTCTGTTCAGCAGCAGCCGGGCGCCCAGCAACAAGAAGAACTGACAGGATGAGGCTCTGCCAAGCACCAGCTCCCTCGCACGTTCTTGCTTCTCACTGTGCCAGGGGCAAGCTCTAGCCCGAGGTGCTCCCAGCCCCGTGCCTGGCTCTTGGCCTGCAGCAGCTCGGGGAAGGGGGGTACAAAGCTGTAGAGAACAGACTGTAGTGTCCAGGAGGGGCCGGGGGGTGGGACACCGTCTCTAGCACTTCCTGCCCCGGGGAGAGGGCTTGCTCCATCGCTGGCACTGCCGGCCGTGGGGGACGTGCAGCGTCTGCTGCTCTGAAAGCCTACCTCCCCGATGACAGTCTCCTGGATGACGGTCTGTTGGGAGGGGCTTATTTTAAGGGGTATCTTGCTGCTACTTGGCTCTGAAGCTTTGAGCGGGGCTTGGGCTCCCCATCTCCTTTTCTTCTTCAACCAGCGTGGAAGCTGCCCCTCTGCGTGGGGCTGGGCTTGGGCTGAGCCTTTCCTTCCACAAGGACCAAAGGGCACCGCGGCCCTGCTTTCCCCGTGGGCAGAATCCTCTGCAGTAGCTGCCTGGTGCAGCCCTTAGAGCAGGGGTCTCTGCCTGTGCCTGGTGGGACTTGCAGTGCAGGCCACCTGAACCGCCCCCTGCTGAACACTGTTGGGGCCCAGCCACTTCTTCCCTTTCAGCCCCTGCCGGGGTGAGCTGCTCCAAACGCCCCAACACCCGCCCATGCAGGGTCCGGTCCCGGCATTACCCCCCATCAGCCTGTGTCTGAAAGGCTTTCCCTCCTTCACATGGTTTCTCCCTGCTGCCCTAAGGTCAGAAAGGGGAAGGGGGCCTGAAACCAGGTCTGACCTACAGGAGGGTCCCCTGCAGGGACCACCCCTGCCCTATGGAAACCCTGTTACTTGCATGGGGCATGCAACAGCCCCTGCCCTCCCTGTGCCTGGTGCCTTGGAAGCCAGCAGGCACGGCAATGACCTGAGCGGATAAACGTACTAGGCCATTTCTTACCTGGATTCCTGGGGGGTGTCTGCATGCGCCAGCGTTGTTCTTGCTCTGTGTGATCAGCCTGGCACTGATCAGGCTGGGGTGGTCGCAGCACTTCACGCACGGGGTGGTCTCCTCCCCCAGCCCTTGGCTTCTGTCTCAGACTGAGGGTTACAGTCTAGTGTTGTCGGAGCCTCCTGGGCCAGGCCTCTGTGCACAGACCTGGCGTGCAGGTAGAGCAGAGCGTCCGCTGGGGGTGTCTGCTGCAGCCAGGAGAGAGCCTCCACCCAGGAGAGAGTTACACAGACATGGCTTAGCTCAGACCAGCCCACCCTGCTGCGACTGAGGGGAGGGGGCTGGGCTGAGCCTCGGCAGGGGTGTCTGCAGAGCGCTGGGCCCGGCAGAGATGCGCTGTTGCTGTTACAAGGACAGAGGCTTTCTTGCTGCCCTGGCTCCTGCTAGCAGAGGTGTGCGGGCTGGTGTTGCTGAATCACACATGCTCCTCATCCCTCTTCAGAATAAACTTTGCTTCTCTGCCTGTGGTGAGCATGAGCTGTGTGGATTCAGTGTGTCGCAGCTGTCACCAGCCTCCCCAGCTTGGCCGGGGGGCGTTTGCCACAGGGAGCGTTTCTTTTCAGTGGAGGCTAATTCCTAAGGTGGGAGATGGCCAGCTCTGCTCTTCCCACGGCTCCTGGGCCACGCAGTGCGGCTGCCCTCACAGGTTCATTAGCTCTGTCCTTACGGAAACAGCCTTTGGGCTGAAAGGGGCCAGGGTGGGGCTTTCAGGTGAGCATCTGGCCCAGGCTGCTGTGCCTGTAGCTGGCCTCACAGCAAGGGAGCAGAGTGGCTGGGGGCACAGGCAGAGCCGGCTGCATGGTAGAAGGGCAGCAGCGCAGCCCACCCCTCCCCGTCCCTGTCCGCGGCCATCACAGGCCTCAGGGAAAGGGCTGTTCCTAGAGGCGCTGGCAGTGCCAGACAGACCAACCGCTGCCCTGTGGGGGAGCCCTACTTCGCCTGCGCTGGACATTGGCCTGCTCCCCACAGAGAGGTGTCCCCCGGCCATGGCTGTCATGATTTACCCAGCACGTCAGCCCCATTCCTGCGTGCTGCTGTGTCCCTCCCAGCCTCCTCCACCAACACTGCTGGATTGGAAGTTCCTGGGGCCACAGCCCATGTCCTGTTTACGCAGCACCCCCAGTGCTATAAAACATCCGGTTCCAGCCAGCGCACAGGTGGCTGCTGGGCCGGTCTGGGGGGAGCGGCACTTCACAGGCCCCAAGCTCCACTGGGACTTGCTTTAGCACCAGCACAGGCACCTAAACCAGCAGCAGCTGCAAAACCCTCTTTCCTGCGTCAGCATTTCCTCCCTGCTGTCTCAGCAGCTCCGAAGTGTGGAGCCAGCAAAGCGAGGCTGCTGAAGAAACGCTGGGGCGGGGGGACACCTCGGAGAGGGCTTGTGTGGCAAGGCACGTTGGGCTGGTCTGCCTACCGCGCCCAATTAGCTACAGCCAGGGCAGTGCTCCGATGCAGTACGAGGTGGCCAGCCCCTGGCTGACCCTGTACATCTCGCACACGCCCTGCGAATGGGTCTAACCAATAACCCTGCTCGTGCCCCGGGGCCTGGGTGGGAGCTGATTACCCCTGCACAAGACGAGACCGGGCAGTTCTCAGGGCCCTTTTATCGCCAGCCCGTCCCTTCAAGTGAGCAGCTCCCTGGATCTCCAAAGCCCCTTTACTGGTTTGTATTGACATAAATTGCCCACACTCCCTGGGGTGAGGCACTGGGCCCGGCTGTTCCCACCAGTGCTGCGCTGCCTAGTAGCGGGACCCACAGCACAGCAAAAGCTGTGAAGTCAGTAGCTGTATGTCAAGGCAAGTCCCTGGGCCCTGGACAAAGAGCAGGCACAAGCTCTGAGGCCCCCCGCCTAGGATAGAGCTCGTTTCCTCAGGAGAGTCCTGACTGCAGGCCTGAAGGGCCCAGCATGGGTGACTGAGTTTCCGAAGAACGTCCTAAGGTGGGGAGGTCGGGCTCTGCAGAAAGCCTGGCAGTGGCGAAGGGGCTGAGATGCCACATGAACACTGAACCCAAGCCAGGTCTGGTAGCCCTTGGGCTCCGGTAGGGAGGGAAGGGTTTCAGTGTGGCCCTTGGGGGATCCTGACTGGCGAGCAGGTTAGACCCTTGCACCCTGCCTTGGCAGAGCACCGTCCAGCTCGCAGGTGGTGCTGCTTGGGGCAGGTCGCCTGATGGTGAGAGAGGTGCTGGGTGGGACATGATGATGGACAGAGCCTTCTGGCATGGGGGGAGGGGCTGTTTCCCTGACTAAGCTGTTACCTAGAGATGTGCTGGGCCTGGTAGGCCTTTGGAGAGGGGGATGAGCAGCCAACTTGAGGGGCCAGGCCATGGCACAGAGTACAGTGCAGGCACTAGGCCCCGGCATCCATGGAGGAGCTGCTAGTCATCCAAGACGGTGCCCAGGCGATAGCCAGGTGCCCTGCAGAGCTGAGCAGAGGCAGTGAAAAACGCAGCTCATTGATTTGCACCCCTCAAATACAGACACACCCTGATGGTCCCTTCATTCCCCAGTGAAATCTCTCTGGTGCCTGGTCTGCACTAGGGGATGAGTTCGAATTTAGATCCACAGCTTCAGCGACGTTAATTGCAAAGCTTACGTCAAAGTATCTCAAGTTTTGGTGCAGTCCACACTGCAGGAAATTGAGGGGAGCGCCCTCTCCAACTTCCCTGACTCCTCGTAGCAGCAGGATGACCAGCATCAACGGGAGCACCCTCTCAGTTCGAATTAGTGCCTCTTCACTAGACTTGCTAATGTGAATCCTGGGAGATCGACTGTGGCTGCTTTGACCTTATCTGTAGCATAGATGTGGCCTGGATGATTGCTCCCCACCATTGGCTATGACCAGGGCTCACCGAACCGCGGCGAGCCCCGCTCACCAGCCGCACTGTCTGGCGTGCTGCGCATGCGCAGATCGTTCTGCGCATGCACAGATCGCCCGAACCTACTTGCCACGGGCGAGTAGATTGTATTATTTGTTGAGCCCTGGCTATGACACACAGGGTGCGTCTACACAGCGCCCTTACTTCAAAATAAGCTAAGCAATTTGTGCTACACAAATTGCATAGCTTATTTCGAGGTAATTTCAAAATAAAGTGCTACTCCGACAAATCCCTTAACCCTCATGGAAGGTTACAGGGATGCCAGAATAGCATGCCCATTATTTCAAAATGTATTTTGAAATAATGGGTACATTTTAAGATGCAGAATTGCTATTTCGGGATACTTTTGGTATCCCGAAATAGCGCCGCTGTGTAGACATAGCCACAGTGCCTCAGCAGCTCAGAGAAACAGACTGAGGGAAGGACTTTTCACAGCAGGACGGTTGCCCCCATATTGGATTATCATGGGAAAGGGGGAATTCTGACATTCTGTAATTCCCCCCACACCTGCTTTCACTTCAAAATCTTTGTTTGTGGGGGTAGGGGGAATGAGTCTAGATGTATATATTTGTTAGTCTCTAAGGTGACACAGGACTAGTTTTTAAAGTTACAGACCTAACACGGCTCCCCCTCTGAAACGTTTACAATGTGCTGAGCTGCTGCACTGTCCCCATACTCTAGGGAGAACTCTAACATGCAACAAGTGTCTTTCCACTCCCAGGACAGTACAACCCACCTGGAGGGGCCGATATCACAACACAATGCAGTGTAAGCAGGGTCTGAATCAATGCTTCCATTACAGCCAGCTGGAATGGGAAAGGAATTCTGGGTGTGGTTTTGTCCACTCTGTTGCTTAGACCTGCTAGGTATTCAACTGTTATGTAAATACAATTCACACTGGAATGGGAAAGAAATCCTGGGTGTGGTTATGTAAATATAGTTGCTTGGGCCTGCTAAATATTAAATTGTTAGAATGGTGTTTTGCCCATTGTAACCAATTTGGGTGTTGTGAGGTCACAAACCATGTTAACCCTAAATGTAGGAATTGTGAAATATGACCACCATTGTTTGGCGTTATTGGGAATGCAGAAAAGCAGACTATGTCTAATTCAGACACTCTCTTTGTGAAGAATCTCGGATGGACAAGGCTTTCTATTCCAAACTCTGTGCAATCAACTAGGGGGGAGGACAGAGCTCTGAACCAGCAGGCTCCATGCCCTCCTGATTCAACCTGTTTCTCTTCCCACCACCCCTGCCTTGGGACAGAACTAAAACAGCCTGCATAAGGAGTCTCTTTATTATTTTAAAATGTTATTCCAGTGGATGCTGGAATCTTTTAACTGGACTGTACTGTGGGCCAAGAGCTGAAATCACTGAGAAACTGACATCGCAGAGCTGAAATCACTAGGTTTGGCCTAGAGCCAAATCCATCACAAGCCCAGCCGGCCGAAGCAGGTGACTGGTGGGAGTGGCCAGCTGGAGCAGGTGGCAAGTGGCCAGCGGGCAGCCGGCAGGAGTAGCATGTAGGTGGCATTGCCACATGCTCAACGAGTGGAGACATCATGATGCTGTACCTATGGACTCTGGATGTCCACCAACTGGACAGAGCCATGAGTGGGGTGTTTGAAGTGGGGGGGAAACCACACTATATGAGTTGGGGGTTGGACTAAAGATCTTTAAGCAAAAGACTCTGCGCTGCGGACGCCAGGAATGATACCTTGCTTACGGGTTTTCTTTGTTTATGTGTGTGCCTATCATTTGATGCTAGATTATCGTTATTAAACACACTGTGTCTATCGCCAACTCAGTGTTTGCGAGAGGGGAAAAATTGCCTCCAAAAGTGCCTGGTGGGTAGGTTGGAATTTTACCAGTTTACTGGGTAGGGGCTTAAGCCAGTTTGGTTAGCGTGTTGAAAGAACCCGCCTAGATACTGAACCCACCCTTCTGGCTGCTGACTGCTCCTGGCAGAAGGATTATGGCAGCACAAGACACAAACTTAGCTCACCCACTTTTTACCAGAGGGCCATGCTGAAGGGCCCTTTGCACATCTCCTCCCCAGCAAGAGCTTCCTGTCACTCAGCTGCCTTGGGAAGGAGGCTGGAGTTCTCTCCGCCCTCAGGAGGCTGAAGGCTCAAGCCACAGTCAGGATTAGTGCACACTGAGGGAGGCAGGCGTATTACCAGCAGACCTCTCTCAGTGCACATCATTGTCTCTTGCCGCAGACCTTCAGGGAACCCATTCCCTAGGCCCACCTTGTGGTTCACAGAAGGGGCAAGGCAGATGGAGGTGAGATGCTGTGACAGTGCTCGTGGCACAAGTCTTGTCTCAGACATTCACTGACTCCTCCAGCATGGCTGTGTGGGAGAAAAGCAGAAAGCGGGTTTCCTGTGGGCAAACGTTAAGCTCTATTATTTGCCTTTGAGGCAATTTTAAGGAACTACAAAATCCACTAAATTCCACTTGTGGGCCAGAGGTTTGCAAAAGGGCAGGTGGTCCTGGTCTCAGGGGTGTGACATGGTGTCTATGGACTGGGTCTTGTCACTTATGGGACAATATGAGGGGCCAGTCACCAGGGAGGTTCCCAGGGGTGTGTGGAGAGTGAGACTGCCCCACGCCCATCCTGGAGCATCTCTGTCCCACTGGGCTGGGCCTGGCTCCCTGCACCAGCCCACTGTCTCTTGCCACAGCATCCCATGATACATCTCTGTGAATGGGGAGGGGGGTTCCCCTCACAACACTGCCCCGTTCCTGGTGCTGGTGGGGATCACCTGTCCTGAGCTGGGCTGCCCCTTGACCACCATCTCTGCCAGTGGTGATCGAAGTAGGCAGTCCTGCTCTGCACTGCTGGGTGATCCCCCTCCTCCCCAGGCTCTCACCAGCAGGGCAAGACCTGTGGTGTGACTGCCCTCCAGGGGCAGCTTGGTCCAGGAGGTGCCCAGGCCAGAGTGTGGCCCCAGGTAGCTGTGAAACCTGTGTCCAGTTGGGGGCCACCAGACAGCATATGCCTAGCTCCTCCCACATTCTTGGCAAGGGAAACCCCCGGGCTTGGCTGCCTCCACTTCCCTGCCTTCGGGGGGGGGGAGGGGGTAAGCAGCCAATCAGCATGTCTGTGAGGAACTGCCCCAGATTGAAGCGTCAGTAATAGAGGTTTTGGAACAGATCAAACACTAATAAGTCCCCAAGACCAGATGCTATTTACCCAGGAGTGCTGAAGGAACTCAGGAAATTGTGGAAACACTGTGTGTGGTATGTAACTTACTTCTTAAATCAGCCTTTGCACCAGATGACTGGAGGATAGCTAATGGGACACCCATTTTTTAAAAAGCCTGCTCCAATAGGCTTTGCAATCACAGGCTGGTAAACCTAATATCAGTACCAGTTGGATTGCTGAAACTTAACAAAACAAACAAACAAACAAAAACTCCAGAATGATCAGACACATAGATGAACATGCTATGATGAGGAAGAGTCAATACAACTTTTGTAAAGGGAAATCATAGCTCACCAATCTATTAGAACGCTTGGAGGGGTTCAACAAATATGTAGACAAGGCAGATCCAGTGGATGACGTGTACCTAGACTTTCAGAAAGCCTTTGACATGGTCCCACATCAAAGGCTCTTAAGGAAACTAAGCAGTCATGGGATAAGAGGGAAGATGCTTATGGATCAGTAACTGGTTACAAGGTAGAAAACAATGGTCAGTTTTCAGAATGGAGAAACTAGTGGTGTCTCCCAGGATGGGGCCCAATCTTATTCAACATATTCATAAATTATCTGCAAAAAAAGATAAATAGTGATCTGGCAAAATATGCAGATAAGACAAAAACTACTCGAGATAGTTCAGTTCAAAGCCGACTGGGAAGACTCACAAAGGAGTTTCACTATACTGGATGATTGGGCAACCAGATGGCAGATGACATTCATTGTTGATAAGTACAAAGTAATGCACATTGGAAAATATAATCCCAAAGAGAATACATACAATATGATGGAGTCTAAATTAACTGGAGCCATTCAAGAAAGAGATCTTGAAGTCATTGTGGATAGTTCTCGGAAAAAACAGCTTCTCAATGTACAATGGCAGTCAAAAGAAAGCCAACACAATATTAGGAACCATTACAAAAGGGAAATATAATAAGATACAAAATATCTTTTGTATACAAGAACAAGGAGCAATGGGCTCAAGTTACAGTGGGGGAGGTCTAGGTTGGATAGTAGGAAAAACTATTTCCCTGGGAGGGGAGTGAAGCACTGGAATGGGTTCCCTAGGGAGGGGGTAGAATCTCCATCTGTAACGGTTTTAAGTCCCGACTTGACAAAGCCCTGGCTGGGCTGATTTAATTAGGGTTGGTCCTGCTTTGGGCAGGGGACTGGACTCAATGACCTCCTGAGGTCTCTTCCAGCCCTAGGAATCTATAATCATATGGTCTCTAAATAAATCCATGGTGCGCCATACGGATGTGGTTGTTCCATAACAAAACAGATATATTAGAACTGGAAAAGGTTCAGAAAAGGGCAACACAATTTATTAGGGCTTTGGAATAGCTTCCATATGAGGAGCAATTAATAAGACTAGGACTATTCAGGTTGGAAAAGAGATGACTGGAAGGGATATAAAATCATGACAGGTGTGGAGAACATAACTAAAGTGCTTATTTGCTCCTTCACAAAACACAAGAAACAGGGATCACACACTGAAAGGCAGCAGGTTTAAAACCAACAAAAAGTATTTAACGCAAGACAACTTGTGGAACTTGTTGCTGGGAATGTTGCAAAGGGCAAAATAATAATAGTCTTTAAAAAGGAATTAGATAAGTTCACAGAGAAGAGGTCCATGGGTGACTATTAACAAAGGTAGTCAGGGATACAAGCCTATGTTTTGGGTGTCCCTAGCCTCTGATTGCCAAAAGCTGGAAGTGCATGACAGGCAAGGATCACTCTGCTCATCCCCTCTCAAGCACCTGGCACTGGTTACTGTCCATAGACCGTATGCTGGACCACGTTCTCCTGGTTTCTTTGTTGACCATTCTTATTACCTGTCCACCTTGAACATACACTCTTCAGCCTTAGTTCATCTTTTTTGTTTCTTCCATGTGCCTCTGTTTACATTCTGCTTGCCTGCCATTCTGCTTAGGACAGTATTTCCTGCCAGCTCTATCTTCTTTTCCTTCAGTTCTATCAGACCCATGGTTTCTAACTGCAGGCGAAGACAAACACACAGAACGTGCGCTTTTCCTTTCACTTTGCACATTGCACAATACACTTGCCACCTTTTTTGCTGCAGCACAGGGGGCTCTTCAACATTCTCTAGGTCTGGCTCTCATGTCACTAAGTGTACAATGCAGATCTTTCCTTCTAGCTTGGTGTCTCTCCTGCAACTTCAATCAAGATTTCTTCTTCCGACTTCTGCACGTGTGCAACGCAGTGTTCTTTGTCAACAAGCGCAGTCCTGTGGCACCTTAGAGCAGGGCTGGCTCGAGCCATTCCTGCGCCCCGGGCAGCAGGCGCGCGATGCATGCGCAGCTCTGCCCCCGGGTGCACGCGCAGCCCTGCCCCCCGGTGCGCTGCGCACCTTACAGCTGCAATTGGCCACGCGGTGCCTGATGGCAGCTCTAAGGGGCGCTGCACGGCCGGGCGCGTGGCGCCTCTTACAGCTGCCATCAGGCACCCCCCATAGGTTGGTGCCCCGGGCAGCGGGCGCACGATGCATGCGCGGTTCCGCCCCAGGCACACGGCGCATGCGCAGCCCTGCCTCCTGGCGCGCAGCGCCCCTTACAGCTGCAATTGGGCTCACGGTGCCTGATGGCAGCTTTAAGGGGCGCCGGGTGGCCTCCGGCCCCGGACGCGCAGCGCCCCTTACAGCTGCCATCAGGCGCCCCCCATCGGTTGGTGCCCTGGGCAGCTGCCCGGCTAGCCCCCCCCTTAATCTGGCCCTGCCTTAGAGACTAACAAATGTATCAGATCACAAGTTGGGTGGGACAAAACCCACTTCATCTGGTGAGTTGGAGTGGAAATGGCAGAATCCAGAGTACAGTAATTACTTGTTTAACATGTGCCCACTTAACACGTTTTCACAATAGCACGATTTTTTTGGGGACCGTTTTCCGAATAACATGACTGTCCCCGAAATAACACGAAAATAATCAAGTGGCAGACTACTTCACGCAGCAGTATAAGTTGGTGAAAACAGTGGTAATATGCAGGGCTCGCCAGCCGCGCGGTTCTGCACTCTGCGCATGCGCAGATCGCTCTGCGCCAGCTCTTCCGGGTTGTAATCTACTCACCACGGGCGAGTAGATTACATTATTTGTCGAGCCCTGGTAATATGCATGAGTGGATGAATACACGTGGTCACAGTGCCCCTCCGCTCACTCATGTGTTTAACTTTGTGTTTTAACAAACCGCGGCGACTTGTGGTGCTAGATACCTAATGCTGACGTTGACAACCCAGCACCAACAAAAAATTGACTTTGCCACCACCACCTGAAACGCAACCCCCACTTTTTCCATTATTTTTAATGGGAAAATTGACCCCGCATAGCACGTTTTTGCTCAGCATGAACATTTTCAGAAACCCGTGTATAGTGTTAAATGAGGAATTACTGCACGCAGAACAGCAAGCTGCCAACCGCAGGACCCAAGCTAATGATGCTGATTGAATGAATGTGCCCACCCATTCAGTTTCTGATCTGTAAATGCAGCTAGCAAGGGCCGGTCCCTGGGCTGGTTGCTGGCCACCCGCAGCCAGCCAAAGGGTGCCAGCCAGCCCTCGCTGCAGCACTGAGCTGGGGGCGCAGCGCAGGCCCCGGCTCCCCCCCGAGCCTCGAGCCGCGTGCCCCCTTATGCGCCACGTGGGACGGCCCGGCTCAGCTGCTCCCGCGAGCGCTGCCCGCAGCACGTGGCCAGGCGAGCCCCGCCCGGCCCCGCCTGCCCCTTTGTCTTTTTTCGCCCCGACACTAATGGCCGCGGCCTCCTCCCCTTTAAGGCTCGGGGCGGTTGCGCCGGGCGCTTCATGAATGGAGCCACGTGACCCAAACATCACGTGACGTGTCCGTGAGCGGCGGCGGCGGCGGATCTCGGAGTCTCGGTCCCTCCCAGCCCCGGCCCCGGCCGCACCGTGAGGCGGGTGAGCGCGCGCGGCGGGGCCCGCCTTTCCGGGGGCCGGGGGAGGGAGGAGAACAGGGGGGCCCCTTTCCCGGGGTGGGGGAGAGCGGGGCGCCCCCTTCCGTGGGAAACGGGGGAAGGGAGAGTAGGGAGCCCCCCTTCCCGGGGTTGGGGGGGAGCCTCCCGGGGAGCAAGCGGCGAGCCCCCCCCCTTCCCGGGAACGGGGGGCTCGGGGAGCAAGCGGCGAGCCCCCCCCCTTCCCGGGAACGGGGGGGAACGGGGTTCGGGGGGAGCAAGCGGCGAGCCCCCCCCCTTCCCGGGAACGGGGGCTCGGGGGGAGCAAGCGGCCCCCCCCCCCTTGCTGGGGCGGACGCGTGGTGCCCGCTCGCTGCTGTTGCCCCTTGCGATGCGCAGGCTGCTGGTTCAGAAGGTGTCCGGGGGCTGGTGGCGGGACGCGGCCGAGAGCCGCTGTGGGTCACGCCGGGCGGGGGGTTTCCGAGCAGCCGGTGCCTGCACCCCCACCCTGTGCGCGCCCCTTGTGCATGCTGAGCAGACGCTGCTGACTCATCAGCATGAGGTCACCGGGTAGACGGTGCCAAGGGGGGGCGCTCGGCGGGAGGGAGGCGGGCTCGTGGACCAGGGGCCGGCGTGTTGGTCGGGCCGTGTCTGCAAATGGATGGTGAGGGCGTCCGAGGCTGACACGCTGACTCATCCGCTGAGAGAGTGGGGGGGGCGGTGCCATGGAGACCGTGCTGCTGCGGGGGGCAGAGGTCTCCCCTCGTGTGCGGGGCTGCCGGGATGGGCTGCAGGCAGCAGGGTGAATGGTGGCGTTACAGCCCTGGCCAGACTGTAGGTCTGGGGGGTGAGGGGGCATAGAGACGGTTTGCGTTGGAGGGCGGCTGTGCGTGGTGGGGCATAGTGCGGATTCTGAGCACACTTCCAGGTCAGAACTAGCCCTGGGGCTGGGCTCCTGCTCTCTGGGAGACCAGCAGGCTGCTCTGGGTACTTCTCCCATGCTGTGGGACTCTGCAGTGCATGCTTGTGTGTACTTGGAACACCCTGTGCTCCTCTCCTGCCTCAGCTAGTGTTCCAGGTGATTCAGCTGCTAGGGCAGTAGTCTTCCCCTAGTCACCAGCAGGGCCCCAGAGCTACACATGGTCTTCATAACCATAAATACAACTCTTTCAAGGGCTGGTCTGAGGGGGCTAGCATACCCTTAACGTTAAGTATAAAGGGGAAAGCTGTGCTACAGATCTATTCAAAGCGCCCAGAAATCAACTAACCCCACCATTGTGGGACACCAAGGAGCCCTGGGTAATAGCCAACAACTCTGTGCAACAAGTGCACCATCTCTCCCTGAGCAAGATTTCTGCTAAGGTCAATGCATTGCCACAAGGCAGAAGAACAAAACAAGTGGGGTCAGGCCTGACACCTCTGGTAGCTATGCCCAGGGTCAGGTGTGCCTTTGCTTTACTAAAGGCCTTGACCAGCTCTGTCAAGGGTGCATTTGAGTTTTACAGTAACAGCCAGTCTGTGAATTAATTGCTACAGAATAATTTGAAGGATGTTTTGTGATTCTCCAGGACGTCTCGCCAAAGGCTTTAAAAGCACATTGCAGATACTTGCCTACTTCTAGGTGTATGTGCAGTGCCTATAGGAACACAGGAATGGCCAGACTGGCTCAGGCCAGCAGTCTGTCTAGTCCAGTCTTTGACAGCAGCCAGAACCAGTTGCTTTAGAGGAAAGTGTGAGAAATCCTTTAATGACCAATTGTGGAATAAGTAGCCCACGGTGGTGTGTTCTCCTGTGCCTGACTGTAAGTGTAGACAAGTCCTAACTCCAGTTGCGTGATCTTTAAAAACACATTGCCATAGAAACAGAGTTGACACAATGTCAGCCATTGTGTTAAGTTTCCCCAGCCCACACACAACTTTTCTAAAGATCCTACCTATCAAACCGAACCGCATAGTAGTAGCAAGACATTTATTCATAATGTCAGTTAGTACAAAATGTTAATGAATTAAGCTCCCAGCTACCAGGCAAGCAGGTCCGTATTAACCTCGCACTGCAGAAGTGGAAACATCCCCAAAGCCACACAGTAAGTGCAGAGCCATGAGGAGGATTTGGGTGTTTTGCTTCCCAGTCCTGTGTTCAGACTGCTAGGTCGCGCTTTCCAGTATCGGGATGAATCCTCATGTTTGTTGCTTTGAGTGCAGTAGCCCCTAAAATGCACCAGGCACTTCCAAGCCCTGCAGAAGGCCTGTTTCCTGACCTAAACGTGCTCAGAGTTTGAGGGGGAGGGAGAGGGGGAGCAGGGGAGGGACAGGAAGGGTCCAGATAAGCATGGTCTGTTATTTTGGTGGAGGGTTTTATTGCATGTATGGCCTCTGCCCCAAGTTATCCTACATGTTGGGAATTACTAGAATGTTAGTCTTTGCAGCATGTGCTCTCCCTCTTATCTGGGTGGTCAGCAAAGGTACAGGTTCCTGCTGCTTCTCTCAGCTCCCCTGGCTGGGGTAGATGTGTGTGAAGAGCTGCAGGTAGGATTCCTTTGGCTGTGAAGATGTACGCTGCAGGAGGACTCTGCTAGAGCCAATGAACCTGTGGTGTCCCACAGTCTGCTAGTCAGTAATTTCACTGCAATGGTTCCGGGCTCTGAGCTGAGAGGTGATGGTTGGTCTTGCGTGAGGTGTCAGTGAGACCTGACAGCACTTTCTTCAGCCACCTATGTGGTCAGTCACCTCAGAGGCTGGACTGCTTTCGCTTTGGCCTGCCCGTGACCAAAACTGCTAGGGAAAAGGACAGGCCAAGAAGCTGCATCCCTCCTACCTTTCGCCCGAGCATTTGCTTGTCTCTGTGCCCCAGGGACCCGACTTGGGGGTGCACAGGGCTGCTGTCTCCTGTTTTCACTTGGGGTGAAAGCTTCTGGGCTGGGGCAGCTGCTGCACATTGTGCCGCTGGGGGAGAGTGCGTGTTTGTTCTGCATTGCGGTTGACATATTTCCTTGGGGGAAAGGGCTTAGCGGCACTGACAGCAGGGTCTAGGAACTGGACTTTGGGGGCTTTCCTGAGCCCGGCCAGTGGCCAGGTTTGAGGGAGAAGTGTGAAGCAAATTGCTACTTATGGAAAGACGCGCGGCTGACTGATGCTTAGTCCCCTGCCCAGAGCTTCAAAAAAGAGCTAGATAGATTCATGGAGGTTAGGTCCGTCAATGGCTGCTAGCCAGGCTGGGTAGGAATGGGGTCCCTGGCCTCTGTTTCTCTGGAGGTGGGTGACAGGGGAGGAATCACGTGAGATGACCTGTTGTGATCCCTCCCTCTGGGGCATCTGGCACTGGCCACTGTGGGCCGACAGGACACTGGGCTGGATGGACCATTGGTCTGACCCCGTCTGGCCGCTCTGATGTTCTTAGCTCGCAAGGTTTGGAGGGGTTGAGAGAGTTTAGCTGCTTGCCGTGGGAGCAGAAGGTGCTACTGGTGTCAGGGCAGACTGAGGGTCCTGCTTAGCGTAGAGCTGCTCTCCCTCCTTGTGGCCTGGCATTTCCTCTTCTGGGAGACGGGATTCTCAGGCGACCGCTTATTCCATAAAGGTTTGCTGCTCGAAGCTGGGATGGCCTCTGCTTTACACCGTCTTAGGCCCCTTCCTCTTCCCCTTCCCAGCAGAGCTGTGCATTCAGGAAGGGTGAACGCGCTGAGCGAAGGAGTATCTGAGACTCGGCTCGCCTCGTTCGCTCCATGCGCTCGGCTCAGTTGTGCACGTGGAGGCAGGTGTGTTAGCTACACTGCAGAGATGCTCTGGGCACTAGTTTGACGTGGGCCCATCTGCTGCAGCATGAATGGGGGGGTGATGTGAAGAGATGAGAAGTACGGTCTCCACTTCTACTAGTCCAGTCAGGGAGAATATCCCAGCAGGGCCCTGCCTGCCTGTGGACGCACCCCTGCGTGGCCTGCCAGTCCCCTGCAGAAGCCCTCACTGCGTCGTTCCTTCGACGTCCCTTGCGGATGGGCCTCCCCGGCGGAGCTGTCTCCAGCTGGCTGCACTGCTGGAAGGGGTGACGTCAGCGTGTTTACACTAGTTTGGTGGCACAGTTCTGTGAATCGGGAATGCTGAGAATGGGGCCTGTGTTGAATCATGCGTTCTGCTGTCAGCTCTGCTGTGCCGTTTTTAGCTGAGGAGAGAATTGGCTGTGCTAGTGCTGAGTTCAGGCCTTTCGAGTCCTGGGGAAATGTGTTGAGGCTGCATTTTTCCCCTTGGAGCTGATGCGCTTGGCACTCTTCCGGGTGATCGTTCTTCAGGAAGCCATTGAAAGGCCAAGACATTGGCAGTCTGGGACCTTGGACAGGTTTGTCTCTGCCCGTTCTGAGTGTCCTCTGTCAGATTCTCAGCAGGCCTGCCTGGGGCCTTCCTGTCAGCCCTGGCAAGTGACCAGCCAGCCTTCCCCCCAGTGCCCATCCTCAGGCACTGAGACCTTGGCCCCTCTTGAGATGGGGAGCGGACTCATCAGATGCTTTCAGCTGGAACCCTGTGCCCCGGCAGAGGCGCTGGGCTTCGCTGGAGAAGGCCTGGCAAATTGGGTCCCTTCTGTTTGAACCGTTTAACTCTTAAGACACAAGGAAGAGTTAATTGTTCTCAGCGGCTCCTTGGCACCTTTCCAAGCTGTTGCTCTTTCTCCTGCCCTCATCGCATCCCAGCTGTCTGACCACCCGCAGTGCTTGGGAGCACCCAGCCACTGCCCCGCCCGGTCCTTTCAGCTCCCACCTGCCCCTAACTCGTCTCAGGGTGACTCTCCGGCCTGGGACCAGTTGTCCAGGGATGTGAGTTTTCGGGAGTTCGAGGGCCAGGAAGGATTATAGCACCTGTTCCTGGGCCCAGTGCATTCAAACAGCCCGTCCGCCCGTGTGGATCCTCTGGGGTAGCAGGAAAGGAGCATGTGGAAACACTGCCCAGGACCGCTCCCGGGACAGACTTACTGGAGAGCTGGGACTCCCACGCTGAGGGGCCTTGCTGGACAGTGTAGACCCTGCAAGTGCGTGAACCTGTCTGTCTCCTGCCCTCTCTAACACTCTGCTTGGGATTATGGGCTGGACATTCAATGCTCAGAGATCAGTGCCAAGACTGAATACAACCTGTGTTTTTGTAGGGCCTACAAATGTGAAAGTGCCTCCCCTGCTGTTTTTGCAGCTCCTGCCAGCAGGAGCTGCCTCCTTCCCCTTGAGTCTGTTTGCTTCCTATTCCAAGTCCATTGTGGTGGGGGGGAGGCAGAGAGATTCAGGGCTCCCAGCATGAGGAGGAAGGGAAGGACGCATTGCACGAAGCAGGTGCTGGTTTCCCATCAGACTGTTCTGCCAGGGCCTGCTCTTTATGCAACAGTTTCCTGCAGAGCTGGGCTGGCAGAAATGACCTTTTGTACCAGTGTAGTTGGCATCTGGTGAGCGGCGAAGGCTCTGTCCTCTGGGCACAAATTCCTTGCCGTGTAGAAGCACCTGTACCCTGCCTGTTTGGCAGTCGCGGGAAGGGCCGAAGCCTTTCTCTGGTAGTAGTGCTTGGCTTGATGTCTGAGCTGCAGTCGCTGGAGTTGCCATAACTTGGCATTTGGCGCCGTGTGTGTGTTCGATTCTCAGCCTGGGGTCAGTGTTTCTTACCTGGAATGAGCTAGATCCAGGCTGCAGGAAGGATGCAAAATCCGGTTAATCAGTCAGCCGGTGAAACAATGGGGCAGGCAGGGGGCCCAGCTGGACTGGAGTGGTCCCACCCTGACGGGGCTGGAGCACCCCCTGCTGAGGGCCCTGCAGGGTTGGAGCATCCCAAAGTGACTTTTACGGGGGAAAGCTCCAGCTCTAATATCTTAGTCACTACGTGGGGCGGAGGCGTGGCCTGTGGGGCAAGAGGGACAGTGCAGGTTGAGGGTGGTGACTCATCTGCTGCCCAGCCAGGGATTGGAGCAGAGCCAGTGGCTTGAGCCATCCCCATTCCTTGGCCTTCGCCAGCCGGCTGCCCTGGACTCCCTGGCCCCAGCTGCGTTGCGGCCCCAGCTGGAAAGGGTTACGGGTGAGGGAGGCCACTGACTGAGGCGTCTGGTTGGTTGTGCTCGAGGTGGCAGAGAGGCTCAGAGGTTGCCAATGTGCTGAGTCAGCATGACAGGCTGGGAGCAGCCGCGCTCGGGACCCAGCCTGCTGCCTGCCAGGCTATTTTTAAAGATGTGGCTTCCTTGTACTGAGACTCCTCCCCTGTTCTTAATCCCCCCTGCCCCCGCCCCAGCCACTGCCAGCATTTGGCTCAGGTCTGTGCGGGCACTGGGGTGAGGAGGGAGAGATGAGCAGCGGCGGGATCTGCGGGTGTGTCTGGTTGGACTGGGAGGCAGGCGCCTGCTAAGACTGGCGCCGGCAGCGAGTGCTGCCTCCAGGCTTTGCCCAGGTCCCGGGGTGCTGGGCAGGGGCAGGGCGCCCTGGGGAGCAGATCCCAGAGGCCAGGCTCTGACCTTCCCTTCCTTTCTTTCAGATCCTGACCGACAAGGCTCTCGTGTTATGACGACCCCCAACCAAGCAAACAAAGCCTTGAAGGTAAAGGGGGCCCTGGGGCCTGGGTGACCCCTGTGGGCACTCTGCGGGGATGGCACTAAGGCATGTGTCCCCCTTCCCACAGGTGAAGCGGGAGCCGGGTGAGAATGGGACCAGCTTGACAGATGAGGAGCTGGTGACCATGTCTGTGCGGGAGCTGAACCAGCATCTGCGGGGCCTGTCCAAGGAGGAGATCATCCAGCTGAAGCAGCGCCGGCGCACGCTGAAGAACCGAGGCTACGCGGCCAGCTGCCGGGTCAAGCGCGTCACCCAGAAGGAGGAGCTGGAGAAGCAGAAGGCAGAGCTGCAGCAGGAGGTGGAGAAGCTGGCCTCCGAGAATGCCAGCATGAAACTGGAACTTGATGCCCTCCGCTCCAAATATGAGGCGCTCCAGAACTTTGCCAGAACCGTGGCCCGGAGCCCGGTGGCTCCTGCATGGGGCCCCATCACGTCCAGCATGGGGCCCCTTGTCCCTGGCAAAGTTGCCACCACCAGTGTCATCACAATAGTGAAATCCAAAACGGACGCCCGGTCTTAGTGAAGCGAGTGCTGCCTGGGCTTGTCTGTGCAGAGCAGTTAGGCACAAAGCTAACCCGGCACCCCCGAAGCACAAGCCCCTTTCCTCGTGGGTCAGGACTCCCTCCTCTCTGCTCGGCCGGCCTGCTGACCACTCCAGTTCTGTGTCGTGTCTTGTTCAGATTGCTGTGCCCAGCGGCAACACCCCCTCCTGCACAGCGCGCCTCCCGCCTAGGGGTCCACAGCCCTCTGGGGCGTCCTCGGGACAGAGACTGTGAAAGACCTTGGTGCTCTAGCCAAAGAAATTCCACACTGCATGGAGGAAGGGGGGTGACTGGGGCCCATGCCCCTTTCCAGTGGGACGGGGCACGGGAGGGCAGAGAGGTTCTGGGGCAGGGAGTTGGGATCCCCAGTTTCAGTCACTTCCGAAGGATTTATTCCACTAGACTTCCAAGTCGCGTATCTCGGGGCCTGTTTGCCAGGTGTTCAAATCTGCTGCTTCTGTCTCGCGTCCGCGTGGTTGCCGTGATCGCCATGGGGAGTAGTTTGTGTTCACTTCTAGCATCCTGCCTGTGTCCGGAAGGCAGGCCTCCTTGTGACGCTCCCTGCGCCAGTCACACACCCGCGATAATTCGGGGGAGGGGAGGGAGGAGACTGCAGTCCCCTGGGTCTCTGCTCTGTGTCCCGGGAGGGAGGCTAGCCAGAAGAGGGCACTGTGGGGGCCAGCAATGTGGGGAGGAAGAGAAACCCTGGTGACTGCAGGCCAGTTTTGTGCCTAACATGCTGCACTGAACAAGACCAAAATCCCTAGTTTCTCCTAGCTGTTAAGGGTATCGTGTGTCTCCCGTTTGGTTTACACAACCAGTTTGTGGTTAAATAGTCCTGTTGTTTAAAGAGAGAGACATTCATTTTAAGAGTTATTACCTTATCAAAGTTTAAAAATCAGACAGAGGGGAGATCATATTTATAGTCGGCTTTTTTACCAGAGCGAGCGGGAATATTTGACCATATAAGTGGAAAAATATTCTCGAAGACTCTGCTAGCTGAAAAGTAAATAAGACAAATAATTTTCAAGTTTCTCATGAGCCTCCTGCCTGCTCTGTGGCTCCGAGGTTCGTTTTTATACAGAGTTCTCAGACTTTATTTATAAAATGTAGAAAAAGACAAAAAAAGGCAAGTCCTGTTTGATATCTTTTTTGCAATTGTACCAAAAGTGACTTATTCTTGCACTTGCTGGCTTCCGCCCTGTTCCCACTGTGCTGCCTGGCCGTGCTCTGAGCGCTCGTGTGGTGCTGCGCTGTGATGGTGCCAATCGCTGCCTTGCTGTCCTGTCTGCGCTGCCTTTGCTTCCCGGGAGGGGCTTGGGCCCTGTGCTGGGCCCCCAACCAGCGAAGGCCAAGAGCCCCCGACCTCTAAAGGGAAGTCAGAACAACTGGCTGGGGGTGAGCCAATGGTGTCTGGGCGCCTCTCCTGCACAGGGCTCTTGGACAGCCCCACCGCCTGTCTCCCTACCGGGAGGCACCCAACCGTCTCTGAGGCCCAGCTGCTGCTGGGGTTCCTTGATAGCGCCAGTACCGGAACATGGCAGACTTTTGGCAGACTCCCCCTGCTCCAAGCAGGGGAAATGGAGGCTGTTCAGGAGGCAACTGGGAAGTAGCTCTGGGCTTTGGTTTCCTGTTGGGCCCTGAGATCAGGACTTGACGTGCTGGTCATGAGCCTCACAGTGCATTTGGGCAGGGCAGGAAGTTGCATGGGGCGTGGTGCTGGACTCCTGCTGTCGCGTCTGCGTAGTACTGAGAGGGAAGCCAGGGCACAGCTCCCTCGTGCCGCTTCTAGGCACGACGTGTAGGTCGGGCTGGCGTGCGGGCGGCCGGGCGACGCGACGGAGCCACCGTGCTATCCCAGGTCTGGAGCGCTCCCCTGGGAAGCCTGTTCCCCCAGGCAGCAGGGCAGTGGGGAGAGACCAGCCTGACGGGCTGCTGGATGTTGGCTGAGTGCAGGGAACGCAGTAGGTTGGTGCTGGGCTCAGCTGCAGCACCAGCCTCGGAGCCTGTTCGTGGTGCTGAGCTTCTCTGGCTGGGCACAGAGTTCATGCCGGCCATGGGCAGAGATTTCAGAGGATTTTCCATTCAGTACACCCTTGCTCGAGAGCTTGAGGGTTTTTCTGCTTTGCTCTAGTCAGGGATCCAGGAGGAAGCTGTTCCCAGTGAGTTACATGGGGCAGGGGAGAGGGTCTGGAGGTCTCCCATGTCCCCCTGCCAAGCCATGGGGTTTCCTCTAGTCCTCATTATGAACAGCTGAGACCAGCTCTCCAGAAGGACTAGTGGCTGCTCCGGGTGCAGCGCAGCCCCTGTGGATTTCACTCCCGGCCTTCTGGCACCTTTCTCTTGCCACCACTCACAAGGTGCTAACTGCAGGGTCTTCAACCGCAGCCCCCTGAAAGGAGCCCGAAAGACCCAGTCCTGACTCCTCAGAACCAGCAGGGCTCCTCATGAGGTCCAAGCCAGCCTGGTGTGTCTGCCCTGCCTGGGCTGTGGGGGACGCCATTGCCGGGGAGCGGGGGGGGTCATAGCAAGGTGGGTGCTGTGCTCCACTTCCAACTGGCTTTGCTTTGAGGAGGCCCCATCAGGCTTTGTGCAACGGCAGGAGCAGATGGCAGCCCTCTGCTGGGGAAGGTACCGTGGCCAGAGTGCCCCGGGAGTGGCTGCCCAGTCCCCTTCCGTCCTCCTCCAACCCCGATCTAACAGCCTGGAACGTCCCTCCTTGACTGACATCTCGCTCATCCTCCGTCTTCAGAGGCGGCCTGAGGCCTTTCCTGGGAGGATCCTTCGGGGCTGGGCGCAGTGAGCGCTGGAGGACCCAGCAGGTGCTGGCTCAGACTCTTTGCTCTTCTTGAGATTTCTTTTTACTGTGCTGCTTAGTCTGCCACCCCAAACTCTCTGGCTGTGATGAGCCTATTCAGTGATGTCACATCTCTGCCCAGGGGGTTTAGGTGCAAAGACACAAAGCTGTAGCTGTGTGATGTGGAGCAATGAACTGAGTGCTAGGAGCCAGGACTCCTGGGATCCCCGCTTGGCATGGCCACGGGCTCCATGTGTGACCTTAGGCAAGTTGCTTCCCTCCTCTGGTCTTGGTGCTCTGCCCTGTCAGTGACCAGCGTGGTGGAGGGGCTCCGGGTGGCTCTGGGCTGGGCTGTGCCCTGTCAGTGACCAGCGTGGTGGAGGGGCTCCAGGGCTGGGTTCTGCCTCGTGTCAGCCATCGGCATGATTTGGTTTTTGGCTTTTAGTGAAGTAACAGAATCTGAATGTTCAGGGAATCCCCACTCATGCTAAAGGGGGCGCCCCCCACCCCAGCACCAGTCAGCTTGTGTTTGTGGATTGCCCCACTGTGAGTCAGCTCCCCAGCCCTTCACTTGATTTCTCTCACTCGCTCTCTCCTATATAGCGTGTCAGAGTGTGGCCGTTCTTGTTTTCCAGGTGCTTGTTCATTTGGTTTCCTGCTGTGAAGGGTGTTGTGTTTTTTCTCCGTCCCCTGGTACCTTTCTGATGCAGCGGGTGGGGGTTTTGCTCCTAGCCTGGCTGCAAAGCGAACCCGTGAAGTGTATCCTCCCTTGCACAGCTGGGCGTGCACAGGGACTTGTGTGTGTTGTGGTGAATTGTGTAAAGTGATCTCTTGGCTTATGCAACATTGATGGATATTTCTCTTTAGGGAGAGGAAGAGGCAGACTGCAGTGTGCAGGCAAGAGCTAGGACTGCTGGGTGGTGGTGGGGGAAACGCAGAGCACTCTCCCCGTGGGTTGGCTGGTGTGTGCATGTGACATCCTGGATGGTCACCACCATCCCTGTGGCTCTGGTGTGAAATGCATGGGGTGGGGGGTAGCCTACCTTCTCCAGCCTTTAGTGAGCAGAGCTGCCCTTGCCTTCCCCCTACCCCCCCTGCCTGAGGCCAGGGGGGAATGGTTAGATGGGGGCTGTGGCCCATCCTTCACCAGCCTGCTGGGAGGGGACTGTGCTCTTCCTGAACAAAGCTTGTGCCTCAGGCTCTGGTTTCTCTGGCAGGAACAGACACTAACGCTCTCACCTCAGAGGAAGGTTCCCTTCCTGCCAGGGCACGCTGCCGCCTCCTACCATAGTAAAGGGAAGGGTGGGGGGGCCAATGTTCCCTCTGATCTTTTCCATCCAGATGTGGATTGTTTCCATCTGTGTGGAATAAATGAGGTGCACTGAGGCATGTGTGGATGTGCACCACCAGGAGAAACACAAGCCTAGCTGGGTGGTATTTTGAATCTCTCCTGAGTGGCTGCACAATCACCCAGATGACCGGGAACACGGGGGGGCCTGTGGGTGCAGTGAGACTCCTTCCCTGCTCAGAGATGAGGCGGTAGAGTTGGGCCCCTTTCAGCTGCAGAGCTGGCAGGTGCCCAGGGCAGCCTGGTGGGGGCTACGCTCTGCTCAGTGGGTGGCAGGGAGCAGTCAGGTGGGCTGTCTGCAGGTGCGAGTGAGCTTTGGATGCTTGTGTATGACCCGTCTGGCTGCAGCCTGTGCAAAGGATTCTGCAGCCGCTGTTCCTGCCTGGGGCTTCCACGTCACCTGCTCCCCAGTGGAGGGCAATATTGTGCGGCCATGAATCCCAGCACCTGCTGGTGGGGCTGTGGGAGTGGAGTCCTTGCCTGTTGCAAGGGGAGGAGGAGCTGTCAATGCGGAGCCCTGCCTCGAGGGTGCCCTCACTGCAGTCTGCCCGAGTTTATTACACCCTTGGCCAAACTGGAATGTTGTTGGAGGAATAACCTGAGCACAAAGTGCCGGAACAAGGGGCTGCTGCCCTGCAGTGTCAAACGTGAGTCCCGGGCCTGCCAGGCTCAGGGCTGAATCATGAATTTGCTTCTTTTCTGTTTTAAAAATACCCTAAAATGGAAACAATATTTATTAAACAGAATCTAACTTGTACAGATTTAGAAATGGGGTGTGATCTCTGTGACGGGGGTGTAATAAAATGTTCAGACCAAGGCTTTTCGCTAACAGAGCCAAGTCCAGCTAATAATCAGTATTTATTACTAAATTATTGTCCTTTAACCATCTGTAGATAGGTATCTGTTGATAACTGTCGGGGATTTGCTGTTGCAGCCCCTTTGGAGGTGGTGTTAATTTATTTCTGTATATAGTGTATGTTTGTTGATATGAGGCTTTCTTTATTTTGTATATGACCAATAAACATCTTTTAAAGAGACCTATTCCGGAGCATCTTTCCTGGGGATGTGGCAGCAGCTGGTGGTCAGGTTTGTTCCCAGCTCTTGCGATGCTCCGCTGAGAGATTCTTCCATTTTGCAGACGCTGATTTGTCAGGGGTCTGGCTTATGCAGCTTTTATACCAGTTTCACTGTTGGGCAGGTGGTGACTTATTTGTGGGAAATTAAGTTGTACATTGCACCTCCTGGGGTCACAGTTCTTGAGATAAGATCCCTTATCTGAGCCTGGGAACTTAATGCCATAGCTCTGCTGGACACTAAAACCATGGATTTAACAGACACACTGACTGGTGACTCACTACAATAATTTGTAACATAACCCTTAGTTGTGTCCACTTCATTTTATCAGGGTAAGTGGTCTCCTACAGCAGTTGTGAAGCACTTTTGTGTAACAATGTGTCTCCTGTTGGATTTAGCTCTTTCCTCTGCTTACCTTCCCCAGCCCTGAACAAAAGTTCTGTGAACTCTGCAGTTTTTTCTTTCCATGAACATCCTGCACATTCCTTAAGCGCTCAGGGTGCATCTACACAGCACTGTTGTTCTGGAATAAATTATTCCAGAATAACAAAGTGCATGTCTCCACACCAGCAGTTACTTTGACATCATGTTGAATAATGTCCAGCTGGAGGACTTCTTACTCTGACTCCTGGAACCCTCATTTTACGAGAATTGAGAGAACAGGAAGTCGGAGGAAGAGTGCTCTATTTTGAAATAAGTGCTGTGTAGATGTGCCCAAATTCAAAATAAGCTATTTCAACTTGAGCTACGCTAATTGTGTAGCTAAATTGCATAGCTTATTTTGAATTTAGCCCTGCTGTGTAGATGCACCCTAAGGTATTACCTCATGCTTCTCCCTTATACCACTAGCCTTTGTGCTTATCCACTTAGGGGAATACACTCTGATGCTATAACTGTCTAGAGGGCAAGATTCCCTCTAATCTTTTCCATCCATGTGTGGAATAATTTTTCTGGGTACACTGAGGCATGTCACTGTGCACCACCAACAAACACAAACCTACCTGTAGACGCTCTGCTAATCATCTGGGTGGCATCTGAATCTGTTTCCAGGGAACACTGGTTGGCAGTTGGGCAGCAAAAGGAGAGGAAAAACCTAGAGCACAAGCTCCAAGATGCAAAGAATCAAAGCCCAGAATTTAACAGTATCCCTTTGCACAGTTCTCATTCTGAACACTGACTAGCACCTGAGCTATGATAATGGGGGAGGAGGGTTGGGGTGGTAGTGGGGACAAAAGCATGGGGATGGCAAGGTGGCCGAAGAGACAGGCAAATTCTATCCATCTTAGAAAGTGCCCATGGATTTGTGAGCTTCACTGAGCAGGCAGGCTTTGGCTCTAAGACCTATCCCAATCGCAAATACACCATGATGTGCCTCCAACTCACTGCTGCCTTTGGTTGCATAAGAATATAATGGGGACATAAGAATAGCCACACTCCCACAGGCCAGTGGCCAACAGCAATAGAATTGCCAATAGCCATAGATCAATGGTCTACCTAGCCAAGTCTGTTGCATCTGGCACAAACTGCTGAGAGAAGACTTCAGAGGGAATGAACAGAAGAGGCAATTTATCCAGTGATCCATCTACAACCGTCCAGTCCCAGCTTCCGACAGTCAGTGTGCGGTTGCATCCTTGCCCACTCTGGCAAATGGCCATTGATGGACTTATTCTCCATGATCTTGGCCAATTCTTTGCTGAACCCAGTTATACTTTCAGCCTTCAACATCCCCTGGCAACCAGTTCCACAGGCTGACTGCATTGGGTGAGGAAGTACTTAGGTTTATTTTCAATCTGCTGCCTATACATGTCATTGGGTGAGCCTGGTTCTTGTGTTATGAAGGGATAAAAAAACCACTTATCCAGTTTCTCTGCACTACTCATAGACTGTCACGTATTTAGAGAGTGTGTGAGAGAGAGAGGCTGTGTCTAGACTTGCCAGCTGTCTACACTGGCCGCTTGAATTTGCGCAAGAACACTGACGATCTAATGTATGATTGTCAGTGTTCTTGCGCAAATACTATGCTGCTCCTGTTCGGGGGGGAAAAGCCCTCTTGCGCAAATGTATTTGCGCAAGAGGGCCAGTGTAGACAGCTCAGGACTGTTTTGCACAAAAAAGCCCTGATGGCGAAAATGGCGATCGGGGCTTTCTTGCGCAAAACCGCGTCTAGACTGGCACGGACGCTTTTCTGCAAAAAGTGCTTTTGTACAAAAGCGGCCGCGCCAATCTATACGCTCTTTTCTGCAAATGCTTTTAACGGAAAAACTTTTCCATTAAAAGCATTTGCGGAAAATCATGCCAGTCTAGACATAGCCAGAGAGAGAGAGAACGAGAGAGAGAGCCCTTCTATTCCTCTCAGACATTTCTTTTCCAAGCTGAACAGTTTTTTTTAATCTCTCACATGGAAACTCTTCCATACTGCTAGTCATGTGTTTGCCTTTCTGTATGCTTTTTCCAATACTAATATACCTTTTTTCAAGTTGGGACAATCAGAACTGCATGCAGTATTCAAGGTGTTGGTGTACCATGGATTTATACAGTGGCATTATGATATTTTGTAATCTTATTTATCATCTTCCTTATGGTTCCTAACATTCTGTTGGCATTTTTCTGACTTGCCATTGCATATTGAGCAGATGTTTTCAGAAAACTATCAATAATGATGCCAAGATCTCTCTAATTTAGACTCCATTTTGAATGCGTAATGGGGATTGTTTTCTAATGTGTTGAGTATCAGAGAGGTAGCCGTGTTGGTCTGAATCTGCAAAAGCAGTGAGGAGTCCTGTGGCACCTTATAGACTAACCAAAGTGTTGGAGCATAAGCTTTCATGGGCAAAGACCCACTTCGTCAGATGCATGCATCTAACGAAGTGGGTCTTTGCCCACGAAAGCTTATGCTCCAACACTTCGGTTAATCTATAAGGGTAAGTCTACACTGCCATCCTAGTTTGAACTAGGGTGGCTAATGTAGGCATTCAAACTTGCAAATGAAGCCCGGGATTTAAATATCCCAGGCTTTATTTGCATGTTCCCGGGCACCGCCATTTTTAAATGCCCCGTAGTTCGAACTCCCTGCCCGCTACACGCGGCATGGACTAGGTAGTTCGAATTAAAGCTACTAATTCGAACTACCGTTACTCCTCCTGCAATGAGGAGTAACGGTAGTTTGAATTAGGAGCTTTAATTCGAACTACCTAGTCCCTGCCCGCGGCTACACATCGCATGGAGTTCGAAATACGGGGCATTTAAAAATGGCGGCACTCGGGAACATGCAAATAATGCCCGGGATATTTAAATCCCGGGCTTCATTTGCAAGTTCGAATGCCTACATTAGCCACCCTAGTTCGAACTAGGGTGGCAGTGTAGACATACCCTAAGGTGCCACAGGACTCCTCGCCGCTTTTCTAATGTGCATTACTTTGTATCTAGCAACAGTTAATTTCTTTTGCTATTTTGTTGCCCAAGCACCCAGTATAATTAAACCCCCTTGTAACTCTTCAGTCAACTTTGGACTTCTTATCTTTGGGAATGTTGTATCTTCTGCAAACACTTCCACCTTGCTGTTTACCCCTTTTTCCATATTATTTATGGATATAGTGAACAGCCCTGGTCCCAGTACAGATTTTGGAGGGACAACACTGTTCCTCATTCCACTATGAGAAATGACTATTTATTACTACCCTTTGTTTCCTGTCTTTTTTAGTCAGCTATTGATCCCTGCGCAGACCTTCCCTTTTTTCTTACAACTGCCTACTTTACATAAGAACCTTGGGGGAGGGCTCTTGCATTTAGGTTTTCAGAAAGTCCTGGCGCTATCCACTGCTCACCCTTGCCACGGACTTGTTTATCCCTCAGAAAATTCTCACAGATTGGTGAGGGACGGGTTAATTCCTTTTACCAAACGCTATGGTGGTTCTTCACTAACATACTTATTCATCTGTGTATCGGAGAGTTCTGCTTTTCATTATAGTTTCAGTTAATTTAACTGATACTAAGATTAGGCGCACGGGCCTATACGTGATAGGATCACCTTTGGAGCCTTTTTTTAAAAATTGGCATCAAGTTAGCTACCCTCCCGTCATCTGGTACAGAGGCTGATTTCAGCAGTAGTTTATGTACCCCACTAGTTCTGCAACTGAAAATATTTAAGTTCCTTCAGACCTCTTTGCTTATACCATCTATTCCTGGAGACATTTTATTAAGCAAAGACACATTTAACAAATTAAGGTATAATGAATCCAGGGCTCAAGGGTGGGTTCCAGAGAAAACAAGGAAGCAAACATGGTTAAAAAGGCTATAGGTGTAACCCGCATTGTCCCGGATACAGGGGAGAGGTATTTAACAACTCAGCCCAGTGGTCACCAACCTTTTTACACCCAAGATCACTTTTTAAATGCCAGGGCAAGCCAAAATCTACCCCACCCCTTCCTTGAGGCCCCACCCTCTCCATCATTTGCTGTCCCCAGCCCTTACTCATTCTCGCTGGGTTAAGAGAGGAGGTGTGGCTCTGGGGTGGGAATGAGGGATTTGGGTGAGGGAAGGGGTGAGAAGTGCAAGTTCTGGGGTGCAGGGTGCAGGAGGAGGTGGAGGAGGGGATGCTGGCTCAGGAAGGGGGCTCCAGGCTGGGGTCAGGTGGAGGGTTGGGGTGCCAAGCAAGGCTTGTGGATGTGGGAGTGTAGGAGTTTGGGATGGGGTATATGAGGGGCTCAGGGCAGGTTTACAGTGTGTGGATGGTGCAGGAGTGTTGTGGCAGAAGACTGGGGATGTGGGGATGAGAGGCTCAGGATAAGGGGTTCAGCTATATGATGGGCTCAGGTTTGGGGCCTGTAGGGGTACAGGAGTGTTATGATGCTGTGGCCAGATGGGGGCTTGGCCCGGCTTCATTTTTAAATGAAATCTGTCAAACACAATGTTTCAGCATTGTCTTTATTTATGGGAGGGGCTGGGAATCTGTTTTGGGTCAGTGGTTACTGACCCACAGAAAAGTCAGTTGAGGACCACAAGTGAGATCCAAAAAAAAACCCCACCAAGCCTCAATGATATGGTCCCAACTAAGATACCTCACTCTAGCCCAGGTGCAAGGCCTCAGGCCAGATTAACTCTTCTGGGGTTCCAGGGTTAGTGGAATTTGTGGACCCCTCTACACTCTGAAGTGGGGCCAAAAATGAGTGATCCAGTGTGTGGAACAGGGCTGCCAGTGAGTGGAATAGGGATGGGGGTGCAGAATCTGGGTGGAAAATAGGGTTCAGGAGCAAGCTGGGGGTAGGTGTCTAGCCAGGAGGGAGAGGGCAGGGTGCTGGTGGGGACTGGGGCAAGGTGCAGATGGGAATCAGGCCAGCGTGCTAGTGGGGGCCAGGGCAGGGTGCTGGTGGAGGTCTGACCAGGGGAGGGGACAGCTCAACCGGTACCTGGGGGTCCTGTGGCTGCACGCTAGGTCTAGGTCTGGTGTTTCAGCAAGCACATGCGCTGCTCCTCCCCTCCTCAAACAGCCGGCGCGCTTCCTGAGAAGTCGGATCTAGCACGCAGCTGGGGACTTCCTTCGCCGTGCTTCCTGCCTTCCTTCCTGTGCGGGCAAAGGGGGGGGAGCAGGAGTCCTGGGACTGCATGCCAGCTCCAGCTTCTCAAGGAGCGTGCGCGCTGCTCCTCCCCATGACAGCCAGTGCTCTTCCTTAGAAGTGGGAGCTGGCACACAGTCCCAGGACTCCTGCTCCTCACCCCCCCGCACCCTCTGTGCAGGAAGGAAGGCAGGAAGCACAGGGAAGGAAGTCCCCAGCTATGTGCCAGATCCAATTTCTGAGGAAGTGCACCAGCTGTTAGGGGAGGGGAAGAGCAGCCCCCATGCTTCCTGAGACACAGGACCTGATGCACAGCTGTGGGACTTCCCTCCCCATGCTGCAGGAAGCCGGTGCTACCTCCACTTTCCCAGGAGGTAGTGTGAGTGCGGACTATTTCTTGGTGGTGGGGGAAATGGAGGGGGGGCCTGGAACGCCTCGTAATCGACTGGTCGTATCCCCGCAATCGACCAGTCGACAGGTTGGTGACCATGGACTTAGACTATATTTGTCCTCCGGGGGCACCACCCATAAAGTAAGAGTTTTTGTGTCTGGCATAGATCGTAAGTCCATGGGTGGAGGAGGCCCCGCCGCGTGGTCCTGTCCTGTGTCATTTTCTTACTGGTGGTTTACTTGAGCTGACAACAGAAAACAAAAATTAATCCTAGTCCATCAGGTAAAAGAAGTTAATGCTTCCCCTGAGCTGGTCCCTCAGTGATCTGCGTCGTCCAGCTGGGATGGCTCAACCTGGGTATAAGTGATGGGTGTTTAAAGCTCAGTCAATGTGACCTCGAGGGCACCACCCATAAAGCAGAACAAAATCTTTCTCCGGCATAGTTCATGAGTCCATGCGGGGGGCGGCGGCTGTGGTGTGGTCCATCCTGCGTCCTCTTCCGTCTGGTGGTCGTCTTGAAATAGCCCAAAAAAAAAAAAAAAGATTGTAGTCAGGTCAATGCTTCCCTTGACCTGTTCCCTTGTCGCTGTGCATGGTCCAACTGCTTCGCAGTCCCTTGTCATCCATCTGGGGCAGCTCTGCCGGGTGTAGGAGATGGGTGTTTAAAGCTCAGTAAACAAGTGTCTTCGGGGGCGCCACCCATAGAGCAAGGCAGAGTCTTAATCTTTAACAAAGTTCGTAAGTTCCTAGGTAGGGTGTGCCGTGATGTGGTCCGCCCTGTGCCCTCTTCGGGCTGCCGATCTTCCTGCTATAGCATGGTCCATCAGGTAAAAGAAGCCAGTGCCCTTGACCATGTCCCCTGACCATGTCCTTCATTGGTTGTCATCGTCCCTCCTTGGTCTGCTGTCCTCCATCCTATCCCTTGTCCGTCATCTGCGGTGCTGTTCAATTTGTTCCAAAACCTGTTATGGATACCTCAGTCTAGGACAATTCCTCAGGTTTGTCACCTAAAAATAATGGCTCAAGTGTGGGACTACCCCTCATGTCCATCACAGTGTAGAACGCTGCAAATAAATCCTTTGGCTTCTCCTCAATGGCCTTGGTTTCCTTAAGTGCTCCTTTAGCACCTCAGTTGTCTAGTGGCCTCAGTGATTTTGTCAGGCTCCTTGCTTCCCATGTAACTACAAATATTTCTGGTTAGTTTGTATCTTCTGCTATTTGCGCGCTCAATTCTTTTTTTGGCCTGCCTTACTGTATTTTTATACTTGCCAGAAGTTACGCACCTTTCTATTTTTCTCAGCAGGGTTTGACTTCCAATGTTTAAAATATCTTTCCCTCCTCTAACTACCTCTTTTACACTGTTCAGCCCTGGTGGCATTTTTTTTAGTCCTCTGATGAATTTTGGATTTACTACATTTTGTGAGTCAATTAGTGTTTTCAAGTTTCTATGCAGCTTGCAGGCATTTCTGGGTTGTCTTTTCCCACTGCTCACAAGATGCCAGCTGCAAGGTCTTCAACTACAGCCCCCTGAAAGGAGCCCGGAAGACCCAGTCCTGACCCCTCAGGATCAGCAGGGCTCCTCACGAGGTCCGAGCCAGCTTTGCAGGTCTGTCCTGCCTGGGCTGTAGAGGACGCCATTGCCTGGGGAAGGGGGCGAAGTTACATAGCAAGGTGGGTGCTGTGCTCCACCTCCAACTGGCTTTGCTTTGAGGAGGTCCCATCAGGCTTTGTGCAGGAGCAGGTGGCAGCCCTCTGCTGGGGAAGGTACTGGGGCCTGGGAGCAAGTGCCAATCCCTGCTCCATCACCCTGATCTCATCACAGCGAGTGCCTAGTGCTGGTTTGTGCCTGTCAGATTTTTACCACATTTGGCTGCTTTCTTCAGCACCTCAGGCTACTTCCCGGCCCTGGCAGCCAACTCGGCCCCTCTTACATGTCCTGTAGCCTAGTCCCACACCCTCCGCTGGACTTTTGTGCCCGTTGTTAGATGGCCTACCTCCTCCTCCTCCTAGTCCTCAGCCCTCGTCCTCGCCTTCAGGCGTGACATCTCTCCGCAAGTGCTGCGGGCCGGCACCGAGCTGCCTGGCCAGGGCCAAGCTGTCTGCCTGGGGGCTGGCCAGGGCTGAGCTGCCTGCCTGGGGGCTGGCTGGGAGTCGGGGCCGCTTGAACTGGGTTTCCAGTCCTCCATGTGCCGGTTTACGGGGTTAACAGTCAATCCTGACAGTTGCACGCAACCCCCTTTTATCGGTTGGGGGGGGGGGCCTGGCAGTGCAAACCCCAACTGAATCAGAACCCTTCTGCCCTGCCCAGCTATCCCGAGCAGGTAGGCAGAGGCACACGAGGCAGCTTGTTGTTTGGTGACTAATGTGTCCCTAATTTTGGTTCAGAAAATATAGCCACACTCCCCCACCCCCCATTAGCCACACCTCTGGAGGTAACACTCTCGGTCAAAATGGACACATGACTAGAAGTAAAAGGTGTCATATGACCCCTTCTAAGAACTTCTTCCACCATCCTTCTACCAACAGGGATGAGTTTGGCCCCCACTGGACCCCTCTCATGCAACTATCCTGCAATTACATTAACCCAATGTGTATCACATTAACTTGGGGAGAGGCTGGGCGAAGTGTTCCCTCTATTTTCCTCCCACGAGTGGAATGAATTTTGTGTTGTGCACCAGTATTGAGTTCATGTGGCTTGTTTGGATGTGCCACCCAAGTTACTACTAAATATCTTATAAACCTCTACCTTGTCCCTCTGCTGCCCTGTCTCCTCCCCTTATTCCATCAGCTCCCCTGGTGCCTGCTGCCCCCTCACCCTCCTCTGCTGTCCTGACTCCTTCCCTTAGCCCTCCTGGAACCTGCCCTAGCCCTTCTCCCCGGGCACACTCCTCCAGTAGCCCCACTCTGAGCATGTATATCTACCCCTCCCCTAACACCTCCCTCTACACATCTGCCATGCCTCTCTCCTCTGATGCTGGTCCCTCCCATGCAGGTGTCTGCCCTTCTGCTTCACCCCCAGAATCCTCTGGCACCTGCACATTCCTGGTGCCCCCTTCCCTCGCTGCCCCTGCCCTCTTCCTACCTGATGCCCATCCCCTCACCACTCTCTGCCCCAGTTCCTCTCATGCCCCTCTGTACCCACGCACATGACTTGCTCCATCCCCGCCTGCCTCACGCCCACCTCTCATAGAATCATAGAGCTAGAAGAGACCTCAGAAGGTCATCAAGTCCAACCCCCTGCTCTAGGCAGGACCAATCCCAACTAAATCAACCCAGCCAGGGCTTGGTCAAGCCAAGACTTAAACACCTCCAGGGATGGAGACTCCACTACTTCCCTAGGTAACCCATTCCAGTGCTTCACTACCCTCCTAGTGAAATAGTTTTTCCTAATATCCAAACTAGACCTCTCCCACCACAACTTGAGACCATTGCTCCTTGTTCTGCCATCTGTCACTACTGAGAACAGCCTCTCTCCATCCTCTTTGGAACCTCCCTTCAGGAAGTTGAAGACTGCTCTCAAATCCCCTCTCACTCTTCGCTTCCGCAGACTAAACAGGCCCAACTCCCTCAGCCTCTCTTCATAAGTCATATGCTCCAGCCCCCTAATCAATTTGGTTGCCCTCCGCTGGACCCTCTCCAATGCGTCCACATCCTTTTTGTAGTGGGGGGCCCAGAACTGGACACAATACTCCAGATGTGGCCTCACCAAAGCCGAATAAAGGGGGAATAATGACATCTCTGGATCTGCTGGCAATGCTCCTCTTAATGCAACCTAATATGCCATTAGCCTTCTTGGCTACAAGGGCACACTGTTGACTCATATCCAGCTTCTCATCCACTGTAACCCCCAGGTCCTTTTCTGCAGAACTACTACTTAACTGATTGGTCCCCAGCTTGTAACTGTGCTTGGGATTCTTCCGTCCCAAGTGCAGGACTCTGCACTTGTCCTTGTTGAACTTCTTCAGATTTCTTGTGGCCCAATCCTCCAATTTGTCTAAGTCACTCTGGACCCTATCTCTGCCCTCAAGCGTATCTACCTCTCCCCTAGCTTAGTGTCATCCATAAACTTGCTGAGGTACAATCCATCCCCTCATCCAGGTCATTAATAAAGATATTGAACAAAACTGGTCCTAGAACCGAACCTTGGGGCACTCCGCTAGAAACCGACCGCCAACCTGAAATCGAGCCATTGATCACTATCCGCTGGGCCCGGCCTTCTAGCCATCTTTCTATCCATCTCACTGTCCATTTATCCAATCCGCATTCCCTTAACTTGCTGGCAAGAATATTGTGGGAGACCGTATCAAAAGCCTTGCTAAAGTCAAGGTATATCACATCCACTGACTTTCCCACGTCCACAGAGCCAGTTATCTCATCATAGAAGCTAATCAGATTGGTCAGGCACGACTTGCCCTTTGTGAATCCATGCTGACTATTCCTTATCACTTTCCTCTCTTCCAAGTGCCTCAAAATGGATTCCTTAAGCATCCCTTCCATGATTTTTCCAGGAACCGAGGTAAGACTGACCGGCCTATAGTTCCCTGGATCATCCTTCTTCCCTTTTTTGAAGATGGGCACTACATTTGCCTTTTTCCAATCATCCGGGATTTCTCCCGATCTCCACGACTTTTCAAAGATAATGGCCGAAGGGTCCTCAATGATATTTGCCAACTCCCTCAGTACCCTCGGATGCATTAAGTCCGGACCCATGGATTTGTGTACGTTTAGCTTTTCTAAATAGTTCCTAAACTGTTCTTTACCCACCACGGGCTGTCCATCTTCATCCCATCTTGAGTCACTTAGCGCAGAAGTCCAGGACCCGACCTTGTCCGTGAATACAGAGGCAAAGAAAGCATTGAGTACTTCAGCTTTCCCCACATCATCTATCACTAGGTTACCTCCTTCATCCAATAGGGGCCGCACCCCCTCCCTGATCACCTTCTTCTTGTTAACATGCCTGTAGAAACCTTTCTTGTTATCCTTCACATCCTTAGCCAGTCGCAATTCCATTTGCTTCGCCTTCCTGATAACCCCGGCATTCTCGAGCTATACATTTAAACCCCTCCCTGGTCATTTGTCCAAGTTTCCACTTTTTGTAAGCTTCCTTTTTGTGCTTAAGTTCACCAAGGATTTCCCTCGTAAGCCAAACCGGTCTCCTACAATGTTTGCCTCTCTTGTTTCGCATCTGGATGGTTTCTTTCTGTGCCTTCAATAAGGCTTCTTTAAAATACTGCCAGCTGTCCTGGACTCCTTTCCCCTTCATGTTAGCATCCCAGGGGATTCTGCCCATCAGATCTCTGAGGAGTCAAAATCTGCTTTTTGAAGTCCAAGGTGTGTATTTTACTACTCTCTTTTCTTCCTTTGGTCAGGATCCTGAAATCTACCATCTCATGATCACTGCTTCCCAGGTTGTCACCTACCTCCCCTTCCCCTATTAGTTCCTCCCTGTTTGTGAGCAGAAGGCCAAGCTGCACGTGGCCCCTGGTCGGATCCTTCAGCACTTGCGTCAAGAAGTTATCCCCAACATTCTCCAAAAACTTCCTGAATTGCCTGTGTACTGCTGTATTGGTTTCCCAACAGATGTCAGGGTGATTAAAGTCCCCCACGGGAACCAGGGCCTGCGATCCGGAAGCGTCTCTCAGTTGTCCGAAGAAAGCCTCATCTACCTCATCCACCTGATTCGGTGGCCTGTAGCAGACACCAACCACATCGCTGCTGTTGTTTGCTCCTTTAAACTTAACCCATAGACTCTCAACAGGTTTTTCTCCTTCTTTATACTGGAGTTCAGAGCAATCATAGTGCTCTCTTACATATAGTGCAACTCCTCCTCCTTTTCTCCCCCGCCTGTTCTTCCTGAACAGTCTATACCCTTCCATGACAGCGCTCCAGTCATGCGAGTCATCCCACCAAGTCTCTGTTATCCCAATTAAATCATATTTCTCAGACTGGGCCAGGGCCTCCAGTTCTTCCTGTTTGTTGCCCAGGCTTCTCGCATTAGTGTACAAACACCTCAGGTAACCAGTTGATCGCCCTATCTTCTCCATTTGAAACAGGGGTCCTCCTTTCTTGCTCGTTCCTCTCTGCATTTCTTCCCGGTATCAGACTTTCCCACTCCCCTCAGGGTTTTGGTCACCGTCCCCCGACGAACCTAGTTTAAAGCCCTCCTCACTAGGTTTGTAAGCCTGCCCGCAAAGATGCTCCTTCCTCTCTGGGTTAGGTGGATCCCATCTCTTCCTAACAATCCTCGTGCCCGGAACAGAATCCCATGGTCGAAGAAACAAAAGCCCTCTCTGCGACACCACCTGCGCAGCCACGCATTTACGTCCTCAATTCGACGATCCCTACCCAGTCCTTTCCCTTCAACACGGAGGATGGACGAGAACACCACTTGCGCTCCGAGTTCTTGGATCCTTCTTCCCAGCGCTACATAATCCGCAGTAACCCGCTGAAGGTCATTCTTGGTCGTATCGTTAGTTCCCACGTGGAGAAGCAGGAAGGGGTAGTGATCCGAAGGTTTGATCAGTTTGGTAAGCTTCTCAGTCACATCCTGAATGCGAGCTCCCGGTAAGCAGCATACCTCTCGAGATTCCAGGTCCGGACGGCAGAGAGATGGCTCAGTCCCTCTTAGGAGGGAGTCGCCGACCACCACCACCCGTCATTTTCTTTTGGGGGGGGTGGCCATGGAACCCCCATCCCTAGGACTACGCATCCCATGCCTTCCAGTAGATGGTGTTCCCTTCCGGCTTCTTCCTTGTGAGATCCCTTCCAAAGCATTCAGCACTGCAGAGGCTGTGGAGAGAGCCTGAAAGCGATTACTCACCTCTATAGCATTGGGGGATTCCCATGCTGGCCTTTTTCCCCTTCTAGAAGTTACATGGTGCCAGTTCTCTTCCTGGTCACGTACTGCCCTCTCCGGCTCTTCCGCCTGCCATGCTTGAAGGATTAAACGCTGCCTTCTATCGAGGAAGTCTTCGTCCTCTCTGATCGAGCGTAGGGACTTGGGCCTCCAGCCCTCTAATTTTTCTTCCAAAATGGCGACCAGCTTGCACTTAGTGCAGATGAAATCCGTTCTTTCTTCCGGGAGGAAGACAAACATAGCACACTCCGTGCAGGTAACAACAGCAGAACCATCACCATCCGTCCCTGCTGTCCTGGAGAAGGGATTTAAAAGAAAGGCAAGAGAACCTCACCCCCCCAACTCCTCTCTAAACTCCCTGTTAGCACTCACCTGTTCGCAAGCTCCTTGGTCGCTTGCCCAAGGAGCCTTATAAAGCCCTGGACTGCCTGAAAGTCCCTCCCCCTACCAAGGCTCAGCCAATCAGCAGAGGTTTCTAGAATTCAAACTTTAATTAGAAGCCAACAGTTTCCACCTGCCAATCACAGCACCAGCCAATCACAGCACACACTCCATGAAGGGGAGGGGGAGGGCAAAGGGGAAGTGGGGAAAAAAAAAAAAACACCCCATCCTTTCAACCCATCTTCTCCTGGCACCCACTCCTCCCCCTCCCTCTTGCCCCCTATGCCCCTCCCCTCTCCCAGCATCAGCCTGTCCCCTCCAACCTCCCTCTCCCCCCCGACACCTCTTCTCCCTCCTCCTGACCTTTTCCTCATTGTCTCCACTTGGCCCCCTGGCATTTGTCTCTCCTGCACCCTGCCCCTTGGTGCCTGCCCCTTTCTTCTCCTGCCCTCCCCTCCCCTCAGCACAAGGCCCTTCCTCTCCCACCCCCCCTTTCTCCTCGTTCTCTCCCTGCCCCTCCCCCACCGTCTGCTTTCCAGTTGGCTGGGCTGGAGTCTGTGGTCGGGCCCCAGGAGTCGCCCCAGTCCCGGCCCTAGCTGCACCCGGGGCAGGACCACTTGCCGGGCCTGGAGCGGGGCCGCCCGCGGTGCTAATTCTAGCGCGTTCCGGTCCCCGCACCGGCTGTGGCTCCCACTGGGGGGGGGGAGAGAGAACCCCCCGGCTGGCGCGGGGAATGAAGGGCAGCGCGCACCGGCAGAGCCCGAACTGCGCGCCACCGGAAGCGGCCCTAGTCGCACGCGCGGCCCCTCACGTGACCCGTAACGGCGCCTACTCTGCCCGGACGAAGCCGAGATGACCCGGAAGTGCATACGGCGCGATTCTCGGTGGCCGGAAGCGGAAGTAGAAGCGCCGTGTAGGCTTGGCTCAGGACCCGGAAGCGGCCGGCGTCTCGCGGGGGGCTATGGCGGCTGGCGGGAGCCTGAGTCGCTCGGAGCGCAAAGCGGCAGCGCGAGCCGAGATCCTGCAGCAGGAGGAGCAGCGGGACCGGCGCAGACAGGTACCGCCCCCCCCCGCCGCGCGGCCCCGCCCCCCCCGCCGCGCCCCGGCCTGACTCTGCTCCCGGCTGCAGGTGTCCCGCGTCCTGAGGAAGCCGGCGGGCGAGCGCAGCCCCGAGGAGAGCCTGCTGCTGGGCGAGTGCGAGGACATCGTGCGCGAGCTGGAGCGGCGGCGCAAGAAGCGCGAAGGGGGCGCGCAGGCGGCAGCAGGAGGTGGGTGCCGCGAGCGCTCAGACCTCCACCCTCCCCTGCCCCGTGCCGCCTGAGGATCCGCACCTAGCAGAGGGGCCGCTGACGCCTAGGAAGAGTTGTGGGCACGTACAGGCCTGGGGGGAGAGGGGCGGCTCAGGCCATGGCTGTAATAGTGTAGTCGATTAACTGATGAGCAAAAGCTTATAGGCTAATGCTACAGACTACATGCATTTTCTCACCCCACCGTACAGAAATGGTTTTAGCAGGCTGGCCAGCAGCCTGGCTCAGTGGTGGCTTGTGCTGGGTCCGGGACCTAACCCTGCTGCAGCCTTGCATTTGAAGTGTATTAGGAGCCAGGCAGGTAGGCCAGTCCCGGAGCTCAGCCCTGCCCCTTCCCCCGGACATGGCCTGCTGCCACACCACACTGCCACCTCTGTATCAGAGGCAACAGAGTGAGGCGACAGGCAGCTAACTGACTTTCCTCACAGACCAGCTCCTGCCTGGTACCCCATGCTGTTGCCTTCGATATACCCCTCGGGACTATAGAATAGTCAAGCAATTGATAAGAATCCATGAGGTTAATCAGTTATTCAATTAACCAATATTTAACATCCCTAATTCAGGGTGCGTGGGGGAGATCTCTAGACTGGGGCAAATGATTGGGGTGCAGGAAGAAGTGAGAGCTCCAACTGAGGGAGGGACAAGTTCTGGGGTGAGGCTGAGGGGCTTGGAGTGTAGGAGGGGGCTCTGGGTAGGACGTTGGGGTGGGGGTGCAGAGTGTGGGTGGGGACGAGGGTGCACAAAACATTCCTCAGGCAGCTCCCATTTGGTAGTACAACAGGTTGAAGGCAAGCTCCCCGTCTGCCCTGGCCCTGCACCACTGCCTTGCCCAGAAGCGCCGGCAGCTTTAGCCCAGTGCACATGAGGATAAGGCTCAAAGCTTTCAGCCTGTGGTACGGATACTTGCTGCAAGCCAGGTTAAATTAAGCAGGGGGCCGGAGATTCTCCACCCCTGATCTAGAGCAAAGCACGTGAGGGATGGAGAAAGTCTCAGCTGAGAGAAGTCGTATGTGGAATGAAATTCCAGACTCTCCTAGTTGGTCTCAGGTGTAACCTTTCTCTTTAGCAAAGTGTTTCTGCCATAACTAGAATGACATTTGCAACAAATATATTTTCTACTAAAGAATTAAGTCAACTGTAAATAGCTTTCTATAATCAGAAAACGGGTAAGAGAGAGACTCTGGTAAGGACTTCTGTTTGCTTGTCTAAATATTGTTGCATGAGCTGAGATTGTAGAATGATGAATGGCAGTAAAAACAACTGGAGCGTAGTGTTTATAATCTATAGAATTTGAGGGAAATTGTCTGAAAATGGATCCAACTCAGTGGTAAATTAGTCTTTTTGGAAAGGGCATCTAAAGGTGTTGCTATCTAAAAGATTATTCTACTGTCAAGGTTTAATAGTCCATGTCAATTCTTTTCTGTTCAGAGAAGAGATTGCCCCGACTAGCTTTGTATGGCAGCTTGTCTTCTCTCCCTAGAATGACATGCCACTGCAGCATCCAGAGAGGCAGAAGGAGAACCATGTAGTTGAACTGATATTTATTTTGGTTTGGGTTCAGTTGTATCCAATGTGTTTGGTTTTTTTGTGGTTCAAGCCACCAAAAAAACCTTCAGCTATTGATTCAAACTATAGGTTGAATCTCCAGCATCCTTGAGATCTGACCAGCATGGAACCAGATTATTTGGTGAACCATAGGAGGTCATTATTGTCTAGTAGCATAATGAACACTTCCACTGCTTACTGGGCTCTTAGAAGACATTTAGGGGTAAATTAGAGCTAAATAACGGCACAGACCCAGGACTGGTAGATGTAAACAAACTTTGTGGGGCTGTGGGAAACTTGGCCACACACATGATAAGTGGACATCCAGCTAACTCAAATCTTGCTGGACTAGAGAGGTTTAACCTGTAGTTCAGATCACATTTCAATTTTAGTATAAGTAATTTTTTTTAAAAAGAGGTGAAATGTGAAATTATTTTGATTTTTATATGGGTTTTTCTAATGTTCTTATGCTGTCAAACAGAATTATTTATTTATGAATAGTATGTTTGGGTAAACTAAAATAACATCTCATGAGATATCTTGTGTTGTGTTGGACCTGTGCAATGAGAGGATAATTTTGAGGCCTGAAAATGTTCTTTCACCACTCACGTGTTGCTGGAACTATCAGTTGATTCATATTGGGCATGGTATTTTTATGATGAGTCCAGTGTTTTAATGATAGCCTTCATAATGAGATGTGGCTCATCTGCAAATGAATCAAGGATGGTCTGGGTCCTTTTTTGAGCTTTTATTCATCCAGATGGGTATTTTTGAAGATTTATTTTTGTGTAGTTTATCATCCAGTATTTTGATTTCAGATGCATCTGACATTGATTGTTACATCATTATTTTCTCACTGAAACATTTCCATTTTCATCCATGTTTTGTTTAAATTAAACTTTTGCCTTGAATTTGACCTCTTGTGACTGTAAGAATTGATATCTAGGGTCACGGTATGCACATGAGAAAAGGATTTCTTTTTTTTCTAATTTTGTAATTAAGCCCATAAAGATTCAGTAAAAAAATAAACTAGAGGGCAGTTAACCAACAATTTGCATAGAGTGACATATTAACCTTAGAGATTGCTCTAACTTCCTTGTTTTCTCTTTTAGGTTTGTGATGAACCAGAGGAATTAAAGAGAAAGGTCATTGAGCTGGCTGCAGCTGTCCGACGTGCAAAACACCTGGTCATTTATACGGGAGCTGGGATCAGCACGGTAGGGTTGAATGGGCTGAGTGTTTAAGGTTCCTGGAGCTCCTTCAGCAGTGGGTTTATGCCATAAATTCTAGAGCTCTCTTTCCTGGCTAACGAGTGAATTGCATGCAGTCAGGGAGATGTGTAAGCAAAGCATTTGGAGTCCTAAGATTCTGTAGTCAGACTGACATTTGCCCACCAGTAGGCAAATGTCAGGACACCTTCCTGTTTGTGTCTCAGGCCTGGTCTATGCTATGGGGCTAAGTTATGTAACTCCAGCTACGTGAATATTGTAGCTTAGGTCGACTTACTATGGTGACTACATCACGCTGTCGCTGGGAGAAACTCTCCCGTCAACATACTTTATACATCATCTTCCGGTGGTTTGACCCCGATGGGTCGCTGCTCCAGCGGTCGATCGCCACGGTACCATCCTCGGTAAGTGTAGCCATATCCTTGGGAAGGCAGTTGATGGCTAGGAGAGGCTGAGGCTCTGACTGTGTACAGAGACAATTATTAGCACTTCTGGGATAGCGTGAAATGCTAAGCATCAGCCAAGAATGATGTAGCAAAGAATATCCTTTTTGATGTGATGAGTAAGGCCACTCCTTCACATTTCTCTTCAAGACCTACTTCTGTCTGATAGCCAATAAAAATTGGCCAGTAATGATGGTTAGGTTGAAGGGCATAGGAGTCCAGCAAGCAATTCATGATATTTAGGTTAGAAATATCTCTAAATATGGTCTGCCACAGTGGTTCCAGCTGGGAGAAGTGGGTATTGAAGTCTGGCGCACCCCCACCCCGTATATGTCACTTGTCACTTTTGACTGTAAGCTCTTTGAAGCAGGAACCGTATTTTTCCTATATTTTCTACAGCCCCTATTGAAATGGGGGCCTGGGCTCATTGGTTAACCCTCACAGTTGCATGCAGCCCTCCCCCGCGCTGCGGCCTCTGTATTTTTTGTTTTATAAATGAACGCCCTGTGAAAGGATGACGACTCTGGATGAATTAGTGGAGTGAGCTAAGCAAGGAGCTCAAACAAGTGAAATAGGGTATATGCCTCCATGTGGGAGAGGGCTGACTGATTTGTGAGGAATGTGGGACGTGTGAATCAGATCAGCTACCAAGGTTGGACTGCCCGTGTGGGGAGTCTTCTCAGCTTTCTCTCCTGTAATTCAGGCAGCTTCCATCCCCGACTACAGAGGTCCTAATGGAGTTTGGACATTACTGCAGAAAGGGAGGCGTCTCAGGTATGACATTACTGAGTGTTTCCCTTGTGCTCTAGTGGGGTGATGGCCATAGCAGCCTCCCAAGAGTGTGTTTCTGGGCTGCACAGCAGAAGGTGAAGACTGAACGTGGGCCTAACCATTCCTCTTCTGTTCCTCTCCATTTGCCAGGGCTACAGATCTGAGTGAGGCGGAGCCCACGCTCACCCATATGGGCATTGCCTGCTTGCACAAGCACAGCCTGGTAAGCTCACTAGTGCTCTGGTACTGGGATCTGAGGGGAGAGACGGGAAAATCAGCAGAGACCATTTGCTGGGAAAGTGTTCCACTGGGACATTAGTCACTGTTACTCATGGAAGGTGGCCAAATGTCCACATGGAAACAGGGTTTGTGCTCCTGCAAAAATCAGGTGTCTTACTGACACTCTCTGTAGTCATACTTTTTCCATACCTGCCTTCCCCCCGGCCGCCTCCACTTGTTAGTGTGGGGAGGAGAGATGGGTCCTTGTTATAAAAATAGCCCCCAGTAGTAACTCCTAGCAGAGCAATGCAAGCCTTTAACTTCTGTCATAAATGTGTGCTGGTTTCTGTGCCTTCTCCATTATTTCCTCCCACCCTGCTTGGTCTCTGCCATCTCTGCTCAGGCTCTGAGGCTGTACTGAGATCAGTCTGTTTCCTCATTGGTGAGAACATGCAGAGTTCCCAGCCAGGTCAGCTCTGCTTCCTTCCTATCAAGGTGCAGCATGTGGTGTCTCAGAACTGTGATGGGCTCCACTTACGGAGCGGGTTACCCCGAGCAGCAATCTCTGAGCTTCATGGAAACATGTACATAGAGGTGAGTAGCCAGGCCACAGGCTTGCTATCCTGTGGGCTCATGTGGATTTTAGGCTGCTGGCCTGTCTCCCCAGTCCAGGAAGGGTTAAAAACCTCTGCACCCAGAGTCTATTCAGGCCTTCTTCATGGCACCATTTATTGGTTGTACTGATGGTCTTCAGAAAGTTCAGTATAAACCCAGCAGCTCTTCCTCGCTCCTCCTATAGCCAGTCTGCCTAAGAATACCCCTGCCACAGAAACTGCCTGCTTCCTGTAGCTCCCTCTGTGAGCTCTTTCAGCCTTATGGGAATCAGGTGCTCATCAGGCAGTCACCTGACCCCTTGTCAACTGGGCTGGAATTCCCTCCTAGGGCCTGTAGAGAGGCTCTGCTTAAAACAGGGCTAACTGATCCCAGGCCCCTGGCTTTTAAGGAGCAAACCTCCCTGTTATATAACTGCATTTCCTTGCTTCTTTCCTCACCAGGTCTGCACTTCCTGCACACCCAACAGAGAGTATGTGCGAGTGTTTGATGTGACAGAGCGCACGGCCCTGCACAGACATCATACAGGCAGACTGTGCCATAAGTGTGGGGCACAGCTGAGAGACACAATCGTCCATTTCGGGGAGAAGGGGACCTTGAGGGAACCTCTGAACTGGGAAGCAGCAACAGAAGCTGCAAGCAAAGCAGATGTGATTCTGTGTCTGGGTTCCAGCTTAAAGGTAACTGTAGATGCTCAGTGAAGATTGTTAGCAGCATTCTCCTTTGGTGATACTCTGGTGCTGAACAGTCTCCTCCCAACACCCTGGTGTCGGGCCTCGCCCACTACATGTGATAAATCCTGGTGCCGGGTAGACTCTCTTCCGACTCCTCCCTCGTGCCCTTCCTGGTAATAAATTCCACCTGCTCTCTCGGCTATATTCCAGCATTTACATCCACCTTTGGCAGCACTGACGGTCTCTATTTTATGCCAGGTTTTGAAAAAGTATCCACGGCTTTGGTGCATGAGCAAACCCCCTAGTCGCCGTCCAAAACTCTACATTGTGAACCTGCAGGTGAGACATTGAAAATATGGGGAAAGCCTCATGTGAAATGATTCTGCACCAACACCCTGCTGTGCAGGGGAAGCTGGAATTCAGACCCACAAAGAGTCTGGGAACTAGAGAGTGTGAATTTGAGCAGGGGACAGACTGGGACTGCCACAATACAAGGCCATTAGGTCTGGATAGGGTGCAGTGCAGGGATCAGCCATGGGTTGCTCATTCAGCCTGTCTGGATTTTTATCTACACTTCCTTGGCCCCCCACAGTGGACTCCAAAGGATGATATGGCTGCCCTGAAACTACACGGGAAATGTGATGATGTTATGAGATTACTGCTGGAAGAACTTGGTCTGGAGATCCCATGCTACGACAGGTGAGGAGCCTGGGGCCTTATTCATCTGTCTTAGAGAACTCCCTCCCTCCCTACTTCACTTCCCTCTTACAGGGCAAATCACTTCTGTCCTCCTCCTTTTAGAGAGGGGGGAAGCGAAGGCCCAGGGAAGGGAAGTGCTCGCTGGCACTGGGATTTGAATGGAAGCTCTGTGCTGAGACTGCAGCCCCCTGGGCCTCTTTGCTAAGAATGTTCCTCTGCCGGTTCAGCAATACACTTTAATAGTCTGAGTGATTTTCATCTGGGGAGATAAGGACCTTCCCTTCCCCCCCCCCCCCCCCCCCCATGCCTTGTCCACAGCTCCTGGCCGGGGCGGGGAGGGGGGAGATGTGTTTCAGAAGCCCTGCCTTTCAGGAGAGGGCACAAGAGGATTTTAGCTGCACAGACTGTTTGGACTGAGTAAACAGTAGCTGCTTGCTGGCTACATCCAGGCTGGAGGAGGCGGTTTGCAGCAGTGGGTTCACTTCTGGGGGGGTGGGGAGGGAGAGTAGTGCTGAATTCCCCAGCAGCAGGATGAGGAGCCTTTCTGAACCTCTGTCTTGTTTTGGTAGAACAAAGGATCCTATCTTCTCCCTGGCGATTCCCCTTAGCCCCGATGAAGAAGGTAGCCACAGCCGGAGACCTGTGGCACCCCCATGGAGCCTGGAGGAGATGCAGATGCAAGAGCAGCAGCGAGAGCCGGCTTCTCAGCTCAGCCTCTCTCACTCAGGTGGCTGGTTTGGCAGAGGCTGTGCTAAAGGCTCCAAGAAGAAAAAAAGTAAATTGACTTTGTGAATTACCATTTGAACACTTTATGGAACGGCTATTCCGGATGGCTGTTCCCTCCTACCCTGGACTCAGCTGGGTTTGCCAGGGACTCCAGACACACTCTGCGGGTCTGAGGTGGGGGCAACTGGCAGAGCTATTTTTTCATGCCACTATTCGCTGTGCGATGACAAAGCTCAGGACAGCTGGCTATTGGGAACTGGGGCTTGCAGTCTGAGCCCTTTCCCTTCACCTCAGCACCTCTGTTCTGTTCTCCAGGAGCACTCGCAGGCTGGTGCCCTGCTGTTTTTCTGCCTTGCAGGTTCTTTTTGCTAAGTAAAGCCTGGACTCTCGGTGGTTCTGTGATTGGCTAATGGGGGTGATCTTGGGCTGGACACAGGGCATCAGGGATGCCTGCAGGAACCTGATTGTTTCTGGATGTGGGCTGGGTACAGGTCTCAGGTAGCCCTGCATGACTCAGGTGGAGGGGTGTCAGTCCCTGCTATGGGCTGGGGGCCATGTGGGTGCTCCAGCCTCTAGTTCCTTGGTGTTAAGGCCCCTCAGGCAGGGCTGACATAGCCACAACTTAGCTCCACCCAGAGTGTGTGTGTGTGTGGGGGGAGGACAAAATAGGCTGGGATTGGGGTCGTGTGATCTCCAGGACAGTGGGGGAGGGAGGTCCTGGGCCTGGGCCTGTCCCTGACCCTAGTCAGGTGACTGAGACCCCTCTGGATTGCTATGGGGCATGGGTACCAGGATCCATCCAAGATACTAAGGAGTGGAGTGGTTGAGGCCTCCCCAGGGGGTGTGTGGGGGGGGCATGGGGAAGGGGGTGGCAGTGTCTGCACCTGGTGTGCGAGGCCCCATTAATTAGCAGATGGCACCATTTTGCCTGGGCTCCCTCTGCCTTGCCCTGGACCTAATGCTGCATCACCACGGCTGTCCAGTGGCCTGGCACTCCTGAGGGTCAGAGCCCAGCGCTGGCTCCTCATCCCCCTTCAGATGCTGGAGCTCTGACATTCCACACAAATCGCCGGTGCCTGGGAGCGTGGGGACAGGCTATGGCAAAGCTCACTCCACTGAAGGAAGGTTTGAGACCCCTGCCCGGGGGAGAAGGGGATCAGCCCTGTCTTACGGCAGTAGGTTGGCTGGTGCTCACCTCAAACTTCCTTCTGACAAGGTGACTTGTGGGGGGAGAGAAGAATCCAATTTCTGGAGTGACCGGTAATCCAGGTATGTGTTGTGAGTTGAATGCATCTTATGGGCAGAACAACAGGTTGGGGATGACTACTGTCTCTCCTCTCTTCTTCTGAGACCATAGATTAGCAGTAGGTGCAGTCTTATAGTCACCTGCAGTCTTGGTTGGGCTGATTTTGCTTTGACCATTTTCTTGGTGGCTGCTGCTGCATGTGCTTTTGTCTTGCATTCAGTGAGCCTCATCAATGCTGGACAAGGCAAGCTAAATGGGAACACGATGTGATAGTGACTGTGTTAAGTGGGAGGGCCAAGCCAAGAACGTTAATGATTTTAGCCCCAGGTTCACACCAGGAAGCACCTACCTTATTACAAGGACTCGATTTCAGGGAGCGGCCAGGCCTTGCATTCAGCATCAGCTGACTCCCCACAATCCACCACGCAAGGTGCTTGGGGTGGGGGAGTGCATCCCTTCAGAACCCCAATTCACTCAGTTCTCCCTTGGGTATGTGTTTGCAGTACACCTCTTGGGGGGGTGTGTGTGTGCAGAATCAATTTCTCAATATTGGCCTAGTTTTAATTAGGAAGGTTACATAAGTACTAGGGAGCAAACTAATGTTTAATGCAGATAGTATTAGAGCAGTATAAACATATCTGCTAACATGTACCTACAATATTTACATTCCAATTGATAACTTCAGGAAAAAAAGTAATGTTTTGGTAAGTAGGGCTGTCAAACAATTAAAAATTAAGCACATGGTTAAACACACTGTTAATTTAATATTGTTTAAATACTCTTTTCTACCTTTTCAAATATTTCAGTTACAACACAGAATATGAAGCATACAGTATTTGATTATAAATATTTGCACTGTAAAAAATAGTATTTGATTCCCCCATTACAAATACTCTAGTGCAATTTCTTTATCATAGAAGTTGAACTTACAAATGCAGACTTATGTAAAAAACAAACCCTGCATTCGAAAATAAAACAATGTAAAACATTAGAGCCTACAAGTCTACTCAATGCTACTACTTGTCCACTCAGACAAACGTTGGTTTATATTTGAAGGAAACAAAAGTCTGCTGCTTATTTACAAAGTCATCTGAAAGTGAAAACCAGTTTTTGCAAAGCATTGTTGCACCCAGCATTGCAATAGATTTACATGCCAGTTGCGCTAAAGATTCGTATGTCCCTTGACCACCATTCCGGAGGACATGCATCCATATTGCTAACAGGTTCTGCTTGATAACAATCCTAACTGATGTGGACCAATGCATGTACATTTTCATCATCTGAGAGATGCCATCAGCAGAAGGTTGATTTTCTTTTTTGGTGGTTTAGGCTCTGTAGTTTCTGCATCAGAGTGTTGCTCTTTTAAGCCTTGGAAAGCAGATTCTCCACACCTTTATCCCTCTCAGATTGTGGAAGGGACTTCAGATTCTTAATTTTGGGTCAAGTGCTGGAGTTCTCTTTAAAAATCTCACAGTTGTACCTTCTTTGTGATTTTTTTACTGTAGATTTTACAGTGTTCTTAAGATGAACATGTGCTGGGTCAGGCTGCTATAAAATGAAATATATGGCAGAATGTGGGTGTAAAACAGTAGGAGACAAACAATTCTCTCTTCCTCTCCCCCCCCGGAGTTCAGTTACAAATTAACATTTTTTTAAATGAGCATCATCAGCATGGAAACATGTCCTCTGGGATCGGATCGTGGCCAAAGCACAAAGGGCACATGAATGTTTAGTGTATTTGGCACAAATACCTTGGAACACCCGTTCTCACTTCCACATGATGTAAGTGAGAAGCAGGCAGCATTATCGCCTACAAATGTAAACAAACTTGTTTCTCTTAGCAATTGGCTGAACAAGAAGTGGGACTGAGTGGACTTGTAAGCTCAAAAGTTTTATAATGTTTGAAGTTATGTAATCTAAATTTGTAACTTGCATTTTCATGATAAAGCAATTGCACTATAGTACTTGAATGAGGTAAACTGAAAAATACGATTTATCATTTTTACAATTCAACTATTTATAATAACACTGTACAATGCTGTTTCTAATTGAAAAATAGAAAAACATCAAAAAATAAAATTCAATTGGTATTCTATTGATTAAAACTGATCAACTTAACTTAAATTGTGATTAATTTTTTAAACTGCACTTATTTAGGACTAGGGCTGTTGTCTAAGGTGAAAGGGGAGAAATGCAAAACAAATAAAATGCGTTAAAAGGGTACAGTAGCTCAGGCTTAGAGCAACTGGTGCATGTGCTAAAGGGGAAGGAATTACATCTGCTTTGTATGTACCACACCAACACTGGGCCACACCACTGTTACTCCCCTGGGGGAAGGAGAGTTGGATGTTGCTCCCTACTCCTTGGTGCACTGTTATCCTTGCAATTGGGAAGCCAAAAGTGGAGCAATCACCCACCCAAGCCACAGCCAGAAGCAGCAGGGGAAACCCACCATGTCCTCCTGAGCAGGGAGTGGGCAACAGTGCCTTGCTCCCCAACACCACGTGAAGCCCTGGCCATGGGCAGTGTGCAGGCCCACACTCACAGCTGTGCCCCTCTTCACCCCTCCCCCACTGGCCCCTGAGACAGCCATCAGCTACCAACAACCTTAGCAGACCCGATTCCCTGCCCTGTTTAATTGCCTCAAGTAGTACTGTAGTCCCCACCAGCTCTGCCATAACACACACACACCCCTCAACTTGCAGGCCCAACAGACTCCTCCCCACCATGGGTGCTCCATCACCCTCACACACTACACACAGGTAAGATTCCTTTTTTTTTTTAAAAGGGTGTATGCACACACCCCTCACCCATGCACCATCAGCAGATATGTAGCAGAAAGATTGAACATCTGAGCTTTTAACTTAAAACAAAAGCAGCACCAGGCCAACTAAGTCACGGGCGTTTAGTATGGAAGGGCAGCGACAGACGTTTCCAAGTCTGGTTGGATCCAAGCCAGGTGGGTAAGCGTGTGAGGTGCTGCTTGAGGGTGGGGGGTGATGGACCAGCACTGATGGGAGGGAAAATAAGTGAAAATCCAAAAGCCATGTGCCCCTAATGGCCAATGCCCGGGCCCCCATCATGCCTCCCCTCCGCCCTGCCCCTGCTAGGGCCCCACGCATCCCCCGATGGCCCTGCTCTTCATTTCCCTCTTCCCCCACACTCTGGGGTCCTCTTCTGGCCCTTCTCTCCATACCCCCCACAAGCTATTGCTAATCATGACTGCCCCCCACTTCTCTCAGCCCCCTGCCCACGGGTGCAGGTGCCCTGCGCCCCCCACCGCACCAGCCAGCGCCAGGAGGGCGGCCCCCAAAGCAGAGCCAAACGCTCAGCCAAACATAACAAGTTGGCCTGGCCCGCGTGCTGCCCGGTGCAGCCAATGCCCGGAGATGACAGGCCACAAGCAGCCCGGGAGCCAGTGTCCCTGCACGCCCCCCCCCCCCGTGCCGCAGCCCCGGCTCCCCCCGGTACCTGGGGCAGGCGCAGCCGCGGGCGGGAGGGGCAGGCCCGGGCCGCGATCAGGCCCCGCCCGGTCAGGTGACGGGGCGCGCGGCGGGGGGGGCCGGGCCGGGCCCCGCACTCGCGCGATGCCGAGGAACGGAGCGGCCGAGGCCGGCGCGAGCCCCCGGCCCGTGCGCGTCTGGTGCGACGGCTGGTGAGCGAGGCCCCGTCGCCCGGGAGACGCGCCCGCCCGCCTAGGCCTGGTGTCCGCGGGCCCCGCCCTCTGCCGGCTCCCCGGGGGGACCCGCTGCACTTCGGTTGCTCTGGGTGCCGGACTCACAGCCCCCCCCGGGCCCAGGGGCCCACCGCGGGGAGGGTGGGGCGCATGGCCTGAGGGGGGCCGGGGCGCATGGCCTGAGGGGGGCCGGGGGAGGCTGGGGGGGCGCATGGCCTGAGGGGGCCGGGGCGCATGGCCTGAGGGGGCTGGGGGCCAGGCGCATGGCCTGAGGGGCTGGAGCGCATGGCAGGCTGGGGGCGCATGGCCTGAGGGGAGGCTGGGGGCGCATGGCCTGAGGGGGCCGGGGAGGCTGGGGGCGCATGGCTTGAGGGGCGCATGGCCTGAGAGGGCCGGGGCGCATGGCTTGAGGGGGCTGGGGGCCAGGGCGCATGGGCTGGGGCGCATGGCGGGGGCCGGGAGGCTGGGGCGCATGGCTTGAGGGGTGCCGGGCGCATGGCCTGAGGGCCGGGGGCGCATGGCCTGGGGCTGGAGCGCATGGCTTGAGGGGGCCGGGAGGCTGGGGGGGTGCATGGCCTGAGGGAGGCGGGGGCTGGGGTGCATGGCTTGAGCGGGAGGCCGGGGCGCATGGCCTGAGGAGGCTGGGGCGCATGGCTTGAGGGGGCCGGGAGGCTGGGGGCGCATGGCCTGAGGGGAGGCTGGGGCGCATGGCCTGAGGAGGCGGGGGCCGGGGTGTATGGCTTGAGGGGGCCGGGAGGCCGGGGTGCATGGCTTGAGGGGGCCGGGGCGCATGGCCTGGGCGGGGATTGGGCTTGTTCAGGCTGCAGAAGAGCAGAGGAAGGGGGTTTTGGGAGCAGCCGGCAGCTCCTTGGGGGGGTTGCAAAGAGGCTGGCGAGAGGCTGTTCTCAGTGGGGGCAGATGCAGAACAAGGAGCAATGGGGTCACGTTGCAATGGGGGAGGTCCAAGTTGGATCTTAGGAAAAACTCTTTCCCTAGGCGGGTGGGGAAGCCCTGGGATGGGCTCCCTAGGGAGGGGAGTGGAATTTCCCTTAATAGAGATTTTTAAAGCCTGGCTTGACAAAGCCCTGTCTGGGATGATTTCACTGGCATTGGTCCTGCTTTTAGCAAGGGATTGGACTCAATGACCTGAGGTCTCCTCCAACCCTGTGATTCTGTGTGTGTGTGGGGGGGGAGGGGGGAGATCCCATTTCTGGTGTGACCCGGCCCAAATGTCCTGCACCAAAGATGCAACAGGTGAGGGGCGGCTGTTGTCCGTGGGTTCAGGGGACGAGATGGCGGCAGGTGAACTGGGGTAGGCTGCCATTGTCATATTCCTGGCTGGGCGGGTTTTTGGGGCTTGTCACCCAGAAGTGTCCCTTTGGGGTGGTGTGGGGGCAGACCAGGCCTAATCTTTTCCAGATTGTCTCTCATCTGAGGGGTAGCCATTTTAGTCATTTTGGCAAGAACAAGGAGTCCTGTGAAGTGTTCCCTGTAAGCTGAGCACTTGGGCAGCCACCCAGGTGAGATTCAAATGTTGAGCACCAAGCCCGCAGCCATTGTTTCTGTTGGTGGTGTGCATCTGCACTTGCTTTGGTGCACATAACAAAATTTATTCGGCACGAGAAAGGAAAAAATTAAAGGGAACACTGGTCCTGTGGTACCTGAAAGACTAAACAAATTAATTTGGCCATAAGCTTTGGTGGACTGTTAGTCTTTCAGGTACCACAGGACTCCCTGTTTTTGCTGTCTCTCACTGTAGTCCCATCAAGTGCTCCAAGGAGAGGTGCAGGAATCCATATAGCAGGCAATTATGGAATCATAGGCCCATAAGTTAGGAAGAAACTTCCCTTATCAGATGATTTATACCCTGAAGCAGGAGAGTTTGTCCTTTTTTTATATGTATATAAAGAGAGAAAAAACATAAAACAAGTTATCCTGAGTAATATAACTGGGTGTTCTTGTTATCCTGTTCTCTGTGTCATGCGTCATTCAGAAGGACTTTGGAACTTAAACGTGTCTGTAAACATCCATCTTCTTGTCAAGGCCATTGTGCATTCCTGGGCTTGTGGGCTACTCCTTCACTTTGAGAGGTGTCTCTCTATCGCCTCATTTCTCTAGTGCTGGAGAGCTTCAGGAGTCTTCTTCTAAGATGTGCTTATAAGGATTAAACAAAGACTGAATGGCTAGCCAACTACAAAAGCAGTTTCTCCTCTCTTGGTGTTCACACCACCACATCAGCTGCTAGAAGCAGGCCGCAACCTCCCTGACTGAATTGACCTTGTTATCTCTGTTCTTCCCCTTGATTGATACTCCTTTCTTTTCATGTGCCTGTATATTTATACCTGCCTCTGGAATTTCCACTACAGGCATCTGACGAAGTGGGACTTTGCCGACGAAAGCTTATGCTCCAATAAATCTGTTAGTCTATAAGGTGCCACAGGACTTCTTGTTGTTTATGCAGATTCAGACTAACACTGCTACTCCTCTGATACTTATAAGGACTGTGCATGCATCTTCCCTTCCTGTGCATCCAAACAGTGGGGTCTGACTAGAGAAATGGAATACAGTCCCAAAATTCCTCCCTTCTGCAGGCAGCTGCTGATGTAGCTTTGTGCTGGAGAACTTTGTGTAACTTTTTGGCCAGACTTTTAGTAGTTTATTTGACTAGTTTTGATAAGGGGTAGCAACCAGCATCCCTACTCAGGAATATAAGGCGTGCTCTCTACTTTAAAGAGTTCATTATCTAAAATGACAGTTCACTTTCACAGGGCAGGGGAGAGGGATTCGAACAACTAAACCTGCTTTACTTTCAACTTCTCTTGGATTATTTGACTACTGACTTGTAGGGATTTTAGAAGCAGTGGACCTGGAGGAAGGGTTTCAAGAGAGAGGGATCTTGAGGATGAATTTGGGAAGTGTCCCCCTTGGGTGGAAGGGGCATCATGGACTTCAAATGTGGGAGAAGCAGACAAGGGTAGTATTGGAGCATGGGAGTCTGGGGTAACCTGGTATAAAGTGAGGAGAGTCAGGAAAGGCCTGGAACCTAGCTGTGGTAGGTTTATTGTTCTAGGGCCATTAAAGTGTTCCTAGGCTGGGTGGAGGGATTTAAAGTAAAACAGTGTAAATAACAATTAACGAGCAGGAAACCTTGCTTTAAATGGCCAGTTGTAATTATTTGCTTGTACTTCTCTGTTATTTTCCTAAGGAAGATTAATTGGTTGATAACCATTAGAACATGTTGATTTGTGTTAACCTGAAAGAGGCATTATATCTATATACATTGCTTAGAGCAGCAGTTTTCAAACTTTTTTTCATTTGCGGACCCTTAAAAAATTTCAAATGGAGAAGTGGATTGGAAACCTTCATTGTAATCTGCGGACAACCAGGGGTCTGTGGACCATTGGTTGAAAACAATTGGTTTAGCTCAATTATATAGCTTAACTTTTTTGCTTGCAATTTGTGTGAAGCTGTATTTGGATAGAAATTCAAATGCAATTAAAATTCACAAAAACATCCTTTTTTCCAAAATAAACTACCTTAAATGTTCTGGATACAAAAACTTTTTTATCTAAACATCTTTCTACATTTGAAACTAGCTGATTCTGTACTCAAAAGAAGAATTATTTATAGTTAGTGACTTGACGGAATGTTTCTGCTCATCTTGTCCTTCAGTATTTTAGAACTAGTTGACCTTGTCCTCTCACCTAATCTTTATTCAGAGCGTTCCTGCTTTTTCAGCTCCAGGCAGTTTAACTTTGAACTAGTCAATAAATTGATCTACCTGCAGACACTGCCCTGAAGCACATACTCCCTCTGCACCTGCAGAAGAAGCTATAGCTTGCAGAAACTTAGTTTAGTACTTCAGTGAAGTGGGGTTCCAGATCTTTAGCCAGAGACTTCCAGCAGTTTAGTTTTTTGACACTCTTTAAAACTTGGCCGCAAAAACGTCCTGCCTGATATTCTTGTATGGAACTGAGATTATTGGAATAGATTATTATAAATTCAGAGCAGGGTCTCAGTCTCCCGGCCCACAAGCCGTCCCTGGCTGGAGCAATTGTGCAATCCAGTCTGAGAGCCCCGGTAGGCTGAAGGGGGGCTGTTGCTGCTCCCCAAACCCTTCCTACCATCACTCTGCCTCCTCCATGGCACCCCGTCCCTTGAGGGACCCAGCCTCAGGAATTCCAGGGCGGAGGGGCCTGGCGTGGCAACAGCAGGGGAAGTGGAGCGTACTGGGCAAACGCGTCTGCTTGGCTTCCCTGGGGCTCCTGCCATTGCGAGGGAGTGGGGGATGTCGGTGGTGGGAGGAGCCAAGTCTTACATCGGTAGCAGACATGCCCGCCCGCCTGCCAGGACTTCAGGCTGGAGTGCACAATTGCTTCAGATTAGGGATGTTAAATTGCAGGTAATTGACTAATTACCTGCCCTCAATCCATCTCTTCCCCCAAGGGCTGCCCCATCTTCATCCCCGCCTGCACCTCTTCCCCCAAGCGCTGCCCCAGCTCCGTCCGCCCCCCCTGCGCCTCTCTTCCAAACAATGGAGCCTGGGGGCGCAGGTGGTGGTGAGCCCCCTCCCATGGCGGCAGGAAGGAGTGGTCTGGCCCAGACTGCTGCGCTCCCCTGAGCTGGGTTCCCGACCATGGCACTCGGGGGAGTGGAGTGGTCTGGGACCAGGGCGCTCTGCTCCCTGCTGCTGCCGTGAAACAAGCAGTCTGTCTGGGAGATGGCGAAGTGAAGCAAGCGGCTGGGTTGCTCCAACTCCTGCAGCTCTTGCTGCCACGGTGAGTGCAGGAGTGGGCTCCACACCTGCAATTCCCCGTGCAGCCCTGAGGGCCCCGGCAGCCTTAAGAACAATAGCTCTGGCTGGTGCTATGACAGATACGACCTTGCCCACCTTTTGGCTCTAATATCCTGGAACCAGCCAGGCTACAGCACCCGCTCCATGTCCGCTCTGTCTTTAAATGTTTCTGTATGGAGTGGTTCAGCGCAAAGGGCCATCTCACCGTGTCCTGTTTTCCAGCAGTGACCAGGGCCAGGAGCCCCAGAGGGAGTGAACAGAACCGGGAATCCTCACGTGGTCCATCTCCTGTCGCCCATTCCCAGCTAACAGCCATTGTTTATCTGGTTCTTTTTTGACTCCTGTTATAGTCTTGGCCTTCACAACAGCCTCTGGCGAGGAGTCCCACAGGCCGACTGTGCGCGGTGTGGAGGAATACCGCCTTTGGTTTCTTTTAAACTGCCTGCATATTAATTACGCTTGACCCCTAATTTTTGAGTTATGGGAAGAAGTAAATAACTTTTCATTATTTATTTTCTATGCACCTGTCATGATTGTATAGACCTCTGCCCCCTTCCCCCACTTTATACCCCTGCCTCCTTAGTCATCTCTTTTCCAAGCTGAAAAGTCTCTGTCTTATTAATCTCTCCTCATATGGTATTGGTCTTTATCTTGCCCAGTACAGGGGACTGAATGAGGCTTCAGTGTATCACCAGCTCCTATGAAATTCTTTTCAGCTCTGGGATGTGGAAAAAATGGGAAGGGTCTAAGTCCCCTTTTCTTGCTTGAATCTTTGGACATCCAAGAAACACCTTCTCTGATCCCGGGGAGCGCGGAGGGAGGAAATGAATTCTGGATCTCCCAGATGTCACCAGGTTAGCAGGATTCTCCAGTCGTGGGGAGCAGAGCTGGCTGATGGAACGTAGCCTCTGGTAACACAGACACCCATTTCTAAGCTGTGTATCCGGGAGTCCCACTGTGGGCTCCCTTGGCTGCCCTGTTCTTCCAGCCGATGTATTGCAGAGGGCGAGTACAGCTTTCTGGGCCAGGCTAGGTGCATAATAGTGATTACCAGAAGTTCAGCTGCTGGGAGACTTGAACCCTTTGAATCTTTTTTGTGGGGAAGGAGTGAGTGGACGGGTCTTTGACTGCTCTGCAGGAGGAGGATCAAATCACAGTGTTATGCAGCTGAACCCTCTTGATTGTCCATTCAGCCTAACAGTGACCCTTTGTCTTTCTAGCTATGACATGGTGCATTATGGCCACTCGAATCAGCTGCGCCAGGCTCGGGCCATGGGAGACTATCTCATTGTGGGCGTCCACACAGATGGTAAGAGGCTTTCTCAGTCCTCCTCTTGCTGCTGCTAGGGCCAGCCAGCTAAATCGGCACCAAGGACGGTGAGCAGGATGCCCCGCAAATCCCTAGTTACAGCTTCCCTAGCAGCACCAGTCCTCAAAGTTGGATTTCCCTGGCTAGTGTCAGAGTGGAACTGCGCTCTGCTTACAGCATGGAAAGCACAGGAGAGAATTGCCCTGCTCTCCTCAGCTGGCACCCGGGGTCCAGCTTGGCGTGATGTGGGCACACGGGAGAGAGTCCCAGGAGCACAAGAGTGCTCTCCGCGCCGGTGCAGGAAGGTGAAGACCCGGGGTGTGTTCAGCCTTGCAAAGATGATTGAGGGGGCCTGATGACAGTGAAGCGCTCTTGCAAGGAGGACTCGCCAGCTGTTCCTCTTGTGCACTGACGGTGGAACGAGCAGCAGTGGAGTTAGTCTGCAGCAAGGGGCTGTAGGGTATTCGGAGAAATGTTCCGGCCACGAGGCTCATGGAGCTCTGGAGCAGGTTCCCAAGGGAAGTTGGGGGGTTAAGAACAGGTTGGACAAACGTCTGGCGGGGTGGCCGAGGGCTGCTTGCGTGCAGAGGTCTGCACTTGAAATCCTTCCAGCCTTACGTATCTCTGATTCTGTGAAAGATGTCAGAGTCCAGAGCACATGGGACTGTTTCTAGGGCCTGGCCTGTATTAGAAAACTTGCACCAGTGTAGCTCAGGGTAATACCTGTCTCTTGCATGGCCCTTTTCATCTCTAAGCACTTGACAAAAGAAGGCAGGAGCATTGCCCCCACTTTAGAGAGGGGAAACCGAGGCACAGAAAAGGGACTTGCCCAAGGTCACCGTGAGGCCAGTGACAGAGCAGGAACCAAGCCTGGGTCTCCTGGATCTGTCCTTCAGGCTATATTGCTCCCCCCAACAATTAAGTCTGCCTAGTCACAGGTGCAAACCCGCAGCCGAGCCAGCCTTAAGCCAACGTACAGACTGTACTAGGTAAGTGGTGTACGCGTGTCTGTACTTGGGATTTGCATTTCTGTGTTCAGAGAGATTTTTAGTGTCACACATTTTCCTCCATAGGCCAGGCCTTGTCTCTGAATGGGGATCACCCCTGAGTCTCTTACTGGCATTTGGATTCCCCTGACACCTTGGAAACTGTCTGCAGGGGTCTGTCATCCCTGGACCCTACAGAAATCCATGTTCAGAGGCACAGGGCCTAAGCCCCATCCCTTGCATGAGTTGCCAGGGATCCAGGCCCCTTCCCTTTCTAGCTGCTAAGAACGCAAGATAAGAGCAGGTAGCAGCTGAGGCAGGGACAACGCTTCCCCCGGATTGGGTTTTGGGAAGGGTCCAAGGCAGCGATGGGCCACCTAGGCTAGTGAGCGGTCCTCCTCCATCTCAGCGGGCTGCAGCACTGTTGTACCAAGATGGTCCCGGGACAGGGCAGTTTTGCTAAAATGTCCAGGGCTGTGCGACAACTGTGGCAGCGCTTCGGCTGCAGAGGGAGCACATGGCTCTCGCAGTCCCCGTTGTGTGCGATCCGCACGCACCTCGGCGGAGAAGCCCTGGCTGCGGGCGCTCTGCTGATCAGCTGGGTGGCATTGGACTCGTGAGCAGCCGCAGAAGCGCCTGGCCTGCAGGGAACACTGGTGCCCCCCCGGTCTAAGGTAAAATGCTCAGGCCCATGATGGAGTCGGTTGGAGCTCACCCCCCCCCCCCCGCCTTCTGGGCTGAGCTCGCACACCCCAAGCTGTGGCTGGGGGGTAACTCCCCAGAGTGGGAGCCCTCAGAAGTGAGGCTGTGAGGGGCCCTGGGAGGCTGGTGGATCTGCCTCGCCAGGTGTGCTGTGTCTAACTGGCTTTGTTCTTTGTAACCCAGAGGAGATTGCCAAGCACAAGGGACCCCCTGTCTTTACCCAGGGAGAGAGATACAAGATGGTGCAAGCTATCAAGTGGGTGGATGAGATTGCTGCTGGAGCTCCCTACGTCACCACACTGGAAACCCTGGACAAGTATAACTGTGACTTCTGTGTGCACGGCAGTGAGTGTTCGGGCTGCGCTGGGGCGTTCGGGGCCCTGGGCAGGTGGGGTCAGCTCCAGGCCTGCTGCCCTCAGCCCTTCTGCCAGATCATTCAGCACTTCTGTGTGAACAGGAAAGCCCCTCGCCGCCCCCGGGGCTCTGGCTTCTCCAGGGCACAGGGACAGCCAAGGGACGTAGGAAATACCTGGGCTTAACTAGAACCATGGCAGAACAGCAGCAGCTCCAGTGGGCCTGCCAGAGAACCAGGGCGTCTCCCTCCCCTTGCAGGTCAGCCTGGGACCCACCAGACAACACAGGGAGGGATGGAACGTGGGGGAGATTTGGAGGCGTTCAGCTGAGCAGCCCTCCCAGCTCACGGGTTTGCCTGGGTCACACGCAGGAGCACTGTTGCTGCAGGGGGCTGTAATCACTGCAGACCCTCACTTCCCTGTCCTGTGGGACCTGCACTCTGCCTGGCCTGGCTTTTGGCTGGAGGCCTCAGAAAGAAGCAGAGTGGGATAGGGACGTTAAATTTCGATTAATTAACTAATCGAATAGTCGATGGGATTTCCATCGACTATTTGATTAGTCGATAAGGACTAGTGCGGTGTTCCGCCTTTGAAGTGCCGCTTGGAGCTCAGGGCCGGGGGGAGTCCCCAGCTGACCCCGGGCTCCATGCGGCACTTCCACTTTGAAATGCACCAGAGCCCCAGCGGGGTCTCGTACACATTTCAAAGGTGGAACCCTGCCGCTGCGCCCCTGCTCCCTCCCGTGGAGCTGGAGCTGGAGGAACCGGCTTTTAAGCCAGCTCCTCCCGTATCCCCTCCTCTTCCCCCCCTTGCTGCCTCTTTGTGATAGAGGCAGCAAGGGGGAGGGGAAGCGATGAGTCGACTAGTGTGTCAGCTACCCAATAAGCTTTTGCTTATCGGATAGTCGACTACTCGCTTACATCCCTATGCTGGGAATCCTGCGGGTGATTGAGAGGAACCTCCCCTCACATCCTCTGTCTGTGGTCGAGGAGGCTGCCTCTGGAATCCTGCACAGAGCTTTGGTGGCCACATTTTTACAAGGATGCTGAAAAATTGGAGCGGGTGCAGCACAAAGCCGCAGAGGGTTTGAAAACGGTGCCGATGCCTTAGGGAATAGTTTTGCTACGGAGGGAAGCTTTGCTGATTGGCACTGGGCTAGGCTAGCCGATGTGTGACAGCCATCCCGCAAAGCTCTACCTACATTATTCTGCCCTGGCTGGTGCTGTACTCATCAGCTGTGGCCCCAGGACACCTGTGGTGCCTCTGTTCTGCAGTGAGCTGAGCTGCTCCGTGATCTTAGGGCGCGATGTCTGAGGTCAGTCTGCGGGGCAGGCTCCTCACAGAGAGCCCCTCGGAGTCAATCTCTTTAGCTTGTCAAAAGAGCAGAGGTGACTTGAGCTGTGTGTGTCAGGGACACAGCAGGAATGGAGGCGGGCAGGGGTCCCATGTACTGTGTTACGCACAAGGTCAGATGAGATGATTTCATGAAGTTTAGACTTTGCGACCCTCCCAGGTCAGGGACATGGCAGGCTCCCTGCTGTTCCCTGGCAGGGGAGAGGGCGGCTGGGTACGCTGTGGGTTCCAACAGAAGCATTCAGCCTGTGCTCCTGTTCCTGTCCTGACTAGCATGGAATAATGGAGCCGATTAACCAATAAGCAAAAGCCTCTAGGCTACTGCTACAGACTACACGCATTCCCCTCCCCCTTCCCAACCAGTAAATGTTTTAGCAGGTTGCCCAGCAGCCAGGCTCAGGACCTACGCCCACGGCGGCTCTGCATTTAAAGTGTATTAGGAGGCGGGCAGGCAGCCCAGCTCAGTTCCGGTTCACGCCGGGTCCAGGAGCTCAGAGACGCTGCCCCCCGCAGACAGGGGCTGCTGCCATCCTGCCTCTTTATCAGAGGCAGCAGCGCAGGGCGACAGGCAGCTGGTCTGCAAGAGGAGCTGGTTTTTAAACTGGCTCCCCTCGCGGACCAGCTCCCGCCTGGCACCCTGCGCTGCTGCTGGCCCCACCCCCTGGCCCCACCCCCAGGGTCTACAGACTAGTCCACTAACCGATAAGAATTCCTGAGGTTACTCGACTATTCAATTAACCGATATTTAACATCCCAAGTCCTGACATGTGCTGGTCCTGCTCAGCCCTGGCAGCCCACTCGATTGCACAGGAGGGAGAAGGGGATGGGGCTCGAGAAGACTGATTGGTTCTTCTGTCCCTCTGTAGACGACATCACGCTAACTGTGGACGGCAAGGACACCTACGAAGAGGTGAAGGCTGCTGGGAGATACAGGTAACCCATTGCCACGCCTGTTCTTATGCTGCAGTAATCTGACCTGCCGGGTGTTGATGCGTCAGCCAGAGAGTGTGGCACCAGGGCCCGGTCCTAACCAATTGGTGGCCCCGGGCGACCGCCCGGCTCGCCCTGAGGGCTGCCAGATGGTTTAAAAAAAATACCGGACTAAAATTTGTCAAGCAAAAAAAAAAGGAGGGGTCGGGGAATAACCAGGGAAACCTGGGGGGAGGATTTGGGAGGTTGGGCTGAAATGCGGTCACGGCCCGGCCCTGAGACCAGCTCTGTCAGCGGCCCCTTGAAAGTGGCGGCCCCAGGCAACCGCTTTGGCTCGCCCGCCCCAAGACCGGCTCTGGGTGGCAGCCAGCTAACATGCTGGTCTTCGAGGGTCCTTAGCTGTGGTGTGTCAGCTGCGCGAGTCGGCCTTCCTCCAGGCGGCGCTGCATGCAAGAGCTGGCTGGCCACCCATTTCTAGAAGGCCCAGGGCTCTTCCTGTCCCCAGTGGGCCGTGACATGGACTGCAGACAGCCGTGGTGGGGTGTAGCTCAAGGGGGGTCTTTACAGGTGCTGCGCACACTGAGCGGGAGGCTGGAGGTGTGGAGGCTCAGTCAGGCAAATGTTCTCCATGTGGCGTGGGGGAAGGGCCTCTCCCAGCCCAGCCCCTGGTCTGTGTTTGGCTCCTGCCGATTGAGGGGATCCCGGCTTCTCTGGCCCCTTTTAGCCTTTGCTGCTTTTCTTCCAGGGAATGCAAACGCACCCAGGGCGTGTCCACCACTGACCTGGTGGGCCGCATGCTGCTCATGACCAAGGCTCATCACAGCAACATCGTGAGTCAGAGCTGGGGCCAAGCGAGTTCCTCATGGCCGGGCTGGGCCGTATTGGGGCGCCTGGCGCTGATGCAGAGCGGGGATGGGTTTTGCAAGCTGCCTCTGGGCAGGGGCCCTGGGCAATGTGGGGGCTTGGGTCTGGGTCCCCTGGCAAGAGCAGGCTAGTGGCAGCCAGCCCTCAGCGGGGCATAGACCACGTCACGTGGGGCTCCAGTGGCGGTTTAAAGGGCGCTGGGCTCCAGCCGCCTTTTTAAATGACAGGGCCCTGGTGCAATTGCTCCCTCTGCCCCACCCCCGTGGGCAGCCCTGCCCTGCTTGCCTTCGCTCAGACGCTCGCTAGGGACTCGAGGGTTGGTCCCTCTGCCCTGCCCCCATGGGCAGCCCTGCCCTGCTTGCCTTTGCTCAGACGCTCACTGGGGACTCGAGGGTTGGTCCCTCTGCCCCGCCCCCGTGGGCAGCCCTGCCCTGCTTGCCTTCACTCAGACGCTCGCTAGGGACTCGAGGGTTGGTCCCTCTGCCCTGCCCCCATGGGCAGCCCTGCCCTGCTTGCCTTTGCTCAGACGCTCGCTAGGGACTCGAGGGTTGGTCCCTCTGGCCCCACGAGGCAGCAAAGAAGGGAGCTCATGCCTCTTTCCAGGGACCACTGACAGCGGTAGAGAGACACCCTCCCATCCTTGCCTGGAGAACAGGGCACCCTGCAGAGCCCAGGGCTGCTCCTTTGGGGGCCGTGCAGTCTGGGCAGGTCGCTCCCTGCCTCGGAGTGCTGTGTGGGATGTTACTGCTGGGCAAGGGCAGGGCCAGTTCCCGAGCCGTGCTCTGTCTGGCTTTTGGGCCAGGTTGCCGGCACTCAGGGTTTGGCTGTTGAATGCTGATACCAAATGCAGGCTCAGCATCTGGGGCCCCCAGAGCACAGGCTCCCCAGGCCTTTGCTGGCAGCAGCTTATTCTGGGCTGAAGCTCCACCCCAGAACCAGCATTCTGAGTCTGCCCT